>CM064879.1:68338343-68496864 GCA_003313485.2 Penstemon barbatus | reverse complement strand
TAAAGGAAAAATCATGGAACTTGAAAAGTCAATTGAGTCTCATGAAAAGTCAACTGTTGCATCCACATATCTCTAGTAAACAGAAGACACCTTTAGATCAGGATAAGTTAGAACTGAACCATACTGAAAAATTTGTATCAGCTGACAACAGTAAGGTCATTTTGTATGTTCAGACTACTAAACCTGCTTCACCTGAGAAAGTGTTAAAGGAGACGAAAACTCCTAAGGCTAAAAAGAGCAAAGAGCCTAGTGTAGGAAAACAGACTGGTAAGTCCAAACAGAAGAGTCCTAGGAAGTCTTCTGATAAGGCTAAAACCAATCAGACTAGTGATAAAACTAAGTCGTCTGTTAATGAGCAAGCATCTAGTAAACCAAAGAAGCATAAAAACAAGAAAAATCAAAATGCTTGGTATGGAAATGAGTCTTATTATGTGCAACCTGCTGCATATCCTCCTATGTATCATGCACCTCAATTTCCAACTTACTATGCACCATATCCTGCTCATCCAATGCATGCATATCCTGCTTATCATGCATCTTATTCTGCTTATGAACATTATCCTTATCATGCTGATTATCAACAACATGACAATCTGAAACGTGATAAAGGCAAACTGTTCATGCTCCTGTTGAAAATCAGAAGCCTAAGACTTCAACATCTTGGGTTGTCAAAGGTGGAACTAATCCTTCAGGACCCTCTCAATAAGGGTACCTAAAACAATTTTATTTTGTTTTGTAGGTTAGGATTAGGAGTAGGAGTAAAGTAGAGAAGACTTGGTACTTGGACAGTGGCTGTTCAAGACACATGTGTGGAAACATACATGAGCTGACTGATGCTGTTGCTGTGGATGGTCCAAATGTGACGTTTGGAGACAGCAAGGAAGGCAAGATTGTAGCAAGTGGAAAGCTGATCAAAGGCAACATTGAGATATCTGACGTCTCTTATGTTAAAGGCCTCAAATACAATTTGCTGAGCATAAGTCAATTTTGTGACAAAGGATATTCAGTCATCTTCTCAACAGATAAGTGCTACGTTGAACAGATTGGAACAAAGAAGGTATTTTATCTGGAAGACGACAAGGGAATGTCTACACAGTGGACTGGAATTCTGTTGACAAGAATTCAAGTGTTTGTTTGGTGGCATCAACACCAAGTGAAGTCAGTTGGCTGTGGCACAAAAGAATGAATCATGTGAATTTCAAGACCATCAACAGACTTATCAAGAATGATCTGGTAGAAGGAATTCCAAAGACAGTCATGAGCAAAGACAAGCTTTGTGACGCATGTCAGAAGGGTAAACAAATCAAGTCATCATTCAAAAGCAAGAAGCACCAATCATCTGGAAGGATCTTGGAGCTGCTACATATGGACTTATTTGGACCCATTGATCCAATCAGCAATGGTGGAAAGAAATACTGCCTAGCTGTTGTGGATGATTATTCAAGATACACTTGGGTGATTTTCATGAAGAAGAAAAGTGAACCAAGGAGCATCTTACAAATCTGATGGAGCAAATTCAGAACAAAAAGAGTATGAAAATACTAAAGATCAGATCAGATAGAGGGACTGAATTTACAAACTCTACTGTTGAAGAGTATTGTAATACCAGAGGAATCAGCCATGAGTACTCTGCTGCCAGAACCCCTCAACAGAACGGAGTTGCTGAAAGGAGAAACAGAACTCTGAAAGAAGCTACCAGAACATGATAGCTGAAGCTAAGCTGCCTCAAAGATTTTGGGCAGAAGCAACAAATACAGCATGCTTTACCCAAAACAGATGCATGATCAACAAGCACCAAAACAAGACTCCATATGAAGTTTGGAACAACAGGAAGCCAAACATTCATTACTTTAGAATTTTTGGTTGTAAATGCTTTGTTTTAAATAATGGGAAAAATCACCTTACTGCTTTTGCAGAAAAGGCTGATGAAGCAGTATTTGTAGGATATTCTACTGTTAGTAAAGCTTATAGAGTCTTTAACAAAAGAACTTTACTTGTAGAAGAATCCATTCATGTAGTATTTGATGAACCTAGTCAATCTTCTGAAAAGAATCAAAGTACTGATCAAATCTGTCTACTGATTTTCAGAAATTGAGTGTTGAAAAGAATGAAGATATATTCCCATCATACTACCTGATCTCAACTCAGCTGCTAACTCAAGTGCTGTTCAAAATCACAATGCTGATTGTCTAACAGAAGAGTTGCAAACAGCTGACAGACCAGAGACTGTTCAACAGACAACTGCTGTTCAACAGACTACTACTGGAACTCCAACAGTAGTGTTGCAAGATCAAAACAGAGGACAACATTATGATTTGCAACCTGATCTTAGATGGCTCAAGAATCACCCACCAGAGCTGGTGATTGGTGATCCTTTGGATAGAGTAAAGACAAGGAGAGCTGCTGCAAGTGAAGCAATGTTTGTCAGCTTCTATCTCAAATTGAGCCCAAACAGATTGAAGAAGCTCTTAAGTGATTCAAACTGGATTGAAGCTATGCAAGAAGAGCTAAATCAATTTGAAAGGAATGAAGTCTGGTACTTAGTTCCTAGACCAAGTCATCAAAGAGTAATTGGCACTAAATGGGTATTCAGGAACAAAATGAATGAAGATGGTGTGTCACCAGAAATAAAGCAAGATTAGTTGCCAAAGGCTATTGTCAAGAAGAAGGTATTGACTTTGATGAAACTTTTGCACCAGTAGCAAGACTAGAGGCAATCAGACTCTTTCTTGCCTATGCTGCTCATAAGAATTTCACAGTCTATCAAATGGATGTGAAATCAGCTTTTCTCAATGGAGAATTGCAAGAAGAAGTTTATGTTGAACAACCACCTGGATTTGAAGCTATCAAGAAGAAGACAAGGTGTATCGTCTGAAGAAAGCCCTCTATGGACTGAAACAGGCTCCAAGAGCATGGTATGATACCCTATCTGATTTTCTTTTAATTAAAGGATTTCGCAAAGGTAAGGTAGACAAGACCTGTTCACTATTGAATGGGAAAATCATATATTGCTTGTGCAAATATATGTGGACGATATCATTTTTGGTTCAACAAATCAACAGATGTGTGATAAGTTCTCAAAGCTGATGCAGAACAAGTTTGAAATGAGCATGATGGGAGAACTTAACTATTTTCTTGGCTTGCAAGTAAGACAGTTGCCTGATGGAATATTCATCAGCCAAGCAAAATACACAAAGGATCTGTTCAAGAAATTTGGTATGGAAACTAGCTCTACTGCTAATATTCCAATGTCTACTAGTCTTCGTTTGGATAAAGATGGATGGCAAATCAGTAGACATAACCAAGTACAGAGGAATTATTGGGTCACTGTTATACTTAACAGCTAGCAGACCTGATATCATGTACTCTGTTGGGGTTTGTGCGAGATATCAATCAAATCCTAAGGAATCTCATCTCTTAGCTGCCAAAAAATCTCAAATATCTTAAAGGCACTGAAGATTGGGATTGTGGTACCCTAGGGAATCTGGATTTGAACTTATTGGATATTCAGATTCTGACCTTGCTGGCTGTAAGATTGACAGAAAAAGCACAACAGGTGCCTGTCAGTTCTTAGGTAGTCGTCTGATCTCTTGGATGAGTAAGAAACAGACTTCAGTATCCATATACTGCTGAAGCTGAATACATAGCTGCTGGAGCTTGCTGTGCACATATTATGGTTGAAGCATCAACTAGAAGATTACAACATCAAAATCAGTGGAATACCTATCTACTGTGACAATACAAGTGCAATCAGTCTTACTCAAAATACTACAAGTCATTCAAGGACTAAACATATTGAGATCAACATCACTTCATAGAGATCATGTGGAGAAAGGAAATGTCATGATAGAATATGTGTTTACTGAAAATCAGATTGCTGACATCTTCACAAAACCTCTAAGTGAGACAAGGTTTTCAACTCTAAGAGCTGAACTAGGTCTACTAAAATTAGATGCATAAGCTGAGGGGGAACTCATCAGAAGACTGAAGTTCATCAGCTTACATCATATTATCTTCAAGGATTAACTCTCAACAGACTAGTTAACTTATGATTCTTAAAGTCAGGGGGAACGTGTAAGACTAGCGGTACTTCTGATTAAAAGATGAAATTTGTTGATGAAAGTTAGTTGAAGTTATGTTTTCATCAGAAGATTAAAGTCTTGAAGATTGAAGATTAATTATCTAGCTGGATTGACAAACAGCCGAGGAAGGTTATCAGTTATTGGCTTTCACTGATAACAATCAGTCATCAGGACGGTAGTCCCATCAGATAAGTACTTTAGTTACTCGTCTGATCAGTTAAGTAAAAGTTGTGCGTATTAAAAACATTTTATTTAAAAATGTGCTTTTACAAATATGTATGGCGGTTCGCATTCCCGCTGTCATTAAATGCTTTTTGAATTTGAAAAGGCGTAACTAACGCCGCACGATCAGAAATGACAAAAAACGAATTTAACGGTAGGCGGGTATCACGGAAACCAAAATACCCTAACTCTATAAATTCAGATCTGATCAGACTTGTGCCTCTTTACGCACCCAAATATACTTAGAGCCTTTGTGAGGAACCCAAGGAATAGGTTCCTGCCAAGAAGCAAAGAAAGTTGACTAAAACAGCTCAGCCTGCTGTTGAAGTTAAGAGGAAGACTGATGAGCCCAAGGAAGTGGCTCCCAAGAAGATGCAGAAAGTATCTACTCAAACAGCTGAGCCCAAGGAAGTGGCTCCCAAGAAGATGCAGAAAGTATCTACTCAAACAGCTGAGCCAGTTGTTCAAGCCAGAGTAGACACGTGTGATGCTATGAAGACTGATGAAATCATCAAACAGACTACTGCGGAGATCATGAATATATCTCCTGCCTCATCTTCAAGAACACCATCTACTGAACATCCTGATGAGACTGTTGCTCACAGGACCAGAAGTCAACTCAGAGATTAGGTGCTTCCAAACCTGTTCCAGGAAGAACAAAGAAGACAATAAGGAAGAAAATGACTTTTGTTGATTCACCCACTGAGTTATCTGACTTAGTGCGACAAAGCCCTCAATCAGCAGAGAGGCCTGCTGGTGCTGAAGAGAAGTTTGCTGCTGAAAAGACTGATGCTCAACAGACTGCTCCAAAAGAACCAACAGCTGAGGTTGCTCAACCTCAAGATGATCCAGATGTGCAAATCATCAACCCCATAGCAGCTGCAACCATTGCATCTGCTGGTCCTGCTCCTAAACCTGCCCAAGCTGATAAAGGGAAAAGAAAAATCCTTATCAAAAAGAAGAAAATTTCTGTTGCTGATAAAAAGAAGAGAGAGGAAGCAAATCAGAGAAAAAGAGATGAATAAGAGGAGCAGAAGGTCCTTGAACTCGGTAAGATTCAGGCCGAAAAGGATGAACAGAGAAGGAAAATGTCTGAAGCAGAATGTAAGGCTGCTGAAGATGCTGAACTTGCTGTGGTCCTTGAGCTGAGCAAGAAGGATGCTCATAGCCCTGAACATGCTGGAGGAGTAAATATTGGTGAATCTTTACAAGCCAAGCCAAAGATGCCTGCTGGCAGAGTCAAGCCTAAGGCCAAGTTTGAAGTCAGAAAATCTTTTGATATTATCAATGCTGACAAATCTGTTTTCAACAGGTTTGAGAAGGCTCTGGCCTACTTTGATCAAAAACTGATGCTCAAGACTTTATTCACCTATGAAAAACAAAGATATATGAAGTGGAGAGCGTACAGAGTGAATAAATCTGTTGAAGAGCTTCAGAACTGGAAGGAGTTTGCTGATGAAGAAAAGTGGGTTCTTCAACGGTTGATATGCATCATCAACCAGGAAACTGAAGATGACCAGCCTGTTGATCCTTCTGCTTCATCAGCTGATAAGCACTCATCACTGATGGAAGCCTTCCAAATGCTACTGGAGAACAACTTAAAGGAAATGGAAGAAAGGAACATACTACAGCGGGAAAAAATGCAGCAAGCCTTGGAAGAATCCAACAGGCTGCGATTTGAGCAAATGCAGAAAGCAACTGCAAGCATAGTTCAAGATGTTGTTGATAATTTCCCACTGCCAGATGACAGTGCACTGAAAAGAAGTGTGCTGGACATAAACAGAAATGTTGAAGACGTTAAGTCAGATGTGGACCATCTTCATGCTGCTCTAAAAAGGGGTGAAAACAACATTGCCCATCTAAGAGAAACCTTCATCAATGTCAGCGAAGAGGAGAAAGCTGCAAACATGGCATTATTAAAAGATATCCACATAGCTGGAGATGTTATTCATGAAGAACTTGCCACAATGCAAATCAATGTTGACTGTCTGAATGATCAGAATGATACCATCAGCACCACTCTCAATCATCTAACTGCCAGTCATGATGTAGCGAATCAGAACATCAAGGCTTTATGTGCAGCAATGAAGATTCAGTTTGTTGCACTCAACCCTCCTACCAAACCTGCTAATGTCACAAGTTGTGATGATGACAAAAAGGGGGAAGAGAAAAGGGAAGAGGAGCTAACTCTTCAGGCTGCTGATGAAAGTCAGAAACTTGAAGAAAAAGCTGAGGAAGATGCTTCTATTGAAACCAAGAAGACTGATGCTGCTGAAGAAACTGGAAAGGTTGAAGGCAAAGAAGAAGCTACTGAAGAACCCAAGGAAAAAGCCAAGACTGATGAGGAAAAGGCTACATCCAAGGATTCTGATGGAGAAAAATCAAAGCCCTATACCAAGTACAAAGATGAGGAAAAAATCAAGAGAAAGATGGACGAGATAAACAAAGAGCAAGAAATCAAAGAAAAGATGGAAGCTGCTAAGTCTAATCTACTCTTAAACGATGAAGCTGATCAAGCTGATGAATAAGAAGATGATGATGAAGAGTCTTCATATGAATATTATGAAGAAGTTGAAGGAAGTGAATAAGCTGATGATTAGAATAAGATAAATCTTTTTGTAATCAGTTTTTCTTTATCTTCTGTCAGACATCTTATCTGAACAGAATTGTACTTGTAATGAATTTCATTATCAATAAAAGTTCAAGTTCTGTTTCCAACATTTTTTCTATCTCGGAAAACTTTGAGGATCAAAAATTTAGTATAGGTAAACAGGTACCAAGCTGAAGTTTTGTCATCATCAAAAAGGGGGAAATTGTAGGCTAAAGATGAAGATGGAGTGCACTGGATTTTATTAGTTAAGGGAGGTTTTGATGATTTCCAAAACTTCAAATCAGCTAAGTAAAGACAACTTAGTTGAAATCCCTTAGAAGAATTTTGACCAACTAAGAAGACATATCAGACGGGTCAAATATTCAAGGTCCAGAAGACTACTGATCTGCTGAAGAGAAGAAATCAGATTGGAGTAAATCAGCCGACTCAAATCAGATTTGTTCAAGTTTGAGATCAGCTCTGTTCATCATGAAAAGTGTTCTCTCATCAGCCAAGTGGAAAGATCAAGAAGTCGTCCCAACGGTAATAAATGCCACTGGAGTAATAAATGCTGAAGTCTAAGGTTATTAATGACAAATGATTGAAGAAAAGACTAGTATCAACTCGGTGCATTTAATGCTGCCTGACAGAAAGTACAATCTGCAGTATTGTCACTGTGCAGAGAGCCGTTCGCGGAAATTAAGGACCAGAAATCAAGAGATTTGAATTTTGTCTCACTTCAACGGACATAATTCAAAGAGTGACTATAAATATATGAAGAAGACGAAGAAAATAGCGACAACACAACAACTGAGAGATTGATTTCGAAGCCAAATATTTTCTAAGTCTCAAAAGCTCAAGAACAGCTCACTCATCAGCCTTGTCATTTGTTGACTCAAGCTGAAGTTGAAGATCAAAGATAAACACATTTTTCTGAGTGAAATCTGTTAGAGTGTTGTGAGGAGTGTTTATCCATCTGTGTGAAGTGATAAAACTCTGTAGAATAGGTCTTCTTTGTGATTTCCTATTGCGAGCTTACGGCCAGATTCATTTGTTGTTTTGGCGTAAGTGGAGTATACTGTAAACTTTGTGATTATAGTATAACCCAAGATCTGTGTGACTTGGAAGAGTGGACTAAAGGATTTAAATCCATATAACCACTATAAAAATTCTAGTATTTGGTTTTTGCATAAGTTTTCTTGCATATTTCTAAAAACTGCATAAAACACTCTATTAACTGTTTGAAAAGTTTTAAAAAGAAGTTTATCAAAACTGGGGATAAGTTTTTCAAACTACTAAGTATACTTGTGAAAAACACTTTAAAAATCCGCTGCAAGTATTCTAGTATTAAAAATGATTTTCGCCAAAATCAGCTAAGTAAGTATCAGATTAGTGGTCAGCAAAGTAGTTCAAAGATTTGTTCGCGATCAGCCTTGTAAACATACTGTTCTGTAACAGCTTAGTCTGTTTAAGTTTGAGCAACAGTTTTAAAGTTAAAATTTGATTAAAAAATTTCAGAGGTCTATTCACCACCACCCCCCTCTAGACCTCATCTGACCACTTGGGACCAACATTTTCTTTGATTATGCATGTCTTTAATCAAAGGTTCTTTTGCCCATTAAACACAATGAAATATACTTATAATTATATACTAATATGATGATGATTCTGAATGTTAAATATAGTCAAATGGCGCGAATTTGGACAGAACACGACGAAAAAAAATTCATTAACTTGTTATTGGAAAAGGCGTTCCAAGGGAACATTCACTGGAATGGCAATAATGAGGAGAGTATTAACATGATAATTCCAATCATTGAAGCTAGAACAGGAAAAACAATGGCTTATAAGGAGTTGTTCAAGATTTTCGGTGATCCGCACACTCGATACTACCTTTGGAAGCAGGCAAAACAATGTTGTTTTCGGAGATGGAATCATACTCTCAATGTACTGGAGACGAATGATTATATTTGGAATAATCTTGTAAAGGTAAGAGTGGTATGATGATAAAAACAATTTAGTGCATAATATACAACATAATGCTAATGCGCCCTTTTTTTGTTATTAATTAAGGAACATTTGTGGGCAAGGAGGTACGAGAGAGAAGGTGAAAGGTATTAGTGGGAGTTTAGTGTGATTTTTGCGTCGAAGCTTCCCATTGATGATCTTGCGGTTTTACCGGATGAAAAACCACAAATTATTCGGGGGGATGATGTCGTGGATCAAGCTCCCATTGAGGACATCGTGCCTGGAGGTGACGAAGAACCCAGAGGAGAAGAAAAATGGCCTGAGATCATTATTTCATTAGAAGACAATGAAGAAGATGCTTTATTTTTTTATTTTTTTTTTTTGATAAAGTTGAACAAACTAATAATATTTTTAATCTTTATGTTTACATCACACTATTTCAAGTCAATATAAACATGTTGAATTCATTTAATAGCTAAATTTGAGCCTTCTCGGAAATAAGATAATTATTAAGTTATAAATTAAGTATTATAAATTTATAAGTATAATTTATTTTTTATTTAGAGGTACGTTTTATTTTGTAGAAAATTAAAATTTAAAACTTTCTCCCGCCAAAATATATATTGAACTTGGCCAAAATGGGAAAAGTTATTCATTTCTCCACAAAGAGAAAAAAATCAACTTTCTCTTGTGAGGAGAATTCGAACTTCATACCTCCTACTTCAACCTATTACTTAACCATTCCGCCAATACAATTTTTTAGTTAATTTATCCATATAAACAATATAATACATTTTTTCTTGGATCCAAGTCCATATTCAAGCACGTCTCTTATCCCACATCGAAGTAACAAGGAGAATTAGCATGTTTTATATGTGTTTACACAATTATTTTATCTTGAGTTCCTGTTGGTTCAACGTACGACATATAATATGTCGAACGTTGAATAAGCAGGAATCGCATTTTGTGAATTATTTTTTTAAAATATTTATTTATTTATTTATGAATGTTATTTAGATGTCTACGCAACTAATTGCATTATAATAGTCCAACGTATTTATTAACAAGTTTATATGATCAAATTTAATTGAATTGAATTTTAGCTGGACAACCTATTACTTAACCAGTGCACCCAACATTTGTTTTTGTTAATTTATCCATATACAAAATATAACACATTTTTCTGGAATGTTCACATGGGGTAAAACAAAAATTATCATATCTTCTACTTGGCCAAAATGGAGAAAAACCAAATTAATCATTAGTAGAGAAAAATATTTATACCACTTGGCCAAAATAGAGAAAGTTATTCACTTCTCCACAAAGAGGAAAAAAATCAAATTTAATTGAATTTAAACTAGACAACTATCGATGTATGGCGATGAGTTGATCCCAACCATCAATGCGTATCGCGATTTTCCTATCGGAACACAATTAACTTAGGGAATGTTCACATGGGTTAAATTGCACTTTTTCACATCACATGGGGTAAATTGTTGTTTTCCTCATTTAGCGGGGGTAATAGTTTCGGAATTACATCTTGTTTTCGACTTTTGTTTCGCTTGATTCAAAAACGGTCCAATGGAAAAAATGGAAATTTGGATCTATGGGTAAAATCCAAAAACCTTTTCAGAATTATTTCGCTTCAAATTATTATTTTAATTAAACACACTAACTAAAAATAATAAATAATAAATAAAATGACTAGAATAATATGTTATTATAAATTATTAAAACAATAAAGCGTAAAAGCATATTTTTAACTAAAAAATATTTTTAACTAAAATTCAAATGTGATCAATTCCTTTCATAATAAATTTAATTGCCTTACCAACAATAACTAATAAACACTTTTATGTTTTAATAAGTACATAAAATCAACACTTAATTATTAATTATTACTACCATAATATGTTATTAATTAACACTTAATAAAATGACTACAATAATATGTTATTGTAAATTATTAAAACAATAAAGCGTAAAATCATATTTTTAACTAAAATTCAAATGTGATCAATTTCTTTCATAATAAATTTAATTGTCATACCAACATAATTAATAAACACTTAATTATTACTACCAAAAATCAAGAAATCAATTTTTGGGTTGTAAAAAATTTTCAAATTTATAAATATTACCATATATCATGTGAATCTATCACTAAAATAAATTGGTTACCCAAAAAATAACAACTCCTTGCTAAATCCATGCGATCACAAATCACAATTACAGAGGGAATAATCATGTTTCCCACTCAAACACGTCTCCCTCACGTCTCATGCACATACTCATTTTTCTTCTACAGCCTCTAGCCGCCTAAAATTAAAAATCAGTCCTCCGTTTCGAGAAACATCTACTCCCTCTCTCAGTTTTACTCCATCTCTCACACCTACTGCACGACGTTCACTCAATTTGTGGATTCATCTTCCTCGCTTGCACCGTCTTCTAAAGACTTGTTTCCATGTCACGGTTTTTCTTTTTGTTTTTCCGGCTTCGGTTTATGGAATTTCGTGATTTGTAATTTTTTTGGTCTCTCTCTACTAAGTTGTGCGAACATTTGTGGTTTTTGTGTCAAGATTTGTGGTTTTTGTGTAAATTATATACATTGTTGAAATATATTGTTGATTTTAGTTCGGATTTGTCTTGATTTGTTGTTTTTTAATATCAAAACTATGATATTTTTGAAATATTGTTTCGGTTTATGGTACTTGGGTTCGGGTTACTTGATTTATCATAGAGAAGATATCCTCGGGTTGTTGATTTTAGTTCGGGTTCTTGATTTTAGTTCGGATTTGTCTTAATTTGTTGGTATTTTTTATCAAAACTATGATATTTTGGAAATATTGTTTCGGTTCAAGGGACTTGAGTTCGGTACTTGATTTGTCATAGAGAAGATAGCCTAATTTTAGATTCCATGCATTGTTTGTTGTTTTTGGTTTTAGGTCTGATTTTTAACTAATTATATATAAATTCTTTATGTAAATGTAAATGTAGTTGTTTACTCTATTGAAAATGAGAGTGAGTTTTGTTAGCTTTTTGCATATTTGTTGGAGTTAATATGAGGGTGACCTTGTTTAGTAATGAGTTGGATGAAGTTGTTTACTCTATTTAGTAAATGTAAATGAAGTTGTTTACTCTATTGAAAATGATTCTTTTTGTTCTTCTTTTCTTCAATGTTGCAAGTATGAGTTAGGTAGCAGGGTGTGTTTTGTTAATTATTAAAAGTTACAGGGTGTCTTTTATCAACTTTTAAAGTTATAAGGGTGTTTTTTGTCAATTACTAAAGTTAACAGAGTGTGATTGTCAATTTTTAAAGAAAATAGGGTGTGTTTTGTTAATTTTAAAAGTTAGCAGGTGTGTTTTGTTAATTATTAAAGTTAACAGGGTGTGATTGTCTATATCCCTAGACAAACAGGGTGTGTTTTGTCAACTTTTAAAGTTATAAGGGTATTTTTGTCAATTATTAAAGTTAACAGGGTGTGATTGTCAATATTTTAAGGAAACAGGGTTTGTTTTGTCAATTTTTAAAGTTAGCAGGGTGTGTTTTGTTAATTATTGAAGTTAAGAGGGTGTGATTGTCAATTTTTATAGGAAGCATGTAGTGTTTTGTCAAATTTTTAAGTTAGCAGGGTGTTATTTGTCAATTATTAAAGTTAACAGGGTGTTTTTTTGTCAATAATTAATATGAAAATGATATTAGAATATATGTGTATGTTTGAGGTTTTAGGTAGAGTTTCTTATACTATTGAAGTAATATGTTATTGTGAAATATTATTGGACTTTACATACTTGATTTATAAATATGTCAAAGTTTTTTATTTAGCAAATTATTCGAAGTAAAACTAATAATTTTATATTGTTTAAATTGCAGAATCATGACACTCTCAAGTTTCACAACCCCGAGTTAGAGCTTTTTCTACAAATGTTAGTGGACGAGACAGCTGTGGGAAGGATACATTACAAGTGGGGCAACAAAAAAAATTTTCAATGAAATTGGAACGAGACTACAAGAATACACGGGAAAGACGTACGCTTATGAATTATTGGAGAATGAATATGGCAGGCTGTATACTCGGTATTACTTGTGGCAGATGGCGTTTGAGTGCAGACGGGTTCACTGGAACCCGGTGCAAAATAAACTAGAAGTTGCGCACGAGGATGTTTGGAAGTTGCTTTGGCAGGTAAAATATGTATACAATAATTATATCCAATTTTAGTATCTAATTAACTTATGTGGATTAATTAATCCTAATTTATGATATATTGATAGGATCTAGTTTACTGGATTGTGCCAAAACACTTCCGCGAGAGTGGAGAAAGATATTGGTGGGAGTTTGAAGCTATCTTTGGTAAACCCGATCCACCAAACCACCTACGGCTGCCGAGACTCCAGAGGATTTGTCCGAGGAAGATGAAGAAATAGAAGTTATAGTGATTTTCTCAAGTGATGAGAAAAATTGAAATTGTTAGAACTTGGATGTTGGATAATGGTTTGTAAAACTGTTTTATATTTTTGAACTACATATTGTTGTGTAAATAGTAGTAGTAGTAGTAGTTTTATTTTGTAAATGGTAGTAGGATTGTAGTAGTAGTAGTAATGGATTTTGTTTTGTAAATGGTTGTATGATTATAGTAGTAATATATTGAGCATCAATATTTTAAAGAACTTGATGTCTAGGATTAAACTAAGTTAAGTATTTTATGTAAATGTTCTATATTAAACTTTGTAGAAATCAAGTATTTTAGTTATGAAGACGAACTAATTCATTTCTGATTTATAAACAATGTTTAGTGATTTATGCAAAAATAATAACTATAAAATACATACTATATATTCAAAAAACACATTTCTTCGAAATAACGATCGACTCATATTTTTTAACTTTCATGTAAATATAATTGGTCCATGTAATAGTATTTGTTATATTCACCTTAGAGTTTGGAAGAGTTTTTATGTAGGTAGATTCAAAGAAATTGAAGTCCTTATTGTTTATTACTTTCTTCTTTTTACTTATATTGAAAACTCAAATCAAAATGAAATTATCTATAAGAACAAAATGTCCTAATCCATAAATGATTTTGAATGGAATCATAAATTTAGTGCCATTAGTTCTTCATTTTTTTATTTTTTATTTTTGGACCAAACCACATATTTTCATATCCTAGAAATTTCTTCGAAATAACGACCGACTCATATACTTTTTTCAAATTAGCGACATATCTTCAAATTACGGAGGACTTGATGTTACATAACCATGTAATAGACAATTTCATCGAAATAACAACCGACTCATTTATTTTTTTAAATTAGCGACGTCTCTTCAAATTACGGATGACTTGGGCGTTACATAATCACTTAATAGACAATCTTGAAAGAAAGGACCGACTCATATATTTTTTGAAATTATCGATATATGGGCGGACCTAGACAGGGTCTAATGGGGTCTCTCGCCCCCATTCTAATATTTTAAATATTTACTACTTTATTAGTCTTTTCAGCGAAGTAGCTCGATTGGCTTGTTGGTATGAGTTGAGCAAGTCAAAGCCCATGAATAAAACAGACCGACTTCGATTCCCACCTACTGCACGTTGCTTTTCCTTTTACGTTTTTAAATAACAACTGTTCAATTAACTTATTTTTCTTCCTTTTTAAATAATTTGACTGTTTGATTGATTATATATATATATTTCGATTACAAATATTTATCGTAGAATCTCAGCCCCCACTATACTAAATTTTTGGATCCGCCCGTCATATATTCAGATTATGGAGAAATTGGTGCTACATAACAATCTAATAGACAATTCTTCAAAATAACGATTGACTTGTATATTTTTTGAAATTATATACATATCTTCAAATTACGGAGGACTAGGTGTTACATAACAATCTAATAGTCAAATTATTCGAAATAACGACCGACTCGTATTTTTTGTTTTGAAATTAGCGACATATCTTCAAATGACGGAGTACTTGGTGTTACATAAACATCTAATAGACAATTTCTTCGAACTAATGACCGACCAATATTTTTTTTTTTAAATTATCGACATATATATTTTACTAATTTGAATTAAAGAATTTTGGGACGAAGAAAGTATTAAATATTCAAATCAAAATGAAACAAAATGTCCTAACCTACAAAATATTAAACTTATTAAAGGCCCAAGGCATTATAACACAAACACATTAAACTACATTGTGGGCCACAATATTTTAAACATATTTGACCCAATAGATTAAAGATTGGATTATAAGTATATGTGATATATAGTTGTGGGCACCAAAACTTAAATTACAATCAAGATAAATCCCAAAACATTTAAAAATAGGTGGGAGAAGAAGAAAATGGCGGAAAATAACGACAATAATAAAATGGCCCAATCAAACGGCTCACACCAATTCATTTTGATAATGAAATTTTAATGTAATAAGCAAAATTGTAAAGAATAGATCAAAATAAAAATAAGCTATGTACAAATTTGTTCAGATTACATAATATATATCACATGTTTAATTTATTATTGTATTAAAGAGTTAGCCTATGCAAAAAATATTTAACTAATCATCCTTCTATGGTATATCCTATCTATTACTATGTAACATGATATTTTTCATATTAATAGTATTAATTTAAAATATTGTTGTAAATAACAAGTATTTCAATCGTTCATTGTGATCTTACGTGGTTTCGTTAGTTCGATCAAGGGTGGGACGTATGATTACGATAACGATAATTAAATAAATAAAGTGAAGTAAAGATCAATGTAATTGTATTCGATTTGAATGAGTACAAGTACAAGTATTCGAAGGCCCTATTCGAGCATTATTGGATGCCGTACAAGCTAGAGGGTGAAACAAGTATAATAAGTCCTATCCTAATAGACCGAGCTGCGGTCTTCAGATTGGAAATTCTCTTGGAAGTCCCCCCATGTAATAAATGCATGGAGTATTTATAGCCAAATTTGAGGGCTTGGGCCTGGGCTCGGCCCAACAGTGTCCTTCGATCTATAGTGACCCTATGAGCTCGGATCGATCATTTTCATACTTTGATTCATCTTTTGATCCCTGGCGACAGGGTTCATAGTTATTCGGACCGCGTTAAGGCCTAAGAACAGGGGAACCGAATTACCCCTCATCAATACTCCCCCACTTCTCGAGTGTGAAGCGAAGTAAGCGCTCGAAGAAGTACCAAGTACGTTCCATGTTACGATGAGACGAGCCGTTCAGTATATTTTCAGGATATGCCTCGTTAAAAACCTGACTCGGAAAAACCCATTGGGATAAAAACCGAGTTAGGGAAAAAGAGTGCATATATAAGAAACATATTGCGGCGCGCTCTGAAATTACCCTCGTCGGGGGAAGTTGAAATAGTAATACCCCCTTTTGGTATCATGTTGCGATGTTCGATCCCTTGATAAATGCTTTCCAGAATTTCCGATTATAACCAGAAGGGCTTCTGAGAATCTTAAGGATAGATTGCAAGGATATATTCCGCAATTCTAGGGAATGAAGGATCAAAGAGGTAATTTTGAGAGGGATGACCATAAGCTTTTACCCTTGGTAAGTTCAACCGTCGCGGTTACTCGGGGGCCTCCTTGCAATTTTTACCTTTTTAACCCCGTATATATATATGTTGACTTTGCTGAAAAATATTTTCACACAACAACTTTCTTGAACTCGAAGTGTTTTAGCTCGAAATAGCATTTTCCTCCTGTATAAATACTTCTTAGTCCATTATGTCGAGCTCTAGAAGCGCGAGAGGCAAGAAAAAGGTTGAGGGGAGCCAAGAATCCGATCCCTTGTTTAAGCTTGTAGATGATTTTGAAGATGGGGAGTTTCATCAAGACGACGAAGACGATGATCCGAGCGAGGATCTCGAGGAGAAAGAGGTCGACAAACGTAGTATCGGCGAAGGAGCTTTTGTCAGGATTTTCGAACATAAGCAAGCTTCACAAGCCGTCACCTCGGGTGAGTCAGAACTTCCCGCTAGTAAAACTTCCAGTTGTTTTTCGAAAAAGGACCGGGCTCACCTTGAGGTGGATTATGGGAAATTTCTTCCCAAAGGTTTTTCGATTGTCGTTCCTTCTTACACCGAACGTGCCACTGAGCCTCCCGCTGGATGTCAAGCCTTTTATGAGGGACAATTTTTCTGTGGCTTGCGTATCCCGTTCGTTCCTCTTATCAGAAATATTTTGAATTTCTTTTCGCTTTCCCCGGCTCAGCTTCTCCCGCATTCCGTTGCTTATATAATAGCATTTTGCACTCTTATGGAGGCGAAAGGAGAAGAAGCTTCTTTTAGCAACTTTTGGCAGATATTCCGAATGGATCCCTGCAAAGGTTCGAACGTAGGCTTTGTGTCTGTTCGTCCAAGGTCTACACGGTCTTTTCTTACGAAAATATCAACAAAGAGAGCTTTAGGTTGGAAGAGGAGATTCTTTTTCGTGAAGGGTCCTAATGTTCCTGTGTCGGAACGTAGTTCAAAGACTAGACCGTATCGATGGGATGGCGCGGATTCCTGGTCGTATGGTTCTCGCAAAATTAGAGAAAAGCTCAGACAGCGTCTTTCTGACGATTTTCTCGACCAAATGCGATCCAATCCTTACTATACCAAGTCCCTAGTTCAAGAAGGCGTTTTACGATTGGCTGGGCTGAGCCGTTGCGATTATCCGGCACCGGCGATTAAATACCCTATCCAGTCCTCCCAAGGGCCCCCCATACGAACAGACGTCCTGCCAACCTCCAGTGCTCCGAACACTGTTCCTCTTTCTTTGGGTGCGTTTCTTATTTTTGACTTACTTTTGTGTCTAATCAAACAATTTTCCTTGTTTTGAACTTGTGCCCGATTCATATTATCCTCGCAGGTCGAATTGTCGAGAAATTTCGAGTATCCTCCGCTGGCTTGGTTGAAGATAAACCCTTTTATTTCGAGCCGTCACCTCGTACTTCCGAGAGGAATGCAGACGCGCATAATATAGGTGGGAACTCGGTTGTCCTAGCGGCTACGCTTCCCGATTTGAGAGGGGTCGGCACTATGAGTAGCCTGAATTCTGCCACTGCCGGGCCTCTTCGAGCTCTGTTTTCCCCAGATACTTCCGTTCTTTCATCAGTTGGCTACAGCCAGCACTCTTGGAATCGAATTCAGGGCGTCCAGGAGTATGAGAAGCTCCTAAGTCGAAAAAGAAACGCTGGAAATCCCGGGCCCTCAAGGAGGGTAAAACCTTTTGGTATGAAGTCTGACTCAGTTCCATGTCGAGAAGGTAGGTCGGAGCCTGATGTGGCAGACTTTATGGAAGAACATCTTCGAGGTAGCAGGGCTGTTGGGTACCCTGAGGATGGCATCATTCTGACTGATTTGGATGCAATTGGGGAGAACGAGTTTGATAAGGCCACTAGGATTTTCATGGCTAGTCGATTTAAACGGGACATTCTGCTTCAGTCCGTTAAAGGGGATTTTGAGGTTCTAAGTGATTTCTCCAGGTCGTACCATGAGGTACAAACATATCTTTCGACCGACTATTCTTTCCTTAGTGCCCTTAATATTCATGTGATATTTCTTCTTACTTTTTTAGGTCGGAGATCTATTTGCCACTCAAACATATCGCTTGGCCCTGCTGGAACAAGAGTCGCAGGATGCTCACGATGCGTGTGCTCAAATCCTCGTTGATAACCAAAATCTTCGGGCTCAATTAGAAGAAAACCAGCGGGAGTTATCTCAAATTAAGAAGGAGCTTGAAAAGGCTAATACGAAACGTTCTTCTTCATTAGAAGAGGATTTGCTTGCGTCCGTTAAAGAGAGAAGTGCCCTTGAGGAGGAGCTAAAGAAAATAAAGATAGAACTTGATTTGGCGAAGCAAGATTCCGAGCGTGCATATGCCCAAGGTCGGGAAGAAGCCAAGATCCCTGCCATACGAGAATTCTTGGAATCTCCTGTCTTAGATCCTTTAGTTCAAAGAAAAACGGGAGAAATTCTTCAGACGATTTTTTATAAAGGGGTTCGACAATTGATCGCGGCCGAGAAAATTCCCGACGATATGGAGGAATACTTCAAGTATATGGACCCTTTCAAAAACGCTGAAGGGAAGGCTTATAAGACTTCTTCTCTCCCCACGACAAATACTAACTGGCAAGAACATCGCTTTGCATCTTTAGTCGAAGAGTATGGTATTCCGATGCCTAACCCAGATGTGCTCGAGTACTCCTGCGACGTTCCTTCTAATACATCCGGCGAGGAAGACAAGGATGTCAACATGGGCAATGCCCCGGATAATGGAGACGGTCAATCTTTCGATCAAGCTGGGTAATTACCGAGCTTCAACGTATATATCGTTTGATCTTCAATTTAGCGAGTTATTGGGGTTAATTAGGCCAGAGGGGGCGAAATCAATTGTATTTACTCATGCAACTCAATTTTGTAAACGAGTTAACTTTATATTCCTTGCTTTGATTCGTGTAACTCATGAATTCTAACTTTATAGATATCGATGATTTCTCATCCTTTCTGCTCGAACTTTATTTATCCGAGTGGGATTTTTCTCCATGGTCGCGTCGTTTCACTATCTCAATCGTGGTGCGTAGCGTCTATAAATATTGGGATCTCTTATCATTTTTCACACGACATCTTTGCTTATAGAGATCGGAGCTTTCCCTGTATTTTGTGCTTTTTCTGAATTCCTTAAGAAGTAAAGATCCTATCTTATCGAGCCCAGATTTACTTATTATGGAGAATGTATTAGGCAAAGCTATCGACCCTAGGTCGATATTTGGTGGTTCGAAGAACAAGAAGTCGAACAAGGAACAAAAGGCTGACAAGGAGGTCAAACCCTCCAAATCTTCTTCTAAGACCTCTGCCTCTTCCCCAAAAGCACCTAAAGGTGGGGAAAATACGAAGGAGAAAGGTACCTCGTCGAAGCAGAACAAGGGTAGCTCCAGCAAGTCCATTTTGGACGAAGAGCTCGAGGCTGAGCTCGGAGGTTCCTCCCCGAAAGCGATTGATTCTAAGAGTGAGGATCGTGTTCAAGAAAAGACTCCTGTTCCCTCTTCGAATAAGAGGCCTTATTCCGATGGGGTTACGCCCATTGAGGCTTTGCAAAATCTTGCTATTGGTGGCAAGTCATCCTCCGATGCTTCGCTCGTTCCTCCCTCGGGGAATCCCACCAAAAGGTCTAAGTCAGAGACTGGTGGGGGGGCTTCCGCTGAAGCTTTAGGAATTGATAATCCTCCCCGACCCTTTGTCGATTCCTCTCCTCAGAAGGTTGCTTCTCCTCTGCACGAGGAGTTGAAAGATGGATCTCCTTCTAAAGTTGATCCCATGGGTAACTTGTTGCAAGCTACCTTTACTTCTTCAGAGACTGATATACCCAAGGAAAGAAACACGTCCAAAGAGAGAAATATAGAAGAGTTGTTCGAGTCTGGGCAGTACTTCCTTTTTCAGGTGTGCACTTATCTATTCTTCCTTTTCCCCATATTTATTTTATTTTTTTTTTTTTTTTATTTTAGCGCTGTTGATCCTTTTAATAGGCCGGACAAGACTTCATTGAGCTTAAAACATTTGCTGAGCGGGAGACCAGCCAGCGCGCTGCTATTTCTCTCGAACTGGAGGAGAAGAAAGTTGAATTCGATCGCGTTCTCGCAGAGAAACTTGCTTTAGAGAGGGAGAAGACGGCTAATGAGCATGGAGGAGAGATACACAAGCAGTTGAAAGATAAACTCGAAGAACTGAAGAGTCTTCACGAGCAAGAGAAGCAAGATTTTACGCGTCGCGAGAAGGAGGCTTATGAGCGCGGATTCGAAGCAGGATGTGAGGCTCGCAATGCTGAACTTCGAAAGATTCTTTCTGACAATAAACTTGTTTAGATGTTGTCTCTTACTTACCCGAACTTGTAGTATATTGTTTTTACTTGTGCTATCCTGAACAATTTTTATT
This sequence comes from Penstemon barbatus, assembly GCA_003313485.2. Classification (NCBI taxonomy): domain Eukaryota; kingdom Viridiplantae; phylum Streptophyta; class Magnoliopsida; order Lamiales; family Plantaginaceae; genus Penstemon; species Penstemon barbatus. Next base: position 68,476,072 of record CM064879.1, on the reverse strand, counting down.
TTCTGTGTCTTGTAATGATTTGCTTTCTTCTCGAATCGCATGCTCCTCTTATGTGTTCTTCCTTTGATTATGCTTCATTTGGATTTCTTTGCGATTTTCCTTTGTTGGTTGGAACTGAGACTATGATGAATTCGGATAAGATGAACTCGAGTGGAACAAATTTGACATTTTCTTCACTTTCTTCCCGAAACAGTTTCTGTATTTTTGGGAATCGTAACGGTCGGCGCATTTACTGCTTATATCTCAGCCGTTAGTATCATCAAATCTGAGTCGTTAATTGCTTTCTCTTTTCTCTATATTTAGCTCCGTAGTTACTTTCAAATTTTACATTTCAGTAAGAATCTTGATCGGCTCTGTGATTGAGATTTTACCCTTTCTAACCACCATGTTTCGTTTGCTATCTTTGATTGAATTGTTCGAGGTTCTCCTTCGAACTGTTTACAAACTTCGCTTTCTCCCGATGGCAACATACTTCGACTAGGGTATCGACAGGCGAAAATAATTGCGACTGGGGTACCGGCAGGCGACCTGCTCTCTTTGATTCCAAGTCTTTGAGGCGGGCTCGACCTCCTGTACTCTGATCTCTATCCAGTCGGGATAGTGGGTCTACTGCTGGAGGAGTTTTCCTGCTCTCGATCTCTACTTCTTCAAGATATTCCTTGAAGAACTTTGCCTTCGAGATTGCGCGGAATAATTTCTCTAGGGGTTGCTCCCTTCTCTCTCGATCTGGCCCGGTGTGTAACGATTTTCGAGGAAGTGGAGGATGAAGGGTGGAAGTGTTATTCCAGGCTCGCCTTCCTCGATCGTGGAAAACTTCTAGTGTAGGGTTGATTTGTAGTAGGGTCGCACTAAAATGTAAAGTTTTAGCTTGATGCTTCTTATCCTTGTAATTTCGAACTTTTTTTTTTTTTTTTTTTTTTTTTTTTTTTTTTTTTTTTTTTTTTTTTTTTTTTGTAACTGTTTGGAATGACATAAATAAGATATTCATTTCTTTTATCATCCTTCTTTATTGTCCTGTAGAATTGCTTTTGTATGCTGTTATCGAGTATTAATTTTTTCTGCCTTCAAAGTATGATCAAGTGCCATTCTTTATCCACTTTGATAAATATTTAGACGATAGATGATAATCGATACTCCTCGACTCTGAGTATAACTTATGAGAGACTTAATAGAGACTTTTATTCCCTCATAATAATTAAGAGATCGAATAGAAGGATTTAAAATGACCTCTGAGTATCAAATCTAATCTGAGGGACCAAATTTCCTAATTTGGGCAAATAACCATGATGTAATATTCGAATTGGGTGTTGATCGATTAATAATAGCTTTGATTTAAGCACTGCAGATACGGCCGTTATTCTTAGACGGTCAGGTAACCATGAAGAAATAATAGAATGTTGATTGATCCCCGTTGGTCAAGGATAATGATTTCGATCTAAGGGGCATAGCAGAGGCTTTCACCCTTAGTCGTTTCAAAGCAATCATGGCTCGAGGGTCGTAGCAGAGGCTTTCACCCTTTTAATAATTTCGATCTAAGGGGCATAGCAGAGGCTTTCACCCTTAGTCGTTTTTTTAGAGCATTTTTAGCCCTTGGGTCATAGCAGAGGCTTCCACCCATTGATAATTTCGATCTAAGGGGCATAGCAGAGGCTTTCACCCTTAGTCGTTTTTTAGAGCATTTTTAGCCCTTGGGTCATAGCAGAGGCTTCCACCCTTAATAATTTCGATCTAAGGGGCATAGCAGAGGCTTTCACCCTTAGTCGTTTTTTAGAGCATTTTTAGCCCTTGGGTCATAGCAGAGGCTTCCACCCATTGATAATTTCGATCTAAGGGGCATAGCAGAGGCTTTCACCCTTATTCGTTTTTTAGAGCATTTTTAGCCCTTGGGTCATAGCAGAGGCTTCCACCCATTAATAATTTCGATCTAAGGGGCATAGCAGAGGCTTTCACCCTTTTAATAATTTCGATCTAAGGGGCATAGCAGAGGCTTTCACCCTTAGTCGTTTTTTTAGAGCATTTTTAGCCCTTGGGTCATAGCAGAGGCTTCCACCCATTGATAATTTCGATCTAAGGGGCATAGCAGAGGCTTTCACCCTTAGTCGTTTTTTAGAGCATTTTTAGCCCTTGGGTCATAGCAGAGGCTTCCACCCATTGATAATTTCGATCTAAGGGGCATAGCAGAGGCTTTCACCCTTATTCGTTTTTTAGAGCATTTTTAGCCCTTGGGTCATAGCAGAGGCTTCCACCCATTGATAATTTCGATCTAAGGGGCATAGCAGAGGCTTTCACCCTTAGTCGTTTTTTAGAGCATTTTTAGCCCTTGGGTCATAGCAGAGGCTTCCACCCATTTGATAATAATAGACTCGGATAAGTATGGATAGGGAGATCGACAATATCAGGGAGAGGAGAACGAATATAAATATTAACAGGATCAGTTTTCCCTTGAATATATATCTCTAATCGAAGTAATTTTGATGGGAAAATAATCTTCCGCAATCACCAGAAAGAATCAATTATGGAGAATCAGTTAGTAGGGAATAACCCTAGACTTTGAACAATCCTCATAACTTAGTCGAGAGAATTCCTTGCTTGTAAGTTCCCAATTTTGATAAGTTTGATCTTTTCTAAACGGTTCCCGTTTTACCTGGAAATGCAACGGTCAACCAATCTTGTCCGCTCATTTTGCGAATTATGCGCCGTTGGATTCTTTTCTGTTTTTGGCTATAAAAGGCTGGCACATTGCTGAAATTATCTCATTCGTTGCATCGAGAATTTTTTCATCCGATCATGGTGGTCAAGAGAACTATTCGATTAATTCAGCTGTTTGAGTTCGGACTTCGAACAATTTTTAAGCGGAAAATTCCCCGAGCGGAAAAGATTGCAGCAATCACGCTTAGAATGTCGACAGGCAAATGTGTTCTCCATCTGGAAAGCCAATAAGCTAGGCTCATGGCCTTGTTGCTCCAATGCATTTAGGAAGACATTGGGCCGATAGCGTTCGATCCTCTGTCTTCTGAAGAATGCAAATAAAGTTAAAAGCCTGCGGGCCCTAAGGATATTCCTCGTTCGGAGCTGAACTATTCCGAAGAAACGACAGGACGTGAGACCGAAAATTTCATAGGATTGTAATAACATATTGATGTAATATATAGGCTTATGCTATACTGGATGTATCTTTCCATTTCTTGTAATCTTTCGAGATAATATAATTACATTTCAACTCCCTTTTGTTGATAACCTCAAATATAACTAGATAGAATTTTATCTTTCACAATTCCATCTTATTCTTTTTACATCGATCAAGAAGTAATCGATCACCACTGGCGCGGGTGGATAACATATAAATATCTTAGAAGACCTGAGACTGATAAGGAAAAACGAAGCCATAAATCTTTATCACTGTTGAATTTTCATAATTGCATAACTTCCAGGTCGAAAATTCTGTTCGACTGAATCGATTATATTTCTTCTCAATTGGCAGCATAAAAGCGTATCAATAATTACTTGTGTAAAAAATATCCGAAATAATCGAATACGAATCCGAGATGCTGTTCCTTTAATAATAATGAAATTAATACGTCGTCAAATTCTATAGAATGTCGTAATTCTTCTACACCCATTGTTGAATTGCGTGTCCTTCGTTACCAAACAGATCCCTATTTCTCGGGAAATGTAACGGTCCCTCCATTTAATGCGGACATCCAGATCATTTATGGAAAGTTATCTGGGCCGTTGATTTTAACTTCCCTACCCCTATAAATAGGTCCCTTCGTGTGTACCACACTTCTTGCTTTTTTCCTTATGCCCCATCCGATCAGCATGGGTCGATATCTAGATTTGATTCGCATAATTTCCGGAATAAAAGAGTTTGAGATTAGAGTTCGGACTTTATTCTTCGATCATGTTTCCTTTCGTATAAGCTTTTCGCTTAGAATATCGACAGGCAAAAGAAATTGCGCCTAGAATACCGGCAGGCAACCCGTTTTGCCTGACATATCTTGTATGGTGCGGGTTAGAATTCTGGTATTCTGGGGCAGTACCTGATCGGGCAGCTGGTTATTCCGAGAAGAGTTCTTTAAATCTGAGGCATCAGCTTCCTCGAGGGCTTTCTTACAAGATAGTTCCTTCGAGTTCCCTTGGAGTGCCTCTTGTTGGGATAACCTTTTGCTGCTCCGGTTCGAATCAACCTGTAAACAACGATTGAGTATTTCAATCATTGTTTACAGATGATGATCTAAGGTCGGTCTGAAGCCTAGGAGTGGAGCTGCGAGCCGGCTTCATCCTAATCGAAGACGGCTGTGCGACAGGTGGCGAGTGATTGCCAATAAAACTTGCTGCTGAGTTCTGCATCTGGAGCGATCTTGGGAGCGAAGACTGAGTATGTAACCAGATAGAATTATCTCCTAGAATTTATAATAGGGTAGGAATGATTGTACTGCATTTCTTGAGCCCGAAGTTCCTTCGGAGCTTTACTTTGTAACTTGTTTGAAGAATTTCAATGATAAAGTTTTATTTGTAATCGAGTCTTCTTACTCGAATTCTCTTATTGGTCATAATGATAATCCAACATACCCTTTATAAGTTTGAGAACTCATCTGATCGATTGTGAATATTTAAACAATCGGTTTAACCCGGCAGACTTCGAGAAAAATACGAATAGTTGATTGATAGTATATAGAGACTTTGCCAATGATCTTTAAGATAATCAATTCGAAGGATTCGCCATTGAAGTTTATGAATGCGAAGAACGAAAAAATAAATTTCGATCGTTAATATCGAACTGCAACTTAATATAAATGAATGAGCCATGCGTCCATAGGCTAGACCATTAACTTTGCCAACGATCATATAGGCCTTTATCTCTGAAATGACGAAGGGTCGATCAATTCGCCTCGGAGAATGAACAATGAAGTTTCAGATTAGTAAAATCTTCAGCTGGCGCACATGTTTCTCCTCGTAGTAGGCATATTTCGATCTAATACTCGAATAAAGCCCCACGGTGGGCGCCAATTGATCTTACGTGGTTTCGTTAGTTCGATCAAGGGTGGGACGTATGATTACGATAACGATAATTAAATAAATAAAGTGAAGTAAAGATCAATGTAATTGTATTCGATTTGAATGAGTACAAGTACAAGTATTCGAAGGCCCTATTCGAGCATTATTGGATGCCGTACAAGCTAGAGGGTGAAACAAGTATAATAAGTCCTATCCTAATAGACCGAGCTGCGGTCTTCAGATTGGAAATTCTCTTGGAAGTCCCCCCATGTAATAAATGCATGGAGTATTTATAGCCAAATTTGAGGGCTTGGGCCTGGGCTCGGCCCAACAGTGTCCTTCGATCTATAGTGACCCTATGAGCTCGGATCGATCATTTTCATACTTTGATTCATCTTTTGATCCCTGGCGACAGGGTTCATAGTTATTCGGACCGCGTTAAGGCCTAAGAACAGGGGAACCGAATTACCCCTCATCACATTGTATAATATTTTGGATTTTTTTTCATATAAATCCGAAATATATATAGTCTGAAAAGAAAGATTTCAACCTAAATTTATTCGGCTTCAAATTAAATTTATTATTCGGCTTCATATTAATCCGAAATAGTATTAATCCAATATTATTCGGCTTCAAATTAAATTTATTTAGTTCAAACTATTATCTAATGAAAATATTTGATTTAATGAATAAATTCAAACTATTATCTAACTATTAGTTCATGAAAAATTGATGGATGTGTCGAATGAATGACTTTTGTAATTGACCTATAACATGAGAACTGAAATTTAAACTATTATCTAAGAAATTCGAACTTAATCGACCGAATAGGAATAAATAAATAAAAGGGGATTAAGGATTATATACATCAAAATTATTGATTTGAGATATTGATTTCTTGGATTCAAAAGTAATTGAGAATTTCATTTTTTTTTTCATTCGAAATTTGTAAAGCAATTTTGGAGAGGATTCATTTAAGGTGCAAACATGGTGGTGAGGTTATAACTGATTTAACTAACACCATAATATACAAATAGGAGATTATTGAAGGCATGGATTGTGTAAAAATGGTGGAGAAGTAATAACAAGAAATATTCAATTAAGTCTGAATGATTATGAAATAAAAGGAAATTATTTGTTATGTTTGAAAGATTATGAAAGAGAAGGAAATAATTTCGGAATTAATTATTTTGTTTTTAAGTCGGGGTATAAACGTCTTCTTAAAACATAAAATTTAATGGGGGGCAAAACGGTCTTTTCTATTTTTAAACATTTTTTTTACAAACTAAGTCAAAGGGTTTAATAGTCAATTACTTTTTTAGAGAAAAGTCAACCGAAATTAAAGGAGAAAACTTTAGTTACCAATCCAACGACTGATATGAATCTAAGTCGATCTAACGGCTGATGAAGTGGGTCGCACGTGCGGCCGTAACTAAAGGGGACGCACCCTAGAAAAATTGACAATAATATTCCTTATTCCTTGCATAATCATTAAGAGAGAAAGAAAACTTAATTAAAAAAAGGCATAATTGAGATTATAATAGAAGGAAAAATTAAAAGATAGGCATATATATTAAACCAAGGAGAAAAAAAATAAAAAAAAAAGGCATGGATGCTAGGATTAAGAAAGAGAGAAAAACTAAAAGAAAGTGTTCCAAGTGAACTTGGAACCCCTGATCTCAGGGTTTACATAGCAACATCTCGGCCAAAGGACTAAACATGTTATAATTTGACTACTACTAATATTTAACGGATATTTTTTTTGGGGGGGGAGTCTTCTAATAGCTCCGCCATTGCCCGTCCCCTACCTTGACCCTGAACCAAGGTTGCTGTCAACCTAGGTTGTCGATCCAAGATTGTTGTCGGCTTGGGTTGCATTGCATTGATCCAAGGTTAAAGACGAGGACATAGTGGTGGTTTTATTATTTTATATTTTATAAAATATTATTGATAACTCTGTGAAAATAGAGTTATCGCGTGGATTTTTTAGGCTTAAATGAGTGTTTTTCACGAATAATTGTGAGTCGTTTAGGATTTTATTGTATATTTCACTTTTTAGAGTCGATTCACGAATTTAATCAAGTTTTGAGAATAATCTTTGATTTTTGGTACTAATTCGATTATTCTCTTGTAGGAGATGAAATGAGCCAACAAATTTTGTAATCAATTGAGAATGAGCAATTTCAAATCTTGAAGGTGTAAAAGGATACAAAGGCATGAGACCAGGGGCTAAAAGTGCAATTAGAGTCCAATATTGTTGAATTTGTGGTGTCATGCGGCTGAAAACCTTTGAGCATTAATGGGCTGGTGGCCCATTTGAAGAATTTTGAAGACTAAGAAAATCCTACTACACGTGGGACTCTGAAGGAAGAAATGAAAAGGCAAAAAGAGATAAAAAAAAATAAATAAATAAAAATAAAAAAATAAAAAAAAAACACACACACACACACACCAGATTATAGAAAAAAAAAGAAGACACGCGAGATCAGAGAGAACAAGCACACATCACACTTTTGGCTATTTTTCGTTATTCTTTTATCAGAGAAGACTATGAATTCTTTTATTGTTTATTTCGTTATTTTTAGCATGAACTAAGTGGTGCTAAACATTACCAAAGTGTTCAAAAAAATAAAAAAGTTGCTAAGTGAAAGTTCGAACTTAAAGGAGTCAATAACTTCGACTAAAGCTTTGCTAAAACTTAGTGATTGGTATGATAAACCAAGAAAATAAAGAATTTGTTAGGCAAGCAAGGAATTCATGCAATTAGGCTCAATGATTTCGAAGTTATGGTGATCTAGGTGATTCCGACATTCTCGTATTATGTATACACACACGCATGAATCACATGATAAAGTGCATAACATTTTGAAAATATTGGTGTGGAGTTAACTTTGAATGCATGATGATAAATGTTTGAAGTTGGTTAGATTTGTGTTGAAAGTAGTGTCATTACTCGAGGACGAGCAACAATTTAAGTTTGGGGGTGTGATAACTCTGTGAAAATAGAGTTATCGCGTGGATTTTTTAGGCTTAAATGAGTGTTTTTCACGAATAATTGTGAGTCGTTTAGGATTTTATTGCATATTTCACTTTTTAGAGTCGATTCACGAATATAATCAAGTTTTGAGAATAATCCTTGATTTTTGGTACTAATTCGATTTATTCTCTTGTAGGAGATGAAATGAGCCAACAAAGTTTGTAATCAATTGAGAATGAATAATTTCAAATCTTGAAGGTGTAAAAGGATACAAAGGCATAAGACCAGGGGCTAAAAGTGCAATTAGAGTCCAATATTGTTGAATTTGTGGTGTCATGCGGCTGAACACCTTTGAGCATTAATGGGCTGGTGGCCCATTTGAAGAATTTTGAAGACTAAGAAAATTTTAGTACACGTGGGACTCTGAAGGAAGAAATAAAAAAAAAAAAAAAAAAAAAAAAAAAAAAAAAAAAAAAACACCATATTAGAAAAAAAAAAAAAAGACACGCGAGATCAGAGAGAACAAGCACACATCTCGCTTTTGACTGCTTTTCGTTATTCTTTTATCAGAGAAGACTATGAATTCTTTAATTGTTTATTTCGTTATTTCAAGCATGAACTAATTTCGTTTAGTCTAGGGTTTTTACGGATCCATGTTATGCTAATAATGTTTTATTTTCTTTTCTAGTTTTATTTTAGTGATTTTCGATTTTTTCTTTGTCGATATTCGTTTATCTAATTTTGTGCTAATTTACCGTCAAATTGACTGGCCACCTATTTGATTGTTTACTTTTCTTGATTGAACCTGGGAAGGGAATATTAAGAATAGAAGAGAAATTAAGTAGTGGGTTGTTTGTTAGTATAGGAATATACCCGACACGCCCATATCCAAATTACGTCATATAATTCATGCATGTTATTAATTCTACTAACTTAGGAATAAGAATAGTAAGTTAATTGCATAGGTTCTTAGGTGATTCGGAAGACACTTAAGGATAGAAGTGAACCCTAGGATAGCGAATAAGAATCACTAGTTAAAATTAGGGAGTTAATTAACATTAGGAGCATAACAATGGTGAAGTTTAACTCTAGACCCTTGTCTCATTGATTGTCTTCTTAAGCACTTTAATCATCATCTTAGATTAATTATTTTTCTAGTTTTAGTAGTAATTAGTTAATCAACAAACCAACAATATTTTATCTTAGTTGAATTAGAATAAGAATTAAGGTAGGGAATTTGGTATAATTTTAGTTTCAAGTCCTTGTGGGTTCGACACTCAACTTACTCTTTATTACTTTTGCGATACGTGCACTTGCGTTTATTTGCGTGTGTAAAATCCGTAACAATTATATTGGTTTTTTAAAATTTATTAATAATATATAAAAATTATTATTCAATAAACACATTAATACAACTACATATTAAGAGTAAAAATGACAATTTACCTACAAGCAACAATGTTAATGATATCAACGGAGAAATTAAGGGAGAGTGTACCAAATATTAATTTAGTAATACAATAGATAATTTTATGCTATAAATTAACATAACCCTAGAGAATTTTGCATTACAAATTTCACATAACAAATGCAGTTTTCTTGCTAATTAATTTTGAATCAAAATTTATGTAAATATGTCAACTTCAAAGGGTTCCCAAGCCACATCCAAATTGCTTTCGTCGAAAACGAATGTCGAATTATGATCATTAAATTCCATTATTTGTGACAAGTTTGCTTCATTATCATCAAGTTGTTTCCAAATTAATTCATATAAATGGGCATTTTCACATTGCATGTTCAAGTTTTGTGCTTTGGCCTTGGCCAGTTCAGCTTGTAGCTCATTGATTTGGTTCTGAAGTTGACAAATTACGCCAGTACATCCGTACACTGGATCCCTTAGCCTCGCATTTGCTTCATAAACCATGCTATTTACTGCATCTTCTCTTTGAGTTTCAGGAATATCCTGAAATATAAATGAGTTATTTAATTAATTAATTTTTTTTATTTCTAGGGACTCGATTTCAAACACTTGAAGATCGAGTTTAAATTTAAATAGTAATTTTGTTTTTACCATTAGTGTGTTTTCCATAAGTTTTGTGGGTTCCATGCTTATTTGTGTACCTAATGTTTATTCTCCTATTTTTCCAGGAAATTCCTTACGTACTAAATTTTGTCTTATGAGACTATGTGGTTAGTAATACATCCAACATCACTCATTTTAAGAGCATAATTTTATCAAAATGAATTATGTGATATATTGCTAGCCACAAAATATATAGGACATGTTTATTTGGCATCTCTGAAAATAATTTTGTATTTGAGAAAAACGAGGCAAAAATCATTTTTATTTTCTGAAATAAATTTATCATCTCTTAATTTTTATAAACTATCATCCCAAAAGCCAAACAAACAAAAAATAACTGAATCAAGATAAGTATTAATATTACCTTAAAATGAAACAAATTAAAATTTATTTAATAGAATTGTAGATAACCGAAAAAAATATTTTATCAATTTTTTTTTTCAAAATATTGCATTTTCTGGACGTACGACTTTGGTGGTCAAATATAAAATTAATAGAAGTTAATATGATTTCAAGTATCCATAAAAAGGAAAAAAAAAAAAAAGGATTTCAAGACTTATGTGCTCTGTACTATTATGAGCAAATTAAATTAATTTGTCTAATGTTCACATCGAACATAGTAGAATGCATTAGTTAATTCTTTTTTTTTTTTTTTTGGTACATGAATGCATTACTTAATGAATGAACGACTTAATTAAAATTTAAAAAAAATTACGTACCTGCAACAACTTGACAATGTTGCTAGCTCCAAATAATCGATGTGCAATTGTGAATTTGAGTGGTTCTGTAGGCGGAAAGTAAGGCGCCAATATGCATTTCTCCACGCACCGGCGCCGAAGGATCTTGCACGCAGCACATGGGCTCATAATCACCGACGGCTGAGATGAATCCAATGATGTACGAGATAACCGAGAAGCTTCCGCCGTGGCGGCGACAGTGGTGGTGGCGGTGGTTGAGTTTTTACTATATTCCATTATGAAATTTGAAGAGAGATGGTTGTGGGACTTGAAGTGCTAGCTCACATATATATATGGGTGTAAAACACACATGTTTTTAAATAGATAAAGAAAATTGAGAAGTCCGTTGTTGAAAAATGAGAATATCTATATTTGTGTAAAAAAAAATTGTAAAAAGGGATTGTTAAATACAAAACTCGTACGATTTATTTTACAAAGGCCCTCGTGGAGATCTGAAGTTATTATCAAACATATTTTCCGTGAATATAGCATCACGCTGCGATATTTGACTAATTTTATAGTCCATGATGGATTTAAAGTGTGTTTTATGGATATAATTACCGCATATTTTTTATATATCACTATATATGACATGTTGATAAAATTTTTTTGAAGGATTTCAAATTTGTATAGTAATCAATAGCTCATGCATTATATTCTATTGAGTTACTTCGATTTTTAATTATACGAGTTAAAGAAATCTTATCGTATGTGGTATAATCAGCTCAAAATATATCTCGTAAAAGAAGATTTCATAACTAATCCAATTTGTCCATGTTTTGTACCTTGGGTGTTCTACATTTTGAGAGGACTCCTAAATAGTTCACAAGTCTCTATTATTTTAAGAAAGAGTTTGTGATGAAAAGTCAAGAACATATAAAGTTTTGTATCGACATTAGGGGGAGTGTGTCACTAGTGATAATTTGTTGTTGAGTTTTTCTTGATATGAGGTGCTAAGTACTATTTTTTGTTTAGAGGGTTCAAACTGTCCATTTCTTGTGTTTCGGGTGTGCAAGTTGATGAGTTGTTCTTAATTCAAGGGTGTTAAGTGCTAAGTGTATTTCGGGGGTGCAAAATGCCCATTTCTCTTATTTGAGGGGTGCAAAGTTCCAAAGATTTAAAAATGAATTACCTGTTTTGTCCCTAGATTTTTTGAGGAAAATAAAAGAGGGTGCAAAGTGCTGAATTGTTCATATTTTGGGGCTGCAAAGTGCTAAATCTATGTTCGAGGGTGCAAAGTTCATATATCTCATGTTTCGAGGGTGCAAAGTTCATATATCTCATGTTTCGAGGGTGCAAAGTGCAAAACCCCAAAATGAATAAAGTTTTTTTTTTGTTTTATAAAGAAAGGAAAAAATTGAAACATAAGTTTGTTTGGTGTCAAACTTAAATTTTGCAAGAAAGAATTTGTAGGAAATTTACTCAACATTTTGAATAATAATTCATACAAAATGAGATAATTATCACCAAACAAAAACTCATAAAAATATATATAAAAAATTTAGATAGAAATAAAAAAAAAATTGAAACATAAAATAAAGAAAACGAATTGAAACATAAATATTAAAAAAAATGAGATGAATAAAGAAAAAATTTGAGACATAAAACCGAATGAAACACAAGATTTGAAACTATATCATATTTTAATTTCTTCCTTTAAATGAAGAAATTAAAATATAATATAGTTTGGTGGATGGATTAATGAATTCATAATTAATAAATATTTTTTTGAAAAATTAATAATTTATATCCCTACTTTAGATGTAATACTGACATGAGATTATATTCATAGGGGTTGGATGATAAACACATGTACATAAGAGGACAAAAAATTGTCCTCTCATACACACTTGTCATTCATCCAGCACACGATCGAGTGGATTAAAATCCATATCGGTAGACACATGGCCCCGTTTGGATCGGTTTTGACTCTGTTTCGCCCTGTTTCGATGTTTCAAAATTGTTTCAATGGTTTTGGCGAAACATTTGAAACACCATTTGAATTGATTTTGGTTGGAATATAGAGATGGTAAAATATTATTAAAATAATAGATAAAGTTTTGAAAAGTTGAGATATGATTTGAAATGGTTTTGAATGTTGGTGTTTGAGGGTGAAAAGTTTATGACAGATGTCAAATCAATGAATTTATGGAGTTAAAATATGATATTATATAGTGTAATGATTAATAATAAAATTATAATAATAATATTGTTCTTTTTGTTTGGGTCTTGACTGAAACACATGTTTGGATGAAAAAATGGGACAAATGCCTAAGTGATCCATTTTGGCCCAAATATTGGGCGAAACACTTGGGTCAAAATAGATCCAAACGAGGCCATAATTTCCTATTGACAGAGTACTAAATTTCAAAAACATGTAGATGTAATTGAGTGTGAACGAATGAAAAGTTTAAAGTATGTAAAATCTGAAAAAGAAACGTGTATAGTACGTATTAGTTTACACTTCCTTTTAAGGACGTGAAAAATGTGCAATTTTGGCTCAAATCCAAAAGGACGTGACTATATTCAAGTAGATGTATCATATATTAACCAAGCAAAGGAGTAAATGAACATTATTAATTATTGGGATGAGGGTATGCTCCATGTGGCATGTTAATGTTAATATTTATAAATTAGTATGGTAAAACAGGGTTGGGTACTACAAAATTTGCGGTGAGTACTATTTCCATTCTGGAGTTTCATCACAAGGACTGGAATCGGACTAAATCCATTTAAATAGTTTGAGTTTATCCACCTCAAAATCTAGCTCAAAATATGAGGATTGTCCAAAATCTTATAATGAGGAATTAGTCGTGTTAACCAATACATATGAGATATATTTAGTCTCAATACTTTTCATTCAAGTGTGGTGGACAGAACATGTGAGTTAAACAAGCCAAACATGTGACATAACAAAGTCAACCTTGCAAATTGCGATATGTAAGCCCAACATGCGAATTATGATAATCCAAATCTTCATTAACTAGATGAATATTGATAACTCGGGCCTTGTTATCTGAGCAAAATGAGGTGACCCACATTCACTTGGAGTTATGATACGATCTTTAGTTTCTTTACATGTATTGAATTAAGCCCACTTAAATAATTTGAGTATAATTCAACCTCAGAAGTTAAGAGGACTAAAGTGCGACAAATTAAAATATAATAAATTACTTGCCCAAACTACATGTGTCCCATTTTTATTTCCCTGCAAAAGTTAAAGGATTAAAATTATTATTTTTTTCGTAGGAGATGCATAAATTAAACTCTAGCTAATACATTAAACCAAAGAAATCCCAATGAAATAATAATATTTCAATATATTGTAAAATTGATAATTTTGGTTGACTTATGCAAAATATCATATGGGGTACATTGGTCATGAATGAGACAGCTAGCCTTAGTTGTCTAATAAGTATCAATCGTATCATCGTGTGTAAAAGAAATCCCTATGTTTCAAATCTCCAGAGTAAAAGAAATCCCTTTGTTTTATTAACTGACTTGAAAAAATGGCCAAATTAAGGTTACATAGGCACTTTCCCCCAACCCCAATCCCCAATTACAAAATTAGCATTTTGCACCCTTGTATTACATTAAACCTAGCAATTTGTACCTCCATTCACTCTTTGTCCTAGTCTAACACTTTTCTCATAATGCAGAATTTAAGCTAGCTAGAGATGGAGCATTTACTTTTTAAACATTTGATATACTCAATTCTTCTCCTTCCTAATTCCTTGTTTCTATTTTATGATAATTTTCTGGTATTTGATCAAAAATAAGTTTTGGGGAAATTTATATCTATCTTTTTTTCTATTTGTTTTGTTGGAAAGTTTTGGTGAAAAGATACTTTGAAATCTGTCCCCATATCAGTTTGCAGTGAAGCATTTCAAGGCATTATGAATGAGTCATTTTGGCCAGATTATCCAACAATTCACCAGCTCATCTAAGTAGTGATGTTTCAGCATAGCAAGAATGCACTAAGAGGAATTGAATTTTAGATTATCTTTCAGTCTTTGACAGATGAGATAAGGAATAGAATTAAAAAAAAAAAAAAAGAAATTTCGGTATCCCGGTTCGGTTCGGTAAATCGGCCGGTAATACCGAAAACCGAAAGGTAACCTGGTTCGGTAATTGGGCGCGTATCATTTACCAAACTGAAATTTCAGTTCGGTAAACGGTACGTACTGAATTTTTGATTTCGGTTCGGTATGACCGATTGTCGTGCAAACCCCTAGTCATGACACGTAAGCAGTCATGTGATAATTTAACGACAAATGCGCAATTTCCGTCTTATAATTAACGGTGGGACGATATTTCAGAAAAATATTAAATTACGGGATGAAATTCACCAAATTGAATAGTTTAAAAAGAAAATTTAAAATCAATGATTAGTTTGGGACAATTTTTGCAATTTTGCCATAATAAAATTCGAAGTACTTTTGAAGCTGGCAAAATTCTACACGCGTCAAAAGATTTATATATGGGTCCAATTTCGCTGCTAGATCCTGCAATCGAATGAATATTATTTACCCTAAAACGTGCTTGTGTGTTTTACCAGTTAAACACGTAAGGTTAGTTAATGTTCAAATCAAAATTTCATTGTGAAATTTCGATCAAAGAGGAAAAAAAAAAAATAAGAAAACAAAAACAAAATCGTAATTGTACCATAATGAGGGTATTTGAATTCAAAACTTGGGTGAATAGAAAATTAATTCTATGTGTTATTTTAAATAATCAATTAAATTTTTACTGATAAATAAAAGGATAAATTATCTCCTTCTGTTTTTATAAATAAAGCACATTGTCTCTCTTGATTTTACATTTTTACAAGGGGTAAAATGCTCATTATGCAATATCACGGAAAGTTAAAGTACCAATTTACGCATATTAGAGGGAGGCAAATTGTCTATTTACACATATCACAGGGGGGTAAAGTGAGGTGAATATATTTTCATGGGTAAGGTTAAATTGGTAAATTTTTTAAATGAAAATGAAGCCTCAATCGCATTATAGAGTATGTGTGTGCAACACCTCCACTAGCACGGAGGTAAATTGCTCATTATTTCATATCACATAAAGGAAAATTGCACATTATTTCATTTCACAGGGAGCTACATTGCCTATTTTCATATAACAGGGAAGTTACTCATTAGATATATCACATGGAGTTAACTTGCCAAAAATTCCCGAAAATTTTACATGCATTTGACTTGAAAAGTTTTCTTGGTTTTTTTTTTTTTTTTGTTGCCCATGGGTTTAATTCCTTTTGAGGTGCGTCGGACATATTAAGTAGAAACCTCTCACAACAGGGATTCAAACTTAGTTCGCTACTTTATAATGACCAGCTAGTCTTTTCCACTGGACCAATTACTTGTTATTAAAAGTTTTCTTATTCTAGTCTATCGCATGATGAATATCTCGTGGAAGATTGTGTCTAATCAAGAACATATGCCGATTGTTCTTTTTATTTTTGTTTTTTGTAGCAAAATAAATGGGACGGAGGAAGTATTATCTACATCGAAAAGAAAATTGTTGAAAATCTCGATAGTAGTTCTATCTTAGATATTTCTTTATGAAGTGAGATAACTACATACAACTTCAATAATCTTTTCATTAAATTACTTTAGTATTTTTCATTCAACATATTTTCATTGATATCGTTAAACTCGACCCCTCGATCCTCTGATCCTGAATTCCTCCGTGTCTAATCAATGAAGTGGGCATCGCTCTATGACTTGGACCGAAACGTAACCTGTGCCGAGCGTGCAACAACCTGGCCTTTTGACATGGTCTGGGATCCGAAAATTGACACCTTATAAAAAACTATCAAGTAATTCAAGTTGAATATGTATTTTAACGAAAACAATACTCCAACAAAATTCAAATACATCCAATTTGTTTTTCAATCATACAAAATTATTGAAAGAAAACCAGTCTGTTAATTAATTAAATTACGCCGTTATCCGACCAAATTCAATACACTTAAATTTGAATCGCACAAAATTATTGAATGGAACTCACTCAATTAATTATAGCTGGTAAATGGTAATTATTAAAAAAAAGAAAAAGAAAAACCTCAATTAAAGTTGGTAACCAAAAACCCAGGGCAATGAATTCAATAAAGCAATCCTACACTTGTAACAAAATTCAAATGAAATTAGATGACACGACTTAGATTTGTCTTCATATTGTCTACAACCTTAAATTGGTCAGACGAAATATCCAATAATAGCATAACACTTCAATTGCATTGCATGCTTCAAGTACAATTCACTCAGTCGCCTTTTTTATTACCCCCTAGGGAAGAATCTTAATATGTCATGTGTACATAGAAAAACTGGGGTTGATATATATGTATACTTTTGACGTTGATATATTCAAAAGTATGAATGCTAGAATATTCCATGTGTTACACATTATAAGAGTTAATATTAATTTATTCTTGTGAAATGCATAATGTTCAATTTATTCCGTGATTTGAAAAAAAAAAAAAAAACTTTATCTTCTTGGAAAAAAATTAAATAAGCAATTTACCTCTTTCAATCCGAGAGTGGAATTTATTTGCCGAAATTGATAGTGAACATGAAAAGAGTTTTGTAAAATAAAGATAAATTACCACATTATCATAACCTAGGTAACTAAATTCGCGGGGAAGAGGTTGTCATGTGCTCCGCAAATGAATTGGAGTGTATTTGGAAAATTCGCACATAAAAAATGCACTTTACTAAATTATATTGAAATATATGTAAGATGACATGTGGCAATTTAGGTGCGACCTTAGGTAACTGGCTCACATGCAGCCCACCCCCCCTTAAAAACCAACCACGTGGCAGTGATAACTTCTGGAAATAAAGTAAATTTTTTACCCATTTTTTCAACGTCCAAATGACCCTTTTGTTTAATTTTTAAATGAAAATTAAAATAATAACCTCAACTTGAAAAGTCTTTTATATCCTTCTTCATTATCTTAAATTTATAACATTTAAAACTAAATTAAACAAAGTCACTATTGGTTTTGGGACAAGTGGTATCGCCTGAGGTCCTACAAGTGGTATCAGAGCCAAGGTCACGTGTTCGATTCCCAGCAGGAGTAATTGCTGAGGGGGAGATTGTTGGGCACCCAAACTGAGTGTGCGGGTGGAGTCACAATCGAATATCATGGGCGCTTGTGTGAATGCACTATAAGGGAAGGATATGCGTATTTCCTAACACCAATTGGTTTTGGGGCAAGTGGTAGCGCCTGAGGTACTACAGACTGCAGTTCTTTAAACAACGATGTTGACCGTTTCTTTGAAAGATACTTTATAAAAGGTACTTCTGTCTCCAAATCAAGTGTACATTTTGCACGGACTGAACATACTCGTCCGTAGAATATTATATACATCATATTTAGATATTAAGTTAAATTAACAAAATAAATATTTAACTGATACATCATATGAAAGAGAGAATTAACTATTTACCTGCAATAATAATAAACAACCAGGTATGTAACCCTGCTTTGTTCTCTAGAATGTCCGTACTCCCTCATCTAATTTACTTATCACATGGCTCGCCCAATTCATTTTGGGAACTTCGTCCAGGTCCTTCAAAAGGGTTAAGTAATCACCCGGTATGTAACATTGGGTACTCGGATAGAGAAACACTTCAAACAAAAATGTCAAGTACATCACCTTGAATTCATCTCCGTGAGTCGTGGTTTTAAGCAATGAATCGTACAATTCTTTAACATCAACTCTACCACGTTTGATTGTGACGAATGAACCATATTTTTCCACACCACTCTTGTATGTACAAGAGTGATGCAAACTATGACCATTGTATGAAATCCCAAGAACCTCATAAACCGCCTAATCTGTCACCTCAAACTCCTATCCATGTATTTTGAGGATTCTTGTGGTAGGGTTATACTGATCAATTAATCAACGTACCATAAAGCGGTTCATATCCTCACAATTCAATCTAGCCAACGTTCCAAACCCCATTTCATCTATTACGTCCAACTGAGAATTTAAAAGGGTTTTATTCACAGCCATCAATCTCCATTGAAAGTGTATTTCGAATAATAAACTAACACATAATTTTTATTTTTTTTAAAATGTTTGTGGTAAAGTGGTAAAACATATAACTTTCTGAGAATTTAAAAGGGTTTTATTCACCGCCATTAATCTCGCGAGCGAAATCCTAGTGTCCAGTCTATGATGTTTGACATGTTCATTGAAAGTGTATTTCGAATAATAAACTAACACAGAATTTTTATTTTTTTAAATTGTTGGTGGTAAAGTGGAAAAACATATAACATATAACTTTCATGTTGTGAAGGGCACTTTCCTAATTTTTGAAGAAAATCTTATATTTCGGTTTATGGTAATAAAAAGTGCCCAAATCCAGGGGGTTAATTGTCATTTTTTAAAAATGTTGGTGGTAAAGTGCAAAAACATATACGTTTCCTGTGGTGAAGTGCACTTTCCTAATTTTTTGAGAAATTCTTAAATTTCGGTTTATGGTAATTAAAAGAAAACAAATCTAGGGGGTTAATTGACATTTTTTTAAAATGTTGGTGATAAAGTTCAAAAATATATAACTTTCATGTGGTGAAGTGCACTTTCCTAATTTTGCAAGAAATTCTTAAATTTCGGTCTATAGTAATTAAAAGAAAGGGTTAATTGACAATTTTTAAAAATGTTGGTGGTAAAGTGCAAAAATATATATCTTTCATGTGGTGAAGTGCACTTTCCTAATTTTTCAAGAAATTCTTAAATTTCGGTTTATGGTAATTAAAAGAAAAAAAATTCAGGGGGTTAATTGATATTTTTTTAAAAACTAGCAACCGCCGCACGCGGTAGTCGCGCGCACACCTTTCTTTTATTGTAATGTGTTTGTCCCAATATTAAATACTTGTTTTCATAAAAATTGAAGCACATAAATTAATGGTGGCAGTTTGTTGTAGATTTAATATTATTTTATATTTTAATATTAATTTTTTTATGAAGGTCGGTTATGTAAATGTTAACCCTTTAATTTAGTCCAATACAACTATTTATGAAAATAGTGTGAACGATAAAAGCTTTCTATAGAAAATGATCTGCATAATTTTCCCTTAATAGCCCAATATTAAGTTATGGTCGCGCACCTACACTTTATATTGACATCTAAACTTTATAATTCCTATTTCCAAAATTATTAAAACTCACTATAGTAAACAGAACCCAAAAAATAAATCAAGATGTGAGAAATAAATAAATTCACATTTATAATGAGGAAACCAACATTGTAATTGAACATTCACTAAACAGTATATGAAGCCTTGAACACGATTATAATTTCAATTGAAAATGCACAAAACAGAACATTAAACCTTCAATTTTCTTAAATATTAATTTTAATTTTAATAACCCTTAAATTGAAAGTGTAACTAAATTGAGAATACTTGAATATACAATATATGTAATCTATTTGAAAACCAAAATAAAATTCATTTTTGTAACCAGTGAATGGAAGAACCCATTCTAAAAAAGAAAAAAGAAAAAGTAGATGTTTAGAGAGGGGGAGAGAAGAGGGGAACGCAGGTTTGCGGAAATACGTTTTTAGCCCGGATTTTTTTTCTAATAAGGTGAATTTTGAGGGTAAGATGGGGAGATTTCATAAAAGTAAAACAAATCCAGGGGTAAATTGCAAAATCGTATATTAAAACCCGAAAAATTTAGAGACTTAATGTTCTTGTCTTTATGAAATCTTGGACATCCGAAGTCTTCCTCTTTCCATTTAATGACCTGTATAATACTGAAAATATGTAAATTAGTAAAGATAATAAAACACATAATTGTTATATGCTAGTCACATTAATAAACATGTGGTTTTAGTTGCCGGATTAATTACAAACCACAATTATGCTTCAAATTGCACCCTCAATTAATTACATGTGGTTTTAATTGCCGGATTAAGGGCAAATTCATCTTGTCACATTAATAAACATCCCAATTTATCTTTCGTAATTTTTTACCTTAGAACAATAATTAATAAAAGTAAAATAGAAATTATTATTATTCTATTACAACATAAGTAAAACACTTCAAATACTAGAAAAGCAATGAATAAAACACTATATAATAATTAATATAGAATAATTAACAAAG
Source organism: Penstemon barbatus (assembly GCA_003313485.2). NCBI lineage: Eukaryota > Viridiplantae > Streptophyta > Magnoliopsida > Lamiales > Plantaginaceae > Penstemon > Penstemon barbatus. Next base: position 68,455,141 of record CM064879.1, on the reverse strand, counting down.
GGGATCAAGAAATAAAAAGAATTAAGTATGGCCTTTAATATATGCATATCAAGATTTGCATCCTATATATATATATATATATATATATATATATATATATATATATATGTGTGTGTGTGTGTGTGTGTGTGTGTGTGTGTGTGTGTGTGTGTGCGCGCGCGCGCGCGCGGAACTTCTAGATTAATTAAAAAAAGAAAATACAAGAAAAAGTAACTCGTGAATTTCATGAAACATACATAAAATTATGTTGCAAATAATAATACCTATTAATATTCTATGCAAAATTTCTAGATTCATTATTTTGTATTTTGCAATAAATATCTACAATCATATATAGAATAACATACATAAATTGAATTGCATTAATCAAATACATATAAAAACACTCACATGTTGTATCAATTCAATGAAACTTGACTCTTGTCGTGATGTTGAATCTTTGTACTACTGTGTTATTTGGATGCCTAACAATAAGAGATTGAATATATTTTGAATTCGTGGTGAATTTTTTTCTTCTTCTTCAGTTTATGTTATATATATAAAACATATGTGTCGAATTATTTGTGTAGAAGATGGTCTGAAATATATTTTACTTAATTAAGAGTTTGTGTTTAATTAGGAAACTTCTTCGTTTAAATATATTCAAATCATGCCATATCTTTTTCAGAATTTAACCAATCATGGAAATAATATAGTTATGAGAGTTTGTTAAATATGAGAGTGGGTTTAGTGGCTTGAGTGGCCGTGGTGTGGGTATGTGATTTCAAATCTTAAACACAATTTTACGAAATTTTAAATAAAATGAAATTTTATTACTACATTTTAATAATTGCCATATATAACAAGGTACAATCCATATCATATTACTACACAGACGGTCACAACTTTTGGATTTTTTTTTTTTTTTGAGACAACAAATTTTGGAATTTAAAAGACACTTCCAACGGATTTAGGAGATGAAAAGATGTGATGTACCTATAAATAAGCACCTGGCTAGTCATTATTAATTAACCAACATAATCTTGATATTTTCTTCAAATATATACAATATTAAACATAGTCTCAATTATAACAACAAATCTGCTCAAGACGACAGGGATGACGCTTACTGGTAAGTAAAATAATTTACTTTTCATAACGTTTTCTTGATTTTTTTTACCATTAATAAATCTAAATAAGTATATCGAGTTTATCTTCAAGTTTTCTAAATAGAATAATTTATTTTGATTGATTTAGAAAGTTTATATTGTGTGAATATAAAAAGTGTTTGGATAATCGTTTAAGGAAAATAAGATAGGCTTTTCGTGTAGTTGGTGGTATTTATATATAAGTAAATTTTGAAAACTTGACCCAAATCACTAAGACAATTATTTTATAATTACTTATGCTAGAATTAATTATACAAACTAAATTTTGCCGATACTTGGCCAAAACTAGGACTTAATATCTCATGTGTTATTTATAGGGAGGAGTGTGCTGCTGAAATGGAGGAATGGGTACCCCAAATCGATGAGGACAGACAACGTGAGAGAGAGGAATATATAATCAAGTGAGAAATTGACATGTACAAAGATATACTCACGTAATTAAATCTCAGTTCTCCTTTCGAGCAATTTTAGAACAAAATCAACAAATTTCACTAACTAATGATTCAAGGAGGGGTTAATGATACTATGACTCTCGATTCTCCTTTTCGAGAGAATTTAGAACAAAAGCAACAAATTTCACCAACTAACGATTAACGGAGGGATTAGTGATACTATGACTCTCAATTCTTCTTTTCGAGCAATTTTAGTCCAAATTCAACAAATTTCACCAACTAACGATTCACGGAGGGGTTAGTTATACTATGACTCTCGGTTCTCCTTTTCTAGCAATTTTTGTCCAAAATCAACAAATTTCACCAACTAACGATTCACGGAGGGGTTAGTGATACTATGACTCTCGGATCTCCTTACCGAGCAATTTTAGTCCAAATTTAACAAATTTCACCAACTAACGATTCACAGAGGGGTTAGTGATACTATGACTCTCGGTTCTCCTTATTGAACAATTTTAGTCCAAATTCAACAAATTTCACCAACTAACGATTCACGGAGGTGTTAGTGATACTATGACTCTCGGTTCTTCTTTTCTAGCAATTTTAGTCCAAAATCAACAAATTTCACCATTTAACGATTCATGGAGGGGTTAGTGATGCTATGACTCTTGGTTCTCCTTTTCGAGCAATTTTAGTCCAAAATCAACAAATTTCACCAACTAACGATTCACGGAGGGGTTAGTTATACTATGACTCTCGATTCTCCTTTTCGAGCAATTTTAGTCCAAAAAAATAATAAAGTCACCAAGTAATTGTTAGGTAATTCTCCTTCATATTCTTCATGAGAAATTTATAATGGAAATTGAATTATATATACAAATTATAATAAATAACAAATATGAAAGACTAATTACTTGAAAAAAATATTAAAAGAACAAGATATATGGCAAACACATAAAAACAGTATAGAGTAAATAATGAAAGAACGTGCATGTTCCAGCTAGGTTTTGAAATTGAGTCCATAAAAAATATTACACAATCTAGTCCATTTAGCCAAGGTACTTACTCTTGTAGAAACACCAAAGCAATTTAATAATATAAATATCATTTCCATTAGGTAAATTTGATACATTAATGTTAATATTAATATATCTATTAATTCAAGGAGTTAGTTCCAAAAATTAACTCACCTATTCCGGACTAATTTTATTTTACTAGAGAGGTAATTACAGTGATATATTAAAATACTATGATTGTCCTTGGTTTTAAATATTTTTTAATATCAAATTAGATTTCAGTTTAAAAATAGTAAAATTAAATAATTTTGACTATATTAATGGCGTTGAAAATTATAAGAATATTTTTTTTGGTTACTCTATTAGTTAGTGCCATTTTGAATGACACAAAATTTAAAATACAACGGGAACTTTACTATAGAAAATATTTTTGACAAACAACATGAAAAATTCAAATATAAGTAGTGTTGACGTCATCATTAGATTTTCATAAATTATCGTGCATAATTCATGAAAAATAATGGAATAATCATAATGGTGTAAAATGCTAACTACCAAACCCAAATAAAACCATTTGAACACGATTTTAAAAATAGAATCAATTTATAAAGTACTACTTATACTATATCTTCTTCTTGACCTTTGTCACTACTTCTTCTGTTGTAGCTTGCTCCAATATAGTTTTTTTTTTTTTTTTATATAGTGGGTAAAACCCGTGTTGGATGAAGATGAAGATAGAAGTGCATTAAAAATAAAGAAGTTAAGGGAGGTTTCGATGATTTCCAAAACATCAAGATCAGCTAAGTATGAAAAACTTAGTTAAAACCCTTAGAAGAATTTTGACCAAATAAGAAGACAAATCAGAAGGGTCAAATATTCAAGGTCCAGAAGACTACTGATCTGCTGAAGAAAAGAAATCAGACTGGTGAAGATCAGCCGACTCAAATCAGATTTGTTCAAGTTTGAGATCAGCTCTGTTCACCATCAGACTTGTGTTCTCATCGGCCGAGTGAAAAGGATCAAGAAGTCTCCCCAACGGTAATAAATGCCCTTAGAGTAATAAATGCTGAAGACCGAGGATATTAATGGCAAATGATTGAAGAAATACTTCGTATCAGCTTGGTGCATTAAATGCTGCCTGACAGAAAGTACAGTCTGCAGTACTGTCACTGTGCAGAGAGCCGTTCGCGGAAATTAAGGACCAGAAACCGAGAAATTTGAAGTGTGTCTCTCTTCAACGGATACTTTTCGAATATGTGAGTATAAATAGCTGAAGAGACGAAGAGATAATAACAACACAATAACTGAGAGATTATTTGAGAAGCAGAATATTTTCTAAGTCTCAAGAAGCTCAAGAACAACTCACGCGCCTGCTGAAGTCATTTGTTGACAGAAGCTTGTTGAAGCAAAAACGAATACATTTTCTGAGTGAATATGTGTAAAGAGAGTGTTGTGAGGAGTTCTTATCCGTCTTTGTGAGTGATAAGTCTATGTAGAATAGGTCTTCTTTGTGATTTCCTATTGCGCACTTGTGGTCGTTTCCTTTGTTGTTCGACGCAAGCAGAGTATACTGTAAACTTTGTGATTATAGTAACACAAGATCTAAGTGACTTGGAAGAGTGGACTAAATGATTTAAATCCATATAACCACTATAAAAATTCTGTGTGTTTTACTTTGCATTTTTCCTTGCATATTTTCAGTTTGCATAAAACACTTGAAAAACTGTTTGAAAAGATTTTTAAACGAGTTTGATAAAACTGGGGATACAATCTTTCAATCTACCAAGCTTACTTGTGAAAAACACTTAAAACATCCGCCGCAAGTATTCTGGTGTTAAAACTAATTTTGACTAAATTAGCTAAGTGATTATCAGATTGGTGGTCAACTGTGCTATTCAAAGATTTGTTCGCGATCAGCTTAGTCAGCTTACTGCTCTATAACAGCTTAGTCTGCTGACAGTCATGTAAAAAGTTTTAAAGTTAAAATTTTCAGAGGCCTATTCACTCCCCCCTAGACCTCATCTGACCACTTCGGACCAATAAGTGGTATCAGAGCAGGTGGTTCATTAGAATCAGCTGCCTGATCAACGAGCTTGATCTTAGTGTTTTTCAAAGGTTTTCAAACTTTTTCAAAAGAGAATATTTTTGAAAAATCAAAACTTTTTGAAAATGGATTGTATCAGCCATGTTCCCCACATAGCTGGTATGAGCTTCGAGGACTGGAAGATCAGAATGGAGATCTTCCTAGCTGCCTATAATGATAACATGTACACATGTATCATAATAGGTCCATTCAAATTCACCAAGACTATAAAGGTTGATGAAGTAGACATAGTGGTGGAGAAAGACTTAACAGAGATGACAGCTAAAGAAATCAAGCTGTACAATCTGGACAAAATTGGCCGTTTCATCATGACCAAGGCCCTGGACGATGATAGATTTGACAAAGTCAAGCATTGCAAGACTGCCAAAGAAATGTGGGATAAGGTTCATGACATGAGCGAGGGAAACGACGCTATTAAAGAGCATCAGCTGAGTGTTGCTCTGGAAAAGCTGGACAACTTCAAGATGAAGTCTGCGGAAACCATTGATCAGATGGATACAAAGTTTACAAGGACATTAAATGAAGTTCTCAAGCTTGGAAAAACCTTCATAGACAAGGAGATAACCGTCAGGGTGTTGAAGGCTCCAAAGTTCAACATGAAGGTGACAGTCATGGAAGAGTCAAGAGACTTGAGAAAGATCTCACTCACCGAGTTATTCTCAGTACTCAAGGCGTATGAGTATAAACTGCCAAGAATGGGTGTTGAAGAAACCTCAACTTCAAGTCCCACAGCTGCCCTAGTTGATGCTGAAAATCCTAGAAGACCAGCGTACAAAAGCAAAGAAGTGGACTCATCTGATGAAGCCACAATACTCAATAAAAAGGAGTACACAGCTGGAGACGTTGCATTGCTGAGGAACAATTTCAAGAAGTTCTACAAAAGAAAAATGAAGAACAAATACAACAATGCTTCTACTTTTAACCCTACTTCTTCTTCTCAAGATAAGGATTCTTATAAATCCAAAATGATGTGCTATAATTGCAGGAAATTGGGTCATTTAATCAGAGACTGTCAATATCCTAAAGCCGAGAAGTATACAGAAGAGGAAAAGAGAATCAGAAAAGAAAGAAAGCATCAGAAAGGCAAGGTGTTGTTAGCAGAAGCGGAGAAGCTGGCTGCTATTTACTCATCAGATTCATATTCAGACACTTCTGATGAAGAGTCTTCTGAAGAAGAGAGTCCTGCACTCATCTGCCTGATGGCCAAGGAATCTGATAACTTTGTGGATGATGAGGTAACTCCTCTTGACAATGAATTGTTTAATTCATTTGAGCAAATGGTAGTTAATAATACAAGTATTGTTAATGCATTTGCTAAGCTTAAGGAAGAGATGATATTGCTAAGAGAGCAAAACAGTTCACTGAAACTTAAAGCTGAAAAGCCAAAAAAATCAGCTGAATATAAACTGCTTGAGCAAGAGAATGAATCTCTGAAAGCTGAATGTGAAGTATATAAGGGTAAAATCATGGAACTTGAAAAGATAATTGAGTCTCATGAAAAATCATCTGTTGCATCCACTCCTATTTCTAGTATACAGAAGATACCTTTAGAACATGATAAGTTAGAACTGAACCATACTGAAAAATTTATATCAGCTGACAATAGTAAGGTCATCTTGTATGTTCAGACTACTAAACCTGTTTCACCTGAAAAAGAATTAAAGGAGAAGAAAACTCCTAAGGCTAAAAAAAGCAAAGAGCCTAGTGTAGGAAAACAGACTGGTAAGTCTAAACAGCAGAGTCCTAAGAAGTCTGCTGATAAGGTTAAAATAAATCTAACTAGTGGTAAAACTAAGTCGTCTGTTAATGAGCAAGCATCTAGTAAACCAAACCAAAGAAGCATAAGAACAAGAAAAATCAAAATGCTTGGTATCGAAATGAGTCTTATTATGTGCAACATGCTGCATATCCTCCTATGTATCATGAAACACAATTTCCAACTTACTATGCACCATATCCTGCTCCTCCAATGCATGCATATCCTGCTTATCATGCATCTTATTTTGCTTATGAATATTATCCTTATCATGTTGATTATCATCAACATAGCAAATCTGATGAACATGGTGAAGATAAAATTGTTCATGCTCTTGTTAAGACTCAGAAGCCTAAGAAGCTTAAGACTTCAACATCTTGGGTTGTCAAAGGTGGAACTAATCCTTCAGGACCCTCTCAATAAGGGTACCTAAAACAATTTTTATTTTGTTTTGTAGGTTAGGAGTAGGAGTAGGAGTAAAGTAGAGAAAATCTGGTAGTTGGAAAGTGGCTGTTCAAGACACATGTGTGGAAGCATACATGAGCTGACTGATGTTGTTGCTATGGATGGTCCTAAAGTTACTTTTGGAGACGGCAAGGAAGGCAAGATTGTAGCAAGTGGAAGATTGATCAAAGGCAACATTGAGATATCTGACGTCTCTTATGTTAAAGGCGTCAAATACAATTTGCTGAGCATAAGTCAATTTTGTGACAAGGGATTTTCAGTCATCTTCTCATCAGATAAGTGCTGAACAGATTGGTACAAAGAAGGTAATTTTATCTGGAAGACGACAAGGAAATGTCTACACAGTGGACTGGAATTCTGTTGACAAGAGTTCAAATATCTGTTTGGTGGCATCAACACCAAGTGAAGTCAGTTGGCTGTGGTACAAAATAATGAATCATGTGAATTTCAAGACCATAAACAGACTTATCAAGAATGATCTGGTAGAAGGAATTCCAAAAACAGTCATGAGAAAAGATAAGCTCTGTGACGCCTGTCAGAAGGGTAAACAAATCAAGTCATCTTGGAGCTGCTACATATGGACTTATTTGGACCCATTGATCCAATCTGCAATGGTGGAAAGAAGTACTGCCTAGCTGTTGTGGATGATTATTCAAGATACACTTGGGTGATTTTCATGAAGAAGAAAAGTGAAACCAAGGAGCATCTTACAAATCTGATGGAGCTGATCCAGAATGAAAAGAGCATGAAGATATTGAAGATCAGATCAGATAGAGGGACTGAATTTACAAACTCTAATGTTGAAGAGTATTGTAATGCCAGAGGAATCAACCATGAGTACTCTGCTGCCAGAACCCCTCAACAGAATGGAGTTGTTGAAAGGAGAAACAGAACTCTAAAAGAAGCTACCAGAACTATGATAGCTGAAGCAAAGCTGCCCCAAAGATTCTGGGCAGAAGCAACAAATACAGCATGCTTTACCCAAAACAGATGCATGATCAACAAGCACCAAAACAAGACTCCATATGAAGTTTGGAACAACAGGAAGCCAAACATTCATTACTTTAGAAGTTTTTGTTGTAAATGCTTTGTTTTAAATAATGGGAAAAATCACCTTACTGCCTTTGCAGAGAAGGCTGATGAAGCTGTTTTTGTAGGATATTCTACGGTCAGTAAAGCTTATAGAGTCTTTAACAAAAGAACTTTACTTGTAGAAGAATCTATTCATGTAGTATTTGATGAACCAAATCAATCTTCTGAAAAGAATCAAAATACTGATCAAAATCTGTCTACTGATTTTGAAAAATTGAGTGTTGAAATAAATGAAGAGTATATACCCATCATACTACCTGATTTCAACTCAGCTGCTAACTCAAGTGCTGTTCAAAATCACACTAATGATTGTCTAACAGAAGAGTTACAAACAGCTGACAGACCAGAGACTGTTCAACAGACTACTACTAGAACTCCAACAGTAGTGTTGCAAGATCAAAACAGAGGACAACATTCAGATTTAAAACCTGGTCTTAGATGGCTCAAGAATCACCCACCAGAGCTGGTGATTGGTGATCCTTTGGATAGAGTAAAGACAAGGAGAGCTACTGCAAATGATGCTATGTTTGTTAGCTTCCTATCTCAAATAGAGCCTAAACAGATTGAAGAAGCTCTTAGTGATTCAAATTGGATTGAAGCTATGCAAGAAGAGTTGAATCAATTTGAAAGGAATGAAGTCTGGTACTTAGTTCCTAGACCAAGTCATCAAAGGGTAATTGGCACTAAATGGGTATTCAGGAATAAAATGAATGAAGATGGTGTTGTCACCAGAAATAAAGAAAGATTAATTGCCAAGGGTTATTGCCAAGAAGAAGGCATTGACTTTGATTTCAGGGAAATTTACATAGACACCCCCTGACTTTTACCCTAATTACAAGAAATTACCATACTGTTTGAAATATTACAAAAACACCCTCTTGAGGGGTGTATTTGTAATGATTTTAGGGACCAAATTGGTAATATTTTTTTTGTAACAAGGGGGTGTCTTGTAATACAATTTTTGGTTGAAGGGGTGTTTTTGTAATATTTCAAACAGTAGGGTAATTTCTTGTAATTAGGGTAAAAGTCAGGGGGTGTCTATGTAAATTTCCCTTGATGAAACCTTTGCACCAGTAGCAAGATTAGAGGCAATCAGGCTATTTCTCGCCTATGCTGCTCATAAGAATTTCACAGTCTATCAAATGGATGTGAAATCAGCTTTTCTCAATGGAGAATTGCAAGAAGAAGTTTATGCTGAATAACCACCTAGATTTGAAGCATATCAAGAAGAAGACAAGGTGTATCGTCTGAAGAAAACCCTTTATGGACTGAAACAGACTCCAAGAGCATGGTATGATACCCTATCTGATTTTCTTTTAATTAAAGGATTTCGCAAAGGTAAGGTTGACAAGACCTTGTTCACTATCGAATGGGAAAATCATATATTGCTTGTGCAAATATATGTGGACGACATCATTTTTGGTTCAACAAATCAACAGATGTGTGATAAGTTCTCCAAGCTGATGCAGAATAAGTTTGAAATGAGCATGATGGGTGAACTTAATTATTTTCTTGGTTTGCAAGTAAGACAGTTGCCTGATGGAATATTCATTAACCAAGAAAAATACACAAAGGATCTGTTCAAGAAATTTGATATGGAAACTAGCTCTACTGTTAGTGTTCCTATGTCTACTGGACTTCGCTTGGATAAAGATGAAGATGGCAAATCAGTAGACATAACCTAATACAGAGGAATTATTGGGTCACTGTTATACTTAACAGCTAGCAGACCTGATATAATGTACTATGTTGGGGTTTGTGCGAGATATCAATCAAATCCTAAGGAATCTCGTCTCCTAGCTGCCAAAAGGATACTTAAATATCTCAAAGGCACTCAATAATTGGGATTATGGTACCCTAGAGAATCTGGTTTTGAACTTATTGGATATTCAAATTCTGACCTTGCTGGCTGCAAAATTGATAGGAAGAGCACAACAGGTGCCTGTCAATTTTTGGGTAGTTACCTGATCTCATGGATGAGTAAGAAACAGACTTCAATATCCATATCTACTGCTGAAGCTGAGTACATAGCTGCTGGAGCTTGCTGTGCACAAATACTTTGGTTGAAGCATCAACTAGAAGATTACAATATTAAAATCAGTGGGATACCTATCTACTGTGATAATACAAGTGCAATCTCCCTTACTCAAAATACTACAAGTCATTCAAGGACTAAGCATATAGAGATCAAACATCACTTCATTAGAGATCATGTGGAAAAAGGAAATGTCATGATAGAACATGTTTATACTGAAAATCAGATCGCTGATATTTTCACCAAACCTCTAAGTGATGCAAGGTTTTCAACATTAAGAGCTGAACTAGGTCTACTGAACTTAGATGCATAAGCTGAGGTGGAACTCAACAGAAGACTGGAGTTTATCAGCTTACTTATCTTATTATCTTCAAGGTTAACTCTCAATAGACTAGTTAACTTATGGATTCTTAAAGTCAGGGAGAACGTGTAAGACTAGCGGTACTTCTTATTAAAAGATGATTTCTGTTAATGAAAGTTAGTTGAAGTTATGTTCTCAAGAAAATATCTTAATTCTTGAAGACCGGAGATTAATTATCTAGCTGGATTGACAAACAGCCGAGGAAGATTACTAGTTATTGGCTTTCACTAGTAATAATCTGTCATCAGGACATTAGTCCCATCAGATAAGTACTTATTTTACTCGTCTGACTGTTTACGTAAGGCTCTGTTGTTTAAAAATGTTTTATCTAAAACCCGCTTTTACAAGTAAACTGAGGCGATTCGTATTCCCGCCTGACACTAAAAGCTTTTTGAATTTTGAATTGCGTAATTGACGCCGCACGATCAAAGCTGACACAAAACGGATCAAACGGTTAGCATGTATCACTCTTTACGCACCCAAATACTTTCAAAAGCAATCAAAAAAATTTTGCATACATTTTCTGCAAAATTCTCTTGTTTCTCTCTAACCTTTTTCAGAATCATCATGAATCCTCAACAAGAAGCTAAGGCTGAGGGTATGTATCTCGTTTACGATACATATCACAAGACTGGTACTAACGTAATGAAGGCGATCCTTGAGAAATTCAAAGCTGCAACTCTAGTGAACTTCATGGAAGCTCACGATGAGATGGTGTATAAGGATCAAATTCTGGAGTATTACAACGCCAAGAATGTTGTTGATTTCAACAAGCTTGAGATCAAGGCTACTGTCGAAGGACAAGACATTGTCATTACCCCTGCTCTGCTCCATGAGAAATATGGTATGTCCAACCAAGGAAGAAAAGACCTGACAACCTTGGCTGAGGAGAAGGAACAGGAATTTTGGAGCATCTGTGCTCACGAAGGAGAAATACTATCTGGTAATATAAAGAAAAGGCAGTTGAAGGATGAATATCAGCGTATGGCTGATATGGTGGCGAAGGTAATTGAGAACTGCACGTTCTCTTTGGATAGTGTGGCTATGAAGAGATATGCTATGATGATAGCTGTTCATTATGGGTTTGAGTGAATTAGGCTGAAATTGTGTGGTATATTTTGGCAAATTTCCATAAGAAGAAGCAGACAAATCATAGGATTACTCTAAGTCATTTGTTCTATAATTTGGGTTGTGGTATGACTAATGGGAAAGTCATTCACAATGCCAAGGTAATGGGCCATTATCAGACTGTTAAGGGAAGTTCGAAAAGAAAAATGGATGAGAAAGAGGCTGATGAGCCCAAGGAACAGGCTCCTACTAAAAAGAAAAAGACGTCTGTTCAAACAACTAAACCTGCTGTTCAAGCCAGAACAGACAAGAAAAAGCAAGTTGTTGCTGACGCTGCTATAAAGAAGATCACTGATGAAGTCTTGGAGATATCAGCTGGTTCTCCATCAAGAACAGTGTCAGAAGAAATATCTGCTGACAAAGTAGCAAAAAGGACTAGAAGTCAGTTGAGAGATACTGCTGCTTCTAAGCCCGTCCAAGAAAAGGTTGCTACCAAGAAGTCTGCTAAGAGGAAGGTGGTTTTTGAACCATCTCCTGCTAAACTTTCTATCTTAGTTAGAGAAAATCTTCAATCAGCAGAGAGGCCTGCTGGAGCTGAAGAAGAGTCTGCTGCTAAGGAGTCAGCTGCTGATCAAGCTGTCCAACAGACTGCTTCCACCGCACCAACAGTTGAGGGATCTGAACCTCAAGATGATCCTGAAGTGCAGATCATCGAACCTGTTGTAGCTGCACCAATTGCATCTGCTGCCCCTGAACCTGCTGCTAAAGAAGCACAGATAGCTGACAAAAAGAAAGGAAAAAGAAAAATATTCATAAGGAGAAAGAAGGTGTCTGCTGCTGATAAGAAAAAGAGAGAAGAAGTAGAGCAAAGAAAAAGAGACGAACAGGAATCTCAGAGAGCTGCTGAATTTAGCAAAATTGCAGCTGAAAAAGATGAACAAAGAAAAAAATGACTGCTGCTGAGCGTAAAGCTGCTGAAGATGCAGAATTGGCACTGGTTATCGAGCTAAGCAAGAAGGACTCTCATAGTCCAAACATAGCTGGTGGCATCAAGATTGGTGAATCAAAGAAGGACAAGCCAAAAATGCCTTCTAGCATAATACCAGAAAAGAAAAGGTTTGAAGTGAGAAAAGCCTTTGATATTGTCAATTTTGACCTCTCTGTTTTCAACAGATTTGAAGCTGCCTTGGCTCATATTGATGAGAAGCTGCAGCATAAAACCCTGTTCATCCAAGAGAAGGAGAGATACATAAAATGGAGAGATTACAGGATGAACAAATCTGTTGAAGAGCTCCAGAGCTGGAAGGAGTTTGCAAGTGAGGAAATATGGGTCCTCAGCTGGTTGCAGACTGCTTCAGTCAACAAAGCACTGGATGCTGATTATGTCAGAGATGTGATGCACAAATATGCACAAGAGTTTGCTACTGCTGAAGCCAAGATCATCTCTGATGCATTGCCAGCCAAGAGAAGAAAGCAAGATGATCCTATTGAGAGGGTTGTGCAAATTGTTGTTCATACTGCCTTGGAGAAATGGGCTGAACGTCAAGGTATGAACAAGGATCTCCAAGTGATCTGCCTAGTCTACCTAGTGTTCAGCAGATCACATTTGGCAAAGAAATGAAAGCGTATCAAGAGCTGCCTAGAGTGAAGACACCTGCTGCAAATAATCTGCCTGTTATAAAGAGAATCCGACAGACTACTGTTTTCACTGAGGATGGCACTATTGTTACCAAGATCTTCGAAGATGTTAAGGAACAGTCTGCTGTTGCAAATGAGTCTTTAGCTATTGAGTAGAAAGCTAAGGAAAAGACTGATGAAGAAGCTGTTCTAGAAGACGCTCTTGTTCACCAGGAAGAAGATCAGACTGCATCACCCTCTATTCCAACAGCTGATATGCACTCATCGCTGATGGAATCCTTTCAGCTGATGCTTGAAAATTCACTCAAGGAAATGGAAGAGAGGAATAGGATGCTGATGAAGCAAATGCATGAGGAAAATGCAAAAATGGTTAAGGATGCCATTGACAACTTCCCACTTCCACAAGATAATTCCCTTATGCTGACCAAGAGCATTCTGGATATGAACAGAAGTATTGAAGATGTCAAAGCTGATGTTGGTCATCTTCATGCTGTTTTTAAGAGAAGTGAAGATACTATTGCTCATCTGACTGACACATTCATCAAAGTTAGTATTGAAGAGACTGAAAAGAACCTGTTATTATTGCGGAAGTTCAAGCCACTGCCAATAAAATCCGTCAAGAAATCTCTACTTTACAACTCAATATTGACTGTGTCAATGATCAATCTGGAACCATCAATTCTACTCTGAATCATCTAAGTACAAGACAGGACTTCATGGATCAGAACATCAGACACTTATGCACTGCTGCCCAAATCCAAGTTGTTGAGCTCAACCCTGCTGATGATGACAAAAAGGGGGAAGAGAAAAGGGAAGAGACAACTATTCAAAGTACTCAAAAAGACTCTGCTGCTGCTCAAGAGGAACCAAAAGAGCCAGAGCAACAAGTACTTGAAGAAAAAGCTGAAGGAGATGGAGAAGCCGATAACAAGGAAACTGATGAACAAGCTGCTGAAGAAGAAGAAGAACCTAAGGAACCAGTCAAGTCTGACAAAGAATTGGCTGCATCTAAGGACACTCCTGAAGAGAAACTTGATCCATATGTCAAATACGAAAACATAGAACGCATCGAAAGGAAAATTAAGGAAGCTGAAGCTGAAGCAGAAAGAGAAGAAAAGATGAAAGCTGCTAAGGCAAATTTGCTTACTGATGATGCAAATGATGAAGAGGAAGAAGAAGATGATGATGAATCAGAATATGAGTATGACGAAGTTGAAGAAGAAGTAAGTGAAGAAGCTGATGATTAGTATTGACTATCTTTTAATTGTATCAGTTTACTTTATTTTCTTCAGTTATCTCATCTAATGAAAAACTTGTAACTTGTAATCTTTTCCAATCATATATAAAAGTTCAAGTTTTTACTCTAACATACATTTCTATCTCAGAAATTTTGAGGATTAAAACTTTAGTATAGGTAACATGTACTTGGCTCAAGTTTTGTCATCACCAAAAAGGAGGAAATTGTTGGATGAAGATGAAGATAGAAGTGCATTAAAAATAAAGAAGTTAAAGGGAGTTTTCGATGATTTCCAAAACATCAAGATCAGCTAAGTATGGAAAACTTAGTTAAAACCCTTAGAAGAATTTTGACCAAATAAGATGACAAATCAGAAGGGTCAAATATTCAAGGTCCAGAAGACTACTGATCTGCTGAAGAAAAGAAATCAGACTGGTGAAGATCAGCCTACTCAAATCAGATTTGTTCAAGTTTGAGATCAGCTCTGCTCACCATCAGACTTGTGTTCTCATCAGCCAAGTGAAAAAGATCAGGAAGTCTCCCCAACGGTGATAAATGCCCTTAGAGTAATAAATGCTGAAGACCGAGGATATTAATGGTAAATGATTGAAGAAATACCTCATATCAGCTTGGTGCATTAAATGCTGCCTGACAGAAAGTACAGCCTGCAGCACTGTCACTGTGCAGAGAGCCGTTCGCGGAAATTAAGGACCAGAAACCGAGAAATTTGAATTGTGTCTCTCTTCAACGGACACTTTTTGAATCTGTGAGTATAAATAGCTGAAGAGACGAAGAAAAAATAACAGCACAACAACTGAGAGATTATTTACGAAGCAGAATATTTTCTAAGTCTCAAGAAGCTCAAGAACAGCTCACTCGCCTGCTGAAGTCATTTGTTGACAGAAGCTTGTTGAAGCAAAAACGAATACATTTTCTGAGTGAATATGTGTAAAGATAGTGTTGTGAGGAGTTCTTATCCGTTTTTTGTGTGTGATAAGTCTCTGTAGAATAGGTCTTCTTTGTGATTTCCTATTGCGCACTTGTGGTCGTTTCATTTGTTGTTCGACGCAAGCAGAGTATACTGTAAACTTTGTGATTATAGTATAACCCAAGATCTAAGTGACTTGGAAGAGTGGACTAAAGGATTTAAATCCATATAACCACTATAAAAATTATGTGTGTTTTACTTTGCATTTTTCCTTGCATATTTTCAGTTTGCATAAAACACTTGAAAAACTGTTTGAAAAGATTTTTAAAGGAGTTTGATAAAACTGGGGATAAAATATTTCAATCTACCAAGCTTACTTGTGAAAAACACTTAAAACATCCGCTGCAAGTATTCTGGTGTTAAAACTGATTTTGACTAAATCAGCTAAGTGATTATCAGATTGGTGGTCAACTGTGTTGTTAAAAGATTTGTTCGCGATCAGCTTAGTCAGCTTACTGCTCTATAACAGCTTAGTCTGCTGACAGTCGTGTAAAAAGTTTTAAAGTTAAAATTTTCAGAGGTCTATTCACCCTCCCCCCCTCTAGACCTCATCTGACCACTTGGGACCAACAACCCGAAATAAATTATGTCTAGCTCCCGCCAGTACTTTTCACCGTTCTGACTGTAATTTTTTGCCCAGGAACAATGTGGCATAGCCTGTAGCACAACAGTAATCACCAAAATATAAATTTCTTAATATACAAAAAAAAAATATAATACACCAGCAAATTAGTAACACATTAAATTTTGTTACCTTAAGAAGCATCTCCCAGACTTCGTCACTAGCTAACAATTTGTTATCTACAAGGTGCCACCTCACGTAATGGCAATGCAGTGCTGATTGCCACATACTATATCGATCATACAACCTATTATATTTTTCTTCCACTATTTCGAGGTAGTAGTTCTTGCCGGTCTTTTGTTCTAATCGAGTAGCTATTTGCTTAAGAATAATGGTGTTATCCCAGACATAATCGATGTTGCTAGCCATCGTCTCATCAATCAACATCCCCAAAAATAGTTCTAGGTCATTTTGAGTAAATAATTCTCCAGACCTGATACTAACTACAGAGCATCACAACAATGAATAATTGAAAGTTAACATTAGGTTTTAATTTTCCAACTTAGTTCCGAGATTAAAAAAAAAATAAATAAATAAATAAAAGAATGTCTAGACTAAGATATACAAATATATAATCAAGTGAGAAATTGACATGTGCAAAGATATAATTACGTAATAATTGACATTATACACTACTGAAACAAAGAAATCAAACCATAGAAAAGCTACAAATTGAAATATTGTATCACAATATTTGAACTGAGGAAAATTAAAAATCAAATTGACATATAAAATACGTACCAACAAGATGTTCTTCGAATCAGTTTAATGAATTGTTTTTTTTTCTTGTCGCTGGATGGGAATAAGCGGGTCATAATTATCCCTAATTTTGGAATTTATTTGATACTTTTTATTTCTTAATATTTTTATAAAACGATTTTTCATAATTAAGTGTTTATGTTAATTTTGGAAACTTCTTCCTTCAAGTTAGGGATTTGCAAACGAAAATCATGCCATATCTTTAATAACTAACCAATCATATAAATAAATTAAATTTGAGAATTATTTAAATATGAGAGTGGCAGAATTTTTTTATTTCAAATATAATTAGAAAATTAAATATAGATAGTTATTAATTTTGAAAAGGAAATGGATCTACAAAAAGCAAAAGCAAAATTAATTAAAAACAAGGAAATAAACAACCCTATTAATTTTTTAAATTAGTGGAGGTTACACATTCCCAAATCACCACAGTCTTTCATATATCAGAAATCTTGTCACTAATCTCATGTATCAAAACACTGGAAGAGAAAAAACAATGCAAATCAAATGAGAATTTTAGTCCACAAGCCAAAACTATACATCCCACACTAGGAAGGTCAAGGAATTTACAAAAATCATTTCTATAATCAATCCGATCGAGAAAAAGAACCGCAGGTCAGTATGTGTTCAAATTTTATTTAATAATATAATTATTCTTCTTTTCTGAAATATTTGCTTCCAAGATAGATCTGGAATTCTCATCTTATGATTATGCACAATTTGTTTCAGGAATATTGATTATTCATGCTTATTTAGTTTTTATTACACGATTGATGAAGATTTGTTAGTTTTGTCTTTGTTGTTGGTTTTGTCTTTGTTTTATCAAACAAATGCTTAAACATTTGAATGTAAATTTTCAAATTTCTTTAGGGGTTAGAAATTAATTAAAAAAACATTTACAAGTGCACTTTTCTTGTTATTATACAAAAACATCCTAATATGGTGAAATTAATAATAACAAATACACATCGCAGGGGTAAATTGCATATTTTTGTAATTTGGTGGTAAAGTGCAAAAACATATAAGTCAACAAATTCCGAAATTATGAAATTTTCTTAGGGTTATGTAAAAATTAAATTTTGTGATTACTCTATTTTGAAAGGTTTTTATTAGAAGAGTTATGATTACCTAGGTAGGACTCGTTTTTCACTTAATCTACAAAAGTTCATAAATAGCTGAGGATAATCTTGTTTATATTTTTTATTTATATCAATTTGGAGTTGTTTTCTTTGATTGTCCATGTCTTTAATCAAAGTTCTTTTGTCCATTAAGCATAATGAAATATAATTATAATTATATACTAATCTGATGATTATTCTGTATGTTAAATATAGTCAAATAGCGCGAATTTGGACAGACTACGACGGAGAAATTTTCATTAACTTGTTATTAGAAGAGGCGTTTCAAGGGAACATTTACTGGAATGGCAATAACGAGGAGAGCATTAACAGAATAGTTCCAATCAACAAAGTTAGAACAGGAAAAACGATGATTTATAAGGAGTTGTTCAAGATTTTCGGTGATCTGCACACTCGATACTACCTTTGGGAGCAGGCAAAACAATGTTGTTTTGTGAGATGGAATCATACTCTCAATGTACTGGAGACGGATCATTATATTTGGGATAGCTTGTAAAGGTAAGAGTTGTATGATGATAAAAACAATTTAGTGCATAATATACAACAATGCTAATGCGCCCTTTTTTGTTATTCACTAAGGAACATTTGTGGGCAAGGACGTACATGAGAGAAGGTGAAAGGTATTGGTGGGAGTTTAGTGTGATTTTTGCGTCGAAGCTTCCCATTGATGATCTTGCGGTTTTACCGGATGAAAAACCACAAATAATTCGGGAGGATGATGCCGTGGATCAAGCTCCCATCGAGGACATCATGCCTGGAGGTGACGAAGAACCCATAGGAGAAGAACAATGGCATGAGATCATTATTTTAGTAGAAGTCAATGAAGAAGATGCTTTATTTATTTATTTATTTATTTTTTTATATAGTGAACAAACTGATAATATTTTTAATCTTTAGGTTTACATCACACTATTTCAAGTTAATATAAACATGTTGTATTTGTTTAATAGCTAAATTTGAGCCTTCTCGAAAATAAGATAATTATTAAGTTATAAATTAAGTATTATAAATTTATAATTATAATTTAATTTTTAATTAGAAGTACGTTTTATTTTGTAGAAAATAAAATTTTAAAACTTCTCCCGCCAAAATATATATAGAACTTGACCAAAATGGAGAAAGTTACTCACTTCTCCAAAGAGGAAAAAATCAAGGTTCTATTGCAAGGAGTATTCGAACTCTAAACCTCCTACTCCAACTATTACTTAACCAGTGCACCCAATATTTGTTTTTGATAATTTATCCATATACAAAATATAATACAATTTTCTGGGATCCAAGTCCATATTGAGGTCAGCCTCTTATCCCACATCGAAGTAACAATGAGATTTAGCATGTATTATACGTGTTTACACAATTGTTGTGTTCTGAGGTGTCTGTTTGGTTCAACGTAACATATTATATGTCGAAACATGTCATAACAAATAGTAAGTTACGTTGAATATACAGGCAAATCCTTTTGTGAATTATCTATTTTTAAAATATTTATTTATTTATGAATGTTATTTAGATGTCTACGCAATTAATTGAATTATATAAGTTCAACGTATTTATTAATAAGTTTATATGATCAAATTTAATTGAATTTAAGCTAGACAACTATTGATGTATTGTGATAAGTTGATCAGGACAACCATCAATTTGTATTGCGATTTACAAATCGGAACAATTACCTTAGGGAATGTTCACATGGGGTAAATTGCACATTTTCAAATCACATGGGGTAATTATATTATAATCATGATCTTATGATTCAATAAAATTATATCTAGTATGGATTTAGTAAACTGAAGCTTGCATGAAGACAAAATTAATGAGAAATGTCAATTAATGAACGCTCTATAATGGAAAAGCTAAATGAACTTGAAGTTGAAATGAAAAAAGTAAATATATCAATGCACAAGTTTATGTTAATCAAATTTTCATAAAACAAAAATTATCATATCTTCTACTTGGCCAAAATGGAGAAAAACAAAATTAATCATCAGTAGAAAGAAATATTTATACCACTTGGCCAAAATGGAGAAAGTTATTCACTTCTCCACAAAGAGGAAAAAATAAGCTGGACAACTATCAATGTATTGCGAGAAGTTGATCCCAACCATCAATTTGTATTGCGATTTGCCTATCGGAACAATTATCTTAGGGAATGTTCACATGGGTTAAATTGCACTTTTTCACATCACCTGGGGTAAAATTGATGTTTTCCTCAATCAACAGGGGTAATGTGCAAAATTGAAAACCTTTTGGGTGTGATATGAAAATATACGATATAAATAATGGGGGTAAAATCATGGATCAAAATTTCGTTTTGAGTGTATATTTCGATCAGCCAAATATTAGAAACTTTTCGAGACTTTTCGAAAATGTTTCGAAAACACTAAGGAAGAATTGTAAAAAAAGTTACTAAATTTAGAAAATTAACAGAGTTTAAGCCAAACAAATAGATTTGGAATTACATCTTGTTTTCGAATTTTGTTTCGCTTGATTCATAAAAGGAATTTGATATTTTCGACGGAAAAAATGAAAATTTGGATCTATGGGTGAAATGCAAAAACCTTTTCAGAATTATTTGGCTTCAAATTATTTTTTTAATTAAACACACTAACTAAAAAGAACAAATAATAAATAAAATGACTACAATAATATGTTATTGTAAATTATTAAAACAATAAAGCGTAAAAGCATATTTTTAACTACAATTCAAATGTGATCAATTCCTTTCATAATAAATTTAATTGCCTTACCAACAACAATTAATAAACACTTAATTATTACTACCAAAAATCAGGAAAATCAATTATAGTCTTGTACAAAATTTCCAAATTAATAAATATTACCAAATATCATGTGAATCTATCACTAAAATAAATTGGTTACCCCAAAAATAACAACTCCTTGCTAAATCCATGCGATCACATATCACAATTACAGAAGGAATAATCATTTTTCCAACTCAAGCACGTCTCCTACACGCCTCATGCACAGACTAATTTTTCTCCACCCCAAAATTAAAAATCACACCATAATTTTCGAGAATATCTACTCCCTCTCTCTGTTCTCAAACCCCGATTCCCACCTACTGCACGAAGTTCATTTAGTCTTGTGGATTCATCTTCCTCACTTGCACAGGCATATAAAGGTTTGTTTCTATGTCATAGTTTTCCTTTTTTAAACTGCTTCGGTTTATGCCATTTCTTGATTTTTAAAGTTTGTGGTCGCGAAGGAATGCTCTCCTAAATTGTGCGAAGATTTGTGGTTTTTGTGTCAAGATGTGTGGTTTTTGTGTCAAATATATAAATTATTGAAATATATTGTTGATTTTAGTTCGGGTTGTTGATTTTACTTCGGATTTGTCTTGATTTGTATTGAAATATTGTTTCGGTTTTGGGACTTGAGTTCGGTTTACTTGATTTGTCATAGAGAAGATAGCCCTAATTTTAGATTCCATGCATGTCAATTTTTAAACTATTTTTGGAAAATACTTTGGTAGTTTTCAAATGATATTAGAATATATGTGTATGTTTGAGGTTTTAGGTTGATTTTCTTTTACTATTGAAGGTATCTGTTATTGTGAAATATTATTGGACTTTACATACTTGATTTATAAGTATGTCAATTACCTAAAACAATGTTTTCTTGTTGTGCTAATTGCTTATTTTTGGTTTAGTATATCGAAGTGCAAGATTTTTGGATTTAAATTGGCTATATTGATATGCTGCCTAGATAGTGGTCTTGAGGTCATATATAGTTTCGGTTTATGAGATTTGAGTTCAGCTTACTTGATTTGTCATAGAGAAGATATAAAATTGATATGATATATTTCATTAAAGATAGCCCTAATTAAAGTTAGATTCCATGCATGTCAATTTTTTTTACTAATTTGGTGAAATACTATGTATAAGTTTTCAAATGATATTAGAATATATGTGTATGTTTGAGGTTTTAGGTAGATTTTCTTCTACTATTGGTGGGAGTTGTTTTTGTGAAATATAATTTGCTTTCTGTTCAGAGTATTGGAATTTACATACTTGATTTATAAGTATGTCAAATACCTAAAACAATGTCTTTTTTTTTTTTTTTTTTTTTTTTTTTTTTTTGATATGCTTCTTTTGGATTTAGTATATTGAACTTTAGCAAGATTTTTGGTTTTTGGGTTTATATGTATTTTAAGATACCATTTCAGACTAGTTAAAGAATTGTGACTAGATGTTAGTTTGATTTTGTTTAGGAGTTAATGTTGTGAGTTCAACTTATAATATCCTTTCTATTGCAATAAATTTTGGCCATTTTCTTTATTCCAATTCTGTAATTTTGTACAGTGTTTCAAGATTTTGCAAATTACTCAAACAAAAGCTAACAATTTTATATTTTTTAAATTGCATAATCATGGCAGTCTCAAGTTTCACAACCCCGGAATTAGAACTTTTTCTACGAATGTTAGTGGATGAGATAGCTGCTGGAATGATACATTACAAATGGCACAATAGAAATGTTTTCCAGCAAATTGCATCAAGGCTACAAGAACATACGGGAAATAACTACACTTGTGAACTATTGGAAAAGGAATATTGTTGGATAAAGATGAAGACGAAGACAAATATTGAAGGGATGTTTTGATGATTTCCAAAACATCAAGATCAGCTAAGTAATAAAAGCTTAATGAATTCCCCATCAAGAAGTTTTGATCAAACATAAAAGACAAATCAGAAGGATCAAGACTTATGGTCAAGGAGACGACTGGTCTACTGTTGCAGAAGGAAATCAGATTGGTGAAAGTCAGCCGACTCAACAGATTTGTTCAGTTTGGGATCAACCGAGTGTTCATCAGACGAGAGACTTCGGACAGCTGAGTGGATGTGATCAGACAAGTCACCTCAAACAGTCATAAATGTACTTAAAGAAATTAATGCTGAAGAGAAAGGGTATTTATGACAAATGATTAAAGAAGAACCTCGTATCAGCGGAGTGCATTTAATGCGACTGACAAGGAGTACAGTGGATATGACAGTACACAGTCGCAGGGAGCCGTTCCTAAGAGATAGGGACCAATGCTCGAGATGAAGACTTCTGTTACACTTCAACGGACAGATTTCAAATCTCAAGTATTTCAAAGAGTTCAAAAACAAGACACAATACGAAACAACACACTTGTGAGAGCATTCAGAAGCAAAATCTTTTAAAAACGAGACATAATACGAAACAACACACTTTTGAGAGCATTCAGAAGCAAAATCTTTCAGAGTCTAAAAAGAACTCAAGAACAGCTCACTCATCAGCTTAGTCATTTGTTGACAAAAGCTAACGTTGGAGAAAAGAAGAAATCTGAGTGATTCTTGAAAAGAGAAAAGTATGTGAGGAGTAGATATCCATTTTTGTGAGTGATATTACTTCGGAGGATAAGTTTTCTTTGTGATCTCCTATTGCGAATTTACGGCCAGTTCATGTGTTGTTTGGCGTAAGCAAAGAAAAAATTGTAATCTTTGTGATTATAGTATAACCCAAGATCTAAGTAACTTGGAAGAGTGGACTAAAGGAATTTGATCCATATAACCACTATAAAATGATCGGTGTTTTACATTCTGCATTCTATATTGTTACATAATCAAATATACTGGATTGTGCCAAAATACGTCCGAGAGAGTGGAGAAATGTATTGGTGGGAGTTGCAAGCTATATATGGTGAATCCGAACCACCACAACCACCTCCGGCTGCCCAGGCTGAAGATGATTTGCCCGTGGAAAATGAAGAAATAGAAGTTATAATGATTTCCTCAAGTGATGAGGAAAATTGAAATTGTTTGGACTTGGATATTGGATATTGGTTTGTAAAACTGTCTTATTTGGATGTTTTCATATTTTTTTACTACATTTTGTTGTGTAAATAGTAGTAGTAGTAGTGCATTTTGTTTTGTAAATGGTAGTAGGATTGTAGTAGTAGTATATTAAGCATCAATATTTTACAGAAACTGATGTCTATATAGGATAAGCCAAATGATATATTTTGGCATAATTTATTAGAAATTAGTATGTAAATAGCTAATATATTATGTTATGTATTAAACTTTGTAGAAATCAATTATTTTATTTGTGAAGACGAACTAAGTCTATTTCTGATTTATAAACAATATTTAGTGATTTATGCAAAAATAATAAGTATAAATGACATATAATATATTAAAAAATCACATTTCTTCGAAATAACGACCGACTCATATTTTTTAACTTTCATGTAAATATAATTGGTCCATGTAATAGTATTTGTTATATTCTCCTTAGAGATTTGGAAGATTTTTTATGTAGGTAGATTTAAAGAAATTGAAGGATTTATTGTCTACTACTTTCTTCTTTTTCCTTATATTAAAAACTCAAATCAAAATGAAATTATCTACAAGAACAAAATGTCCTAATCCAAATAAGATTTTTGAAAGGAATCATAATTTTAGTGCAATTATTTCTTCATTTTTTTTTTATTTTCTTTTTTGGACCAAACCACGTATTTTCATATCCTACAAATTTCTTCGAAATAACGACCGACTCATATTTTTTTCAAATTAGGGACATATCTTCAAATTTCGGAGGACTTGGTGTTACATAACCATGTAATAGACAATTTCTTCGAAATAACAACCGACTCATTTATTTTATGAAATTAGCGACGTATCTTCAAATTACAGAGGACTTGGCGTTACATAATCACTTAATAGACAATCTTGAAGAACACGACCGACTCGTATATTTTTTGAAATTATCGACATATGGGCGGACCTAGACAGGGTCTACTGGGGTCTCTCGCCCCCACTCTAATATTTTAACTATTTTATTAGTCTTTCTAGCAAAGTAGCTCTACTGGCTTGTTTATGAATTGAGCAATTTAGAAGCCCATGAATAAAACAGTCCGGTTTCGATTCCCACCTATTGCACATAAATATTTTAATTACTTCTTTCATTTAGTTATCTGTTGCTCCTTTTACCTTTTTAATCAACAATTGTTCAAGTAACTTATTGTTCTTTCTTAACTATTATTCTATTAATTTCTATTTTTACATCTAAATAATAATTTTGATTTTATTTCTTTCTTAGTACTAATATAATTCATTCCTCTTTAGTCTTTTTTCTTCATAATTAACATTTATCTTTTAATTTATTTTCTTTCTTCACAATTATTCTATAAAAACATAATTTTCAAGTTTGACTGTTTGAGTTTTTTTTATATATTTTTCGATCTATTTATCGTAGAATCTCATCCCCCACTACACTAAATTCCTGGATCCGCCCGTCATATATTCAAATTATGGAGGAATTGTTGTTACATAACAATCTAACAAACAATTCTTCGAAATAACGATTGACTCATATATTTTTTGAAATTATCGACATATCTTCAAATTACGAAGAACTTGGTGTTATATAACAATCTAATAGTCAAATTATTCGAAATAATGACCACCTCGTATTTTTTGTTTTGAAATTATCGACATATCTTCAAATTACGGAGTACTTGGTGTTACATAACCATCTAATAGACAATTTATTCGAAATAATGACCGACTAGTATATATATATATATATATATATATATATATATTTAAATTATGGACATATCTTTTTTAGTTTAAATTATGAATAATGGTTCTTATGTTTTTTTATATTTGTAGCTGACATCAATTTTCAATTCAATGGATGTCAAGCTTTCTTACTAATTTGAATTAAAGAATTTTGGGAAGAATGTAGTATTAAAAACTCAAATCAAAATGAAACAAAATGTCCTAACCTACAAAATATTAAACTTATTAAAAGCTCAAAGCATTATATCACAAACACATTAAACTACATTGTGGGTATAAATATAGTTGACCCAATAGATTAAAGATTGGATTATAAGTATATGTGATATATGGTTATGGGCACCAAAGATTAAATCACAATCAAGATAAATCCCAAAATATTTTATAAAAAAAGGTGGAAGAAGAAGAAAATGATCGAAAATAACGGCAATAATAAAATGGCCCAATCAAAATGCCCACACCAATTCATTTTGATAATGAAATTTTATTGTAAGAAGCGAGATTGTAAAGAATAGATCAAAATAAAAATAACATATGTAAAATTTTGTTCAAATTACGTAATATATATATCACATGGTTAATGTATTACTGTATTAAAAAGTTAGCCTAGACAAAAAATATTTAATTTATCAGCCTTCTATGGTAAATCCTATCTCGTTCATTGTATAATAATAAGTATTTCTCTCGTTCATTGTATAATATTTCGAATTTTTTTTCATATAAGTCCGAGATAGTCTGAAAATAAAGATCTCAACCTAAAAAGTTATAAAGCAATGAGATTTATTCGGCTTCAAATTAAATTTATTTAATTGGTTTTGTAGTGATAGTTATGATCAATCAATCAACATGAAATTTAAAATATTATCAAAGAAATTCGAACTTAATCGATCGAATAGAAATAAATAAATAAAAGGGGATTAAGGATTATATACATCAAAATTATTGATTTGAGATATTGATTTTTTGGATTCAAAAGTAATTGAGAATTTCATTTTTTTTTTCATTCGAAATTTTTGAAGCATTTTGGAGAGGATTTATTAAGGTGCAAAAATGGTGATGAGGTTATAACTTATCTAACCAACACCATAATCGTAGATTATTGAAGGCGTGGATGGTGTAAAAATGGTGGAGAAGTAATAATAAGAAATAATCAATTAAGTTTGAATGATTATGAAATAAAAGAAAATTATTAGTTAGGTTTGAAAGATTATGAAAGAGGGGGAAATAATTAATTATTTAGTTTTAAGCGGGGGTATAAATGTCTTTAACAAATTAGTACGGATTAATGTTTTAAGAAGACGAACATAAAATTTAATGGGGGACAAAACGGTTTTTTCTATTTTCAAACAATTTTTTCATTTTTTTAAAACAAACTAAGTCAAAGGGTTTAATAGTCAATTCATTTTTTTATGAAATATCAATCGAAATTAAAGGATTTTGACTAAGTTACCGATCCAACGGCTCATATGAATACAAGCCGATCTAACGGCTAATAATGCAGGCCACGGTCGTAACTGATAGGGTCGCACCCTAGAAAATTCGATTAAGGTACCAAACTCACACGCCTATTCGTCCCAGAGTCATTTTCTGTTTCAAATGTCATAGTAAGGAAATGTGTACATAAACTTATAAAATAATACACTCCATTATATATTTGAGCTTTAAATTAGTGAAGTACTTCTTTTCACTTTAAAATGTTGATTTTCCTATATTTATCAACTAAAAACATTCATTTTGCTTAAAAATAAGCTATTTTATTTTCTTCATCTAAGATTTTGAAATACTAATTCAATCGGCTCATAATATTTCCCTTTTTTTTTATATTTTTTTAAAATATTTTACAATGTAGTAACATAATTAATAACACTGAAATTATTGTTCATAATAGTAACATATCGTATTAATTTGGACATAGAGAGTAATAAATCTAAAAAATTCAGAATAAAACTTTGGTGAATTTATCAAAGATGGTGCATATAACCCCCAACTAAATCACTTGCTTTCTTTGACATAAGATATAATCGAGTAATAAATCTCAATCCCAGTTGTAACACATCTACGATTTTCTCCGGTGCAAGTTGACCTTGCTCGTAGCTGTAATATTCTCGTCTAAGATACATTGAACTCACATTTCACGAGTCATTCCTAGGTTTATAGAACTCCATTTGAGAAAGAAAGCACGTTGCTAAATGTGGCCTTCATTCAGCATCCTAGGGTAAACATTAATCTTCTAACAAACAGCAACTACTATCAAAATGAACATAGTATATAAGGAGTAAAACATTTCTTGTGTGATTATATAAAGCATTCTATGTAAAACAATAACAAAATTAATTTTATTTTCAGTGATAAAAGAATATAGAACAAGATAATTCAGCATCTGAGACGGTTGAATTCATCCGTTTACAACAGCTGGTCCAGTTCCAATCCCAAAGCTT
The DNA here is from genome assembly GCA_003313485.2 of Penstemon barbatus. Classification (NCBI taxonomy): domain Eukaryota; kingdom Viridiplantae; phylum Streptophyta; class Magnoliopsida; order Lamiales; family Plantaginaceae; genus Penstemon; species Penstemon barbatus. Next base: position 68,427,312 of record CM064879.1, on the reverse strand, counting down.
CTCTTCACAAGTCACAAGGAGTAATTTGAAGAGGAGCTCAAATTAGAAGAACAAAATATCAAGAACAATTAGTACACAAGACTACAATAGGATAACCGTGATTTTCACGATACAATAATTCCAGTTGCAAACCCAATAGTCCTGCAAAAAAAAAACATAGTATTCAACATAAAGTAAGACATGCAAGTCTAGCCTAGTTGATGAGTAGCATAAAATAACTGAAATGGTATAAGTAGTAATTATATTCAGAAGAAAATGCTTAATTGCAGATAAATGTATAAAATGAGTCATTATATTCCCTTTTCTTTCTACTATCAGTAATTCAAATGCGTAAACTGTAGTTATAAAATGGGTCATCATATTCCCTTTCCTCTCTGTTTGATGAAATGCGTAATATGCAGATGTAGAAGTCTGTACTTAGCAATAGAAGCAAAGCATTTGCCAGCAATTCTCAGTCTCTTTCGACTTCTGATATTATTATGCCTATTTGATCAAGCCTCAGTTTTTCTGCAGCACTTCAACTCTTCTCGCTTCATCAAATATCCAGTCCTTAAAATATCACTACCAAGACTTCCAAGTTTTTGCCTCAAGGTCTATAGCCAGTAGCCACGTGGATGCCCAATCAAGACACTCTGAAGTAAATAAGAAGTAAGAACTTTGTGCCTTCAAGGCTTCAACCCATTTAACAAGCACTGAATCATCGAGTCCTTTTTTATTTTGTATTGGTGCTTGTTCCACATAATCTTTCATTTGCATAGAATTGGTAAGATAAAGTTAATTGTGTACAACATTTTGAAAATACAGACGAACTTACATCTGGGAATTTGTTATGGCCTACGGTGCTACAGACACTACTTCATAGCACTACTACTCATAATCTGCAGGAAAGAAGAGAGGATCAGATAGTTTACATTTAAATGACAATAAAGAAAGGTAGTTCAATAAAAGAGATTGTGCATACATAGAATGTATACAAAGAATCTCCTATTTTGTCACTTTTTCAACAGCCAAACATTGAACAGACAGAAAATAGCCAAAACAATTGGAAATCAGTAAATGAAACACGTCGAAAATGGTTCATGAGTTCTAACCATTCTATCAAAATGAATGGTTAAGGCATTGGTTAGGTAACAATGTCAAATTATTAACTTCATATATATTATCAGAAAAACTCACTGTTTGACATGTTTCTGTACCACAGCATGATCAAATTTGTTTATTAACTAAAAGCTAACATTTTCCCACCTAGTGACGGCAGAAAATTGCAAGCTATTCTTTTAGAATCCTTTTGAGCACAATTGGAATTATGAATAAAACATGAAACCAAATGCATCCTTATTTATCGAACCAATTCAATTGACAGTTGGCTCTTCTTTTCCACTGAACAACGAAGATTCCTACTAATAACAATAACAACTTAGCTACTGGTATGATTACCAAAAAAAAAAAAAAAATTGCTACTGGTATTTATTACACAGAAAGAAGAGTAAGAGAATATACCTGATATCGTGGCCAAGTAGCTTCCACATAAAGATCAAGTTGAAGAAGTGATGCAATCCCATCACATAGAACCATGGAGAATATAAATGAAATCTCCATTAACCTGCCTTCACTATACCTTTCCTCCTCTTGATGAGTCCATTCATAAGAGTAATGTACGTAGACTTATTTACAGTGATACCCTTCTGAGTCTGTTCCATAAAACAATGCATGGCATCTTTGTATCTCCCTTCAGTGCAAAGCTTATTGATTTGTTCAGAATATGCTATAGAACTTAAATCCGACTCGTTAGAAGGTTCCCTAGCAACCATACTTTGTTCACTATCAACCTGCTTCGAATACTGAATTGATTTATCCCTCTCAATCATTTTTGATAGGAGCTCTTCAGCTTCTTTAGTTCTACCTGCTTCATTTAGAGCACCAACTATGGCGTTAAATGTATAACTATCAGGCTCTAATTTCTTTTCTTTCATATCAGCAACAAGGCCCAAAGCATCCTCAAGTCTCCCTACTTTACACAAGGCTGTTATTATTGTGTTGTATGTTACAGTATCAAGGTTTTTTCCTTTCGAAATCCATGTGTTGAAGAGCTTTAGAGCTTTTTCAAGCATCCCTTCATTGCACAAACCTCGAAGAAGAATGTTGCATGTATAGATGTCAGGTTTAAATGATTTCTCAACCATCTCTTTGTGAAACTGAAATGCTTTCTCTACATTTCCCTCCCAACAATACCCATGTATAATTGTATTATATGTGGTCGCATCCGGAATCAATCCATTCTCCAATAATTCATTCAGCTTAGTTATCGCGAAATCTGTTTTACCCAACTTGCAAAGCCCTCCAATCACAGAATTATAAGTGATAGTAGTAGGAATTATATTTTTCTCCTTCATTTCATCCCAAATCTTCATAGCTCTGTCTGCGTTTTCTTCTTTGAAATATCCAACAATAAGGGTACCGTAGCTAACCTCATCTACAACATAGCCTCTCTTATATGCAGAACTCAGTAACTCATATGCATCCGTAAGCTGCTTTTCTCGACACAGATTATGTAAAGCAGTGTTAAGTGTCACTGTATCCATTTTTAACCCTTTCACACCCATTTGATTCATTATCCTAAACGCCTCCGCCAAATTTCCAGCCTTACAAAATCCGCTTATCAGAGTATTGTAAGTGACATGATCTGGCGAAAATCCATTTTCTTCCATCTTCATAACAATCTCAGTAGCTTCATCCATCCTACCTTCCTTACAATACCACTTAATCATGATGTTTTGAGTAACCTCATTGGGTTGCACTCCTTTCTCCTTCATTTCATCAATCAAAGTAAAAGCCTCGGAATTCCTTTTCATCTGTAAACACCCGTTAATCAATGTATTATAAGTAACAACATCAGGCAACAACTTCAATCCCACCATCTCATCTCTATGCCTAAACGCCTCATCAATCATCCCACTACTACACAACCCATTAATCATCATATTATAAGTCCAAACATCAGGCAAGAAATTATCTTGATTCATCAAGTCAACAACCTTAGCCGCATCCTTCAACCACCCCATCTTACAATACCCGTGAACCAGAATATTATATGTATTCCTATTTGGAACAAGTCCTTTATTCTTCATGTCAAGCAACAATTCTCTAACCTCATGAAGTCTCCCTTTCTTACACCACGCATCCAATATCGTATTATAACTCGCATTATCCGGCCTACATTTATAATCCGACTCCATTCTCCTCAACAACTCAACAGCATCCTTATACTTATACTCCATACAATACCCACTAATCAAAATATTAAAAGTAACTACATTCGGAGTCACACCGAGTTTCACAGCATCATCAAACAATTCCTTAGCAAAAATAGTACAACGAGAAGAAGGATTTTTCTTATTTACCAGTGATGTGAGGAGAGCATTGAGAGCGAAAAGATTGATCCGTAGCTTGTGCCGCTTCATCTTTTTGAAAATTTGTGCAGCAAGGTTGGGCAAACCGGAGCCAGAGTAAGCGAGGATGGAGGTGTTTAATAGGGCGGGGGAGGGTGTGGGGAGGGGGGGTGAGGGGTGGAGGAGGTGGCGGTGGAGGTGGTGGTGAGGGTGCTCGGAGAGAATGTGGTTATGGAGGAGGGATTTGGCGTCTTTGAATTTGTGGTGGGTGATTAAGGAGTTCAGGAGGGAGAGGAGGGGGGGTAGGGGGAGGGGGGTGAGTGAGGGGGTGTGGGAGTGGGCCCAGGAGAGGAAGGAGAGGAGGGTGGAGGGGTGGTGGTGGAGGGTAGGGGTGGAGAGGACGGAGTGGATTATGGAGGGGGTGAGGTAGGGTAGGTAGGTGGAGAGAACGGAGTCGGAGAGTAAGGAGGTGGTGGTGGATTTTTGTAGGAGGGCGGTGGTGATGTAGGAGATGAGCTGCGGCGGCGATGGTGGCGGTGGTGGGGTGGGCATTGTGTTTTGTGATTTAGGGTTTTAGAGAATTGGGGTTTTTAATTGAAGAGGATGGAGGAAAGCCATTTTTGTTTAAATTTTTACAGTTATTTTCAAAATAACTAGCTATTTGTAAAGGGACAAGGGGGGCTATAATTTTTTTTTTTTTTTTTTTTTGAATTTATAGTGGTGTATGAAAAAAAATTCACTAAATTAGTCCAATATAAAATTTGCAGTCCAAATATAATATTAGTCCAATTAATATCACACGATTCACTTTATTCAATTTCTAAGCTCCAATGAAAAGCTTAATTTTTCTCTACTCCCGACATTCCTCCCGACATTCCAAATGAGTTCTTTTTTCTTGAGCTATATTAGAGACGTTAGATCAAGTGATGATTTTTCTAGATTGAAAGGGATTGGTGATCTTGCTAAGAAGATAGTTGCAACTAAAAGACATGTCGTATTCTGGATGGTTTACAAACTTGTGGCATTGACGCTTTATTCTAGCAGTTGCAACTGCATCAGTGGAAAGAGTTTTTTCGGCTATGAAGATAGTAAAGAATCAACTTCGTAACCGAATGGGCAATCAATGATAGTTTAGTTGTCTTTATAGAGAGAGACATATTTAGTAGTATTTCAAACAATTCTATCATGGACCGATTTCAAAAAATAAAAAATCGTCAGTTATTAAAGTAAATATGTAGATATTTTGAGTTCTTTTGATACTATAACGGGGTATCATATGTAATTAAAATATCTCGTGGGATTTTATTTTTGTAGAACTCCATCTCCCCATTTTTATATTGCGTTATATATTTTCTCGTGAATAATATAAATTTTAAGTTTTGGTAAATTTTTATTTTTATTTTATAAGTTTAGCCCCCCAACTTTAAATCTTGGATCCGCCCCCGGATGTACTTAAGATTTGTTTTAATAATATAATGTGATATTACAATATAAGTATCATATTTTTATATATTTATATATTTGAGAATTTTTAAAACACGACAAAAATAAAAAGAAGAATAGTTTGACTACACAATAAAAACAACAAATTTAGGTCTGATGAATCTAGGATGATTTTCAATCTGATCCCAAAAGCTTTCTAAGTTTTCCACTAAAATTGTGACGGCATGCACCCCGGTCAGGTACTAAGTGGGCCCACACCAAAGTTTGGGTATTCGGGGAACAAAATCAAATTTAAATTAGATTTTCTTTTTTGAATTCTCCATGTTTCTCCGGAATCTTTCTCTCTTCTAATACTAGTATTCAAGAGTAAGTACAAAACTCACACTACTAAAACTGGTTTTAGGATACTTAAAGGCTTTGGGAGGAGAAAATAATAATTTCTAACCTCCCAAGCTCAATAGCCTTTTAAAATGATGTAAAGAAAATATTAATTTCTATCAAAACATCATTTGAAATCAACAAGAATAACACAACAAGATCAACAATTGAGGTTAGCATTCGATTTTCTATTGCATTTGAGTAGTTTAATAGGCTAAATCGAACCACACAAATAGATCGTGTTTTCCGAAAATTTCGGGGGGCTTGGGGCTTGAAACAAAACCCAGTTCCAAGCCCCAAGGGCCCAAAAGTTTTCTGAACATGTCGGGGTTTGGGGCTTGGAACTTAGAGTATCAAGCCCCAAGTTTTCTGAAACTATCAGGGCTTGGGGCTTGGAACAGTCTCAGACCTAAGCTCCAAGCGTCTATGAAAATGCTCATGTTCCAAGATTTGTCGTAACAGTGTCATGTTGGATTCCATGCACCAAGTCCCCTGTTTTATAAAATTTGTTATTCCATGTAAGGAAAGCTTATTTGTCGATAGGACAATTGGTTTTGAGGAACTATTGTACTTAATCTGCAATAACAAGTAGTATACCAATGACATTGCGATCACTCGCAAATCCGTTTGGGTTGGCGTCTTACGTGAACATAAACAATTACTCCAGTTTGGAGATGGCTATGTACATACACAGAAAACATGATGAGGTTGATTTGTACATGACTTATACTTTGAGCAGACATGAGACTAGGATCTTGGTTAAAGGAACACAAGCTGAAGATCAAGCTAAAAAAATTGTCTGGAATCATTATTGTGGCAATTTGTTGCGATATTGGTTATTTCCCAATGACTCTTGGGGCTTTAGAGCATTTCAAGCTCCAAGCGCCCGAAACTCAAGGTGCTTGGAGCTTGGAATGCTGAGAGTCGTTGGCAGTGCCGACACTTGGAATGCTCTAAGTCCCAAGAGTTGTTGGCAGTGCCGACACTTGGGTCTTTCAACATTTCAAGCTCAAGTACAGCAACACGCATCCTTAAGATTTTAAATATTTTTGTAAGTATGGGATCACAATAGACTCAGATGTACAATCGAATCGAACGAGATCAAAATCAACAATTTTAAATATTTTTAGTTTGAGTGTCGAATGGACCATCGAATCAAATGAGATCAAAATTAACAATTTCAAACATTAACTAAGTTCTATGTAGTTGTTACTTAGTTCAAGTATCGAATGTACAATCAAATCGAAAGATTGATAAATATCAGCAAGTTTGATTATTTTTTACTAAGTTCTATAAAGATCTGAGTTAGTTCAGTATCGGATGAACAATCGAATCGAACGATTTCAGAATCAATAATTTTAAATATTTCACTAAGTTCTATAAAGTTTTGAGTTAGTTCAAGTACTATCGGATGGACAATCGAATTGAACGAGTTCAAAATCAACGATTTTAAATATTTTATTAAGTTCTATGCAATTTTGAGTTAGTACAACTATTCAATGTACAATTGAATCAAACGACTGATAAAAATTAGAAGTTTCTATCATTTTACTAAGTTCTGTGTAGTTCTGAGTTAGTTCAAGTATCGAATCTACAATCGAATTGAACGTTTGATTAAAATCAATAATTTTGAAAATTTTACTAATTCCTTTAATGATATGAGCTAGTTCAAGTTCTCTCAGATGGATAATCAAATTGATTGAGATCAAAACCAACAATTTTAAATATTTTACTAAGTTCTATGTAGTTTTGAGTTAGTTCAAGTATTGAATGTACAATCTAATCAAACACTTGATAAAAATAAAAAAATTTCTAATATTTTACTAAGTTCTATGTAGTTCTGAGTTAGTTCAAGTATCGAAGTTACAATCGAATGTTTGATAAAAATCTATCATTTTGAAAAATTTACTAAGTCCATTAAAGTTATGAGATGGTTCAAGTACTATAGGATGGACAATTAAATTAAACGAGATCAAAATCAACAATTTTAAATATTTTGCTAAATTCTATGTAGTATTGAGTTAGTTCAAATATTGAAGGTACAATCGAATCGAACGATTGAGAAAAATAAAATATCTAATATTTTACTAAGTTCTATGTAGTTCTGAGGTAGTTCAAGTATCGAATGTACAATCAAATTGAACGTTCAATAATTTTGAAAAATTCAATAAGTCCTTAAAAGATGATATGTAGTTCAAGTACTATTAGATGGACAATCGAATTGAACGAGATCAAAATCAATAATTTTAAATATTTTATGAAGTTCTATGTAGCTTTGAGTTAGTTCAAGCATCAAATGTATAATCGTATAGAACGATTGATAAAAATCAATAATCTTGAAAATTTTACCGAGTTCTATAAATATATGAGTTAGTTCAAGTATGAGATCGAAAATCAAAGCATACTATTACTCAACATCAACAATTTTGTGACTAAATAAATTGAAACCCCAAAAGCCCTAAACCCCAAAATATTTAAAAGGCATTCACATTTATAATTCTTCAAAATGAACCATGTCCCTAGAATTTACAAACATAAATATAAAAACTTAGCTCCCCGCACGAGGGAAGTACCTCACCTTCAAATTACTAGAATTTATCATGTGGATGTCAAAAAAAATTTATCTTGTAATCATATTTCAATCTTGAGCAAAAACTCTCTGCCAGAAGCTCACCCCGGTGAGCAAAAGTCTCGTCGTGATGTGATTGAGGTAGAGAAACTCTATGTGCCAGTTTTGTTCCTCTTTAAGGCTTGGAGAAGATCAAGTCATCAAGTCCAAGTGATGTTAAGTACGGCACTAAAGGCACTTGGGGCTTGGAGAAGGCCAAACCCCAAGCATCGCTCTGTTGTCGTGCCAAACAAAACGGAGCTTGGAGCTTGATGTTCTCCAAGCCCCAAGTGCCATTTTTGCAGCAACAAAAACAACAAAACATAAAACGGCGCCTAGGCTTAATCTTCTCCAAGCCCCAAGTGTCTTTATGCTAATGACACTTGGGGCTTGGAGAAGGTCAAGCCCCAAGAGCCGTTTTGTTGCCGTGCCAAACAAAACGAAGCTTGGGACTTGATGTTCTCCAAGCCCCAAATGTCATTTGTGCAGCAAGAAAAACCACAAAATAAGAAATGGCGTTTGGGGCTTAATCTTCTCCAAGCCCCAAGTGCTGCACACAAACAAAATTGGGCCAAGCCCTCGTTTTTCAAAATGACAAAAACAACAAAACGACAACGATCAAACACCATATTGAGAAAGAATACTTGTGTGTGAATGATTTTGGTGGATCGAAACTGAGAGCAAACTTTTTTTCTTTTGAAATAACATATCGCAATTCTGCTAGAGGAATGGAAAAAAAGTCTTTTATTTTTATTTTGAAACTAAAGAGTGGGTAATTAGGTTAAGGGATGGAGGTTAATTATGAGAAATTAAATTTTGAGGGATTTGATTTGTAAATTATGTTCAAAAAATCTGGAAAAAAAATAAATGAAAAAGAATTATATCTATTTTGTAATTACAACATTCAAACATATCATTTTGTAAAATAACTCCCCAAGCTCATCAATGGACGAAAGCTTGGGTGGAGAGTTTTTCTCCACCAAGTGTTGTCAATAGGCTAGCATAGCAAGCCTAGGAGAGAACACTCAATTACTCTCTGCACATTTTTCAACAATTCGAGTGAATTTGCACTTTGTCCCCTAAATTTTTGGGAAAATATATTTTTGCGCCAAAAATAAAAATAAATGCGCGATCAAATTCATAAAATTTATAAACATTTCTAAAACTTTCATATGTTTTTATTACCTTCCAAATCATTTTCAAGTTCTATTTTTTGCGATTGAAAATTTTTGATTGCATGTTTAAGCTTAAAGAAATACTAAATTTAATTGAAAATAAAATTTGTCAAACAAAATCGAATTAAATTCAATAACTTTATTTTAAAATATTTTAAATCTATGGGGTGTTACAATCCTTCCCCCTTAAAAGAATCTGGTCCCCAAATTCGTTCATGAAGTTCGAAAAGTTCATGGTAGGAAGTGTCAATTTCTTATGATGGTATCTTAATTTGGACACTTTCTACCATGAACTTTTTTTAGTATGGTTTAATGAAATTTCTTAATTAACTTATTGAGTATGGTATCTTAATTAACTTTCTACCATGAACTTTTTTTAGTATAAGTTCGAAAAGTTCATGGTAGAAAGTGTCAACGAGATTTGTTGCGGAGTACGAAATTCTAACTTATACGAAACTCATTAAACCATACTCAATAACATAGATCCATAACACAATGATATGATGAATGCGATGCCCCATATCCAAATAATACTACACATAAATCCTTAAAACAATATTGTATATCTTTCATCGCACCATAGGCCAGACTCCGTATGTCGCTCCATTTCCATTGCAGGGGTTCCACTGAGAGTTTTGCGCTTTCGCGGTTTTGCTGCCAACGATAGTCCTTTGCTAGCTGAAGCTGGTGCAGGTGATGCCTTGGGACGATATTTAACCAAATGATCTTGACTTCCACATCTCAGGCACTTGCCAGCTTTCTTCCAGCATGTTAGCTCTCCATGCCCCTTCCATCCATAGTACGCACAAACACCCTTGTCTGATTTTCCCGATCATTTTTGTGGTCGATTGAAATGGCGCTTTACCCGAACCCTTCAATTTTCTGAGCTTGAATTTCCAAACCTCGGTGCCTTGCCCAAACCTCTTCAAGTCTGTCAATTTGATTGGAAAGGACTCGACTTCTTCATTGGAACCCACTATGCCTTGATCTCAACCAGGTCAATCTCAATCCTGGTGGCCCTCCCAACTACTTCGATATAAGAGGTTATATTGAGGGAGAGAAGGATTCGTTGAAGTTCAGGCCTCAAACACTTGATAAATTGAAGGGTACGACAAGGTTTATCCATCGTCAGGAGGGAGCATAACGAACTAGCCAGAGATAGACAACCTCAAACTCCGGCACACTCATATTCTCTTGCTCCAGAGTATTAAATTGCTCTTCACGTAGTTACCTAACAATAGGCGACACATACTTAACGATAAAAGCCCTTAACAAAGTTCTCCTAGGTTCTCTCGGTTGGGTTCTGCTCCCAAACCATTTTCCACGTTTGCCACCATGCCTCAGTAACATCTTTCAAACAATAAGTGGGCTAATGAAGTTTTTGGAATGTTCGAGTAGTCCATGACTCGGAAGAAATGCTCAATCTCGGCCAATCACATTTCAGCATTTTGAGTAAGGCTTTTCAAGAAATTAGGGTGGTTGGAACTGTAGATAACGTTCCAAGGTCTGGGCCAAAGCTAGCGGTGCAAGTGGTAGAGGCGCAGTGCCTTGCAGGGCTTGGGTGAACTCTGACAAAGCGGCAATGATCCGCTCAGCCTGTTCAACTGGTAGGCTGTCGGTGCTCCCTCAAACTAACGAGAGGGAACCAATCGACTAGCAAGATTATTTCCATGAGTTCCTGCCATCTAAATAACGAATGATGAATTGTTAGCATAACGAGACTGAACCTACTATATATTGACAAAAAGAAAATCATTCAGAACTAGACTAATTATCGCATAATGGCAAACCGCCAATCGAACAATATATTTTCGAACATCACAAAATCAATAATAGTGTATCAAAACAGACACATAGTACGATAAAACATTCAATGAGCCAAGATGGCTTAAAAACAAGCACGATTATAAGGAAGTCATAAACAAGCTCTCAATCTAAGTCATCTTAAATGCCATCTTCTGAGCCACCAACTCGGGGATCCTCATCATCCTTAGGAGTTACCTCGTCCACAGGGTCTTCCTCTTCCGAGTGTTGCTCACCCAGCTCCTCTCTAGCAACCAAAAGAGAATTTCTAATACACATCAACCCAGCTTGAATCGTGTTGGATTGGAACAATCCATGATTCCTAAGGAGCCGATAATCCTCCATTTAGGCCCTCGTGACATTTAGTAGATCTTTGATCACTTGGACCCTAATTTCCGTCTCCTGAGCACGTGTCCTTACAATTGATGTAACCCGAGAGTACCGAGCAGGGCCAGCCTCCAACTGATGCACCACAAAGACCCCGACGAGTTCGAGAACATTGACTAACAGAGCAATGAAAGGGAGAATCATTACGAGTTGCGGCAGCATTGGCCCTACGAGGCCCCATCTCAACCTCAATAATCATGGCTCTCTCTCATGCGCTTGAGTGACGCCTATCTTGGCTCAACATCTTATCACACTCACAAGATAAGATACAAATACATAACATATAATAATTACATGAGAAGACTCGAAAAGATAGTTAAGACACAACACAACAGACGACTTCCAAGAATCCTTGATCTGACTTATAAGCCTAAGCTCTTATACCACTTGTGACGGTCCGTGCCCCCGGGTCAGGTCCTACTTGGGCCCACACCCAAGTCCTGGTCCGTATTCGATGTGCAAAACCAAATTTAGAGAAGATTTTTTTTTTAATTCTCCATGTTTCTCCCGTATATTTCTCTCCTATAATACTACTACTCAAGAGCAAGTATAGAACTCACACTACTAAATCTGAAAATCAGATTCAATAGGATGATTAAAAGGTTTTAGAGGAGAAAATAATGATTTCTCACCTCTCAAGCTCACAAATGGAAGAAAACTTGGGTCGAGAGTTTTTCTCCACCCAATAGCTGATAATAGGCTAGCATAGCAAGCCTAGGAGAACATTCAATTGCTCTCTGCAAATTTTTTTAACATTTCTAGCGAATATGCACTTTGTCCCTTGAATATTTTGGAGTGTATTTTTGCCCCAAAAATAAAAATAAATGCGCGATCAAGCCCATAATTTTTATAACTTTTCTAAAACTTTCATAAGGTTTTTATTACCTTCCAAATCATTTTCAAGTTCTACTGTTTGCGCTCAAAATTTTTTAATTGTACGTTTAATCTTAAGGAAATACTAAATTTCATTGAATATAAAAATCGTCAAACAAAATCGAATTAAAAATTCAAGGGACTGTTACAAAACCCCGCAAAAATATAACTTTTTCAGATGAATCATGATATATGAACGACCTTATTCTACGAAAAATTAACTAGTGAACTGGTCTAGTAAAATGGACTAATTCCTTCTTTCCGTAAAGTGATGAACACAACTTCAAATCCACTTCAAAAAGGGATTAAGTCAGATCATGAATACCCACGATAAATATATATATATATATATTACATCAAAAGAAAATCAAAAGAAAGTGAGTAATAATTTTTTCAAGATATTTGAGTCATAAGTCTCCAATCATTTTGACGTTTACGAATCTAAAACCTTTTAAAATGAACTGTTAATGAGATAATAGAAACTTAAATACTACCGTTAATTTGAAACAATATATACCGCAACCAATATATATATATATATATATATATATATATATATATATATATATATATATATTTTATAACCCAGGTGTACAAGCTTACACTAGACTAATCCTGGACCCTCAGAACCCTTGCCCTAGAACCCTGAAGAATGTAAAACAACAACCAATATTTGATGGTATGTATTGGATAAAGATGAAGATGGAATCCACTGAAGTGTATTTAGTTAAGGGAGGTTTTGATGATTTTCAAAACTTCAAATCAGCTAAGTAAAGACAATTTAGTTGAAATCCCTTAGAATAATTTTGACCAAGTAAGAAGACTTATCAGACGGGTCAAATATTCAAGGTCCAAAAGACTACTGATCTGCTGAAGGAAAGAAATCAGACTGGTGAAAATCAGCCGACTCAAATTAGATTTGTTCAAGTTTGGGATCAGCTCTGTTCATCATCAGACTTGCGCTTTCATCAGCCAAGTGGAAAGATCAAGAAGTCGTCCTAACGGTAATAAATGCCACTGGAGTAATAAATGCTGAAGTCTAAGGTTATTAATGACAAATGATTGAAGAAAAGACTCGTATCAGCTCGGTGCATTTAATGCTGCCTGACAGAAAGTACAGTTCGTAGTACTGTCACTGTGCAGAGAGACGTTCGCGGAAATTAAGGACCAGAAATCAAGAAATTTGAATTGTGTGTCTCTTCAACGGACATAATTCAAAGAGTGACTATAAATAGCTGAAGAAACGAAGAAAGGAAGAAGAACACACAACTTCTGAGAGATCGAATTCAAAGCAAAATATTTTCTAAGTCTCAAAGCTCAAGAACAGCTCACTCGTCTGCTGAAAGTCATTTGTTGACAGAAGCCGTTGAAGTTCCAGAAAACATTTTCTGAGTGAATCTGTAAGAGAGAAAAGTTGTGAGAAGTAGATATCCATCTTAGTGAGTGATATTACTTCGGAGAGTAGGAGTCTCTTTGTGATTTCCTATTGCAAACTTGTGGCTAATCATTTGTTGTGAAGCACAAGCAGAGTGTACTATTTCTTTGTGTTCTTAGTATAACCCAAGATCTGTGTGACTTGGAAGAGTGGACTAAAGGATATTTAAATCCATATAACCACTATAAAAATTCTTGTGTTTTTACATTGCTTTTACTTGCATATTATCAGATCTGCATAAAACACATTATAAAACTGTTTGAAAATTAATTTAAAGGAGTTTATAAAACTGGGGACAAAATTTTCAAACTACTAAGTTTACTTGTGAAAAACACTTTAAAAATCCGCTGTAAGTATTCTGGTATTAAAACTGATTTTCACCAAAATTAGCTAATTAACTATCAGATTAGTGGTCAGCAAAGCTATTCAAAGATTTGTTCGCGATCAGCCTTGTAAACGTACTGTTCTGTAACAGCTTAGTCTGTTTAAATTTGTGTAACAGTTTTAAAATTAAAATTTGATTTAAAATTTTAAGAGGTCTATTCACTCCTCTCTAGACCTCATTTGACCACTTGGGACCAACAATATAAAATTGTTACTATAAAATGAATTTCTCTCCACAAAATATAAATTTTGTAAGCTATATAGTAAGAATAAAATTTCAACTTGGGGCTACAAAAATATAGAATGTGTTGATTGTTGTGCCGTATGAAACTAGTAATAATTATTCATACGATTAGAAAAATGAAAAGTAATTATTAGATAAAACTAAAGAAAATATAAATTTCTTTAGTTTACAATTTTTCCGATTTACCCTTTTTATTTTATTTTATAAATTATTAGATATTATTAATTAACACTTAACAGCACAACCACTTGTGTGCAATCCACCACCTGTCCCAATATTGCTGCCACCCATTTTGAGAGCATAGTTTTTCAAATGGCGGCAACGCCGTCGGCCGCTAAATCGGCGGTGGAGGTGATTAAGCTAAAGCCAATCGAAGCCACCGCTGAAAGCTTTCGAGATTTCGGACAAGTGGTTGAGGCCTCCCCCGATGGCGATGAATTCGGTCCCCACGACGCACAGCTCGACCTTACACGTGGCATCCCTAGGTAATTGAATACAATACTTAATACAGAATTAACATTTTTAATTGAAGTTTTGAATACGAAAAGGAATGACTGGACAAGTTCATGTGAGTGTGGAAAGGATTAAATTCAATTTTAAACCGTAATAAATCATTTGCTACTGTGTTTCCCTATTAATTGTCTATTTTGTAAAACTTGGAGTTGTATTTGAACTTGATTTGATTTCTTGATGAATCAAGCTCAAAATCGAGTTGAAGTCGAGCTGGAGTAGATTGATTACATATATTTTGTCACATTTAAGCTTATTCAGTCGAGCTTGAATTGAGTTTAAAAATGGGTGATTTACAATCGGACCCTGAGGTTTATTGGTCTTATAAGAAACCCCTGACATTTCAGAAGTTACTGGAAGACCCCGTCAGGTTTTGACTTCAACAATCATTACAAAGACGCCCCTACAACTTTCGAAAATGTTTACAAAAAGCCCGATGTAAGGGGTGTCCTTGTAATTTTTGGAAAATAAATGTTTTTTTTTTCTAATTACGGTAAACCTTTCAAAAGTAAAGCACCCTACAAAAATTATCAAAAGAATTTTCAGACTTGTTTGATATGCATAATTAACCGAGTTTAAATGATTCTCTATCGAAAGCGCTCTAGTCTAATATCGAGTAGATTGATTTCATTTACTGCACTAAGCCTGAATCGTACATGTTCATTCACATTTGCCCCACCACAGTCTTTCTGAATATGATAATTGGCGACCTTTTGTTAAACAAAATGACTGATGGAAATATCTGTGCATTTGATCAGGTTTTATATAATGCATCTTGAAGACAGGCCCCTTGAATTTTCGAAAATTACGCACCATGCCAGTGTGACTCAATGCCTTGGTTCTATTGGTGGCCGTCTGTGGTATCTTGGAGTTGCAAAGCCATCTGTTGTTGATCCAAACGAAATCAAGGGTACCATTGGAGCAAACACTGTGCAATCACCGTGTGGACATTTCTACGTCCCTCCAGTTGTTGATGACGTCCGTGTTTTCAGAATTTCAGGTCCTAAGTTTTTGAAGCTTAATGTGGGTACATGGCATGCTGGTCCCTTGTTTCTTGAGAAAACAATGGACTTCTATAATTTGGAATTGACAAATACAAATGTAAGTATTTATTCGTTCTGCTTACTTGATTCATATAGTACATCTTATTACAGAGTTGCTTAAATTATTCCGACTTCGAGGTAATGGGAAAGATGGTGTTAGGTTTAATGAAGTAATACTTTTAACCTTTGCTTTTTAAGGGGTATATTACAGAAAACATTAATTTGTTTTACCTCATCAATCTTATTATACCAGTGAGCCAATGGCAATTAACCCCCTGTAACATGCATAATGTTTTATTTATCCCTGATTCCCTGTGATTTGAAATATAGCACTTTACCCCCAGTGAAAATTTGAAAGAAGCAATTTACCTCCTTCAACCGGAAAGTGTAATTCACTTGCCGAAATTGAGATTGGGCATGAAAAGTGTTTTTGTAACATAGGGGGTAATTGCAACATTTATCATAACACAGGGGGTAAATTGCCACATTATCATAACACAGGGGGTAAAGTGCCACATACAGAAATATCAGGGAGACGGTGTAAAACTTTAATAAGATTACAGGGGGTACAATGCTCTTTTTCAAATTACAGGGATGTAAGTTGAACATTATGAATATCGCTAGGGGTAAATTGTCATTAACTCTTATACCAGCATATAATCACAATTGATTTTCCTCGAAAGTTTTAGAGACCAGAAAGAAATGGTATCTAATAAGTTTTTTTGCCCCATTTATTGATTTTGTATTTTATTTATTTCATTTTTGAATTGCATTGTATGGTAAAGTTTATTAGTTATGCTTGAAATCTTAACTACTATAAGCTCCTCTAGGAATCTTGTATATGTGTGTTTGCTTCGTGTTACTATTTGGAAGATCAAACATTTGATTGGTAAATTTCTGTTTTTGCTTTTGTGTGTGCAGGTGGTAGATCATACAACACATGACTTTCTTAAGGAGAATAAGGTCGTTTTTTCGTTCGATGAGTAGCCCCATTTACCATTGGGCTTATTTTACAACCTAGCAAGAAGGTTCGAGAAAGTTTTTCTTCGTGTTCTTTTCTTTTCTTTAGGTAATGTAAATGTAAGAGTAAAATAACGATGGATTTACGCGCTTTTTGCTTTTGCAATTCTAATATGGGGCTAAATGTTGGTTACATTGAATCTTAGACAGATCTTGTCATTTACAGTTGATACCAAATTCAAAGTTCCAGTTGCTAGCTACTTTATGAGAGAAACAAAAGTGAGCAGAATGATCTATACTTCACTTTTAGATTTAGATTTAGATTGCCCGATATCTACGTAAAGCTCCTTTAACGACACGACTTTTGAGTTTTGATGCTGTTTTCGAAGGTCTTTGCCGAGGTAAATTCCTGGCCTCCCTTAATTATCCTCTTTCTGCAAACACGAACTGGGTGCGTCATCACTAGCTCCCAAATGAGTATGGCCCGTGCATTTCAATTTCAAGTTAGCTCGTGTTCGGAAAGCTCGGTTCTTTGTCAAGAGTATTGAGCATCCATGAACAAAATATTGAGTTAATGGCAATTTACCCCCTATGTGATATGTATAATGTTCAAATTATTCACCTGTGATTTGAAAACAACTTTTTACCCCCCCCCCCCCCCCCCCTCTTATGATTTTATGAATTTTTAAAACTGTCACCCTAATATTTTTAAACTTAAAATATATGAATTATATGTGGTACTTTATTCCATGTGTTATGATAAGTATGATACATTACCCCTTGTGTTACAAGAAATGTGTCACTTTTGTGTTACGATAAATGTTATACTTTACCATCTATGTTAAAAAAATATTTTCCATGCCTCACTCTCAATTTTGGCACTGAGTTACACTCTCCGTAAAATGCTACTTAAAATTTTCAAAAGGAGATAAATTGAACATTATGAATATCACAGGGGGTAAATCATAGTTATTAAAGGCGAGCGCCTTGCTCGCTATTGCCCAAGGCGAGGCGAGGCGAGGCCAGCACTCCTCGCCTCGCTATGCCCATCCCCGTAAAGCACTTCCAAGGCCTCGCCTTGGTCACCTTTGCGCCGCCTTTAGGCGCTGCAAGGCGGCGCTTCTTGAGGACAAGCTTTTTTTTAGAAAAAAAATTTAAGTCAATTGACTTTAATTAAAAAAAATTCTTAATTTTTCAAGAATCAATTTCTCTCTTCGACTCACTCTCTATTAGCACTCTTTCTCTATTAAACCCTAACCTTAATCCCGTCTCTCACCTGAATTGCCGCCATCGTCATCCACTGCCATCAACCGCACCGCCGGCTGCCTGCTCCCACCTCCCCCTTAGATTCTAGAGAAGTTATTTATTAATCTTCACTTATTTATGAAATATGTATAAAATTTATTATATAATCTTACTAATTATTTGAGAATGTTGGCACTTGGCAAGTGGAGAATGTTGGCACATGGCACTTAATAGTGCATTGACCATTTTCAAATTATTTCTTTTAAGTCATTTTTAATGAATATTTTCTATTCAACTAGTTTAAGTAATTATATAAGATACATTTAATTAATAATTTACTTTGCTATACACTTATACTTATAACATACTTAAATTATTTACATACTACACATGACAATTAAATTTGGTTTCGGGATGTTGCATAATTAATATTGAATATGTTTATTATATTGTCTTTAAAAGCCTTGAATTTTATAATCATTGTTGATAATTTGATATATACTGAAAAATTTATATACAAGCATCTTATCGCCTTGCCTTGCGCCTCAAACAACTATGGGGTAAATTGGCATTGACTCACAAAACATTGGTAAGAATCATAGAAATGTCACTGCCGAAATGGACTTGTAGGTGAGCACATTTCCATAAGCATTCTAATGGGACTTAGAATATATTCTGCACAATATTGATGAAAATGAGGATGGCACTGCAAGATAAAAGCTCTAATATGAAGATATGCACAAATTTAAAGCTATGTTTGTTCTTAAAAATGTTTTAAATTTTTTAAAAAATCACATTTTTC
This sequence comes from Penstemon barbatus, assembly GCA_003313485.2. Lineage (NCBI taxonomy): Eukaryota > Viridiplantae > Streptophyta > Magnoliopsida > Lamiales > Plantaginaceae > Penstemon > Penstemon barbatus. The sequence goes on along the minus strand of CM064879.1, from coordinate 68,408,633 downwards.
TACAAATTTCTACAAAGAATTTGATGACATTTCTATTATTGAGGAAGTTCATCCTTCTCAAATTATATCCGAATTTTTTTTTTCTAAAAGCTTCTGATTTTTTTTTTTATATCTTGACCCAAGCATTCAAAAAATGAAATTTCAATGGTAACGGAAGTAACATGAAAGGATGCAAAAAGTGGATGGTAAATTTTACAGTATAAATTGTTCAAATACAAACAAATAAACAAGATAGCAAGATAGTTATTCTCCTAACTTCATATATTATTATGACAATTCTAACAGGAAGAATTCGTGTCAAACTAGCACAAGATAAATCTAGATCAAAAGCTTCCAAATCAGACTCAAGAACATAGCTCTATATAAAGACAAGTGCATCACACTTGATATGATTTAAATAAATCGAGTTCATATTTGGATTTGAAGTCTCCGACATCAAGACTGATAAACATCGGGGAGTCTAAGGCCCACACTCGCGGCAGATTTCCCTAGTACTCGTTTCATCTCCGCAGACCTATCCACTGCTATGTTGTACGAGAATAGTAAATCCTGTACATTGACGAATAATTAGAAACAAATGAAGAAAAAACCCATAACACTATTTACTATAAGAAAAAGGTTATGTTCAAACATATTAACAAATATAAAAAAAGCATGCATCTTGATCCGCCATCACAGATAAGTCGACGCATTTTGAGATTATAGCATTAAAAAAAGTCCCAAGGAAAAGAAAAGAAAATCAACTTAGCATTAATGAATCTGAAAACACCTATAGTTTAATCCAATATGAGCAAAACTATGATGCTAACTACAATATAACAAATAAAGGGAAGAAAATATATCAATCTGAAAATTCTCTATAATTTACATAAGTTAAAAATTGAAGTTGCAATCAACATAAATTGAATAGTATTTAACCCATTCTGATATTAGAATATCCTAAACAAAGTGGCTGAGCGCCCCTCGTAAAACAAACACGGACTAATAAAGATTAAAATGGCCATAGTACCACGGTAACTACACATTAATGAGATATACAAATTAAGCCTTCACTTCTTTTATAGTCTTCTTTATCAAATTTCCACCCACCTTAGCTTAACTTTAGCTCTCCAAACATTATACTCAAACACGAGGAAATTTACGTGAAGGGATGAATGTAGAAGTGTTATAGCTGCACTTGCAACAATTTTAACAAAGATCACTTTTATACTGAAATGTGTAGTGAATAAGAAACAGTCAGCATAAACAGTAGCCAATTCTTCTTTCCAGAAATTTTCCAGGGGTAAGAATGCTTACTGTGTAATATAATTTAGCGTGGATGTAACAAATAATCGTCAAGTGTTTCAAGTTTTTTACTTTTTCTAAGGAGAAGCTTGGACCCCTGGTAGCCAACAGATCAAGCTTCAGTTTTGGAACCGTTATTGGCAGAGGAATCGTCTCCATCATAACACACAGTTTAAAAAGCACGGACTTAAGCATCAAACAGAAAAGTATAAAAAAAAAGAGTTTCAATCAATTGCGCCATCTAATACACACATGATCATATGAATTCAGCCATATCAGTGAAGCTGAAACTCGATCGTGGATGGCATTAGTATTTAAGTATTACAACTTTCTAAACCACTTCAGGGTCAATATTTAGACATATACTGTATATGATATTTTAGCACAAGACAGCATAGAAACCAGCAAATTTGGGACATTTCTGTAGTTCAATCCTGCCTACATAGGCAATGACAAAAATTGATTTTGTACTTCTGCAATCCAAGCCTCCAATCTTATGAATTACTTTCAGTGTCTTCCAATATTTCCATTATTTTAAAGAAAAAAAAAAAAAAGAAAAGAAAAATGTCTATCCTCAATTTGTGTCACGACCGTGACAAAATAATCGAACAACTAAGGACCGTGATACATGGCAAAGAAAGTGAACCAACGAGAAGAAGACACGTGGCATCTAAGCTTGAGGGAGTTGTTACTCTAATGGATATCCCATTTAACTCATTTTCCATTTTATTTTTAGTTTTAATTCTGTTGCACTATTTTGTTAAATTCCTAGCTATATATATATATACCGAATGTTATACTCAACAGCAGAGAAGAACAATGAAATCAGTATTTTCTAAATTCCTCGTCCAAATCCTTCTTCTACTTCTCGCCTTAATGTTCTTCTATTAATCTCTCCCATTTCGGTTACATTGCTTCTATCTCGTATCAAATTAATTAAATTACAACGTTAAAGGAGTTTAAGAGTAGAACTCGAGAGATTGAGTTGGAATCGAACGAGATTACGAAACACACAGTTTGATTAATAAAATAAGTAAATAACTTCTCTAGAGAAAACAAAACTATTTCATTCAAGAATCCAACCACAAAGAGTTGTACCTTGCTACTGTGTAAAATACCTCCAGAACCAATTTCAATGTTTATCTAATACATACTAAAAACCCAGATCCCTATCACGAATTATCGCATAAATATATTAAAAAAAACACTCAAGATAAAAATATTAGTAGTGATAAAAAAGGTACCTTGTGATGGTGTACACTGTTAATATGTAAAGTGTAATCACGGGCAAGCTGTAACTTTTGTGGGTTTTCCGAGTTGATATTTTTCCGAAATTCTTGCTTGATGAAATCAGTGAAATGAGATTTGGGTTCTTCTTCACCAATGTGTTTTCTCACAGCTTTGAGAAGGTTTCTGTATACTGACTTTGCCGTTGTATCTGCTCCTTTAATTGATGACCCCATATCCAAATATTGCTCCTTTCCAGCTTTCTTATTTTTTTCTTTTCCGCTACTTCTTCAACATATAGTATAGATAACAAATTTAAAGGTTTGAATTAATAGGTTTCTTTCACCAATGCTGTGTTCTTACATTCGTGGACAGGAAAAGCCTAAAGATTGAAGCTTTCGGTGAGATTCAAGAGACTGCTGAAGAAATTGGGTCTGCAATTAGGGATTTGGAGGAAGTTTCGCATATGAAGACAATGGAAATTGGATCTGGGTTTGAGGTAAATGAAACCAACGACAAAGGTGTTAATAACAGTGCAAACAGTACGAACCGAACCAAACCGAAAATTTCGGTTCGGTTCGGTAAATTATCAATTCAGTAAGGTTCGGTTTGATTCGGTACAACAACATCGAAAATTTATTGAACCAAAAATAATTTGTCTTGAATACATATGTAAATAATAATCTACTTCCTACCACTTTCACCATCCAATGCAGTTGAATAGAAATTATAAAGAATACATCAAAGACCCCCAGGCCTCAGTGTTCTCTACAAAAATTACTTTAGCATCATTAAGTTTGGGGTTTTTAAATCAATTAGAACCCAATTAATTAAGAGAAAAAAAAAGGAACAAAATTGGGCATATAAAATTTGAACTGTACCTCTGTAAATTACAAAATCTGGGCCGAGAGAGAGAGACGGCGGAGGCGCGGGCGGAGCAGGATGGCGGTGCGGCGGTGCGGCGGCCCGGTGGGGGTGGATGGTGCGGCGGCGTGGTGGAATTTTGAATTGAGGAAGAGGAAGATTTGGGTTTACCTTATCACAAAAATGATTTGCAAAAATGACCTCTGGTTTTTCTAAACTAAACCTTAGCAAAAGGAGTCCCCTGATAGTTTTTTTTTTTTTGATAAATATAGTCCCCTGATAGTTCAAAAGGGAAAAACAAACCAATAATTAGCGATTTAAATGGGTAAAAACGAAGAAGTAGCCGATTTAAAAAAATAATTAATAGAAATAACTGAAGAAGTTGTCGATTTAAAAGAACAATTCATCATATCAATAAATAAAATACTAAAAAGGAAGATATTTCTATATTTTTGATGAATTCTATTTTAAAGAAAAGGAAAATATACCTAAAGAAAAAACTAAAAATTTAATTTATGAATTAGAAAAAATAAAAAAACGTAGCAAATACTTGGTTCTTATAAACAAGCAAGAACAAATATTTAGTTCATCTAGAGAACCACAACCACCAAAGAATTTACTAAAGTAATGGAGTAACAAATTGAAGAAATTAGAAAAATGGTAGACTAGCTAAAAATAATACAAGATGTTCCAAATGAAGAACAAATTGAGTTTGTAGAAAAAATAGAAAAGGAAAAAGTAATCTCTTGATAAGAATCAGATGAGTCAATACTAGCATACATGAAAAAGGGTGAATATAGTGGAGCTAAAGAAGAAGAAATGTCATATATAAAACTCAAATTAAGAAAGATAAAACTAAATGATACTAAATGGGCATAAATGGGAAGGAATACATTTTGAAAATAATAGAGAAAATAATGGTTATTATCAGAATAAATATGAAAAATATAAAAAGATAGCGGATGAATATATACCACACCATAAAAAGATAACTTAAGGAGTTCTATATATAAACAAGAGTTAAAAGTATTGAATCAGTAATACAAGATTGGTCAAATCAAATTAGGGGTCGTCTGGTAGGAACTAATAGGGGGTATTAGGTCATATTATGTGTCAATATGAGATAATACGATATTTAGTGGCATTGCTCTAATACCGAGTCAATGGATTAAATCCTTATGACTCGGTATTAAGACTAGATTATAATTCACCCAAACATTGGTAGATTAGTTAATCCGGGTGAATATAGTTCGATGAAATATCACTTATAACCTCAAATTTACACATTACATATTTTAACATATCATTAAATATTATAAATTCTTCTTAAATCTCTGAAAATTGAAACACATTCTACATAAATAAATCACAAACTAAAATCTATATCAATTTATAATTAACATGGAGGCATTCAATCTAGGGATGTTCATTCGGTGAAAACCGAACCGAACTCTCTTGATTTTTTAAAACCGAATCGAACATCCTAATTTGGTTTTCGATTTAAATCGAAAAATTTCGATTCGATTCGGTTCGGTTTGGTTTCGGTTTAATCGAAATTTACTATATATAATTTTTTAAAAATTATATAATCAAATACTATATCATTGTCATAAAAAAAATCAAATTAATAGGTAACCATAACACTAAACATTATTAAATATTACCTAGAACTAAAGAGTTAAGTGGTTAACATTTAACAATCCTCATATGACATAAATTAAATAAATAAAATTCGTATCCATAGGCATAAAATTCAATGGTTTTAAAGTCCATAAAACTGAACAAAAAATGTTAAGTATTTGAACCAAAATTTCGGTTTTCGGTTCGGTTCGATTAACTGAACAAAAATAACCGAATTGGGTCAAGAAAATCGAACCAAATAGCCTTGGTTCGGTTCGGTTCGGTCGGTTATCCGAATCGTGAACTGCCCTAATTCGAACTAAAAATCAACTCTTACTCTTATACGAATTATACAAATTGCTTTTATGGAAGATTTTGGTATGTGAGAAAGGTGTGAGTTTAGAAAGAGATGTGACGAATATAGAATATAAAATGAGGGGTAAAAGAGAGATGGAATATTTCAATTAAAAATTAAACAAAAGCCATAAGATATAGAAAAAATTGAGAACATTTTGTCTCTAATCACAAAAATATAAGCTCGATAATTTTCTCACCTCAATAATAAAAGTTAGCTTGTTCAGAAAGAGAATGCGATGATGACTAAGAAGAGAGCGATCTGTTTTCAAGTTTTCTGTGAAGGAATTTAGTAAAATTAACTATGAACTTATTTTCTGCACGATAGATCGTGCAGATATAGGGAGGTGAGAGGAGAGGCAGACTGAATTAAGAAAAAATTAACCACTGGTTTTAAAATGATTGGCGGAGATTTTGAGGTCAAAGAGCTCAATGACGAGATTCCTCGATCGTATTTGAGATTTTTGTAAAGGATTTATAGATCTGAAAAATCTAACTAAAATTCTACATAATTGATAAAGATTTAGAGGATTTTTGTTGAATATTTTGGTACGTGAGAGAGGCTTAGAGAGAGATGTATCGAATATATAATATAAAAATGAGGGGTAAAGAGAGACGGAATATTTCAATTAAAAATAAAACAAAAGCCATAAGATATAGCAAAAATTGAGAACATTTTGTCTCTAATTACAACAATATAAGCTCGATAATTTTCTCACCTCAATAAAAAAAATTAGCTTGTTCAGAAAGAGAATGCGATGATGACTAAGAAGAGCACAATCTTTTTTCAAGTTTTCTCGTAAGGAATTTAGTAAACTTAACTATGAAGTTATTTTGTGCACGATAGATCGTGAAGATAGAGGGAGGTGCGAGGAGAGGCAGATTGAATTAATAAAATATTAACCACCGGTGTAAAATGATTGGTGGAGATTTCTAGGTCAAAGAGCTCAATTACGAGATTCCTCGATCTTATTCGAGATTTTTGAAGAGTATTTACAAATCTTAAAAATCTACTAAATTTCTACATAGTAGATGAATATTTATAGAATTTTTGTGGAATATTGGTATGTGAGTGAGGCGTGGGTCTAGAAAGAGATGCGACGAATATAGAATATATAATATGGGGTAGAAGAGCGACGGGATATTTCAATTAAAAAATAAACAAATGGCATAATATATTACAAAAATTGAGAACATTTTGTCTCTAATCACAAACATATAAGCTCGATGATTTTCTCACCTCAATAATAAAATTTATCTTGTTTAGAAAGAGAATGCGATGATGACTAAGAAGAGCTCGATCTTTTTTTCGAATTTTCTGTGAAGGAATTTAATAGACTTAACTATGAATTAATTTTATGCACGATAGCTTTTGCAGATAGATGGAGGTGAGAGGAGAGGTAGATTGAATTAAGAAAAATTAAACAACGGGTTAAAATGATTGGCGGAGATTTCTAGGTTAAAGAACTCAATAACGAGATTCCTCAATCTTATTTGAGATTTTTGTAGAGGATTTACAGATCTTAAACATCTCACTAAAACTCAACATAATTGATAAAGATTAAGAGGATTTTGTGGAATATTTTGGTATGTGAGACAAGCGTGGGTTTAGAAAGAGATGTGATGAATATATAATATAAAATGAAGGGTAAAAGAAAGACGAGATATCTCATTTAAAAAATAAACAAAAATCATAAGATATAGGAAAAATTAAGAACACTTTGTTCTCACCTCAATAATAAAAGTCAGCTTGTTCAGAAAGAGAATGCAATGGTGACTAATTGGAACAAGATTTTTTTTTCGATATGAACTTATTTTTTGCAGGATAACTCGTAGAGATAGAGGGATGAAGGAGTAGAGGTAGATTGAATTAAGAAAAAATTAACCACCGGGGTTAAAATGATTGGCGGAGATTTCTAGGTCAAAGAGCTCAATAATGAGATTACTCGATCTTATTCGATATTTTTGTAAAGTATTTACAGATCTGAAAAATCTAAACTAAAATTCTACATAATTGATAGATATATAGACAATTTTTGTTGAATATTTAGGTATGTGAGAGAGGTGTGTTTAGAAAGAGATGTGACAAATATATAATATAAAATGAGGGGTAAAAGAGAGACGGGATATTTCAATTAAAAAATAAACGAAAGCCATAAGATATAGCAAAAATTGAGAAGATTTTGTCTCTAATCACAAACATATAAGCTCGATAATTTTTTCACCTCATTAATAAAAGTTAGCTTGTTCAGAAAGAGAATGTGATGATGACGAAGAAGATCGCTATCTTTTTTTCAAGTTTTCTATGAAAGAATTTAATATACATAACTATGAATTAATTTTGTGCACTATACCTTGTGCAGATAGAGGGAGGTGAGAGGAGAGGTTGATTGAATTAAGAAACCATTAACCATAGGTGTTAAAATGACTGGCGGGGATTTCTAGGTGCTCGAGGAACACGAGGCTTCTTTTGAAAAGAAAGCAAGGGTTGGCGAAAAGACTGGGCAGCGTTCAAAGCCAAAACAAATGGAAACTAGAGCTCCTTACTGCACAAGGTCAAGGGAAATGATTAAGCTCGAACCTATGGAGAGTTCGAACAGGTATATTCCTTGTTGAAGTTAATTTTTCAATTAACTGTGCATATTTGGTGTTAGACACTGACTGGAGTTCTCATCTTTGTAATGATTTATAAGTGATGGGAGCAACAAGGCAACTGGAGCCTGAGGATTGGATCCTTGGATAAGGCAATGGAGTTGGAGCTGCTACCAAGGCCGTAGGCAAAAGTAGATTTAGGTGGTTTGATAAAAGTCATTAGGAATTTTTCATTTATGTACCTGTTTTTAGTGAAAAATATTTATTCATGTTTTTGGATAATGATTTTAATAAAAGCTCCTATTTTTTCCGTTTTTCATTGGTACATTGAAATATTGACTTTACATCATAGAACCACCTAAGTTAGTTATGCACGTACAACAAAACAAAAGGAAACAAGATAATGAAATATCTGCCCAATTGTGGCACGCTCGACTTAGACATATATCTAAGTCAAGGATTCAAGAGTTAGCATCATCTGGCGCGCTTGAAATCGATCGCATTGATGAAATGCCAACTTGTGAACCATGTCTAAAGGGAAACCCTGAGCGAGCCAAACAAACATTGGACCTAATTCATACTGACGTATGTGGACCACTAAGAAAAAGCACCCGAGGTGGCTATGATTACTTCATCACTTTCACTGACGACTATAGTCGTTATGGATATGTGTTCTTGTTGAAACACAAGTCTGAAGCCTTCGAGCGATTCAAAGAATTCAAGATGGAAGTAGAGAATCAACTTGGTCATACGATAAAGGCTCTTCGTTTTGACCGAGGTGGAGAATTTCTTAGTAACGAATTTCTAAATTATCTTGTAGAGCATGGAATACTATCGCAGTGGACTCCTCCTGCAACACCCCAATTAAATGGAGTAGCAGAGAGAAGGAATCGAACCTTGATGGACATGGTTCGATCCATGATGAGTGCCACTGACCTTCCTCTTTCATTTTGGGGACATGCTGTTGGGCACCCAAACTAAGTGTGCGGGTGACAGCAATTGTCCTGTGGCATCCAAACTGAGTGTGCGGATGGAGACCCAAACTAAGTGTGCGGGTGGAGCCACAATCGAATATCGTGGGCGCTTGCGTGAATGCACTATAAGGGAAGGGTATGCGCATTCCCTAACACCAATTGGTTTTGGGGCAATTGGTAGCGCCTGAGGTCCTACAAGTGGTATCAGAGCGGGTGGTTCATTTGAATCAGCTGCCTGATCAACGTGCTTGATCCGAGTATTTTTCAAAGGTTTTCAAACTTTTTCAAAAGAGCATATTTTTGAAAAACCAAAACTTTTTGAAAAATGGATTGTATCAGTCATGTTCCCCACATTGCTGGTATGTCCTTTGATGACTGGAAGATTAGAATGGAAATCTTTCTAGCAGCCTATAATGACGACATGTACACATGTATCATTAAGGGTCCATTCAAATTCACCAAGACCATTATAGTAGATGAAGCTGAAATGGTGGTGGAAAAAGATCTGACAGAGATGACAGCCGAAGAAATAAAGCTGTTCAATCTGGATAAAATTGGCCGTTTCATCATGACCAAAGCCCTGGATAATGATCGGTTTGACAAGGTCAAACATTGCAAAACTGCAAAGGAGATGTGGGACAAGGTTCGTGACATGAGTGAAGGAAACGACGCCATCAAAGAGCATCAGCTCAGTGTTTCCTTGGAGAAGCTGGACAACTTCAAGATGAAATCTGGAGAGACCATTGATCAGATGGATACCAGGTTTACCAGAACGTTGAATGAAGTTCTAAAGCTGGGAAAGACCTTTTCTGACAAGGAGATCACCGTCAGAGTTCTAAAGGCCCTGCCCCCCAAGTTCAATATGAAGGTGACAGCTATGGAAGAATCAAGAGATCTGGGGAAGATTTCTCTTACAGAGCTGTTCTCCGTACTCAAGGCATTCGAGTATAAACTGCCTAGGATGGGTATTGAAGAAACCTCAACTTCAGGACCCACAGCTGCCTTAGTTGCTGCTGAAAACACCAGGAGACCAGCACATAGAAGTCAAGATGTGGACTCATCTGATGAAGCATCACTACTCAACAAGAAGGAGTACACTGCTGGAGATGTAGCATTGTTGATGAACAATTTCAAGAAGTTCTATAAGAGAAAGATGAAAAACAAATACAATCATGCTGCTTCTACTTCTAAACCCAACTCTTCTTCTCAAGAAAAAGATGATTATAAAGCAAAACTAATGTGTTACAACTGCAGGAAATTGGGACATTTCATCAGGGACTGTCCATATCCAAAAGCAGAAAAATACACTGAGGAAGAGAAGAGAATCAGAAAGGAAAGAAAGCATCAAAGAGGGAAAGCAATGGTAGCTGAAGCAGAAAAGCTTGCTGCTGTCTACTCATCTGATTCAGATTCAGACACGTCTGATGAAGAATCTTCTGATGAAGAGAAACCTGCTCTCCTCTGCCTGATGGCTAAGGAATCTGATGACTCCGAGGATGAGGTAACTCCTCCAAATAATGAACTGTTTGATTCTCTAGAGCAAATGATGTTAAATAATACTACTATTGCTGGAGAATTTGTTAAGCTTAAGGAAGAGATGAGCTTGCTAAAAGAGCAAAATAACTCACTGAAACTTAAAGCTGAAAAGCCTAAAGAATCAGCTGAGTATAAACAGCTTGAGCAAGAGCATGAATCTCTGAAAGCTGAATGTGAGGTCTATAAAGGAAAAATCATGGAACTTGAGAAAATTATCGAGTCTCATGATAAGTCAACTGTTGCATCCATGCCTACATCTAGTAAACAGGAGACACCTTTAGAAAATGATAAATTAGAATTGAATCATACTGAAAAATTCATTTCTGCTGACAATAGTAAGGTCATTCTGTATGTTCAAACTTCTAAACCTACCTCATCTGAGAAAGTGGTAAAGGAGAAGAAATCTCCTAAGGCTAAAAAGAGCAAAGAGCCTAGTGTAGGAAAACAGACTAGTAAACCCAAACAGAAGAGTCCTAGGAAGTCTTCTGATAAGGTTAAGACTAATCAGACTAGTGAGAAAACTAAGTCGTCTGTTAATGAGCAAGCTGTTAGTAAACCAAAGAAGCATAAGAACAAGAAAAATCAAAATGCTTGGTATGGAAATGAGTCATATTATGTGCAACCTACTGCATATCATCCTATGTATCATGCACCTCAATTTCCAGGTTACTATGCACCTTATCCTGCTCATCCAATGCATGCATACCCTGCTTATCATGCACCTTACCCTGCTTATGAACACTATTCTTATCATACTGATCATCAACATGACTTATCTGCTAATTATGATAAAAATAAAGCTGTTCATGCTCCTGTCAAAACTCAGAAACCTAAGAAGCCTAAGACTTCAACATCTTGGGTTGTCAAAGGTGGAACTAATCCTTCAGGACCCTCTCAATAAGGGTACCTAAAACAATTTTATTTTTGTTTTGTAGGATAGGATTAGGAGTAGGAGTAAAGTAGAGAAGATTTGGTACTTGGACAGTGGATGTTCAAGACACATGTGTGGAAACATACATGAGCTGACAGATGCAATTGTTGTGGATGGTCCAAAGGTTACTTTTGGGGACAGCAAAGAAGGCAAGATTAAAGCTAAAGGAAGGTTAATCAGAGGAAACATAGAGATATCTGACGTCTCATATGTCAAAGACCTCAAATATAATCTGCTGAGCATAAGTCAATTTTGTGACAAAGGATATTCAGTCATCTTCTCAACAGATAAGTGCTATGTTGAACAGATTGGTACAATGAAGGTAATTTTATTTGGAAGACGACAAGGAAATATCTACATAGTCGACTGGAATTCTGCTGACAAGAATTCAAACGTTTGTTTGGTGGCATCAACACCAAGTGAAATTAGTTGGCTATGGCACAAGAGAATGAATCATTTAAACTTCAAGACCATCAACAGATTAATCAAGAATGATTTGGTAGAAGGGATTCCTAAAACAGTCATGAGCAAAGATAAGCTCTGTGACGCCTGTCAGAAGGGTAAACAAATCAAGTCATCGTTCAAAAGCAAGAAGCACCAATCTTCTGGAAGGATATTGGAGCTGCTACACATGGACTTATTTGGACCCATTGATCCAGTCAGCAACGGTGGAAAGAAATACTGCCTAGCTGTTGTGGATGATTATTCAAGATATACTTGGGTGATTTTCATGAAGAAGAAAAGTGAAACCAAGGAACATCTTACTAATCTGATGGAACTGATCCAAAATGAGAAGAGTATCAAAATATTGAAGATCAGATCAGATAGAGGGACAGAGTTCACAAACTCTACTGTTGAATAGTATTGTAATATCAAAGGAATACATCATGAGTACTCTGCTGCCAGAACCCCTCAACAGAATGGTGTTGCTGAAATGAGAAACAGAACACTGAAGGAAGCTGTCAGAACCATGATAGCTGAAGCTAAGCTGCCACAAAGATTTTGGGCAGAAGCAACAAATACAGCATGTTTTACCCAAAACAGATGCATGATCAACAAGCACCAAAACAAGACTCCATATGAAGTTTGGAACAATAGGAAGCCAAACATTCATTACTTTAAGATATTTGGTTGTAAATGCTATGTTTTAAATAATGGTAAAAATCACCTTACTGCATTTGCAGAAAAGGCTGATGAAGCTGTCTTTGTAGGATACTCATCTGTTAGTAAGGCTTATAGAGTTTTCAATAAAAGAACATTACTAATAGAAGAATCCATTCATGTAGTATTTGATGAGCCAAGTCAATCTTCTGAAAAGAATCAAAATGTTAATCAAGATCTGTCTACTGATTTACAGAAGATGAATGTTGGAAGGAATGAAGAATATATACCCATCATACTACCTGATCTCAACTCAGCTGATAACTCAAGTGCTGTTCAAAATCACAGAGCTGATTGTCTAACAGACGAGTTGCAAACAGCTGATAGACCAGAGACTGTTCAACAGACGGCAAACGTTCAACAGACTACTACTGTATCTCCAACAGTAGTGTTGCAAGATCAAGACAAAGGACAACATTATGATTTGCAACCTGATCTCAGATGGCTCAGAAATCACCCACCAGAGTTAGTGATTGGTGATCCATTAGATAGAGTGAAAACAAGAAGAGCTGCTGCACAAGATGCTATGTTTGCTAGTTTTCTATCTCAAATTGAGCCTAAACAGATTGAAGAAGCTCTTAGTGACTCCAACTGGATTGAAGCTATGCAGGAGGAGCTAAATCAATTTGAAAGGAATGAAGTCTGGTACTTAGTTCCTAGACCAAGTCATCAAAGAGTCATTGGCACTAAGTGGGTATTCAGGAATAAAATGAATGAAGATGGTGAAGTCACCAGAAACAAAGCAAGACTAGTGGCCAAAGGTTACTGCCAAGAAGAAGGCATTGACTTTGATGAAACTTTTGCACCTGTAGCAAGACTAGAGGCAATCAGACTCTTTCTTGCCTACGCTGCTCACAAGAATTTCACAGTCTATCAGATGGATGTGAAATCAGCTTTTCTCAATGGAGAATTGCAAGAAGAAGTTTATGTTGAACAACCTCCTGGATTTGAAGCTTATCAAGAAGAGGACAAAGTATATCGTCTGAAGAAAGCTCTTTATGGACTGAAACAGGCTCCAAGAGCATGGTATGATACCTTATCTGACTTTCTTTTAATTAAAGGATTTCGCAAAGGTAAAGTTGACAAGACCTTGTTCACTATTGAATGGGAAGAACATATTTTGCTTGTGCAAATTTATGTGGACGATATTATTTTTGGTTCAACTAATCAACAGATGTGTGATAAGTTCTCAAAGCTGATGCAAAACAAGTTTGAAATGAGCATGATGGGAGAACTTAACTATTTTCTTGGTTTGCAAGTTAGACAGTTGCCTGATGGAATTTTCATCAGCCAAGCAAAATACACAAAGGATCTGTTCAAGAAATTTGGTATGGAAACTAGCTCTACTGCTACAATTCCAATGTCTACAAGTCTTCGTTTGGATAAAGATGAAGATGGCAAATCAGTAGACATAACCAAATACAGAGGCATTATAGGGTCACTGTTATATCTAACAGCCAGCAGACCTGATATCATGTACTCTGTTGGGGTCTGTGCAAGATTCCAATCAAACCCCAAATAATCTCATCTCTTAGCTGCCAAGAGAATATTGAAATATATTAAGGGCACTCAAGAATTGGGATTATGGTACCCTAGAGAGTCTGGATTTGAGCTTATTGGTTATTCAGATTCTGACCTTGCAGGCTGCAAGATTGACAGAAAAAGCACAACAGGTGCCTGTCAGTTCTTAGGTAGTCGTCTGATCTCATGGATGAGTAAGAAACAGACTTCAGTTTCTATATCTACTGCTGAAGCTGAGTATATAGCTGCTGGAGCTTGCTGTGCACAAATCTTATGGTTGAAACATCAACTAGAAGACTACAATATCAAAATCAGTGGAATACCAATCTACTGTGACAATACAAGTGGAATCAGTCTCACTCAGAATACTACAAGTCATTCAAGGACTAAACATATTGAGATCAAACATCATTTTATTAGAGATCATGTGGAGAAAGGAAATGTCATTATAGAATATGTGTTTACTGAAAATCAGATTGCTGACATCTTCACAAAACCTCTAAGTGAGACAAGGTTTTCAACTCTAAGAGCTGAACTGGGATTATTAAAATTAGATGCATAAGCTGAGGGGGAACTCATCAGAAGACTAGAGTTCAACAGCTTACTCATCATACTTATCTTCAAGGAGTAACTTTCAACAGACTAGTTAACTTATGAATTCTTAAACTCAGGGGGAACGTGTAAGACTAGCGGTACTTCTGAATTAAAGATGAAATCTGTTAATGACAGTTAGTTGAAGTTATGTTTTCAACAGAAGACTCAACTATCGAAGATCAAGAGTATTTTATCTGGCTGGATTGACAAACAGCTGAGGAAGGTTATCAGCTATTGGCATTCTCTGATAACAGCCTTGTCATCAGGACAGTAGTCCATCAGATAAGTGTTTATTATACTCATCTGATCACTTAAATAAAAGCGAGCTATTTAAAACGTTTCATTCAAAACACGCTTTTATAAGTAAATGTCGGGCGGTACATATTCCCGCTCTTCATTAAAATATCTTTTGAATTTGAAAGGTCGTAACTGAAGCCACACGATCATCACTGACAGAAAAACGGATCTAACGGTTGGCGGATATCACGGAAACCGACATACCCCAACTCTATAAATTCTCATCTGATCAGTCGAGTCGTTCTTTACGCACCCTAAATCTTCAAAAGTACTTGTGAGAATTTTTGAGCAATTTTCTGCAAAAACTCTCTTCGTTTTTCTTCCTAATTCCTACAGATCTGAAATGGCTGCTGAAGGCATGTATCTCGTGTATAATTCTTACTACCAATCCGGTACGGATCTGATGAAAGAGCTGCTCGAAAAGTTCAAAGCTGCTTCGCTGGTGAACTTCATGGAATACCACGAAGGAGTTATCTGGACTGACCAAGTGATGGAGTACTACAACACAGCGAAAGCTGACTACAACTCACTGGAAATTAAGGCTACAGTGGGAGACAAATCTATCACCATTACCCCAGCTGTTCTTCATGAGACGTTTGGACTTCCTAACCATGGAAGACATGACGTCACTATACTGACGGAGGATAAGCACCAACAGTTCTGGGCGATCTGCGCCAAAGAGGGAGAAGTGTTTTCTGGAAACATAAGGAAGAAGCAACTGAAGGATGAATATCAGCGGATGGCTGATATGGTGTCAAAACTGATTGAAAATTGCACTTTTTCTCTGGATGCTGTTACTATGAAAAGATTCAGCATCATGGCTGCCATTTACTATGGAATGGAAGTCAACTGGTCCATCATAGTATGGTACATCTTAGCTGATTTCCTGGATGACAAGAAAGGAAAAGGTCCTCACACAAATCACAGGATTACGCTCAGTTATCTGCTGTTCAAACTGAGGTGTCCTATGAAGAATGGCAAGGAAATTCACAAGTCTAAGGCCATGAACAAATATCTGCCAGTTCTGAAGAGGAAGGCTGATGAGCCAGAGGAAGCTGATGATGAGGGACAGAAGGAAGTCCCTGCCAAAAGACAACGAAGATTAGTCAAAACAGCTAACCTGGCTGTTGAGACTAAAAAGAAGAAGGCTGCTGATGAGCCTAAAAAGAAAGAAGCTAAGAAGGTCGAGGAAGTGACTTCTGCTGCTGAAGCCACTAAAATTGTAGAGAACATAATTGCTGATGTAAGGACTGGATCCCCTGCATCACCATCAAGAACTCCATCAGCAGAGAAGCCTGCTGAAGGTATCTCTAAAAGAACAAGGAGCCAACAGAGAGATACAGCTGCTTCTAACTACCGTGAAGGAAGAACCAAGAAGTCTGCAAGAAAGCAGATGACCTTCATAGAGAAAGATACTGAGTTGGTGGACTTGGTGAGATCAAGTCCAGAATCTGCTGAAAGACCAGTTGAAGCTGTTGAAGCTTCTACTGCTGACAAAGCTGATGAGCAACAGATTACTCAATCTGCACCAACTGCTGAAGCTGCTCAACCTCAAGAAGATCCAGATGTTCAAATCATACATCCTATAGCTGCTGCTCCCATATCATCTGCTGGACCAGCCCCTGCTGATAAAGGCAAAAGAAAAATAGTGCTAAGGAAAAAGAAAGTTTCCAAAGCTGACAAGAAAGCAAGGGAGGAAGCTGAACAGAGGAAGCAGGATGAATTGGAAGAAAAGAAAGCACTTGAGCTAAGCAAAGCTCAAGAAGCTAAGGATGAGGCCAGGAGAAGAATGTCTGAAGCAGAGAGAAAAGCTGCTGAGGATGCTGAACTGGCTATGGTGATTGAAAAGAGCAAGACTGATGCCTATGGACTTGTCCATGGAGGTGGCATCAAGATTGGAGAAGGCAAGGATGAAGAAGAAGACAAGAAAAGGATATTACTGCCTGCCCCCAAAGTCAAGTCCAAGGACAAATTTGAAGTTAGAAAAGCCTTTGAGATAGTGTATGCTGATAAGGAGCTTTTCAAGAAATTTGAGAAGTCCTTAGCTTACTATGATCAAAAGCTAATGTTGAGGACTCTGTTCAACCAGGAGAAACCAAGGTATATCAGTTGGAGAGACAACAGGTTGAATAAGTCAATAACAGAACTTCAAAGCATGAAGGAGTTAGCTGATGAAGAACGTTGGGTTCTGACTTGGCTGAAGACAAACTCCATTCAAAAGGCCCTAGATCCCAGCTATGTAAGAGATGTCATGCATAGTTATGCAAAAGGCTTTGCATTGGAGGAGGCCAAGAAGATTAAAAGCACCCTGCCTGATAAGAAGAAAAAGTCTGAAGATGCTGAAGAAAGGGCAATTAAATTTGCTGTTATGGCTGCCCTGAAGAGATGGGCTAAAAAGTCAAAGTATCAGCAAGGCTGTTCAAGTGACTTGCCACTACTGCCAAGCATCCAGCAAATCATTTTTGGCAAGGAAGTGCAACCGTTCTATGAAGTGCCAAAAGGGAATAATGCTTTTGTTAACCCCTGGATCATTGTGAGGCAAATCAGACAAACCACTTGATTCAATGATGATGGCACTATCACCAACTTGGTCTATGATGATGTTACTGATGAACCTAAAGCTGCGGACAAGCCTGAAGTCAAGTCTGCTGATCAGATTGAAGACAAGCCTGCTGATCAAACTGCTGACAAGCCTGCTGATCAAACTGCTGATAAGTCTGCTGATCAGACTGAAGACAAGTCTGCTGAAAAGGCTGCTGATGAACCCCTAGCTATTGAGTGGAATGCTAAGGATTCTGAAGATCATCAAGACGAAAAGATGGAAGATATTCCTGTCCACCAGGAAAATGAAGAAAGGGATGAAGCTGCTGCTTCTGCTTCATCAGGTGATGAACACTCATCACTGATGGAAGCTTTCCAGATGTTGATGGAAAATTCTATAAAGGACCTGGAAGAGAAGCATCAACAGCAGCTGTTGAAGGTCAAAGAGGAGCTGAAGACAGAGCTTAAGGAAGAATTGACAGAATCAAATAGACTTCAGCTGGAAACTGTGCAACAGTCTACAGAAAAGATCATCAAGACTGAAATCACAAGTATTCCTATTCCTCAAGATCATTCCTTGCAGTTAGTGAACAGCTTAAATGAAATGAACAGAAATGTGGAGGATGTGAAGAGTGATGTTAATCATCTTCATGCTGCACTTACAAGAGCTGAACACAAGATCGCTGATCTGACTGCAACCTTCATTAAAGTCAGTGAAGAAGAGAAGGAGGTCAATTTAGGGATGTTGCATGAAGTATCAGCTGTTGTACAGGCCGTCCAAGATGAAATTGCAACTGTAAACCTGAATATTGACTACTTCAATGACAAGACTGACATCATCAGCACTGATATTCATCATCTAACAGCTAGTCACGATGTTGTCAATCAGAATCTAAAGGCTTTGTGTGTTGGAGTGAAGATTCCAACAGTTGCCCTCAACCCTACTGTTGCACCTTCTAATGTCATCAAAGCTGATGATGACAAAAAGGGGGAAGATAAAAGGGAAGAAACAGCTAAGGAAACTGCTGCTGAAGAAACAGCTAAGGAAACTGCTGAAGCAACTATTGAAGCCAAGGAAACTGAAAACACTGCTGACAAGACTGAAGAAAATCTTGGAAAGGTAGAAGAAGAAGAAAAGATTGAAAAAGAAACTACCAAGTACAAGGAGACTGAATCTGCCAAGAAAGCAATGGAGCTGATTAAAGAGCAGCAACTCAAAGAGAAGATGGAAGCTGCCAAAGCAATCTTGGAAGAAGAAGCTGATGAAGACGAAGATGACGAAGAGTCATCCTATGAGTATGTAGAAGAGCTTGAAGGATCAGATGAAGAAGCTGATAGTTAGAAATTTTAAATTCATTGTAAACAGTTTACTTCTATCTATTCTTCAGAAATCTCATCTGATGAACTTGTACCTTGTAACTCTTTTTCAATATCAATGAAAAGTCAAGTTCAATCCAATAAACTTTTTCTATCTCAGAAAATTTTGAGGATTACACTCTTTAGCTTAGGTATTTAACAGGTACTTAGCTGAAGTTTTGTCATCATCAAAAAGGGGGAAATTGTTGGATAAGGATGAAGATGAAGGCTCTGAAGACAATTTGTAAAGGGAGGTTTTGAAGAATTCCAAAACTTCAAGATCGGCTAAGTATGGAGTAACTTAGCTGATGATCCCTTAGAAGAATTTTTGACTAAGTAATGAAGACATCAGAAGAGTCAAAATTTCAAGGTCCAAGACTTCTGATCTGCTGAAGTAAAGTTATCAGACTGATGAAGATCAGCCGACTCAAATCAGATTTGTTCAAGTTTGAGATCAGCCGAGTTCGCCATCAGACGTGTACTTTCGTCAGCCAAGTCAAGAAGATCATAAAGTGTTCCCAACGGTAGTAAATGCCCCTTGGAGTAATAAATGCTGAAGTACAAGGTTATTAAAGACAAATGATTGAAGAAATGCTTCGCATCAGCTGGGTGCATTTAATGCTGCCTGCAGAATAGTACTGTTCATAGTACGGACAGACTGCAAAAGAGCCGTTCGCGGATTTTAAGGACCAGTACTCGAGGAATTTGAAACCTGTCTCTCTTCAACGGACATTTTTCTATCCTCAAGTATAAATAGCTGAAAGAGACGAAGAAGAAATAAGCAACACACTTTCTGAGAGAAATTTCCGAAGCAAAATTCTTTAAGTCTCAAGAACAGCTCACTCATCAGCCGAGTCATTTGTTGACGAAAGCAGAGTTGAAGAATCAAGAAAAATACATCTTCTGAGTGATTTTGTAAACAAGAGTGTTGTGCGGAGTTGTGATCCATCTTTGTGAGTGATCAAACTTCAGAGAATAGGTCTTCTGTGTGATTTCCTATTGCGAACTTGTGGTCGTTTCATTTGTTGTTCGACACAAGCAGAGTATACTGTAAACTTAGTGATTATAGTATAACCCAAGATCTGTGTGACTTGGAAGAGTGGACTAAAGGATATTCAAATCCATATAACCACTATAAAAATTGTTTGTGTTTTTGTTTGCATTTTACTTGCATATTTTCTGTTTGCATAAAACACATTAACTTAACTGTTTGAAAAAGGATTTAAAGGAGTTTATAAAACTGGGGAAACATTTTTCAAACTACTAAGATTACTTGTGAAAAACACTTTGAAAATCCGCTGCAAGTACTCTAAGTATTAAAACTGATTTTAGCAAAATCAGCTAAGTAATAATCAGACGAGTGGTCAACAAGGCTGTTCAAAGATTTGTTCGCGAACAGAACTGTTAATAACTAATCTGATCAGCTTAGTCTGCTCAGTTAAATGTAAAAGTTTTAAAGTTAAATTTGAAGAAAATTTTTAAAGAGGTTTATTCACCCCCTCCCCCCCTCTAAACCTCTTCTGACCACTTGGGACCAACAAGTGGTATCAGAGCCAAGGTCACGTGTTCGATTCCCAGCAGGATCAATTGCTGAGGGGGAGATTGTTGGGCACCCAAACTAAGTGTGCGGGTGACAGCAATTGTCCTGTGGCATCCAAACTGAGTGTGCGGATGGAGACCCAAACTAAGTGTGCGGGTGGAGCCACAATCGAATATCGTGGGCGCTTGCGTGAATGCACTATAAGGGAAGGGTATGCGCATTCCCTAACACCAATTGGTTTTGGGGCAATTGGTAGCGCCTGAGGTCCTACACATGCCCTCCTCACGGCAACGAAGATACTAAACATAGTACCTTCTAAATCCGTAGAAAAGACACCATACGAATTATGGTCTGGTAAGGCACCCTCATACGCATTCATGCGCATATGGGGATCTCCGGCTTACGTTAAAAAGCTAGTGGGAGATAAATTGGAAGCTAAATCCACTTTGTGCAAATTCGTGGGGTATCTGGATACTAGTTCTACGATCTTACAAGACAAACTACGTTTGTCTCGAGGAACGCACACTTCTTGGAGAAGGATTTCTTGGTGGACAAGAAGAAAACACGTAGAACTAGATGAGGTCACTGAAGCTGAAAAGGCCGAAGAGGTCGATCAAGCTGACCCATCACCACAAGCAGTGGGAGAACAAGAGCATGAAAACGCACCAGAAAGTACACCGATACTTCGTAGGTCAGAAAGACAACGTAGAGAACCCGAAAGGTACTATGGTCTGCTGCATGAGACTGGATAGTCTCTAACCGACCCAAGGACTTACGAAGAGGCTATGCTAGACATAGACTCGGGAAGGTGGCGCGAAGTCATGGAATCCGAATTGGACTCCATGCACTCAAACAAGGTCTGGGCCTTGGTAGATCCACCAGTGGGAGTGACTCTCGTGGGTTGCAAGTGGATCTATAAGCGAAAGCTTGGAGTGAACGGAGAGGTAATAACCTACAAGGCGCGACTAGTGGCAAAATGATACACTAAAAGACCAGGGATTGACTTTGAGGAGACCTCTCGCCCGTCGCAATGCCTAAATCCATTCGAATCTTGATAGCCATAGCTTAGTGGTATAACTACGAGATATGACAGATGGATGTAAAGACTGCCTTTCTCAATGGGGACATTGACAAGGAGATCTACATGGAGCAACCAAAAGGATATGCATCCAAAGGAGATGAGCACAAGGTATGCAAACTCCAGAGGTCCATTTATGGACTGAAGCAAGCTTCCCGAAGTTGGAACATCCGTTTCGATGAAACAATCCAAACTTTTGGATTCATCAAAAACGTGTTCGAACCTTGCATGTACAAGAAGATCAGTGGGAATACAGTTGAATTTTTGGTGCTTTATGTTGATGACATTCTTCTCATTGGAAACAATGTGAAAGTGTTGTCCGAAACTAAAGCATGGTTATCTACACAATTCTCAATAAAGGATTTGGGAGAAGCATCATTTGTACTAGGTATAAGGATCTACCGAGATAGATCAAAAGGACTGCTGGGCCTCTCCCAATCCCAGTACATAGATAAAATCTTGAAAATATTTAATATGGAAGAATCCAAGAGAGGATTGCTTCCAATGAGACATGAAATTGCACTCTCTAAGTCTATGGCCCCGAAGACGCCTGAAGAGAGAAGCAATATGTCTCGAGTACCATATGCATCCGCAATAGGAAGCATAATGTATGGTATGTTATGTACTAGACCAGACGTAGCGTACGCTTTAAGTGTTACAAGTTGCTACCAGTCTGATCCAGGTGAGCAGCACTGGATAGCCGTAAAGGCAATTCTGAAGTACCTGAGATGGACTAAGGAATTGTTCTTGGTATATGGTAGTGGAGAATTGAAATTGGAAGGCTATACAGACTCGAGCTTCCAATGTGATGTAGACGACTTCAAGTCGACATCTGGATACGTGTTCTGCCTCAATGGTGGTGCGGTAAGCTGGAAGAGCTGCAAGCAAGACACTACCGCATATTCAACCACCGAAGCAGAATACATTGCCGCGTGTGATGCATCATAGGAAGGTGTTTGGATGAGGAACTTCATCCAAGAATTGGATGTGATACCTAGCATTGCTGAGCCCATTGCTATCTTCTGCGATAATAATGGGGCAATAGCGCAAGCAAAGGAGCCGAGATCTCATCAGAAATCCAAGCACGTACAAAGACGATACCACGTGATAAGAGATATCATTAGTAGAAGAGACATTAAGATGGAACGTGTCGACTCGGAAGATAATACCGCGGACCCGCTAACGAAGTCTCTGCCTCAAAAGGCATTTGAGAAACATCTGCTTAAGATGGGACTCAAGAACATAAAAGACTGGATTTAGGACAAGTGGGAGATTGATAGAAATAGTGTCCTGCAAGCCAGCTGTATGGCTAGCATTTATTGTAATAAATGAGGAACTATTCAATTTTGATTAATAAAAGCACTTTATTAAATGGTCATCTTTATCTTATGTAATAAATATCTACGCATAAGGATAGAAGTCCTTAGATCACAGGGCTATGGGACAACCCGTGGACTGATCTCCAAGGCCGTGGTCTAGAATATATTCAAGAGTCGTAGAATCCAATCGAGATAGGACATCATTGGATTCGATTAGACTCTCACTGTTGTGTATACTCCGATGAACTGGAGAACGCTAGGGTCCACGAGCGTAACTGGGATAGTCGATACACATAAGTGGGTGGCTTGCTGGGATAGCAACTGCACTGAATACCCCAATTAGGAAATAACTCACCATGGAAGCGGTAGTCGCATATCGGGGTTGAAGTTATTCCAATTTACGATAGTATACGAGAAAGATCCCTAATTACTTGAGATGATAGGGTTTATCTGGTGCGAGAACATCTATACTTTGATATGAGTTCCGACTGACTGGAGATTACTAGAAAGTCTCTGTGAACTCATGTTGGGTATAGAGGAACTCGTATGCAGGTTCATATCATCAACAAAGGATCCATTGACCCGACTTGATAGGTTGGGAAATTCTCCTATGGATTTCTGTGAGAAATTAATTCTGGTAAAAATCCTTGGCCAAGGTATCTGACGTCTTTATGTAAGTAGCTCATAAAGATTAAGTCAAAGAGAATTAATTCGAGATCAGAATGCATAAGGTCAAGACAAAATAAAAGGGAGACCGATGAAAGACCACACCCTTAAGTCTCGACTGGGAGATTGATCGATGGAGAGATTATGGCGTATATGGTAATTGTAAATGATAAAAGGTTCACTGAATTAATTCACCAGTGATTGGGCTCCATGGGCTTGTGGCCAGACATCGATCGTGGAGTGTGGGAGAATTTCTAAATTGGCAGGGGTGCTAATTTTGGAATGGTCAGTCGACAGAGTGTTCGACTGATTTAGAAAGTATTAAATGCTTGAATAATTAAATTAATATTTAATTATAACACACGGTCAATTATGTGGTGAACTATGGGGGCATACACAATATACATGAAGCGAAAGCGAAGGAAAAGGAAACAACTGGGTCGATTGGGTCGACTGGGTCTGAAAAATCGACTGGGTCGATTGGTGACTGGGTCGACCCAATTGGAACAAATTGGATCCGATTGGAATTGGATTAAGATTATAAATTAAATTGGAATTTAATTTGTGTGTTAATTAATTAAGTTGGATTTAATTAATTATAGGAAGAATTAATTAAATAGACTTGGAGTCTAATTTAATTAATTGGGAGAGTAGTTAATTTAATTGGGCTATTTAATTGGGAAATTAAATAAAGTCTGATTAAATTAATTAACTGGACCATGAATTAATTAGGAAGACTTAGTCTTCTAATTAAAAGGGACATGACCCATGTAGGAGACTTGAAGTCATAGTCCTAAGAGGATTAGGTTAATGAGATACCTATAAATAGGAGGACTTGATGTCATACCTCACACACAATATTAAGAGCAAAAAAGTTAAGTTAAGAAAAACACTCTCCCTCTTTCCAAGCTCAAATCGGCCGAACCCATTCTTCCTTTGGAAGAATTTTTCGATTTTTGTTCTTGTTCCAAATTCGTTTCCTAAACCCAGATCTTAATATATCCTGTGTTCTAGCCGATCAGGGTATATTAAATTTCGTGTAATTGTGGTGTATCAACCCATAGAGGCGCAACACGTGGGGCACTGCTGCAGGGCATAGGATCGACCAACTCGAGGGAGGAACTTGACTTCGTCTGCCAATTGAGATTTGCAAGGAGACAGGTATAACGTGTAAACTGTTTATACTGTCGTTTATTTAAAATTCATATATATACACCTAGAGTAGTATCCTGACAAGATTCCGTAAGAGGTCCTAAAAATTTTAAATTCCCCTGTGCCTAGGGCTGTTTATCTTACCGAATCCCAACAAAAATACCATTAGGGGTCTTATAAAGTGTGATGGCACTTGGTGTAAAAGTGATTCGGAAAGGGAAGATAATGTTGTAGACTACTTCAGGAACATTTTCACTTCTGCTCATCCTTTGATTGAGGAGTTAGAAGCGGTGCTTGGTGCTTTGAACCCGCGAGTGAGTCTAGCTGACAATCAGCAACTTCTCCAGTCGTACTCTCCAGAAGAGGTATGCCGAGCCATCCAATCTATGCACCCCTTAAAATCTCCTAGTTCTGACGGACTTCCCCCTTTATTTTACCAGAAATATTGGAAAACTATTGGTGGTGATGTTACTGCTTGGGTTCTTAATTTCCTTAATAATGGTGATTTTGATGAAAATTGTAACTCCACTAATATTGTCCTTATTCCTAAATGTAAAAATTCTGAAACTATGCCTCAGTTCCATCCAATAAGTCTGTGTAATGTTGTCTATAAAATAGCTGCCAAAACTATAGCAAATCGCCTCAAGCCCATAATGAATTCTGTAATTTCTGATACCCAATCAACATTCATTCCCGGTAGACAAATTACAGATAACGTCTTAGTTGCTGACGAAATCTCTCATTTTATGAAAAAGAAAACTAAGGGTGATGTTGGCCTTATGGCCATTAAGCTGGATAAGAGTAAAGCCTACGATAGAGTAGAGTGGGATTTCCTTAAGGCAGTTATGATTTGGTTAGGATTTGATAGTCGCTTGGTGAATCTTGTTATGCTTTGTGTGACCTCGGTCACTTATTCGTTTGTTCTTAATAGTTCTCATTTTGGCTACGTTAAACCGGGAAGGGGTATCCGTCAAGGTGACCCCCTTTCCCCTTACTTGTTTCTCTTTGTGCAGAATGCCTTAGTTCACTTATTTCTCAAGAAGAAACTAGGGGTAACCTGTTGGGTATTTCTATATGCCGTGGAGCACCCAGAGTTTCACACCTACTTTTTGTTGATGCTACTGAGGCAAGGGCGATTCTTTCAATTCCGTTAGGAAGTTGCTCCTCCCCTGACCGAGTAATTTGGCATTATGAAAAATCGGGCATTTTCTCGGTCAAATCTGCGTACCACTTGCACTAGAAAATTAAACTAGCTGCTATTCATGATGCAACAATCTCGAATCAAGTAAATGCTAATGTTCGAGATTGGAATTGGTTATGGAACTCTGCCTCACCACCTAAGGTTAGAACTAGGGCTGTCAATGGGCTGGATTCGGAGCGGATCTGAGTGACTTCGGATCTGAATTCGAAAATCAAAAGTTGTATCCGGATCCGATCCAAGATCCTACCTGATATTTAAAAGAGCTATCGGATCCGAATTCGAAAAATATTCGATATCCGACTCAAAAATCCAGATCCGACAAAAAAAAAGTTAATTTATAATTTAACTTTAAAAGACAAAAAAAAACTATGAATTATCTAATCCAAATATATATACAAGCTAAAGAGAAATGAAAAAATTGCAGGTAATTTGTAGGAACAAAATACAAAGTTTACCAATTTTACAATAAACGGTAAAATTCTACACGTACTTATAATCAAAGGAGGTTGATTGTTGGTAATACCAACTTATACATGTTTAATTGGAAATATTACCACAACATAATTATACCATAACTACAACATCCAAATAGAAGTTGAACGAAGGGGTCACATCCCATAAAACTTTGTTTTTTCATGATAAATATGTTGTTTTTCCATTTTTATCTCAAATCAGGCAACATATCTTCGATAAATATGTGAAGTTTATGGAAATATTAAAATTGTATCTTAGTCGGTGGATACTTATAATCAATATTAACAAATTATGTACTTAACCAACATTCTAATTGCATGTGAAAGGTGAAACATGAAAATTAATGTACATATTATTATATCAAGTATTATCCGGATGCGGATCTTTAACGGATCGGATCAGCCTAGATCCATATTCGCTCCATATAATTCGAATTACGGATCTTCTTAATCGGATCAGCTCCACGAAACTCTAATCGGACAATTATCCTAATAAATCGGATCGGATCCGGATTGAAAGCTGCCCCATTGACAGCCCTAGTTAGAACATTTTTGTGGCTTTGTTGTAATAAATCCCTCCCTGTTCGTGCGGCTCTTAGAAGAAGAAAGATAATTGATGAGGATGAATATACTAGATGCAATAATGGAGCTAAAAGTATCTTACATATATTAAAGAATTGCACTTATGCGAGAATTATTTGGGCCACTTAAGGCATTCCTTTTGCTATGTATAATAGTGATAAAGAAGACTTGGTGGAATGGTTCAAAGAAGTTTATTCTAAAACCGATGCTACGGTGTTTTCTATTTTCTGTTGGTGGTTTTGGTATAGTCGCAACAAGTGGATATTTGAGAAAATGGAATTTCTTCCACATGAAGTAGTGGCATTTGTAAGAGACTTTCATAACCGCTTTATCATGGCTCATACTACTGTCCACATGCCTCTATCAAACAGAAGTATGTATTCTTGGCTCCCACCAGCCATTGATACTGTCAAGATTAATGTAGACGTTTCGGTAGACACGGTCTCGGGTTGCTTTGGAGTAAGCTTCATTGCAAGAAATCACTTAGGAATTTGTTTGAAATGGGGAGTTTAACTTTATGAGTTTCCACTTGAACCGGCAGCAGCGGAATGCATGGCAGCACGTCGAGGACTTGAATTCGATATAGCTAATGGCTGGAGCAAAATCATTTTGGAAGGGGATTGCAAGACAATAATCGACGAAATAAAATGTTTTCAACCAAGCGTCCATCCATTGGGCCATTTATTTGATGATCTTAAAGATTTGGCTAGGAACTTTGAATCATTTAATTGCTTTCATGTTTTTAGAGAGAATAACTCGGTTGCTCACGCTCTTTCTAGAGTATCATTTACTCTTTTTCCACCTTTTGTTGAGCTTCCTAGCTTTATCCATGACCTTGTAATTGATGATATGCCTATTTAATGAATTTACCTACGGATTTCCTCAAAAAAAAAAAAAAAAAAGTCAAGGTGGGATAAAAACTTAACTCTCCTTATCCCACATTGGTTTGAAAATAGTTTTTTAGTGACATTTAAGTAGTATAAACATGAAAGTCAAATATTATATCTTTCAAAAATGAAAATGGACATAAATTCAAAGAATTCATCCAAACTAAGATATACATTCTTCGTCCAAAAATCTAAAAGTCATTATACATATAGATTTGTAATTTAAAAAATTGGAACGAAATTAAACTTTCATCATGGTCAAATATAAAGATATTTTTTAATCTAACTGATTAATCCAATCAATATTACTTCATAAAACCGTTACTTTATTCATAAAAATATTGTTGCTGTTTTCTACTAATAATTATGTTTACTTTTTTATTTTTTTTTTATTTTTATGAATCCCTTATTATTATTGTTGTTGTTGTTCTTGTTGTTGTTAAGTGAGAATGGGGAAAGTTTGATATTGAAATAAATGTTTTGGATTGTTAGTTCGGTTGGAGATGACTGACATGACAAGGCAGACAGGCAAGCAGACATGCATGAGGGGGTTATTGTCTGCTTTGCCTAGAGATGGCCTAATACTGTAAAAAATTTGAGGGATTTTTTCTTAATATGCAATAATGGGGGAGAATTTCGTAATTAAATCTTATTTCATGGGTTAATTCTCAATTTAACCTTATCTACATGGTCAACAGTCAAACTAAATTTTGTAATTACGAAAGTACACCTAATGACAAATAGGAGAAATTATTTAGTACAACGTGGTGCATCACACCAGTATATTTGGAACATGTGGATTAATAATCCACATCACCCATGTTCTGGCAATGTGAACACAATTATTTTAATCTCTATTTTTTTGGGACATGGCTAAAATATAGGGTTTTGTAAATTATTAGTCCATATGTTCCAAGTGTATTAGTGGACTGCACCATGTGTACTTGATGACATGATGGATCGGTTATACTAAATAATCTCTCGGCAAATAGCTGGCCACGTTATCTTTTGGAAGGATAAAAAGAAGACAGCTCGTGGGAGCATTACTGCAATATGCTTCTCTCACCTCATCATTCACCTGCCCAATTGAACATGTACCTTTGATTTTTCATACGACCCTTATAGATGCATGGAAAATGCTACGTGAGAAAAATAAAATTGAAAAACTAAATAATGTCTTTTATAAGTTGTTATAGGAGTAAAATAGTATTACTAAAAATAAACAAATAAGACATGCTTGTTGGCATTTCCGAAAATTATTTCTTATTCAAAATTAAAACAAACATATTTTATACTTTTTAAAATTAATTTATTATTTCTTAATTTTTTCAAATTACTTTTTTAAAAGTCAAACAAATAATAATTTTTATTTCTAAATAAATCACATATAAATTCTACTTTAATGTGACATAAAGTAATCATCTTTTGTCAAAATATAATTTGATATATAATTGTACGCATCATCGACCTACAATCTAATTTTTTGAAAATACATACGCCTAATTAATTTCTCAAATCACTCTATCAAAACTCAAACAAATAAATACTACACAAATCAAAATAATTTCATAAACCTTTACTATTTTATATTTTTCCAAACTACTCTACCAGAAACCCAACAAACAAGCACATAAAGTTTTTCTATAACCAAATCATGGTCGGAACTCGAATGAGAAAAAGCCCAAAGAGAAGCAAAACACATTTTCTTTAAAGTGGATTGTTTAATGGTTAAAATAAAAAAATACTCCCAAGTAGGCTCCCGAAAGGCCCACAAGTTTAATGCCATCCATTAGGCAAACTAGCAGTTAGGGCTGTAAATGAGTTGGATTCATGTTAGATCATATTCGATTTAAATCCGGCTTTATTTAAGACATATTGAATTCAGCTCGGACTCAAATTTTGTTGGGATCTAATTTTCTTTGTTCTAAGGAATTTTAGTTGGATATCAAATTTTTTTTAGATCTAAGAAAATTTTCACTTTTAAAAAAAATTAAATTAGTTTTTTTTTCCTAAAACAAGTTTGTTAACTTTACGATTTTACTTAATTTGGATCACATGTTCAAGCTTTCTTTACAAATATTCATATTTTAGATAAGAATATGCATAAAAAATTATATGGGCAAGTTATTAACTCCTATCTTCTTAAAGTAACGGTAAAATATTATTAATATTATTTATTTTTATAAAAACATGGTGTTTTCGAATTACAGATCTTTATAATCAGATTGACCTAAATTCATATTCACTTCACGTGTTTGAAGCGAATATAGATTTACGTCAATCCGATTCGTTAAAGATCTATATCCGACAATAAATAAATAAACTTATATTTACATAATGTTTATAAAATAAGTAACATTAATGTTATTTTACCATCAATTTAAGAACACAGTAGTTAATAACTCGCTGATAAATTTATTTTTATGCATCTTTTCATCTAAAAAATGATATTAGTACAAAAAAGTTTGAGCATGTTAGCTAAGTGAAAAGAAATTGTAAAGTTAACAAACTTGTTTTAAGAAAAAATACAGATTTTTATTTTTAAAGTGGAGATCTTATTGGATTAAAAAAAGATTCGGAATCCGGCCGAATCCGTTTAAGAAATACCCGAGTCAAGAATTTTAGATTCGAGCAAGATCCGAATCCAACTCAATTAAATTTAATCCGACGATATAAATAAAGTCGAATCTGAATCGAGCATGACTCGAATCCAACCCTCTGACTCTACTGGCAGTATACGTGGATTATCCCACCCTATTTTAAAAGGAGAGAATTTTACTTTTGATACCACAATTATACCTACTTTAGGGATTTGATACCACAACTATTTATGTCGACATATTTGATACCATATCTCAAATCAACTTTACACATTTAATACTTCCGTCAAATTAATGACGGAATTGTCACGAGATTGTCACGTGCCCGTTAGTTCTCGTGAAATCTGAATTGAGAATTTCACTTTTGATACCACAATTATACCTACTTTAGGGATTTGATACCACAACTATTTATGTCGACACATTTGATACCATATCTCAAATCAACTTTACACATTTAATATTTTCGTCAAATTAATGACGGAATTGTCATGAGATTGTCACGTGTCCGTTAGTTCTCGTGAAATCTGAATTTGGGGGGAGACTCATTCCAGGTGGCATCGTTTTTGGAGGGAAAATTGCTATGTCAGCTGCCCCAATTTCATTACATAAAAGACGGTCACATATGCAGAGCCCTAATTGTCTTCCTCTTCAACTTCAAACTCCAGGCGTTATTTCAGCACTGTAAGGGAGTTGAAGTGTTTTTTGTCAAGAAACCACCATTCTCAAGACTTCTAACAAGAATGGAATCTCCTACCAGGATTCTCGTTTGTCAAAGAAATCTTGAGAATGGTGGTTTCTTGACAAAAACACTTCAACACCCTTCCAGTGCTGAAATAACGCCTGGAGTTTGCAATTGAAGAGGAAGACATTTTTGCTTTTGTGATTGTGAATGAAGGGGAAGACAATTAGGGCTCTGCATATGTGACCATCTTTTATGTAATGAAATTGGGGCAGTTGACATAGCAATTTTTTCCCCAAAAACGATGCCACCTGGAATGAGTCTCCCCCCAAATTCAGATTTCACGAGAACTAACGGGCACGTGAAAATCTCGTGACAATTCCGTCATTAATTTGACGGAAGTACTTAAATGTGTAAATTTGATTTGAGATATGGTATCAAATGTGTCGACATAAATAATTGTGGTATCAAATCCCTAAAGTAGGTATAATTATGGTATCAAAAGTGAAATTCTCAATTCAAATTTCATGAGAACTAACGGGCACGTGACCATCTCGTGACAATTCCGTCTTTAATTTGACGGAAGTATTAAATGTGTAAAGTTGATTTGAGATATGGTATCAAATGTGTCGACATAAATAGTTGTGGTATCAAATCCCTAAAGTAGATATAATTGTGGTATCAAAAGTGAAATTCTCTCATTTTCAAAGTTAGTACAATTTTGTGCTTTACTCTTCAAAGTTAAGATTTTTTTGGAAAGTTCATGTTGTATAATTTCTGATAAAAGAAAATTTCAGAATTCAACTTCTACCACAATCTAGGAATTATTTGTGCTCCAAGTTGCTCATGTTCTAAATACTAGAAAAAGACAGCTGGATTTAATTTTTTGTTTTTCCTCTCCCAGGCCAATAATAAATTAGAATGAAAAAGAAACGAAGATAAAGAAAACAAGAATGAGAAACTAAAATTTTGGGCTCAATATATATGAGTTGGTGTTGGTCTGATTTCGGTTGTTTTAGATTTTGTAAAATAAATTTGGATAGTCTTAACGAAACATATGAAACATGATATGGATGTAAGCTTTCTCTAGGTTTTGAAAATAGGGTATACTTTCGGTTGGTTTAGGATATTGGGGTTTTAAAATAATAAAAATGAGATAACAAATGTTACATTAATAATTTCTATATAGAAAAATGTAGTTAGCACAATTTTTGGAGGGAAAATGTCACTTTTTTTTATTTGTTTTACCTATTATAAGTCGAAATCTCTGATTTCGGTTGTTTTAGATTTTGTAAAATAAATTTGGATAGTCTTAACGAAACTTATGAAACATGATATAGATGTTAGCTTTCTCTAGGTTTTGAAAATAGGGTATACTTTCGGTTGGTTTAGGGTATTGAGGTTTTTAAAATAATAAAAATGTGATAACAAATGTTAAATTAATAATTTTTATATAGAAAAATGTAGTTAGCGCAATTTTTGGAGGGAAAATGTCACTTTTTTTTATTTGTTTCACCTATTATAAGTCGAAATGCCAACATCAGATTAAATGTATGGTAATTAATGAAATATATGTGTTCTATTTGGATTAGTTTTGGCTCAATTTTGTTTTGTTTTACTTTCAAAATAAGGATTTGGATGATTTCGGTGAAACATTCGAAATACCGTTTGAATTGAACTTTGATATTGGGTTTTGTGATTTTTTTAAAAATCGAGATATGATTTGAATTAGGTGTGAGTGAAAGTAAGTGATATATGTCAAATTAATGAATTTTATAGGGAGAGAAAAAAAGGATAGTAAGTGTTAAAATAATTTCTTTTATAAATTTAAAGTTTATTAAATATATAGCTTTTATTTAAAAAAAAATTAAATATATAAGTTGAAACTTAGGTTTCGTAATCTGAGCCAATTTTTTTTTTAAATAGACTCATAATATTGGTTTTGATATTTTTATTAAGGGTATAATGCAAAATATTAAATTCAAGTAAAAACATTTTGAGAACAAATCAGGACTCAGAATGCAACAAAATTCAGATTAATTATTAATCTTATAATTAGTAACATTGTACCAACATTTTGTGACCTATCTTTTACTAGTTATTGTAGGAATAATACATTTTATAATCTTATAATTTTTCTAATTTATTTGGATTATGTATCACTTTAGAAAAATCTAGACACAAAAAATAAAATAAAAGAACAAGAAATCCCCAAAACAAACACACGTGCTGAAGAAATATTAGTGATTAGAGACAAATAAAAAAAATGAAAAAAATTGTTGTAATTGAAGCAAAGTACTATATAGTTTATGTTGTAAAACTTATGATAAAAGTGATGAACAAATTATAGTAAATAAAGTAATATGTAGAGAAAACTCTTCAATTCTTTTCATTCACTTCATGTTGTAGTTGTTCTTGTTCAAAGTGAGGGATGAATACATCTATTTATACAAGTTCAAGATTTCTATACAATAGCCACATGTCTTCTATGTGTCTTCCATGCAATTGTGATACATGGCTTTACTACAAGTTCAAACACTTGCATACATCTAGAGATTTCCACATAGGTGTATGCTTTGCCACACTTCTTCATGTCTTGCCACATATAAGGTAATGTGTTGATTCTTTGTTTAACCAAGTGGACGAATTATGCATAGCTTGAATGGTATATTACCAATGGCATCCACAAATTATGAATATTTCATAACACTCCCCCTTGGATGCCCATTGCTTCTGGAGTATGCCTCGTTAAAACCTTGTCAAGAAAAACCCATTGGGACAAAAACTTGAACGAAGGAAAAAGAGTACATATCCGAAAAGGGCTTATAAGCGTGTAACACTGCCTCGTTAAAACCTTGCCAAGAAAAACATATTGGGACAAAAACTTGGATGAAGGAAAAAGAGTACAGTGTAAGTGTCGTTAATTACACGCTCCCCCTGATGCCGACATAAGATCCACAAGTCGCCGCATTCCAATGTTGTAAACCATTTTCCTGAATGTTGTAGTCGGCAATGCTTTAGTTAATAAATCAGCAAAGTTGTTACATGACTGAATCTGAAGAACGTCTATATCACCCTTTTTCTGAAGCTCGTGGGTAAAAAAAAACTTTGGTGATATGTGCTTCGTTCTGTCTCCTTTGATATATCCATTTTTAATTTGAGCACCACAGGCGGCATTGTCTTCATATAATAATGTCGGTATATTCTTTGTTGAAGGCAACCCACAAGATTCTTGGATATATTGAACCATTGATCTCAGCCATAAACATTCTCGACTTGCTTCATGCAATGCCAAAATTTCAGCATGATTGGAAGAAGTGGTTGTTAGAGTTTGTTTAACAGATCCCCATGATATTGCAGCGCCACCACAAGTAAATACATATCCACTTTGTGATCTACCTTTGTGTGGATCAGAAAGATAGTCGGCATCTGCATAACCTGCTACATGTGCATCGGCATCTATAGAGTAAAATAGACCCATGTCTATTGTCCCACGAAGATAGCGCAATATGTGTTTAACTCCATTCCAATGCCTTCGTGTTGATGCAGAGCTATACCTTGCCAGTAAGTTAACCGAGAAGGCTATATCAGGTCTCGTACAATTTGCAAGATACATCAAGGCTCCAATTGCACTTAGATAAGGTATTTCAGGACCAAGCAATTCTTCATTTTCCTCCCGAGGACGGAAAGGATCTTTCTTTATATCCAAAGATCGGACAACCATGGGACTGCTCAATGGATGAGCTTTGTCCATATTAAATCTCTTCATGATTTTTTTTGTATATGCCAATTGATGGATAAAGATTCCAGTTGATAAATGTTCGATCTGCAGGCCGAGACAAAACTTTGTTTTCCTGAGATTTTTCATCTCAAATTCTTTCATTAAATAGTTTGCGGTCTTTGTGAGCTCTTCAGGAGTCCTCACAAGATCTAAGTCGTCCACGTATACCGCAATAATGGAAAAATCATTCTCAAATCTTTTAATGAAAACACATGGACAAATTGGATTGTTAACAAATCTTTCTTTTATGAGATAATAACTGAGCTGATTATACCACATCCGGCCAGATTGTTTTAATCCGTACAAGGATCATTGCAATTTAATTGAATACAATCAATGAGACCTTTGATTATGAGATCCTTCAGGGATTTTCATATATATATATATATATATATATATATCACTATCAAGTGATCCATATAAATATGCGGTAACCACATCCATGAGACGCATGTCCAGTCCTTCAGAGATTGCAAAGCTAATCAAATACCGCAATGTGATTACATCAATCACAGGGGAATATGTTTCATCATAATCAATTCCAGGTCTTTGTGAGAATCCTTGTGCAACAACTCGTGCCTTGTATCTCACAATCTCATTTTTCTCATTCCGTTTTCGTACAAATACCCATTTGTACCCGACCGGTTGCACGTCTTCGGGCGTGCGAACTATCGGTCCAAAAACTTTGCGATTTTCTAGCGAGTTCAGCTCAGCTTGAATCGCATCTTTCCATTTTGGCCAATCATTTCTATGTCGACATTCATCAATCGATATCGGTTCGGGATCTTCGGGATCCTTATTTATAATATCTAGTGCGACCCCATACCCAAAGATATTGTCTACAATCAGTTTCTTTCTATTCCAGTTTTCTCGGGTATTTAAATAATTCAAAGAGATCTCTTCACATATCGCCTCTTCAGGAGCATCAGTTTCATTTGCCTCTTCCGGGGCATTTCTTAATTCAGACTGATCAGTTATTTTTTCTATAGCGCTTTGTTTTGAAACAGTTTCCTCTTCAGGAGGAATACATACTTCTGGTATCTTTTTCCTTCGGGGATTCTTGTCTTTCGCACCAACCGGGCGTCCACGTTTCATTCGTGGTTTTTTATATTGTCCTGCAGGGACATGTCCTTCAGGGACATCAATCCGTGCTGGTGCATTAACTGCCGGTATATAAGATTTTGTTATTTTCTTTGTATCAACAAACGGCAATTGATTTGCAACATTTTGCAAATGTATAATCTTTCTTACTTCTTGCTCACAATTATTTGTACGTGGGTCATAATGAGACAAAGATGGCACATTCCATTTAATTTCACGCCGTTCTTCAGAAACCAGCTTCTTATCTCCCCCTAACGGCGGGAAAACTGTCTCATCAAAAATACTATCAGCATATTCAAATGTTCTACAGATTAATTCCAATCAAATAAGTATAATTTACATGCTTAACAATTTTGAAATTATGTATTAGAATACATTATTTTGTGTTATATGTATACTCTATGTTTGTGATATATTTAAGTGCACACGTTGATTATTTTAGTGTTTAGATTATAAAATAATAATTACTTTCTTGTTTAGTTAGGGGAGTTTCTTGTATTCTCATGTACTTGTATAAGGGAGGTTAATTTATGCAATTTACCTGTAAGAAAACATATACATTTTACAACTAAGCTCAAATTCTAACACCTTAATTAGCTTATATATAACTACTGATGGAAAATGCAATTGATTTAAATGTGGATTTTTGCAACTCAGCTTAAAGCCTTAAATGCATTGACAAATTCAGATTTGTGTAAAAAAAGAATTTAACCATGTTAGATTTTAGGTTTTGTTTGTAGGTGTTCATGATGTATTGATCTTGACTTCTAGAATTGTCTATGTAACACAACAGTCCACTTTAACCTATTAAATCTCAAACTTGGGGAAAACGCATAAATAGTCCCATAATTAAAGCCTGCTCTACAAGTACTTACCCCACTTATTTTTTAAAAGACAATTTTACCTCATAATTTATAAATTTGAAGGAATTTTGGTAACTTTCGACCAAATGCAAAAATTAACCTTGTTTGCGAGACATGTGCTCAATTTGATGAATTTTAAGAGTAGAAATTGCATATTAACCTCCAAAGTAATAATTGTTTCCTGACTTTAGTAGAAAACAAATCTGAATTGTACGTTTTAATTCAAAATTTTAAGTAAAATTATTATTAATGCATTTATTATCTTAAATAAAGATTCATGATCTTTCGCAATAAATTATCAAAGAGTAGATCTATACAAATTTTCAGTAACACAAAAGGATTTTATACAATAAATTAAACCCAATAGGATGAGATCTAGATTAATTATTGGAAATAAACCACTTGATCATAGCTGTTACATTTAATATCGTAACGACTTTTTTCTTTATGATCTAAAGTACAATTTAAATATTATTATGACATTATAATTTTATCTAGGAGATAACACTGGGCTCTGGGATATGATGTTACTTAGTTGTTAATAATTATAGTACAAAGTTTAACTACTTTATATATTAATTATTGATCCTAAATTGCATCCG
This sequence comes from Penstemon barbatus, assembly GCA_003313485.2. Lineage (NCBI taxonomy): Eukaryota > Viridiplantae > Streptophyta > Magnoliopsida > Lamiales > Plantaginaceae > Penstemon > Penstemon barbatus. The sequence goes on along the minus strand of CM064879.1, from coordinate 68,371,254 downwards.
CAGACGGAAGAAGACACAAGATCTAGCTATTAGAGGAATTAATTAATTAAGCATTCTTTATGAGCTATTCAAGTGAGTTGACAGAAAAAAGAAACAAAAGCACAGAACATCTTTCGTAATTTATGATAAGCATAAGAATCAAATACTAAGTACAAATTTATGTCTGTAAGTAGGGCTGTAAATAAAATTAAACTATTCGGGATTTTCGATTCGAGCTTGTTTGAACTCGATTCGTCACACGAATCTGACAAACTTGAACATCATATATTATTTGATAACTTTTGAAGCTCGGCTAGAGTTCGAACTCGACTCGATAAGCTAAATGATGCAGGAGCATCCAAGACAATCTATCTTTTTATTAGTTTTTTAGGATTAGGATTTTTATTAGTTAGTTGTTTAGTTTCCTTATTTTTTGTGATTTAGTTTCTATAGGAGTCTAGGAGTTATTCAGTTTCCTTAAGAGTTTTATTTCATTTCAGTTATCTAGGATTAGAGTCTTATAAAATAAGTTGTAATCTTCACTATTTTCAGAAATTGTGGATTATGAGTTTTTGAAAAAGATGAGATTTGTTCTCTCAAAGGTTCATGGGTACCTATTTCTCGTGTTCTTGTAGCAAATTTATCTGATGGAACTTGCCTGCAGAATAATTACTATTCGTCCCGGCTTCAGTTGGTATCAGAGCTTCAGAATTTTCTGATGAGGGTTAAGTTAGTTGCGGTCAAACTCAAGGGTAGGGCTTCTGCTTGGTGGGAGCAGTTACGCCATTCTTGTGAATGACAAGGCAATGCTATAATCACTGATTGAGAGAAGAAGAAGATCGAGGTTTTGCCAAGCAAGTCGCAGATTTACCAACCTCTGGCTAATATTGAGTTTCTTTCTTCCTGGGGCAAAATTCTCATCAGCTTAAATGACTAAGTCATGGTGATGTTGAGGAGTCCACACCGTGATCGAAGAGTTCACTCCAAGGAAGTAAAGATTGAGGATTTGCAGAGGCTAGTCGAGGATTTAACCAACATCAGACAACGTGGTGGAAACAGCTAAGGAATTCACGAGAGGGACATGACAGACCCAAGTACAAGGCTTGATTAACCGTCATCATTGGTTTGTCCTGATATTGTGGATCTTGATGACACTGTTGTGAACTCGAGGACGAGTTCTTTCCAACCCAGAGCGACCTTTCCAACCCAGAGCGACCTTTCCAACCCAGAGCGACTGATGCAGGAGCATCCAAGACAATCTATCTTTTTATTAGTTTTTTAGGATTAGGATTTTATTAGTTAGTTATTTAGTTTCCTTATTTTTTGTGATTTAGTTTTCATAGGAGTCTAGGAGTTATTCAGTTTCCTTAAGAGTTTTATTTCATTTCAGTTACCTAGGATTAGAGTCTTATAAAAGAAGTTGTAATCTTCACTATTTTCAGATATTGATGATTATGAGTTTTTTAAAAAGAAGATATTTATTCTCTCAAAGGTTCATGGGTACCTATTTCTCGTGTTCTTGTAGCAAATTTATCTGATGGAACTTGGCTGCAGAATAATCACTATTCTGCCCGGCTTCACTAAAAGTTGACAAAATACATGTAAAATTTTCAAGCTACTTGATACTCGGTTCAAGCTCGTTCGATAAAAACTCGTTTCATCTTAGTTCATTGAGCAATCAAACTAAGTTCAAACACAAAATTTAAATCTAGATAAAATTCAAACCAAACTTGAACAGTGTGTCGTTCGATACTATGAATTATTTACACCCCTATATGTTTGTGCATATATGTAATATATATGATTTGAATAAAATACCAATCTATGTATTAAAATTAATTTGGACATTATCGCATGTGCCACTCTCTTTATACTACTAGGCTGTATATGAGATGACAGTAGATAGCATAACTAATGCAATTGGGTCCAATTATTCATTTCAGTCCATAGTTTATTTTGATGTGACTATATATATATTGACACCGGATTAAGAATTAATTACCCTCCAAATAAATTAACAAAAGAAACAGGCATTTAAATATATATCTTTTCATTCTATGTGTTTATGGTGGACCAAAAATGATCCCATAATTTATTTCTATTTATTTAACCCGTTGCCGTTAGTATTCAGGCGGACTCTTTTACCCATAATTTACGAATGTTAGACAAATTCAGGCTGACTTAATTGTGCATTTGGGCTGAATTTGAAAATTAATAATTACATAATAAACGCCAAATATTAGGAATTGAGCATTTTGACTTAATTGTGCATTTGGGCTGAATTTGAAAATTAATAATTACATAATAAACGCCAAATATTAGGAATTGAGCATTTTGACTTAATTTTAAAATTGATAATTATATATTTACCCCCAATAATGATATTATATATTTTGACTAGATTTAAAATTAAAAATTACATATTTACCCCATTAAAGGTAGGTAAATTGTGTAATTTTCATAAAGTTTCAATAAAAAAATAACAAATTCTTTCACAAAATTTAACACTATAAACCCATTCAAGTTCAATGAAATAGATTAATAAATGTATGCATCGATATGGTTATACCCATTTAAAATTTAATAATTAGATTGGAGATTTAGATAGTTTAACCTATTTAGATTTCCATTAATTAAATAAGTGTAACATTTTGTACAATATTTAGAAATACTCATTTAACTAAATTTTTTTTTTTTGAGATGGTAAATAAAGCATTACATCAACAATAATTTATTACATTAGTATCAAAGTAAACTAATTACAAATGCTAGTATTAAATTAGAGAACAAAAATACAATAATACGATATATATGAGCATTTTTATGAAAAAATATTAAATTTTACATTAAAAAAAATAGAATGAAAGCATCGGATCATCTTCTCTAACCATTCCTCCAACCCCCTCTCTCCCCCCTCCCCTAGAACACCCCACATCACCCCCATCAAATCGATCACGACATTGTTCTATGTGAATCGGGACCATCGTCTGCGAACAATCAGGTGGGGGCTCGAGGCTGCCTATTCAGGACCAGCCTCACGCTGGCATCGGAGAAGTGTATGTCGTCGAAAGGGAGAGAGGGGTAGGGATGGGTGTGTCCTGTGTGGCAGGTTACTACTATATTTATATAAGGTTTTTTTAGTTGGATGGTACTTTTTTTTACCTAAATTGCAATTAACTAATTTTAGAGGGTTGAATATGCAATTATCAATCAATATTCAACGTCGGCTAGTTGGACTCAAATTTCAAAATCCTAAAATTTTAAACCACATGGCCCACACGTGACACAATTCAGGCAAATTATTGAAATTGTGCAAAATTTGAGCTGAAATCCCCGAAAAATAATTAAGGGGTAAATAAATTAGCCTGAAAAATGTGGGTTAAAATTGTCAGAGAGAATAAGTTAAAGGATCATTATTGCTTTTGACTGTTTATAATGACGTTTGAGGTGAATTTAAAATATAAGTATAAACCATCATCAATGTCGTCACAAGAAACAAGTTGCAACTTGCAACACAAAACAATCCTTTTAATTAAATGTTTGCTTCTGCACGCTCTTCGGTCTGGAATTTATTAATTTAATGTTTAATTCTTCATCGATCAATTATTTCAGGGTGAAGCTAGGAAAAGTATCATTTTCCCAAATATATATAATTGAACCTTAAAAACCCACAAACATTAGCAAATGAAGCCAAATAATCTTAGCTGTCTCAGACTCTAAGCTTCAATATTATCCACCAAAAACCTAATTATTTAATTAAGTTTGTGTTATGTGCAAAAAGGGTTAATTAAGCCAGCTGCAGCTAAAAAAAAAGAAAGGATGGAATACCCTTCACTTTTCAAGCAAGAAGAAAACATAAGCTTTTCATTCAACAATACTTTTACAAAGGAAAACCCGAAATCGTCCTCCAAGGAAGATGAGTCGTCGACTAATAAAAAACGATACATCGGTGTAAGGATTCGACCTTGGGGAAAGTATGCAGCGGAGATAAGAGACTCAACAAGAAATGGAATGAGGGTTTGGCTTGGAACATTCGACACCGAAGAAGAGGCCGCTTTGGCGTACGATCAAGCAGCTTTCACAATGAGAGGAGCCTCGGTTCCTCTCAATTTCTCGTTAGAAAAAGTTATTGAATCCCTTGAAAAAATGAACTATAAATGTAAAGAAGGTTCGTCTCCGGCTAGGGCCTTAAAGGAGTCACATAAAATGCAAAATTCGTCGAGGAAATTACAAAGAAATAATATTGGTAGTGAAGATAAGAAGTTACAATCTAGTGAAGTGGATATGGTGATTTTTGAAGATTTGGGGTCAGATTTGTTGGACGAGCTTTTATCTGAGACTGCTTTATGACCAATTTATGTGAGTAAATTTGGCTATTTGTTTTGTATTATTATTTTTCCATCTTCACTAGCTAATGGAGTATTAATTATTTAGTTTATGGATTGTTACATTCTTTTGATTCCACAATATCTACATATTATTTTTTAAACCCTAGATCTCTCTATCTATCAAGTCAGCTGAGGGTTTTTTCATATAGATTGAGTTAGGGAAAGTGAATTCTGGAGATGAATAATTTAATTAACTAAAGAAATTGAAGTTTGTTTTATCACTTTCAGCTTTAAGTTCAAAATTCCTTGTAGAAATGCTTATGTTTACACCTTTTAGTTTTCTTGACCTCTTTCTTAATTATTGCATTGTTTTGTTTTACATTTACCTTGTCTCAGAGAATCTTAATTAGTAAAATCTCTACTCAGGTTTCAAAACATTTACAGTAATTTTGATTAATTTATAGAGGGGTCTAAACCCTAATTAAGGGGGAGGATGTAAAGAAATAGTAGGCCTTCTTAAAATTGTTAACTTTTCGATGTTTTGGGAATATTGTGAATTTTAAGATATGTAACTTGAAGGGAGGTTCATGTAATTAACAAAAAAGAATATTTCTTTCCAACTTATAATTTATTTTAAAAGACAAAAAATGTCTTGTTTCATTTTTAAACACGTGGAGAAGAACAAAAAAAACTTTTGATATCAATCTTTAGTTCAAAAAATACATTTCGTACTAAGTTTTTTGAAAAACTAAATTTCTTAATATATTATACATTTCATATCATGATTCACACAATATTAGCAATGTTATTAAAACCGGACCGGACCGGCCGGTCCGACCGGTTGGACCGCGAACCGGTGCCTGGTCCGGTCCGGTTTACCCCATAAAACCAGTTCCTCCAAAACCCACTTTGAACCGGGTTGAACCGGTCCGAAACCGCCGAACCAGTGAACCGGTATGGACCGGTTCAACCCGGTTTTGATTTTTCTTTTTTTTTTTTAATTTTTTTTTTATTATTTTAATGTTAAAAATTCTTGTAAAAGTTGGGATTCGAACACCTAACCTTTAGAGTAAAACATGACTTTCTTACCATTTGAGCTACATCACTTTTGTTGAATTTTTAGTATAAATTAAAATTTATAAATTATAAAAACTTGTTGCCAAATTTATTTATAAATTAGATAATTAACTCAAATAAATATTTTACACGTTATGAATGAAAATTAATAATCAAATAATAAATTTTAATAATTTATTCTATAAAATATTTATTTTCAATACAATTTTTAGGATAAAGAGTCCAATCGATATAATATGCAAGTTTGACTTTGAATATTAGACTTTTATACATAACTATATTTTAAAATTTATGAATTTCTTAGTATGTTGTATTTTTAACTTACACTTTTAAATTTTTATAAAGAAATATAATCATTTATATGAGCATACAAATTAGTACCATATTACCGTTATGATATAAATTAGATAAATATTATATGATTTAATTTTAGTATAATATAACAAAATTTATATTTTTAATCAATGGTAGGATAATATTTAAATTTTACGCACATTACATATTCTTTAAAATTAAATATATTTATTATATTATTATGACGTCATCCGGTCCGACCAGCGGTCCAACCGGTTCGACCAGTAAAACCAGTAACCAGTCGGCTCACCGGTTCACTGTCCGGTCCGGTTCTGAAAACATTGAATATTAGTAACATATTTAGTTTTACCGTCAATTTTCAGACAAAATTTAGCATGTGCAGCTCACGTTCCCGTAAAGTTGACAATGGAAGAGAAAACATGCACGAGTTTTAATGACCCATCATTGTTAACTTAGCTGACACGTGAGTGACACATGCTAAATTCCGTCTAAAAATTGACGGCAAAACTAAATATGTCAAGAGAGTGTAAACCATGGTATAAAATTTGTTTTCTCGAAAAACTTGATATCAGATTTGTTTTTAAAATCAACTTTAGTATCAAATAATATTTGTCCCTCTTATTTTTGGGGATAAGAGTAAATTGAATATTAATGTAATTAAATAGGGTAGTTAGTTTACGCATATGTATTGAGTTAATATTGACCCACTTGTGATTTTAGGGGTGTCCACAATATTGCATGGAGGAAGAAAGTATTATGATCATTTAATAGGTGAGTAATGTGGATATTTTTGTAGTCATTAGTCACAAATAAAGTGTGATTACGTGTAATTAATATAATTAAATCAATTTGGTCAAATTAGAGTTTGGGTAAAATTTTATCAAAAGAAGCTCGTCACTTGGATGAATTTATTTTCCCAAAATTGTTTTACTGCTTTTTCAATGTGTGCAATCCATTAATTTTGACAAAAACTTCGAAGAATATATATGTACGTAGTGAATGCCATCAAAATTAACATAGATAGAAGATTAATTTTAGTTTCGACCATTCCAAAACATTCGTATGAGAAGTGAAAATGCATGATTATAATTTCATATATTGATCCTGCCCAATCAGCATCATCATATTTAAGTCAGACATTGAATGAATTTTAGGTAAAAAAATTTTAAAAAAAATGTTATTTTTTACACATTTTTACCATCAAAATTAGTGGTTGAGAATTGATAGGATAAAAAATTATTAGTTTTATATGAAATGATAGTTTTATGATAAAAAAAAATCTTAAAAAAAAAAAAGGAAGAGCAAAAAATTATGGGACAGCATATGAAGATAACTAAAAATCATGGGGGCAAGACCCAATTTAGTATATTGATACGATAAATGTTGTTGAATTTGATCATTAGACACGGTCGGGCAATTTCTTCTTGAGTTGGAAGTTTAAACTTGACAATATAGAATGCTCATTCTCATTGACTTCCAAAGCATTACAAAGAACTAGAGAAGTCTGCTTAGAAAGACTTATAACCAGGAGAGATTATTTAGTACAACCACTGCACCACGCCATCAAGTACACGTGGTGCAGCCCACCAATACACTTGGAACATGTGGAGTGATAATCCACATCACCCCATATTCTAGCCATGTTCCCAAAAAATAGGGATTCAAAAAATTGTGTTCACATTGCCAGAACATGGGTGACGTGGATTATTACTCCACATGTCCCAGGTGTATTGGTGGGTTGCACCATGTGTACTTGATGACATGTTGCAGCGGTTACACTAAATAATTTCTCTTATAACCAGACATGTTTATTTGGTATTTTTTTAAAATTATTTAGTATTTGGAAAATGAGAAACAAATATATTTTTTACTTATTAAAATAAAAAATTCACCTTTCAATTTTCTCAAATTATTCTCTCAAAGCTAAATAAATAACATTTTTCTTATTTTCTAAATAAAATCTATAATAACTCTACTCTTCACAACTTATCTCACATATATAGCAAATATGATTTGACATAAAGTCTTGCACATCTTACACCTAAAACATAATTTTATCAAAAAAATATACACCTACTTTATTTCTCAAACCATTATCTCAAAATACAAAAACTAATATTACATAAATCGAGATTATTTCACAAACCCTCGCTACTCCCACAAGTTACTTCCTCAAACACCAAACAAATAAGCTCGAAGTGATTTGCAAAATTAACTTAAGGTAAACCATATCACTGATGCCGTTAATAATTAAATTGTAAATGTGGCAGGTCCTCGATCTACGCTTTGTACCGTTTCTGTTTTCTTTTGTATTTTTTAAAATGTGAATTCACGTCAAGAAACCCTATCTAGTTTTTATCAAAAGAAGATTTGAAAAATAATTTTGTCTTCTTCCGTCGGCGGATGCCACATAGGATTTTGCTCTCGTTGGATGCATTAGAAAATTAGCCAAAAGAATATTACTGGTAATTATGAAGTGTCAAAATCAATATTAAATTAAAAAAATAGTTGCACTTGTCTATAAAACTATATGCTATTACTTGCGTTACCTGAGACCTACATGTTTAATGCTACAATTTAAAAAATTAAATCACTTTTGATATCACCGTTAAAAGTTATCGATAAGTGATGACGTGACAGTTAAGTCTTATTATAAAATTGATACTGTTACTTATGTTGACTGACAATTTCATCCCATAATATTTCAGGTTAAAAAAATAACCCCACACCTTCAAATTTATTATTATTGTAGTCCACATTATTGTCAAATTTTAAAATTGGGCTTGAATAAAATACAGGTGGACCAATATAGAGATTTGAATTATTATATTTACATATCTATTTAACAAATTTGGTTTTATAAATAATATTAATAGATTAAATAATACTTTAATATAAATCCGATAAAAAATAAAATAAAAAAACTTACTTTTTAAAATCTAAAATTTACACAATAGTATTAATATATTTAATATTTATTAAAATAATAAAATTATATATTATTAATATTATATAAATTTTAGATTTTATAAAAATATGTTTTTTTAATTCTTTGCGGATTTATATTAAAAGATTATTTGATCTAATAATATTGTTTATAAAACTAAATTCGTTAAGGGGCCGTTTGGTAGGGTGTATGGGATTAAGGTAGATTAGATTGGAGCCGAATTGAAGGTCATATTAAAAATACGTTTGGTAGATTTGATTGAGTCATATTATATTAAAACAATCTACCGTAATATGTTTTGTAGAGTTATGAGTTTAGATGTATATTTATATATTTTCAAAGACTTAAGAAAAATTTATGATATTTAATGATATGTTAAAAAGAAAACATGTAAATTTGAGGTTTTTAGTGACATTTTATCTAATCCATATTCACCCGGATTAACTAATCCACCCATGCTTGGGTGGATTATAATCTAGTCTTAATACCGGGTCGTAAGGATTTAAGCCATTTGACCCGGTATTAGAGCAATGCCACCAAACGTTATATTAGGCCATATTAACTCATATAATATGACTTAATACCCCCTATTAGGTCCTACCAAACGGCCCCTTAATAGATTAAAATACAATAAGTAAAATCTCCAAATTGGTCCGCATGCGTTTTATTCGAGCCAATGGGCAAAAATGTGGACTAAAATCGTCAGTAAATTTGAAGATATGGGGTTACCTGAAATGTTATAGGGTATAATTGTCAGTCAATATAAATAATAGTATCAATTTTATAGTAAGAGTTAACTGTCACGTCATCACTTAATAATGATGATACCAAATGTGATTCAATTTCTTAAATTATGGTACCAAATATACCGACATCAATTTTTATGATACCACAAATGAGAATCTGCATATAATTTGATACAACAAGTGATATTCTCTCTTAAATTAGGTGTCAAAAAATTTTGTTCTACAATTACCCAATTAGTATTGCAGAGAGCATTAACTAAAATTTTCATAACACAAAATAAATTTATGGGCATGTTCTTTTAAAAAGCATTTTTATACTCACTAAATAAAAAAAAAATAACATTTTTAAAAAAATAAATGCATCATCTCTTAATTTTGAAAAGAAATCTCATCTCAGAAAAAAAATTATCTCTAAAAAAAATGAGCAAATGCACGATATTTCTTTGTGTTATGGTAAACCTGTACAAATCTCTTATGTTAAATTTAATTGTCCCAAATCACTTTGTGCTTTCAAATTCTATGTGCACTCTTTCTTTTTCCGTTGTCTAATAATGCCGTTAAATTTTAGTTGATATACCTAAATTAGCCCTAGATATATTGCAATTTCGAAGCCCAATAAGCAAGGATAGCTTCCCAACCAATGAAGATATTATTGACCTGCAAAATCTTGCGATGGCTTAATTGATGACAAAATGAAAAAAATTGATAAAGAAGTTCAAGCCATTCCTTGGAATTCAACATCGCAGGTTGAACAAAATCATAAAAAAATTTTGTGCATCGTAAAGCCAACACCTCTGCAAGTTGGACAATTAGGAAATAACATGACGGATATGTTATCTATGAGTACATCGTCTTGTAGATCTTCACCAAATATGGTTAAAAGCGGTGATTCAATGGAAATGAAATCAATTGTAACAAGTGTGAAAATGTTGCATATATCACCACAAGAAAATTGGGCTTCACCTACGGCAGATTCCGTTGGTGAAGTCTTGATTTTCGTTGGTATTCATGCGTAGCGACAATTTTTTTCCGTTAGTTGATTCGTAGGTGAAGGCTCCGTAGGTAAATGCAGCAACGGATTTTTGTTTCTGTTGGTAAATGTTGCGACGGTTCATTTTTGTTGATAATTTTGTTGGAAAAGCTTCGGATGAACAATCGGGCCCGAATATCTTTGCGACAATTTTTGTTGTTGGAAATGCGTAGGAAAATTTCTAACTGATTTCCAACTGCATAAATTTGTTGGTGTTTTGTCGCCAATCCGTTGGAAACATTGTGACGGAATATAGCAATAAAATTATTCCATTGGCTAAAATTTGTCGGTATTTGTCGCCATTCGATTGGAAGCATTCCAACGGATTTAGCAACATAATATTTTCGTTAGCTTATTTTTGTCACTAATTTGTAGGAAATCAGTTGGAACTTATTGAGAATTCTTGTGTTGTTGATTCCGTTACTAGCAATTGACTGAGTCGATGCATTGACTGAGTCGTTCATGGGCGCCTAGGCCTGTCTCGATCGCCTGGGCAATGCCTAGGTCTGTCTCGGGCGCTTGTGCCTTGCCTGGGTCTTTCTCGGGCGCCTAGGCCATGCCTGGGTCTAGCCCGGGTGCCTGGGCCATGCCTGGATATAGCCCGGGCGGCCAGTCCGATCCTGGGTTTGTGCTGGGCGCCTAGGGCGCTCTTGGGTTTGTCTCGGGCGCCCGAGATAGACCCGAGCTACACCTGGGTCTATCTCGGTGTATCTCGGGCGCTTGTGGCCTGGCCTGGGTCTATATCGGGCGCTTATGGCCTGGCCTTGGTTTGTCTCCGGTGCATAAGGCCTCGCCTAAGTCTAAGTTAGGGGGCCCGGGCACAAATATGTTTGTTCTGGGCGCCCGTGGCCTCGCCTGGGTCTGTCTCGGGCGCCTGGGCCAATGACTAGGTCTAGCCCGAGCGCCCGGGCCAAGCCTGGGCACCTGGCAAGTCTGAGTCTGTTTTGGGCGCCTCAATCAGTCATGGGTCAAATCTGATTTTGAGAATTTTTTGGCAGCTCATGAAGATTAATTGTAATGTAATTATAAATATAGCTAACAAAATGTGACTAATATTTAGATAAAAATTATTAATTTAAAAAACTAATTTTTCATGTTTAAATTTCATAATTTTAAGTTCATAAATACTAAACAAAAACCCAAATTCATCACTAGTAAAGACGAAATAAATACATTATAATTAATATTTGCGTTTGTCTTTGCTAAGACTAGTCTTGTTCAATATTTCTTTGCCTCGCTCACTTGGCCCGCTTTTTTTGTAATCCATAGGTCTTTCAAAACTGTCTTCTGAAGTTTGGTCTTCATCACTGGAAACTTCGTTATTCATGTAATTTGGTTGGTTACGACCCGATCCCCCGGCATATTTTTGGTTAGTGTAACCCAACTCTTGTAACATGGAACGTACGATGGTACTCATAATTTCGGGCAACTGTTCAAACATCTTGTCGGTCTTCTTTATCATCCCTTCCACCTTCTTCTCCAACTCCTCAACTTTTCCATAATCCAGTGGACTAGACTTCTCTAATCCCCTTACATTGATTCCTTGTTGACTGAGTCTGAAACCATACATTTTTCCTTTATACATACCACCTGATGATTCGTTCCATATTACTGGGTCAAATTCTGGACACGTAATCGGGTCTGGATAAGTTTGCTCGATCATCTCGTCATGAATTTCCTGCATAATAAACAAATTCAAGGTTTGAGTCATCATAATCTAATGTTAATAAAATACTAAATAGTATAAAATAAAATAATTGAACTTACTCTCACTCGTTTGGCTTTCTGGCAAACATAATCTCCTTTTCCTTGTCTTTTTCTGTGAGTGCGCTCGAATAACTCCACCTTTGTCGGCGTACGTTTAAGTTTCTACAAATATTTTTATGCTAAAATATTGAAAAGGAATGAATATAAATAGAAAAATATATAAAAATAAAACTTATCATCTTTAACTTATGTGCTACATATGGTATCGATCCACAAACTATATATTCTATGTTATCTAAGTTTAAAGAAAAAATGTAATATCATTTAACCGAAATCTGGGAACTATATTCTGACACATGAATTTCTTAAATTTTATTTTTCTCGAGTTTAAAAGTTTTGGTTATTTTATATATTATTTCACCTTATACTCAAGTTCATTTTATTTTTTTCCCCTCAAATAAAAATCCTCTAGGTCTGCCCATCTACACAATCATCATGAAATTTCGATATTGCAGTTAATTTAACCTGATCATATTAGGCTTGCTCAAAATGATACCATGTGTTGACCTACCTATGAGTCTATATGTTGAACAATTTACCAATATCAAGGCGAGACTAATATTGACACAATACGAAACAATTGAGTACATTGTGACCATTAGGTTACATGGTTCAATCATATAAATGAAGTTGCATTCTTAGTGTTATCCAGTTTATTTATAATTGCATTGTACAAGCAAGTATGCTAGAATCACAATTGCAAAGTCCCATAAACAATGAGAGTTTACAAGAAAAATCTTGAGATGACTTCAATTGATGACATCTGAGAATATTTGATAAAGAAGCTCAAGTAATTTCTTGCAATTCCATTCCGAAGGTTGAGCAAGATCATAACTTTTTTGTTCATCTTAAAACCTACACCATTGCAAGTCATCCTGATCAGTTTGCACTCTAATTTCACTAAAAATTTAATCTCAACAACTAGTAAATATCATGAACGATATGTTATCTATGAATGCATCACCTTGTAGTTCTTCACCAATTATGGATAAAAATGGTGATTATAGAAATAAAATCAATTGTAACAAGTATAAAAGATTGGATCGATGCACTTCCACAAATTCTATATTCTACGTTGTAAATAGAAGATTGAGCAAGATCATAATTTTTTGTGCATCATAAAACCATCTCCTTCGCAAGTCAACCTAATAAACTTTCACCCCGTAGTCAAATATCGATGACATCTGCACAAATATCTTTGCTGAAAATTCAAGTTCAACGATTGGGAAATGTCATGACGATATTCTATCTATGAGTGCATCGCCTTGTAGATCTTCACTGATTATGGGTAAAAGCGGTGATTCAATAGAATTGAAATCAATTATAAAATGTGTGAAATGTTGCACTCCTTGATCTACAAAAAATTATAAATTATACGTTATCCACTTTCAAAGAAATAATGAAAGATCATTTAAGCAAAGTTTGTGGGAACTATTTATCAAAATTTCAATTTCTTTAATTTAATTTATATTTAATATTTTCATCTTGTGTTTAAGTTCATTTAACTTAGCACATTAATTTTTTTACCTCCTAATAAAAATCTATAATTCCGCCCATCTACATAATTATCATGAAATTATGCTTTTGCATGTACCTTCCCCTCCCCCACCTCATGTTAGACATGCTCAATGTATAGTATGTGTTGATTTGTGAGTCGATACGTTGAACGATTGATCAATGTCAAGATGAGACTGACATTGACACAAATACAAAACAATACAGGAAACTACGATAATAAGGTAACATGATCCAATCATATAAATGAAGTCGCATTTTTAATGTTATTCAATTTATTAGTAAATGCATTATATATGCAAATATGCTAGAAACACAATTACATAGCACAGTAAGCAAAGAGAGCTTATCAGTCAAAGCAGATGTTAATGACTCGAAAAATCATGCGATGTTTTCAATTGATGCCATACTGATAGTTATTTGCTAAAGAACCTCAAGTCAATCCTTGGAATTTCATACAAAAGGTTAAGATCATAATTTTTTTGTGCATCTTAAACTAACATCTTCACAGTCAACCTGATTAGTTAGCCCTAAGTAGTCTAATGTTGATGACGTTTGAAAAATTATTCGCTAGAAATTCATGTTCAATAATTGGAAAATGTCATGACCGATATATGCTATCTATGAAATTATGCTTTTACATGTAATTTATTTCGCTCATATTAGGCTTGCTAAATGTATACCATGTGTTGACCTATATGTGAGTCCATACATAGAACATCTGACTGATATCAAGATGAAACTAACAATGACACAAGTACGAAAAAAAGGAGGACACTAGGACCATAAGGTAAAATGGTTCAATCATATAAATGAAGTTACATTTTTAATGTTATTCAATTTATGGTAAATGCAAGTATGCTAGAATAACAATTTCATAGCCCAGTATATAGAGTGAGCTTCTTAGCTAAGAAATATGTCAATGACTTGAAAAATCGTGGGATGGGTTCAATTGAAGACATGCTAATTTTTTTTTAAGTAAAATAGCTCAAGTCAATCCTTGGGAGAGATCATAAATTTTCATCGTAAAACCAATTCCTTTGCAATTCTGATAAGTTTGATGTTAGTGATGTCTGCACAATTACCTTCGCTAGAAATTCAAGTTTGACAACTTAAAAATTATGAGTGCATCGCCTGGTAGATCCTCATCAATTATGGGAAAATCGATGGTTCACTAGAAATGAAATCAATTGTAACAAATGTGAAAGGGTTACATTGCTGCATGTCCAAAACCTATAAATTCTACGTTGTCCATGTTTACATAAATAATAAAAGATCATTTAACTGAAGTTTTGAGAAACTTTCCCTACTTTTTATTTTTTTATTTTTCCCGAGTGAAAAAGTTTAGGCTATTGTCTTTAATTTCTTCACCTTATGTTGAAGTTCATTTAACTTAACACGTTTAGTTTGCTGTCCTATATAAAATCCTCTAAGTCTGCCCATCTACACAATCATCATGAAATTATTTTCTTGCATATTTGCTCATATTAGGTATTCCCAATTTATACCATGTGTTGACCTATCCATACGTTCAAAAATTGCTTAATGTCAAGATGAGACTAATATTGACACTAATATTTAATAATGGAGGGCACTATGACCACAGGATAACATGGTTCAATCATATAAATGAAGTCGAATTCATAATGTTAATATTGATAAATTTGGTAATTTTCGTTTAGGAGATTCTCAGAATAAGGAATAGAATATCATCCCTGATTTTATGGGATTCTTGGGTTAGCTATGTTTTATCTTTCTCCTCTATTTAAGAGTGGTTTTTTTACTTCTATGTAATAATAATAACGATGAATAAAACCTTATTCCCTCTGTAATATTTTACATGGTAATCAGAGCTTAGAATTCGATCATGAATTTTAAAGCAGCCATGGTTAGCTCTAGTTCGGATGCTAACAGTGGCACAACAACAACAGAGGGAGTTTCTCAGCCAATCTCGGCTGTTTCTTATTCTGAAAATTCTCTACAAATTACCATTCACAAATTGAATGGAAAGAACTACCTTGAGTGGTCTCAGTCCGTAGTTTGGTGATCGACGGCAAGGGGAAACTCGGGTACTTGAATGGCGAAGTCCAACAACCAGCCACCAAAGATCCAAAATACAGACAGTGGCGTTCTGAAAATTCGATGGTGACTGCCTGGCTAATTAACTCAATGGAACCTGCAATTGGAAAGCCCTTTATGTTCTTGCCAACAGCTCACGACGTATGGGAAGGAGTTCGTGAAACATATTCAGATTTGGACAATTGATAAGAATACAAAGTGTCAAGTTTTTATGCATTATTATTTACTATTTAATATTTATTTGACACCAAACCACACTCATTATTCTTATATTTTTATCTAGGATACAATTGGAAGCATTAAGTGCAAAAGAAGTTAAGTAGACAATTTCTGGACAGTTTTGACACTACTTCGTATTATGGGCGTAAAATTCTCATACGAGATCCAAATGAGATGATTCAAGATGCTTTAGATCGACAAGAGGAAAATCTACAACTTTCATCTTTGGGGATTTTCAAGATTCTGAAGGGATCCTAGACGAAATCGGACTTGAAGTCGCTGTACCTGTTTTATGGAAAGTTTCCTAAATATCTAGTCTAATATATTGACTTGATATTGGGGCAATCCTTGGTGGACGAATTTGGAAGGAATAAATCAGCATTCTCCTATTTACATTGAGATAATATCCTAATTTTTATATTATTCTTATAATAAAAAGATTGGATATCAATTTTAGAGGATTCTTTTAGGGTTGTGTTGGCTTCTTTTTTAAATAGGACTTTAGAAGACCACCTAGTTCATTCTCTCCTCCCACATATACCTAGAGTTATTAATGGCCTTACGTGGCTAAATCTTTATTATTGGTCGAAGAAAACTGAAGCTTCGGAACAAGAAAACTGTGAGATCTAATTAGTTTTATTATACGGTTTATAGTTTTGAATATCGATTGCTCTTCTGTTATAATTAATATGGTTGTTTTGTTTAATTGCTAGGAGGCCTACTAGTATATTATTCTTTTCAATCTAATGCTTGATTAGATATCAAATCCGTAATTGTTTGATCCATCTAATTTTGTGAAGCATCTAAGATTCAATAATTTGCTGCGTCAGAAATTGTTAATCTTAAGAAGATAAATCGACTAAATTAAATCCAACCGCTTGTGTTTGAATTGTTTAGTTTCATTGATCTCTCTAATTCTTAAAGCATCTACTATATTAAACCTTTAGTGCTTATCTTGGGTTATTTAGTAGTTAGGATTAATTGGATCTCTTCTTCTGATTAATTAAAACTAAGGAGAGATAGGGGATTAGTTTCCACGGTGAATATTCAAAGTGTGAATTGTTATATATATTTGCATCGATGATCAGTTACATGATTCCGACAGTGGATGTTGACTTGGACCAATATTTGTTACATTGATTAAATTTAATTTTCATCACTTCTTAATTATTGAATTCCATCACACTTAAACCCCCATTTGTTTTAATCCATTTAGCATAAAATTAGACTAGATATTCTCTGTGGGATCGACCCTTACTCGCTCTACTACATTATTAGGAGTATAGGTTTTATTTGGTTGCGTACGACAGCACACCAAATTTTGGCGCCGTTGCCGGGGAATTTTCTAGTTGATTTTTTTTTGCTTTTTGTGATCCTTATTTATTTATTTTTATGTTGGCAACTCGATCTTCTAATCAAAGTGAATTGCAGTACGATCCAGAAATTGAGAAAACTTTGCGCAGGTTAAAGAAGAAACTTCGAGAAGACACTGAAGAAATTAATCCAACTTCTAACTGGTCTATAAGCAATTCTGATTCTGAAGAGAAAGAAATTATGGCTGGAAATCAAACTTTGAAAGAGCTTGCTGCCCCTGATTTGAATCAACACCCTTTATGCATTACTTTTCCTACTTTAGATGCTGCTACTACCTTTGAACTAAAATCAGGACTAATACATCTTTTACCAACTTTCCATGGTTTTGCAGGGGAAGATCCTCACAAGCATCTAAAGGAACTACATGTGGTATGCACGAGTATGAAACCTGTGGGGGTGACTGAAGAGCAAATAAAATTGAGAGCCTTTCCATTTTCTTTGAAAGATTCGGCTAAGGATTGGTTGTATTATCTACCCTCTGGGACCATTACTACATGGAACGAGATGAAAAGGATGTTCCTAGAGAAATATTTCCCAGCTTCAAGAGCAGCAAACATTCGAAAGGAAATTTGTGGTGTAAGGCAGCACAATGGAGAATCTCTTTACGAATATTGGGAACGATTTAAGAAATTATGTGCAAGCTGCCCCCATCATCAAATTACTGAGCAGCTACTTATCCAGTATTTCTATGAGGGTCTTCTACACACTGATAGAAACATGATTGATGCCGCTAGTGGAGGAGCTTTAGTGGATAAAACTCCGGAGGCTGCTAAGAACTTGATTGCAAATATGGCAGCAAATTCCCAACAATTTGGCACTAGGCTTGATGTTCTACCAAAGAATGTTAATGAGGTAAACGTTTCTTCCCTTGAACAACAAATTGCTAGTTTAACTTCTCTTGTTCGTCAAATGGCTGTAGGTAATGTGCAAACAACAAAATCTTGTGGGATTTGTTCGGTGGTAGGGCATCCAACTGATTTGTGCCCAACTCTTCAAGAGGAATCTGTTGAGCAAGTGAATGCTACGGGTGATTTTCATGGACAGCCACAAAGGAAGTATGATCCCTACTCAAACACGTACAATCCGGGATGGAGGGACCACCCCAACCTTAGCTATGGGAACCCTCAAATGAATCAGCCCGCAAGTCAAAACCGTCAAAATTACCAACAATATAAGCAGCCATATCCTCCTAGACCACAACCGATCCAACCTTCTAATTCTGGTATGTCGTTAGAAGATATTGTTAAGTCTCTTGCAACTAATACTTTGCAATTTCAACAGGAGACCAAACAATTTCAACAAGAAACGAGGACCACTATTCAGAACTTGGATAATCAAATGGGTCAAATGGCAACCGCAATTAGTCGGCTAGAGGCTCAAAGTTCGGGGAAATTACCGTCTCAAACGATAGTAAATCCAAGAGAAAATGCAAGTGCTATAGTTTTGAGAAGCGGAAAAGAGGTTGAAATTCCAACTGAGGCAGTTCATGCACCGTCAAAACAAGAAAAGGAGAAAGAAATTATAGTGGAGAAAGACATTCGTAAGGACAAGGACATACCTAACCGTAAGTTTTTGCCTTTTTCTGATTATAAACCAATACCCCCTTTTCCTCAAGCATTAGCAGAATCCAGGAAAGATGAACAAAATAAAGATTTGTATGAGACTTTCCGTAGATGCGAGGTAAATATTCCACTTTTGGATGCTATTAAACAAGTACCTCGTTATGCTAAATTTCTAAAAGAATTGTGCACACTCAAACGAAAACAAAAACTTAAGGGAAGTGAAAAGGTGACAGTAGGAGAGAATGTTTCTGCAATTATTCAAAGAAAAATACCTGCTAAATGTAAAGATCCAGGCATGTTTACTATCCCTTGTAAGATAGGTAACACTAGATTTGAAAAGGCCATGTTAGATTTAGGAGCATCGATCAATGTCATGCCATATTCTGTGTATGCTTCTCTAAAAATTGGACCTTTAAACAAAACTGGTGTTGTGATTCAATTGGCTGATAGATCTAATGCATATCCTAAGGGAATAGTTGAGGATATTCTTGTGCAAGTTAATGATTTGGTTTTTCCTGCTGACTTTTATGTACTTGATATGGAGAATGGTGATCAAGCTACACCTATTTTGTTGGGGAGACCATTTTTAAAGACATCCAAGACAAAAATAGATGTTCATAGTGGCACACTAACTATGGAGTTTGATGGCGAAATTGTTAAATTTAATATTTATGATGCCATGAAATATCCTAGTGATGATAATTCTGTTTTTTCTATTGATGTCATTGATTCTTTAGCACAGGAAATTTTTGAACTTGATGGAGAAGATAAATTGGAAGTTGCTATTGGTAAGCATATTGAGAAAGAAAATGAGGAGTTAGCCTTGAACATTGATTTACAGGAAACTGTCGCAGCGTTGAATGAATTTCCAAAGTTAAAACAAACAGGTAACATTTCTTATATTACGCTACCAGTTTCTAACGAGAAACCTTTGCCTTCTATTTTACAGGCCCCTATTCCAGATTTGAAGCCCCTTCCTAGTCATCTCAAGTACGCGTTCCTTGGAGATGGAAATACACTGCCTGTGATCATCTCTAGCAAACTTAGTGCACTACAGGAAGAAAAGCTCGTGAAAGTACTTAAGGAGTATAAAGAAGCCATTGGTTGGACCATTGCGGATATCAAAGGAATTAGTCCATCTACGTGCATGCATCGAATTTTGCTTGAAGAGGGAGCAAAACCATCTCGACAAGCGCAAAGGAGATTGAACCCACCTATGATGGATGTAGTTAAGAAGGAGATCCTCAAACTCCTTGAAGTTGGGATGATATTTCCCATCTCAGATAGTAATTGGGTTAGCCCGGTTCAAGTGGTTCCTAAAAAGACCGGGATAACTGTCATAAAAAATCAGAACGATGAGTTGATTCCCACCCGAGTTCAAAATGGGTGGCGGGTTTGTATAGATTATAGAAAATTAAATAGTGTAACCCGCAAAGATCACTTTCCTTTACCTTTTATTGATCAAATGCTTGAGAGATTAGCTGGTCATGCGTTTTATTGTTTTCTTGATGGTTTTTCAGGTTATTTTCAGATTGCAATCGCCCCAGAGGATCAAGAAAAAACGACTTTCACATGCCCTTTCGGTACTTTTGCTTATCGGCGCATGCCCTTTGGCCTTTGCAATGCCCCTGCGACTTTTCAAAGGTGTATGGTTAGCATATTTTCAGATTATATTGAACACATCATAGAGGTCTTTATGGACGATTTCACCGTTCATGGAGATTCCTTTGATAATTGTTTGCATAACCTTGCACTTGTTCTTAAAAGATGCATAGATACTAACCTTGTTTTGAATTATGAAAAATGTCACTTTATGGTTGAACAAGGAATAGTTTTAGGCCATGTTGTTTCACCTAAGGGAATAGAGGTAGATAGAGCTAAAATTGATATTATTCAATCTTTACCTTACCCTACTTGTGTGCGGGAAGTTCGTTCTTTTCTTGGACATGCAGGTTTTTACCGAAGATTTATCGAAGGCTTCTCCAAAATAGCAGTACCCCTATGCAAGTTGTTACAAAAAGATGTGTCGTTTGAGTTTAATGAAGCATGTAGAAAAGCGTTTGATAAGCTGAAGGAGTTGCTAACTTCTGCCCCAATCATTCAGCCCCCTGACTGGAATATTCCTTTTGAAATAATGTGTGACGCAAGTGACTATGCAATCGGTGCTGTTTTGGGTCAAAGAGTTGGAAAATCATCTCATGCCATTTATTACGCTTCACGAACTTTGGATGATGCCCAAAGAAACTATTCGACTACTGAAAAAGAACTTTTAGCTATTGTTTTTGCTTTAGAAAAGTTTCGATCTTATTTGCTTGGTACTAAAGTTATTGTTTACTCTGATCATGCAGCCATTCGATATTTGATGACCAAGAAAGAGGCGAAACCAAGGTTAATAAGATGGATACTTCTCTTAAGTGAATTCGATTTGGAGATAAAGGACAAAAAAGGGATAGAAAATCAAGTGGCTGATCATTTGAGTCGCTTAGTTCGTATGAGGATGAACTTCCTCTACACGAGACCTTCCCTGACGAGCAACTACTTTCCACGAGTGTGACATTACCTTGGTATGCAAATATTGTGAATTTTTTGGCTACTAATATGTTACCTTCTGGTTTATCTAAGGCTCAAAAAGATAAGATGAAAAGTGACGCAAAGTATTATGTATGGGATGACCCGTACTTATGGAAGCATTGTGGTGATCAAATAATAAGAAGGTGTGTCTCTGATAATGATATTATTTCTGTTCTCACCTTTTGTCATTCTTATGCTTGTGGAGGTCACTTTGGAGCAAAAAGAACAGCAAGAAAGGTACTAGAATGTGGTTTTTATTGGCCATCTTTATTTCGGGACTCATATTTATTTTGTAAATCATGCGAGCATTGTCAAAAAACGGGTAATATTTCCCAGAAAAATGAGATGCCACAAACTTCTATACTATTTTGTGAAATTTTTGATGTTTGGGGCATCGACTTCATGGGACCCTTTCCTGTATCTTTCGGCTATGTTTACATATTACTTGCTGTTGATTATGTCTCGAAATGGGTGGAAGCTAAATCCACTAGGACTAATGATTCTAAAGTTGTTACAGATTTTATCAAGTCTAACATATTCTCCAGGTTTGGAATCCCAAAAGCTATAATAAGTGATCGAGGCACTCACTTTTGCAACCGTACTATGGAGACTTTGCTTAGAAAGTACCACGTGACACACAAGGTTTCTACTGCATATCACCCACAAACTAATGGACAAGCAGAAGTATCAAACCGAGAGATCAAGTCAATCCTTGAAAAGACTGTCAGTCCAAATAGGAAAGATTGGAGTTTGCGCTTGGATGATGCCTTGTGGGCATATCGAACTGCATATAAGACGCCCATTGGTATGTCACCTTATCGATTGGTGTTTGGGAAGCCATGTCACCTTCCAGTTGAGTTAGAGCATAAGGCATATTGGGCTATAAAGAGTTTCAACATGAAGATGGATGAAAGTGGAGAACATAGGAAGTTGCAACTACAAGAGTTAGAGGAAATTCGCAATGATGCATATGAGAATGCTAGGATTTACAAAGAAAGGACGAAGGCTTTTCATGACAAGATGATTAGTAGGAAGGAGTTCAAAGTTGGTCAAAAAGTCCTTCTGTACCATTCTCGACTTCGTTTGTTTCCAGGTAAGTTACGTTCTCGTTGGATTGGACCTTTTGTTGTCACTAATGTTTTTCCTCATGGTGCAGTTGAAATTCAAAGTATGGAGACCTCCAAAATATTCAAGGTGAATGGCCATAGACTAAAAACCTTCTATGAAGGTTTTCAAGTAACAATGTTGCTACATTGGACGTTGGGATCCAATTTATTCTGACTAGAGAATGAAGCATTGGGTCGAGCCAACGACTGTAAACATAGGCGCTGCTTGGGAGGCAACCCAAGGGGAGTACATCTTTCTTATTCTTATTTATTTATTTATTTATTTTGGTTTGGTTTGGTAGTTTTTTTCGTACATTGGGGACAATGTCAACATCAAGTGTGGGGGGGAGAAGTTTTAGTTTTGTCATGAGCAAAAGTTCGATTGAACTTGCCTTAAAGTCATAACATGATTGAATAAGTAATCTTACAACATAAAATTGATTAGTTTTGATATTTTCTTTGAGAACGGTAGTAACTAAGTTTTGTAGACAAAAAGCCGGTGAGGTTTCGAGCTTTTAGATCGACACATCAATATCGATCTCATTTTTTTCATGAGAGATATTCTTCCATGGTCTTGTTTCTCTAGAACTTGCATTGATTCTATTTGAGGCCATATTGACTCATGCATACGTGAATATGATTAAGGCAAATTTTTTTTGTGAGCCACTTAAGCCAAATAGCCTACCTTGAATTAATTTTTCCCTCGTTCAGCCCCTTCTGAGCCTTTCTTTAGCCTTTTCTTGTTTTTTCTAACCCACATTACAAACTTTAAGCCGAAAAAAAAATGACATCTTTACCTAAGTCTTAGAGCTAGTGGAGCATTATTCATCACTATAATTGGGTGCCAGAAACAAGTGTGGGGGTTAATGAAGTTGTAGTATGTCTATGTTTAAAAAAAAAAAAAAAAAAAAAAAAAAAAAAAAAGAAGAAGAAAAAAGAGAAGAAGAAAAAAAAAAAAAAAAAAAAAAAAAAAAAAGAGAAAATTGATTGAAGGGAGTTTATAATGTTTCATTTGATTTGAAAGCATGGTCTTCTTTCGGTGCAAGGATTTTATGTGGTTAGTACTTTAGATCCAAAACAAACAAATATGATAAATAGAGTGTTTGGTTCCACTTATATTGAGATTAAACTGATTACTTGCTCCACTAGTTTCGAAGACTTTTAAACTCAGTTCCAAATGTTCATTCCTTGTCCCTAAGCCCCGTTACAACCCCTAAAAGTCCTTATGATTCTTGTTATACATGTGGTCTCAATGGAGGAGAATGAGAAGATATGCAAGCTTATGGTAGATCATTTCCATAGGAATGAATTTGAGCGAAACACATACCCTTCAAACACATGAGAGTTGAGTGTACATTCCTGTAAGGGTCTACATATTTAGTCTACTGTATTCTCAAATGAAAATACTTGCTATCTAATTGTAAGTTGTTTAAGAATGTTGTTCATGATGTGTTATGATTTTGGAAAAGTTTGGTTGTTCTTTGTTAATGGCATTGCAACCTTGATGTTCTTTTTTGGGGAAGTGAATTTGAATTTTGCCCGAGGACGAGCAAAGAACAAGTGTGGGGGAATTTGATAAGAATACAAAGTGTCAAGTTTTTATGCATTATTATTTGCTATTTAATATTTATTTGACACCAAACCACACTCATTATTCTTATATTTTTATCTAGGATACAATTGGAAGCATTAAGTGCAAAAGAAGTTAAGTAGACAATTTCTGGACAGTTTTGACACTACTTCGTATTATGGGCGTAAAATTCTCATACGAGATCCAAATGAGATGATTCAAGATGCTTTAGATCGACAAGAGGAAAATCTACAACTTTCATCTTTGGGATTTTCAAGATTCTGAAGGGATCCTAGACGAAATCGGACTTGAAGTCGCTGTACCTGTTTTATGGAAAGTTTCCTAAATATCTAGTCTAATATATTGACTTGATATTGGGGCAATCCTTGGTGGACGAATTTGGAAGGAATAAATCAGCATTCTCCTATTTACATTGAGATAATATCCTAATTTTTATATTATTCTTATAATATAAAGATTGGATATCAATTTTAGAGGATTCTTTTAGGGTTGTGTTGGCTTCTTTTATAAATAGGACTTTAGAAGACCACCTAGTTCATTCTCTCCTCCCACATATACCTAGAGTTATTAATGGCCTTACGTGGCTAAATCTTTATTATTGGTCGAAGAAAACTGAAGCTTCGGAAACAAGAAAACTGTGAGATCTAATTAGTTTTATTATACGGTTTATGTTTTGAATATCGATTGCTCTTCTGTTATAATTAATATGGTTGTTTTGTTTAATTGCTAGGAGGCCTACTAGTATATTATTCTTTTCAATCTAATGCTTGATTAGATATCAAATCCGTAATTGTTTGATCCATCTAATTTTGTGAAGCATCTAAGATTCAATAATTTGCTGCGTCAGAAATTGTTAATCTTAAGAAGATAAATCGACTAAATTAAATCCAACCGCTTGTGTTTGAATTGTTTAGTTTCATTGATCTCTCTAATTCTTAAAGCATCTACTATATTAAACCTTTAGTGCTTATCTTGGGTTATTTAGTAGTTAGGATTAATTGGATCTCTTCTTCTGATTAATTAAAACTAAGGAGAGATAGGGATTAGTTTCCACGGTGAATATTCAAAGTGTGAATTGTTATATATATTTGCATCGATGATCAGTTACATGATTCCGACAGTGGATGTTGACTTGGACCAATATTTGTTACATTGATTAAATTTAATTTTCATCACTTCTTAATTATTGAATTCCATCACACTTAAACCCCCATTTGTTTTAATCCATTTAGCATAAAATTAGACTAGATATTCTCTGTGGGATCGACCCTTACTCGCTCTACTACATTATTAGGAGTATAGGTTTTATATTTGGTTGCGTACGACAGCACACCAACAATCATTCTCAATTGTTCGAATTGAATACTCAGATGTGGAAGATGCTACAAGGCGATCGTGAGGTAACTATCTATTATAATGATTTGATGACAGTTTGGCAAGAATTGGATATGTTCGAAGATGAACAATGGGAAAATCCAAATGATAGTGCTAGGTATAAAAAGAAGATTGAGAGAACCCGAATATGATGCTGTTTTAACCGCTGCTTATTTAATTAATAGACTACCTACAAGAATTTTGAACTTTGAAACACCAATCCAGATATTTACTAAAAGGTTTCCCACCACTCGGTTAATAATGGATGTTCCTTTAAAAATATTTGGGAGTCTGGTCTTTGTTCATAATCATGATCCCAAACGTTCCAAACTTGATCCAAAGGCACATAAGTGTATTTTCGTAGGTTATCCTACAAATCAAAAAGGTTATAAATGTTTTGATCCTGTTTCAAAAAAATTGTTTGTGTCCATGGATGTTACTTTCTTTGAAGGCCAATCCTACTACCATGAATCTCTTCTTCAGGGGGAGAACACTAGTGAATATGGCTTCTTTCTAGATAGTTCTACCCTTGAGTTTATTCATGATGATGGTTCTCACAAAAAGTTGCTCAATGAGAATAATATGGAAAAAACGAAGTTTGTGGAAACAAATGATTTGAATTTTGAAAATGTAATGTCATCTCAAAATCAAAATACTGAAACAACAGATATAGATGCGAAGCGGTTTAAAGGTCTTGTATATTCAAAGAAGTATCAAACACAGAAAAAAAGAGACATTATTCCACAGCACCACCAAGAATCTCCTGAAAGGTTGGATCATGATTTTCATGATAACTCTTCGACTGCCCCTGAAATTGAAAGTAATCCTCCAGGTAAATATGAGTCAAGTCTCTCTAATCAACTTGATATTCCTATTGCTCTTAGGAAAGGTACTAGGTCCTGTACTAAACATCCTTTATCGAACTTTGTATCTTATAAGAATATCTCTCCTTCATATTGTGATTTTATCTCACAAATGTCAAGTGTTGTCATTCCTAATAGTATTCAAGAAGCTCTAGATGTTCCTAAGTGGAAAGAAGCTGTTTTTGAGGAGATGAGGGCTCTGGAGAAGAACGCTACTTGGGAGAAAGTGAATCTACCAAATGGGAAGAATGTTGTTGGTTGTAAATGGGTTTTTACCGTCAAATACAACTCAGATGGATCTTTGGAGAGATACAAGCTCGCCTTGTAGCAAAAGGGTTCACTCAAACATATGGAGTGGACTACTCGGAAACGTTTTCTCCAGTGGCAAAGCTCAATACAATTCGAGTTCTCTTGTCTGTGGCCGTGAACCTTGATTGGCCTCTTAATCAGTTAGACGTGAAGAATGACTTTTTAAATGGCGATCTAGAGGAAGAAGTCTACATGGAACCCCCTCCAGGCTTCACTGAAAAGTTTGGACGCAAGGTATGTAAACTAAAGAAAGCTCTCTATGGTCTTAAACAGTCTCCTAGAGCTTGGTTCGAGAGATTTACAAAATTTGTTAAGAGCCAGGGATATTCACAAGGGCAATCTGATCACACTCTATTCACAAGAAAATCCATCAAAGACAAAGTTGCAGTCATAATTGTTTATGTCGATGATATAATTTTGACTGGGGATGATCAAGAAGAGATTACAAGACTGAAGCAAAGCCTAGCCAAGGAATTTGAGATAAAAGATTTGGGTCAACTAAAGTACTTCCTCGGAATGGAAGTGGCTAGATCAAAAAAGGGTATTGTGGTTTCTCAGCGTAAGTACATTCTAAATCTTTTAAAAGAAACTGGAATGAGTGGTTGCAAACCGGTTGACACACCAATAGAGATGAATACTAAGCTTGGAGATATGAAAGGAGACATTCCAATTGATAAAGGGAGATATCAACGGCTGGTGGGCAAACTGATTTATTTGTCACATACTCGTCCGGATATTGCTTTTGCCGTGAGTATGGTAAGTCGTTTTATGCATTCCCCATATGAAGAACATCTTGAAGCTGTGTATCGGATTCTTCGATATCTGAAAAGCACACCGGGAAAAGGACTTTTCTTCAAGAAAAGTGAAAAAAGAGGAATTGAGGTATTTACCGATGCTGATTGGGCAGGTTCTGTTCCTGATAAAAGATCAACATCTGGGTATTGTACATTTCTATGGGGAAACTTAGTCACTTGGAGGAGCAAGAAGCAAAGTGTAGTTGCAAGAAGTAGTGCTGAAGCAGAATTAAGATCAATGGCTCAAGGAGTGTGTGAGATTTTGTGGCTGAAAAGAGTTCTGGAAGAGATAAAAAGACCATTAAGTTTTCCTATGAAGTTGTACTGTGATAACAAAGCAGCTATCAGTATTGCTCATAACCGTGTTCTACATGACAGAACGAAACATGTTGAGATTGATAGACATTTTATAAAAGAAAAACTCGAAGAAGGAATAATTTGCACTCCATTTGTTCCCACTACTCAACAAGTTGCTGATGTCTTGACTAAAGGGTTGTTGAGACAGCCCTTCGAACTTCAAGTGAGCAAGTTGGGCATGATGGATATCTTTGCACCAACTTGAGGGGGAGAATTGATAAATTTGGTAATTTTGGTTTAGGAGATTCTCAAAATAAGGAATAGAATATCATCCCTGATTTTATGGGATTCTAGGGTTAGCTATGTTTTATCTTTCACCTCTATTTAAGAGTAGTTTTTTTACTTCTATGTAATAATAATAACGATGAATAAAACCTTATTCCCTCTGTAATATTTTACAGTTAAACAATTTATTTATAAATGCACTGCACATGTTGTTAGGAAAAACCACAACCAGATTTAATGAAATAGCAAAACTAATGAGTACAAAATTTACGTGATTCACCCAAAATAGGCTACATCCACGGGCTGTTGCAGATCTTTTAATAAAGGGAGATAATTACACCGTGTTTACAAATACTCGCAACTCTCTCGACTCACCACAGAAATTTACTCACTTAATTTTCACACAATATCTTTCAAAGTTTGAGAAAACACTCTGAAATTTTGCGCTCAAAATTTCTGCCTAAACTAAGCTTGAAAGAATTGTTGAGGAAAGAATGCTTGATGGTGCTCTCGGTGTTCTGATGAATTGAACTGAATGAAGGAGCCTATTTATAGGACTTCAAATGGACAATCTCCTGCCAAAACTGTTAAGCCACTTGCAAAAGGAATTAATTTCTTTTGCCACATTCATGCATGTAACATTACTTTTGGAGTCGGCACTGATTGTTTGTTGCAACTGAATTGTGCAACTCTTTGCAAGTTGTTTTAATTAAATGAGTGGTGGCCCCCACCAGTTGCCAACTTGCATTATTTGCTAACAATCTCCCACTTGAAGACTGATTTCAGTCTGTCTTCACACCTGATCAATGCAACAGCCGTTCCCGGTCTTGTCAGTTTCAAAATCCAACTGAAGCTGAGCATAACTTCAGTTTATCAACAATTACAAACTTTGTTAGCATGTCTGCTGGATTCTTACTCCCTTGAATCTTCTCAAGTGTTAACACGCCATCCTCTAACAGAGATCTGATGAAGTGATAACGAAGTCCAATGTGTTTTGTTCTGGAGTGAAATGCAGAGTTCTTCGCCAAGTGTATTGCACTCTGACTATCATTGTATAAAACATTATTTTCATCTTTGAATCTCAGTTCATCTAACAAACCTTGAAGCCATATAATTTCTGTACTGGCTTCTGTCACTGCTACATACTCTGCCTCCGTCGTGGACAATGCAACAATCTTTTATAACCTTGACATCCAACTACCTGCCCTTGATCCCAGAGTGAACACATAACATGTGGTGCTTCTTCTATGATCAACTTCTCTGGCAAAATCTGCATCTATGTACCCCTGCACTTTAGCTTGTCCTCTGCCAAAGTACAAGCACTTATCTCTAGTGCCTAGTAGATACCTCAAGATCCATTTGACTGCTTCCCAATGAACCTTACCCGGGTTTGACTTAAACCTGCTAACAGCTCCCACTGCATAGCCAATGTCTGGTCTAGTACAGACCATCGCGTACATCAAACTCCCAATGGCTGAGGCGTAAGGAACCTTGGCCATTAAGTCTCTCTCTTCGTTGGTCTGAGGAGACTGATTTTTGGATAGCCGAAAGTGAGTAGCCAATGGTGTGTTGATTGGCTTACTTCCCATATTGAACCTTTGTAAAATACAATTGATGTATTCTGCCTGAGATAACTGCAAAACCCCTTTTTGCTTATCTCTAGTGATTTGCATCCCAAGAATCTTCTTTGCTGGACCCAAATCTTTCATGTCAAACTCTTTTGACAATTGCTTGCTACTTCAAATTTTTGATCTCGTTCATATCTGAACCAGCTACTAACATATTGTCAACATAAAGTAGCAAAATAACATAACTTGAGTTATACCTCTTGAAGTAGCAACAGTGGTCGGCATTGCACTTCTGGAATCCTTCCTTGTGCATAATCTTCATTCCTTTCTCACTCATGTGACCAAGTCTTTGGTGCCATAAGTTTGGATTTTGGTTGCTTGCTGCAACTGCAATCTAACAACACCCTTTTGCCGCCATGTAAAGAGTGCCACTTTTCTTTCCTCGTGCAACTGCCATTGCACCCTTTGAAATCTTCCAGTCATCTTCATGGAAGATTGTAGTATAGCCCTCACTGGCTAATTGACCCACATAAATGAAGTTTTTTCTCAGGTCGGGAATATGCCTGACATCCTTCAGCTTCCACTCAAAACCGTTCAATTTAATTTTCACTGTTCCTTTACCAACAATATCACAAGGTTGGTCATCGCCAAGATATACTTTACCGAGGTTTCCAGACACGTACTCCCCAAAGAGTCTTTTCTGCGAAGTAGCGTGAAATGATGCTCCAGAGTCTAACACCCAAGACTCTTTCTTGCTCTCTAAAGAGCATATAAACACATCATCTTGTGTTGATGTCGATGCAACATTAGCTTCGATCTTCGGCGTTTGATTCTTCGATGCACTCTTGCACTGATTTTTGTAGTGTCTGACCTTTCCGCAATTCCAACACACAACAGTCTTTGAGTTTTCAAAATTGTTGGGATTTCTCGATCTGGATCTCCCATTCTTTGATCTTCCTCGGTGGTTTGATCTTCCACGATTGTTGTTTATCGATCGGCCTCTCGACTCCGTCGACAAAGCAGAGGGGGTCGAAGTTTCGACTGACTTCTCCGCCGGATCTCTTCGTTTAGAATGAGATCACGTACATCATTGAATTTTAACTTATTGCTTCCCGACGAGCTACTCATAGCCGTGACCGTAGCATTCCAACTTTCTGGAAGGGCGGACAAAAGTAACAACGCCTGTACTTCATCGTCAAACTCAATCTTGATCGAACTCAACTGGGTCGTGATTGTACTGAGTTCATTGAGATGTTGGGCCACCGATGCCCCTTCGGTCATCCGCAAATTAAATAACCGCCTCATTAAATGCACTTTATTTGAGGCCGAAGGTTTCTCGTACATATTTGAGAGTGCCTTCATAAGACCTGCCGTGGTCTTTTCCTTCGCTATGTGAAAAGCGACATTGCGAGATAACGTCAACTGGATAACTCCAAGAGCTTGTCTGTCAAGGAGTTTCCACTCATCCTCCTTCATGGATTCTGGTTTATCTTCCTGGAGAGGCAAGAATAAATTTTTCTGATACAAATAGTCCTCTATTTGCATTTTTCAGAATCCGAAGTCCGCACCATCGAACATTTCGAGTTTCATTTTCCCTTCGTCTGCCGCCATTGCTCCCACTTAAATCTGGTTGGCCCGGGAAAAAAAAAATTCCTGAGCTCTTGATACCAGTTGTTAGGAAAAACCACAACTAGATTTAATGAAATAGCAAAAAAATGAACACAAAATTTACGTGATTCACCCAAAATAGGCTATATCCACAGGCTGTTGCAGATCTTTTAATAAAGAGAGATAATTACACCGTGTTTACAAATACTCACAACTCTCTCGACTCACCAAAGAAAATACTCACTTAATTTTCACACAATATCTTTCACAGTTTAGGAAAACACTCTGAAATTTTGCGCTCAAATTTTTTGCCTAAACTAAGCTTGAAAGAATTGCTGAGGAGATAATGCTTGATGGTGCTCTCGGGGTTCTGATGAATTGAACTGAATAAAGGAGCCTATTTATAGGACTTCAAAGGGACAATCTCCTGCCAAAACCGTTAAGCCACTTGCAAAAGGAATTAATTTCTTTTGCCACAATCATGCATGGAACATTACTTTTGGAGTCGGCACTGATTGTTTGTTGCAACTGAATTGTGCAACTCTTTGCAAGTTGTTTTAATTAAATGAGTGGTGGCCCCCACCAGTTGCCAACTTGCATTATTTGCTAACACATGCAAGTATTCTAGAATCACAATTTTGTAGCCCAATAAGCAAGGAGAG
This sequence comes from Penstemon barbatus, assembly GCA_003313485.2. Taxonomy (NCBI): domain Eukaryota; kingdom Viridiplantae; phylum Streptophyta; class Magnoliopsida; order Lamiales; family Plantaginaceae; genus Penstemon; species Penstemon barbatus. The sequence continues at coordinate 68,339,288 of CM064879.1, read as the reverse complement.
GTTCTCAACATAAAAAAATGTCAATCACTCAAAATATTCTGGGATGATTTCTGTTGATGACATATTTCAAATTTTGATAAAGAAGCTCATTCCAAGCCTTTGAATTTCATACTGAAGATTGAACATGATCATAACTTTTTGTGTATTGTAAAATGTTGCCTTCAGAATCAACCTCATCAACTTTCACCCCGTTGTAAAATGTCGATGATTTTTACAAAATTAGTTTCAATAGGAATTTAAGTTTGAAAATTGATAGTGTCGTAACCGAAGTGCTATCTATGTGTGCATCACCTTGTAGATCTTCATCTATTATGGGTTAAAACATTGATCCAATAAAAATGAAATCAATTGTGACAAGTGTGTATGGTTGCATTGCTGCACTTCCACAAACTATAAATTCTATGTTGTCCATGTTCAAGGAAATGTTGAGAGCTATTTTCTCTAAACCATTCTTATGTACGACACATGGTTTGATTGTGACCTCCAAACATACACCCTTGAAGCCAAGGTTTGTATTCGAAGATGGGGTTAAATCTAAGTTATCAGATTTAAAATTTCATAACATGGATATATAGGACATGACCCAATGAAGGCTTTGTGCTGGAGACAACAAGATTATTAACTTTTTACTCAATGAGAAATTGAATCAGATGTAAAATTTGTGTTACTAGTATGTTTTACTATTAATTTATTATTTGTGACAATTTCAATTATGTGTGTTGTTAACATTTTGTAATCTTAGCCAATTGGTACTTGATTATGTTGAATGACATCTAACGAGGATCAACATTAACTACTACTTGCCTTTCAAAGATATAGACTCCAACATAAGGATACATTCATATATACGTTTTGATAAATAAAAATTTTAAACAAATTGTATTAACTTATATATATTTTCTCATCAGATACTCGATTGCATACCTTATTCTATAATCGTTGAAT
>CM064879.1:68203455-68276255 GCA_003313485.2 Penstemon barbatus | reverse complement strand
ACAACATATCTTTTTATGCTTTTTAGTACTAAATAATAATAAATAATTTAATTTTTTTTTTTCAGTTTTTATTTTATTACTTATTTATTTTTATTTTTTGTATTTTTCTTTGCGTGTTTTGACTAGTGAGTGAGAGGCCTTGTTCTACTGTCATTTTCTGAGATATACTCTCGAGGAATTACACCAGACACCAAATCATCCTCTTATACCACCCCCAACCCCCCTACCCCCCCCACCTACCCCCCCCCCCCGGCCCCCCACCTCCCCTTCTTCTCCTTCTCCTATCTCTTCAAATCTGGAATTCTCCAATTCTTCTAACTCTTGTTTTTATCTTTGCTTCTAAAATTCCTCCACCAAAAATCTTCACTTTTTTTCACATCTTTTATGTTTCATATTTCTCCTTTAGCTTTCTAACCACAAAAGTTCTACTAATCTTTTCACTTGAATCAACAAAAAAGATTAGGTTTTATCTATTCATCTCCATTTCTATCTGATCTTTCAGCCCTTTAAATCTTTTAAAGAAATAAAGAAAATTAATTATTCTTCATTTTTAGTTTTCTACAACTTCACTCTTTCAAAGAAATTTAATCTTGTTTTGTTCTTACAAATCACTAGCTGGCGGATTTGTCAATCTTTGTTCCCCTTTTGTGTCCGTGTGTTTTTATATTTTATTTTACTTTTTCCAAACCATTTGGAATTATATAAAAAAAATTGTTCATCTTAGTTCATTTCAACAAAATCTTCTTGCTAGGAGAAAAAAAAAAAGATGCCCTTAGAGCCAGTGCCTGATCTTTCACTACACATTAGTCTACCAAACACTACTTCTTCATCCTCGACTTCAACAATTGGTGAACAATTTAATGTTTCAACCTTCGATTTACTAAACAAAAACAAACCCAACAAAAACGCCACCAACAACTCTTTCATTGAGCTCTCTTTAGGCAACGCTCGTCCGTCAAACAACGAAATCGGTCGACTTCAAAGAAGCTTCAACAATGGAGCAGACGCAGGAGGAGCAACTAATAATAATCATCATCGTCATCATCATCATCATCAATTGGAAACGGTACATACACAAAACCCTTATCTTCATCTAAACCACATAAACCACGGAGTATCCGTGTTAGATGTATCCGACAACAACGCGTTAAGGCCGATAAAGGGTATTCCGGTATATCCCAACCGTCCATTCCCATTCTCACCACTAGAATTAGAATCAAGAGATCCCAGTAAGATGTGTTTCTATCATCAAATGCCTTACACTTCTTCTTCGTCTTCGTCTTCTCTGGAACATCGTATGCCATTGTTGAACCCATCGGGTTCCGGTTATCGAATACCAAGTGGCGTCGGCGGTGGCGTTGGTGGTGGTGGTGTTGGTGGTGGTGCCGGAGGGAGGTTTATTAATGGGATGATGAACCAACATCATGTACATAGTACAAATGAGGTTGTATCGAATAATCATCATTTTAATCATAATTATAACAATCATAATTATGGGATGATGAGATCGAGGTTTTTACCGACGAAGATGCCGGCGAAGAGGAGCATGAGGGCGCCGAGAATGAGATGGACTACTACACTTCACGCGCGGTTTGTTCATGCAGTTGAGCTTCTCGGCGGCCATGAAAGTAATTATTTTATAATTAATTATGATTTCCACAAGTCCTTTTTTGTTTTTTTGCTTCTCTTTGTTTAAATATGTTTTTTAATAGCACATTTTGTTGGTTTTGTTAATTTTTTTTTAGGGGCTACTCCAAAATCAGTGCTGGAACTAATGGATGTCAAAGATCTCACTCTTGCTCATGTCAAGAGCCATTTACAGGTAAAATCAATTGCAATCACATTTTTATATATTTTATAATTATAAAACACTTGGATTCAAAAAAACTAGTAATTTTATATTTTTTATTTCGACTAACCCCAAAACATTCCAAAAATTTGAGAAAACCCCCAAAAAAAAAAAGTAAAGTAATTCATTAAAATGTAGAAATATACTTTCACATCTCTCTCTCTTTCTCTTTGTGTCGGTTTATTAATTTGAGTCCGTATATTTCTCCGGCACAGTAGCCAATGAATGCAGAGAGTGAATGAATGAATTAATTAATTAAAGAGAAGTCATAGGAAGCAGTCAGAAGAGAGAGAAATAGAAATTAAAGGAAAGTTGCAGAAGACAAAAACCCCAATCCATCATTTTTCAATGATACTACTTACCAGTACTACTACTCTTTTACAGCTCATAATTATCAAAACATCAACCTCCACCTCGTGTTTAATGATGTCTTAATTAATTAATTAAATCATTCGGAATGTAATGCAGATGTATAGAACTGTTAAAACAACTGACAAGCCTGCAGCTTCATCAGGTACACACACGGTCTTTAAAGTTCAAGCTGCTTTTTAATTAATTGTTTAATTTATTAATTGTAATCTTGTTCTCAATCAATCCATTTTTGGTTCATGCATTTTTTGACATTTTGGGTTTGTTTGTTTAAGGACATTCGGATGGGTCTGGTGAAGATGACCTTTCTACAGTAGGAAGTACCGGAGGAGGAGGAGGAGGAGGAGGAGGAGGAGGAGGAGGAGGAGGAGATCGGGCCGGGCTTCGACGGTTCATGGATCCGAGAGGCCCGTCGCATGATGGATCTAATTTCCAACAAGATGTTGTTGAGAATAATTACCCTTCCACTGCAAGTACATTGTGGAGTAATTCTTCGAGGTACATAATTAATTACTTCTATGGATTGCATAGATTAAGAAATATAATAAATAGTCATTTTTTAAAAATAAAAAGTTTAAAATTTCTTTTTAATCAAATAATTACAGTATTAATTAACATTAGTTACAAGCATTGACAAGAATGATAAAATTTGTATAAAAAATTAATTTTACTTTGGAAAATGACTTAAATTGAACAGAGATACACATGATGAAACTCAGATATTACACTGTCTACATTGTGCAGACGTATTTTTGAAATGACGTATGTAACAAATTATTTGGACACAAAGTCATAAGAAATTGCACGACATGTAGCATCTGTGTATTTTGTGTGCAAATCATACATATGTGTAATCAATATAAAGATATATATACTAGTTAAATGCCCACGTACTAATCTTAGAAAAAAAAATAGGATGCTTATGATGGAATAATAATGAATTCCTTTCCTTTTCCTTTTGCATGGTAAATGTGAACTGACGTCCACAATTTTTCAAGGAATAAAAGTGTTCTTATGGCAGCTTTTGCTTTTGTTTTGTTCCGTTTTTTCTTTAATTAAATATATTCTTTAATAATCTTTTTGAAAGATTTTCACCTGAGATTAGCTTTAGCCAAATGGGGTGCTTAATATGAAGTTAAAAATTAAGCTCAAAAGCCAAATTATTATAAATAAAGATGAGAAAGCAACCACTTCTAAATATGCTTTTCTTTTTCTCCTTAAATTATTTCAGTTCTTAAACATTGTTTTAATTTATTCTCTTCACGAGGTAATATACTATCTGCTTATAGGACCGGAAAAGGAGCTGTATCTTGACTTAAGTGCTCTCCTTTTCTTTTCATGAATTATGTTATAGGTGGGCCCACATCTAGGTCATTCGCAAACGAAAACTTATCTATCTCACTTTGATGTTACGCCTATAATTTACTTAAATGAGTTGTCAACAAATATTTAAATTAATATATTTGTCGTTATATATGCAAAGTGACATCAAATTATGACATTAAATTGTTAAATATGAAATTCATAAATAAAATATGCTTATTTTCAAAATTAGTGTATTTACAAATATATTGTGATTTGTTACGTACATACACCTAATTTATAATGTTAAATTTCTTTTCTCCAAAATCATTTCCATAAAATCCAAGAATTATTTTGCAAAATCTTGACAGTTTTTTGTACGTTTTCTTTTCAGTAGGAGGCTTTCTGGTTTTGCTGGTACACTTTACTTCTTTAAGTTACATTTTCCATTTTTAGGCATAAGAGATTTCCAAACATTTAAAGTCTGAATTTGTCCAACAAATTTCTACTACTTATTCAAATTTTGACTAAAGGACTTGTCAGCAAAGAAAAAATTTAAATGATTTTTTTTTAATAATTATTTCAACATGGGCATTCGTTAAATATACACATAAGATTGTTGCATTTTATTCACCACAATATAAGGATAATTGTGTTGTAGTACATTCTTTTATCAAAATATATATTTAGCTACTACAATGAAGTCGTAAACTTATTTGAAATTTATGAATTTATATATCATTTTCACGTAACCAACAATAATGCAATGGTAATTGGAAAATAAACAAAATAGTTATCACCCTTAGACTTAGTTATGCTAATTGCACACTATTAAACCAAAAATCTAGCTCTTTTAATTTAATTTATATGACAATAATTGCACACTAATTCTCTTTTTTTTTCCTTTGTTTTTAGTAGCCGAGAGGGTTGGCCACAAACTAATGCGGGTGAGTTGCACGGACTCAATAGATCATCGTCCTTTCCATCTCAATCAAATTCTGGTCGCCTGATAGAGGTAAATCTGTTACATTGTGTAATTTATGATCATGTTTTCAAAGATTCAAGAGTTTATATTTTACATCTTTGTTGAGAATATAATTCCCATATGTATTATATATCAAGAGTAAGTGATAATAATTATATGACCTTGGGAAATCCACCCTTTTCGGGCTACCTTTGAGTTGATTTAGGTCCTCTTGATTTTAGAGTTAGCTTGTCCATGTGTTTAATATGGTGTTAGACGTAGACCCCAAGTTAATGTTGATCATCTCCTTTCGTGATGGGCTTCATTTGTTCTTGCTCACGTGTCTGCTTGTTGGCCCTTAACTACATGTCCATAAGCTTTGGCATTTTGTAGTCTCTTGTGTTGGACTTACTTCACCCACACATTGAGTCTGGTCTCACGAGAAAATGCAGTTTCGAGAATAAAAGTTTCACATTGATTGGATATCAAAACTATGAGTAAGTGATCCTTACATGAAATTGCGCAATCTTCCCTTCGTGAGCTGACAACTAACGTGAGTTAGGTCCAATTCAATGAGGATACTTAGCCAAATTAAATACATGTGTTTAATATGTTTAATCTAGGAAAATCGTCGTTGTAGAATGGGAAGATAATAGGCTGTCCAATTATTTGTGTTTGAATAAGTAGATTCGTAGGGAAGGAAATGGAGGGAATCGTTTTTCCTTTCATAGCTCTATCGAAAAATTATTTTATGCAGTTGTTGCACACGTTTTTAGTACAACACATCAATTTAAAGATTTTCAATTATGAATCATATAATACACCATGCAATCATCTCCACCCTACCATGTTCGATGAAAAAATTGAATTTATTGAACAATATCATAACTATTATTATGACATTGTGCAACAAACTCAATCTTTTTACAATGCGTAGTTGGGATGTATTCATGGAGTTTATAACATCCTATAATATGAAAACTCCAGATTAAGATTGATGTGTTGCACTAAAAACGTGTGCAACGACTGCATAAAATATTTTTTCAAAGTCTTTCCTTCCCCTTCACTTACTAGTTACTACCAGTTTAATTAACAAGACATGAGCATATTGAACCTATCTTGTCCCATACTCAATCTATTTGGGCATGCTTAAGATAATATTCTTCAAATATGATGTAATAGTTAGCAAAATTAAACAATAAACATAAAATACTACTTACAAATTAATCTGATAAACTCCACGTTTATTCATGTAATTTATTTTTTTGTATTTATTTAATTTCGATAAATGCATGACTCTCAACAAATTGGTGCAGGAAAATGAATATTCGCGTTCAAAGAGTTATGCAATGCCCAATTCTGAAAATAATTACAAGAATCCGAGCTTGGAATTTACACTAGGATTGGGCAGAGCGGAGTGGAATGATGAAAAAGAGCGCCATTAGCAAATTATACTTTATACGTATTTTCCTTATTTATAAAGAGGTGATTTCCTTGGATATCTAAGCTTGTTGTCTCATAGTTTAGTGAACATTTTTTGGTTTCTTAGTTTATTTTAATTTCCATTTAATTACTCCTCCATTTTTTCTCCTTTTAGGAGATTGGGAGAATGTAGATGTAGTTTTTTTCTTTCTTTTTTGGGGGGTTTCTTTTTGTTGAGATTTTGGTTGCGAATGAGTTTCCTTAAGTAAACCTACATGGAAAGATATTGGAAAAAGATTAAATGGTATTAGTGTGGTTAATGTCCCTATTTTAGCAAAGTTTTTTTTTTGAATTTTGAGAATCAATTAAGTTGCAAATAAGTGTATGTATTCAATAATGGACCGGAAAAGGCTTATTTTACAATGTCATTGTAATTAGTGTTTTGATAATCTTTATGAAGTTAAAACTTTAAATCTTAAATATTATTATTATGTAACGAAAATTATCTAAGTGTAATGACATGCGATCTATCACAACTAAATGTACTTATACCGTGCATGTGAGTAATCACACGGACTTTATGTATTAACTATCACATGCAATTGTATTCACAATGATAATTTAATCCATGTTACATTCATAATGTTCAATTTAATTCTTTATGATATGAAAATGAGTTATTTACCCCCTATAATCTCATAAAGTTTAACACTGATTTTCTAATAATTTTATAAATGGCACTTTACCCCCCCTTGTGTTATGAGAATGTGTCAGTTTAATCTCATATATTATGATAAATATTGTGATAGTTTATGCTCATGTGTTATAATAAATGTGGCAAGTTACTTACCCCTCTATGTTAAACAAATGTTTTTCATGCACACTCTCAATTTCAGCAAGTGAGTTATACTCTCCAGCCGAAGGAGGTAAATTGCTTCTTTAATATTTTCATAGAATGATAAAATATGCTCTTTTAAAACATTACATGTGGTAAATTGAACATTATGCATTTCACATTACGTAAATTTTCATTAAATCATTGTGAATGATACACACAATTTTAGAAGAATGGCCAAGCATAACACATATAAATATATTTATTTCTTAATTGAATGCATGGACGATGTTGCATGATGTTTAGACTAAAATTTTCCTAATTATATAATCCTTAATTTTGATTTTTGCTTACATAGCACGGGATATATAGATGACGTATCATTGTTTGTTTGCAGAAATTAACTTCTGATTTTTAAGAAAGTACTTCTAACTGCGGAAGCTAAAAACAATCTTGTTCTTGTTTCTTTTCATCTAAAAAAAACCAGTTTCAGAAACTCAAACTAAAAACAACAAAAATGATTGAAAACGGGCTAGATTTAATGAACATCCAAGCGGGTCGGGTCCTAGTCCAATAAACATTGACGATCGGGCTTGGCATGGTCCAAGTCTATGTTTAGTCTGTCGAACAAGAACAAGGGCAACGTGAGCGGGTCCTGATAGAACATAAGTAATAATATTTATATATTTTAACAAAAGAGAAAAAACTCATGCGTTTAGGCTAAATGTTTTATTCTCATTTTATTAAGTAAATAATACAAATAGGATGCACAGTGTCGTAAATCGATCAAACGATACCAACACCAAATTCGATATGCATCGAATATCAAAATCAAATATTGATCAGTTCAATATTCAATACATATAACAATATCGGGTACAATTTACCATAATTCTTATCACAAAACGAAACAAAAGAAACTTTAGCCATATTATTCGAAAAGATAAGGTTAAATTAATGAATCAAGAGCTTCGGTTTGAACCAAGAAGAAAAAGTAAATTAGGTTTAATATCATAGCATATACATAGGGGCATTTTCATTCATTCACATGCAAATATGATTGCATCTTGTTAATGAAAGACAAAATTGTTAACTTCCTTAATGGGCCAAAAATAAAGCCAAGCAGGCTACAAAATAGTTAGGCCTATAGATCAATTGGGGCCAAATGGTAACTGGGTTCAGTCATATGAAACTAATTGAACGGGCCTAAGTTAGGCCCAATTGGTGATGAAGTTCAAGCCTATGAGCATAACCAGATGGGCTTAAGATTAAGTCCTTATCTTATTATATTTAGCCCAAATAAGGAGAATATATTCTGGAATCGATGTGATCATGTGAACGTTTATAAATAGGGAAAATCGCACTTGCCCCCCATCCTTTAGACCTTTTTGCACTTTCCCACCTATCCTTTCAAAATTTGCAGTTACCCACCCACCTTTTTAAGTAGTTGCAGATTCCCCCCTTAAGCAATTGGAGGTGGTATTTCTGCCCAGATTTTGTCATGTGCCGGTCACATGCAACTTTCCTAAGGGTAAAGTCGTCTTTTCAATCGCACATTTATTAACTTATCTCCTCCAATTTTTTCTACCCTGTTAGTTTACATATGAGGAAAATAAACAACAAATTGATGACAAAGCTCAAATGTCTGCAAATCAATTGACAAAGAGAACGTTGTGGATCGAACTTTAGCATGGAGGAGATACACTTAATATGTTCAATTTTGGGTAAATTATGCAGTTTTAGTCGGACAATCCAATTGCTTGAGGGTCAATTTATTTTATTGAACATATGCTCAAGAGGAGGTATGAGTTTAGTTATCAGAATAAATTGCAAAATTTGAATGCGAAAAATTACACTTCTAGAGTATTAAAAAGAGTTGTGAACTTGTGATGATAGTGTATTGGCTTGTAAAAAGTATGTGACGTATCTTTAATCTTTATTTGGTCTAGCTATTCCAGTGTTGTTCTATGATTTTGAGTAATGAAGTTTTGAAAATAGTTGAAAGATTCACTAATGCTAGCTGGTCAATTTGATTTTATTTTTCTAGACGTGGTAGAAATTTTGTTTGAGTTTGATTTGATTATTAAAATAATATAGCTCAAATGAGGCTTCATGGAGTCGAACATGAATTGAGTTTGAGTATCTTGATATATTTACATTTTTTTTGTCACTTTTGTAATTTATCGTCGAGGTCGAACCAAGTTTAAAAAATTATCGAACAATCTCGAGTTGAATAATGAGTAATTTGGTTTGATTTTGATCCCCAAAATTTTGTTTATTTTCCTCATATGTAAACTAACAGGGTAGAAAAAATTGGGGGAGATAAGTTAATAAATGTGCGATTGAAAAGACGACTTTACCCTTTGAAAAGTTGCATGTGACCGGCACATGACAAAATCTGGGCAGAAATACCACCTCCAATTGCTTAAGGGGGGAATCTGCAACTACTGAAAAAGGTGGGGTGGGTAACTGCAAATTTTGAAAGGATAGGTGGGAAAGTGCAAAAAGGTCTAAAGGACGGGGGGCAAAGTGCGATTTCATTGAAGCAGTTTTCTTTGCCTCAAAATGGAGATTCCGCTTGCATCCCTTCGCGTCTTGGACTATTAAACGTTGGATCTCTTGTCTCTTACGCCTCGACTCCACCTTCTTCCCTGGGACTGATTGTGCACTTGAATTTCTTAATTTTTGTATTATTGTTTTGGACCAGGTTTGGAAAGAAAGGAACAATGTTTTGTTCAATGCCACTGTTCTGAATTTTTCCGTTCTGGCGAACAAATGTTGTAAACTGGCTGCTGATCACTCTTTTGCTCAATCCAGGAAGCGCTTACTTGCAATTTCTCCTCCTCTCATTGCTGCTTGGAAAGCTCCCCCTAAAGAGTTTCTCAAAATCAACACTGATGTTGCTTTTTTTGAGGGTAAAGCTGTCCTTGCCATACTTATCCGAAATTTTGAAGGTGCAGTTTTGTTTGCTTCGGTTAAAACTGAATTTCATTTGGATGATACTAGTGTTGAGACTACTGCAATTAATGAAGCTATGGTCCCCCTTGATCAAGCAAATTGGAGTTGTGCTATGTTTGAAAGTGACTCGTTCAACTCGGTTTTAATGATCACTAGTCAATGCCCCTCTTTTGATTGGTCTTGTAAAGCCGAGGCTGAATTTGCTCGTAGACTCCTTCAGAAATGGCCAAATTGGAAAGTTAAAAAGATCCCGAGGCTTGGAAACAAATTAAAGCGGCCCATAATTTAGCGAAATGGGGAAAAAATTGTAACTTGAGTGGTTCTATTCCCCTTACCCTTATCCCCACTTCTGTTTTTTGTGATTCGGTTTCTCCTAAAACTTTTGTAACAGACTTATTTTCTTCGGTTAATGCTTAATCTTTTACTTATCAAAAAAAAAAAAAAAAAAAAAAAATGAAAGTAGACATGAAAATATATCATGTGGTACAAAATTTGTATTTTCGTATCCAATTGTACCAAAGTTTCAAGTTGGCCTATTCTATGATATCAAAAATCAAATTTCCCTATTTTGAAAGGTTAAATATAAGTTTAACATCGATCATACCATTAAAGATGGTCTTAGACCATCTCCAATCGAGCCGGCAATCGGGCATGAGGAGGGGTTACCGACTTGGTTCGGTTGGAGACGGTGACTGGCAATCGGCAAGGCAGGGGGCAGGGGACATCGGGCATGCTGGCAATGGTAGCCTGCCTGCTTGCCGGCTGGGAAATGCGTTGGGTTTCAAATTTGTTTTTTGCTTTTTTTTTTTTTAACAAAAATTAATTTTAGGGGCCAATTATTAAATACAAAATGTTTTAGGGGAAGAATATTAAATAATAAAAACTGTATTAAGGGCAGAATATTAATTTAAATAAACTATTTTGAAGTATTGATAAAAAAAAAAGGGCAAAACATTCCGGCTAACTCATGAACTCCGACCATGTCCTGTCGATCGAGTGGCAACCATGCATATAATAATATAAGTTATAACCCATATATCCATAATTAACAAAACATCCATCATAATAAAATATAACAATACATGAATGAGCATAGTTTAACCAAACTAGCTATAATTTATATATACATCCTTGTTTAGATCAACAACCACAACACCAATGTTATCACTACTTCCACGAGCCAAGGCGAGTCGAGTGAGCAGCGTTGCTGCAGAAGCACTCCGTGAGGTGATCAACCTGGGACCTTAATTTTTTGTGCAGTCACGGACAACATGACATGCCATCTTGCTCGATATCACGTCCCATAATCCATCACTTGCGAGTATCAAAAACTCGTCCTCTGAATCCCTTCTTTCGATAAGGACTTTTGGCTCCGATATCACATATGGTTTTAGGTACTGGTCGCTTGCAAAAATATATATATACACATATTTTTAGCTAGCACTCAAGCAAAAATGTATGAATTTTTTTAAAGATCTAGTTACCTATTGCTCGAGTCATATCCAAAACCCCTTCAACTCGTGCAATATCGAGGTTCACTATACTTCCTCCAACCACTTTAATCCTCACCCTTTCATCCGCTCTATTTGCAGGTTGCATACATATACTCACTATGAATTTTTGAAAAAACTGTCCACAAACAAAATTTCATTCCAATAAATTAGCTAAGTAATGACCCATTTCGCATTGGATTTTGGATTCAAAGTTCCAAATTTAATTTTAGATATGAGAACCCAGATACCGAATGTTGAAACTAAAACCCCAAATAGTTACGTACGTAATGATCGAAAGAGAGCGGAACAAGACTCTCCCCGCGGAAAAGGACGGCGCGTGAATCTCCACAATTTGCCACGCCGATATGTTCTTGAGTCAGAACCACAACCACGGCAGTGGAGCCAGATTGGAGCACCTCTCTGCGGTCAACGCAGCTGCAGCGGAAATCCGGAGTCCCGTAGCAGCTGCATGTTTGCAGCGCCAACAACTCTGTCCTGGAAAAACAACTACGAAACACCCTCCTCCACGCCCACCGTAGCGCTCCCTCGTCCAAGATGTCTATCGGTCCCACATGTCTTTCCAACCCCATTACTTCTTCCTCCAAGATTGAATGCATGTTCTGCTTGCACATTATAGCAAACTGCATGCACCGGCGCGGCCAATTAATCTTTCATTTTTAAAACTTTTGTTGGGAAATTTAATTTTTTGATCCGGTGATCGATTGAACTCGGCATATATAATTCATCCAACATAAAATGCAATTGTATTGTTTAATCACTCTCTTATGAACTAAAAGAAAAAACTTTAATATTTTGGTGCACTTGTTAAGTTAAATACATAAAAATATATGAGTCATCCGATCCGATCCCTATAGTTAAATTAAATAGATTTAATCCCTATATAAACGAAAATTAATCTTTTCAAAAAAAGTAGCACTTTCCCATGTGAATGACTTAGTTAATTAAATACGACCAAATTAATTAGGCCGATCTGATCAAATTAATTAAAATGATCCTTTTCTTAATAATTAATTAATGAGTTAGTATGTAATTAATGTAAATTAAGAGGAGATGGGAAAGTACGTGAGCTCCTCCACGACCATCAAAAACTCCGAAGAAATGCAGCGGAAGGTGGTGATTAATAGGCGGCGAACATAGATTGGTCTTAACCGAAATGGCGTCTTCCATTTTGGATCGCCGGCCCACGAAGGTCACCGCCCCAACTCTTCTCCTCATCTCCTCCAGCGCCGCCATACCACCACCACAGATCTGCGTCTCCTCATTATTACCATCCTGTTGTGGGGTTTGCGCAATTGAACCCCTAGATGGTAAGACACGGCCATTGGCGGCAAGCACTGATTCCCGCCTCGCCTGAATCCTCAACCGCCACTTCTCCTTGCACCCGTCATCTTGAGTGCTTGCCATATATATAATATATATATATATATATAGAGAGAGAGATATATATATTTTGTATATAATTGTATAGTAGCTAGCAACACAGCAAGGAGTAGTACAGAATGAATGGTGTGTATCTTTATAGGTGGGTACATTTCCATTCACACTTTACATACAAACAAAAACAACAATACTACCCAACCACCACCGGTCCGTTCACATCACATACAAACAAAATTTTACACCACACTACCCATGTGTTCATTAGTAACGGCCGGAGTGCTTTTTACAAAAAAGTAAATTTAAAGTGATTGAATTCTGGAAATATTGCACTGCTACATGGTAATTTGATACATACATTTGTAACTCATATGAAGTTTGGAACAACAGGAAACCAAACATTCATTACTTTAAAATTTTTGGTTGTAAATGCTTTGTGTTAAATAATGGGAAAAATCACCTTACTGCATTTGCAGAGAAGGTTGACGAAGCTGTTTTTGTAGGATACTCTACAGTTAGTAAAGCTTATAGAGTTTTTAACAAAAGAACATTACTAGTAGAAGAATCCATACATGTAGTATTTGATGAACCAAATCAATCTTCTAAAAAGAATCAAAGTACTAGTCAAGATCTGTCTACTGATTTTCAGAAATTGAGTGTTGAATGAAATGAAGAATATGTTCCCATCATACTACCTGACCTCAACCCAGCTGATAACTCAAGTGCTGTTCAAAATCACAGTGCTAATTGTCTAACAGACGAGTTGCAAACAGCTGACAGACCAGAGACTGTTCAACAGACAAATACTGAATCTCCAACAGTAGTGTTGCAAGATCAAAACAGAGGACAACATCCAGACCTGCAACCTGATCTTAGATGGCTCAAGAATCACCCACCAGAGTTAGTGATTGGTCTCATTGCTGATTGGAAAGCTCCCCCTAAAGAGTTTCTCAAAATAAACACTGATGTTGCTTTTTTTGAGGGTAAAGCTGTCCTTGCCATACTTATCCGAAATTTTGAAGGTGCAATTTTGTTTGCTTCGTTTAAAACTGAATTTCATTTGGATGCTACTAGTGCTGAGAATACTGCAATTAATGAAGCTATGGTCCTCCTTGATCAAGCAATTTGGAGTTGTGCTATGTTTGAAAGTGACTCTTTTAACTCGGTTTTAATGATCACTAGTCAATGCCCCTCTTTTGATTGGTCTTCTAAAGCCGATGCTGAATTTGCTCGTAGACTCCTTCAGAAATGGCCAAATTGGAAAGTTAAAAAGATCCCGAGGCCTGGGAACAAATTAAAGCGGCCCATAATTTAGCGAAATGGGGAAAAAATTGTAACTTGAGTGGTTCTATTCCCCTTACCCTTATCCCCACTTCTGTTTTTTGTGATTCGGTTTCTCCTAAAACTTTTGTAACAGACTTATTTTCTTCGGTTAATGCTTAATCTTTTACTTATAAAAAAAAAAAAAAATTGAAAGTAGACATGTAAATATATCATGTGGTACAAAATTTGTATTTTCGTATCCAATTGTACCAAAGTTTCAAGTTGGCCTATTCTATGATATCAAAAATCAAATTTCCCTATTTTGAAAGGTTAAATATAAGTTTAACATCGATCATACCATTAAAGATGGTCTTAGACCATTTCCAATCGAGCCGGCAATCGGGCATGAGGAGGGGTTACCGACTTGGTTCGGTTGGAGACGGTGACTGGCAATCTGCAAGGCAGGGGGCAGGGGACATCGGGCATGCTGGCAATGGTAGCCTGCCTGCTTGCCGGCTGGGAAATGCGTTGGGTTTCAAATTTGTTTTTTGCTTTTTTTTTTTTTTTTTTTAACAAAAATTAATTTTAGGGGCCAATTATTAAATACAAAATGTTTTAGGGGAAGAATATTAAATAATAAAAACTGTATTAAGGGCAGAATATTAATTTAAATAAACTATTTTGAAGTATTGATAAAAAAAAAAGGGCACAACATTCCGGCTAACTCATGAACTCCGACCATGTCCTGTCGATCGAGTGGCAACCATGCATATAATAATATAAGTTATAACCCATATATCCATAATTAACAAAACATCCATCATAATAAAATATAACAATACATGAATGAGCATAGTTTAACCAAACTAGCTATAATTTATATATACATCCTTGTTTAGATCAACAACCACAACACCAATGTTATCACTACTTCCACGAGCCAAGGCGAGTCGAGTGAGCAGCGTTGCTGCAGAAGCACTTCGTGAGGTGATCAACCTGGGACCTTCCTTTTTCATGCAGTCACGGACAAAATGACATGCCATCTTGCTCGATATCACGTCCCATAATCCATCACTTGCGAGTATCAAAAACTCGTCCTCTGAATCCCTTCTTTCGATAAGGACTTCTGGCTCCGATATCACATATGGTTTTAGGTACTGGTCGCCTGCAAAAATATATATATATATATACATATTTTTAGCTAGCACTCAAGCAAAAATGTATGAATTTTTTTAAAGATCTAGTTACCTATTGGTCGAGTCGTATCCAAAACCCCTTCAACTCGTGCAATATCGAGGTTCACTATACTTCCTCCAACCACTCTAATCCTCACCCTTTCGTCCACTCTATTTGCAGGCTGCATACATATACTCACTATGAATTTTAGAAAAAACTGTCTACAAACAAAATTTCATTCCAATAAATTAGCTAAGTAATGACCCATTTCGCATTAGATTTTGGATTCAAAGTTCCAAATTTAATTTTAGATACGAGAACCCGGATACCGAATGTTAAAACTAAAACCCCAAATAGTTACGTACGTTATGATCGAAAGAGAGCGGAACAAGACTCCCCCCGCGGAAAAGGACGGCGCGTGAATCTCCACAATTTGCCACGACGATATGTTCTTGAGTCAGAACCACAGCCACGGCAGTGGAGCCAGATTGGAGCACCTCTCCGCGGTCAACGCAGCTGCAGCAGAAATCCGGAGTCCCGTAGCAGCTACATGTTTGCAGCGCCAACAACTCTGTCCTGGAAAAGCAACTGCAAAACACCCTCCTCCACGCCCACCGTAGCGCTCCCTCTTCCAAGAAGTCTATCGGTCCCACATGTCTTTCCAACCCCATTACTTCTTCCTCCAAGATTGAATGCATGTTCTGCTTGCACATTATAGCAAACTGCATGCACCGGCGTGGCCAATTAATTTTTCATTTTTAAAACTTTTGTTGGGAAATTTAATTTTTTGATCCGGTGATCGATCGAACTCGGCATATATAATTCATCCGACATAAAATGCAATTGTATTGTTTAATCACTCTCTTATGAACTAAAAGAAAAATTTTAATATTTTGGTGCACTTGTTAAGTTAAATACTTAAAAATATATGAGTCATCCGATCCGATCCCTATAGTTAAATTAAATGATTTAATCCCTATATAAACGAAAATTAATCTTTTAAAAAAAAGTAGCACTTTCCCATGTGAATGACTTAGTTAATTAAATACGACCAAATTAATTAAGCCGATCTGATCAAATTAATTAAAATGATCCTTTTCTTAATAATTAATTAATGAGGTAGTATGTAATTAATGTAAATTAAGAGGAGATGGGAAAGTACGTGAGCTCCTCCACGACCATCAAAAACTCCGAAGAAATGCAGCGGAAGGTGGTGATTAATAGGCGGCGAGCATAGATTGGTCTTAACCGAAATGGCGTCTTCCATTTTGGATTGCCGGCCCACGAAGGCCACCGCCCCAACTCTTCTCCTTATCTCCTCCAGCGCCGCCATACCACCACCACAGATCTGCGTCTCCTCATTACTACCATCCTGTTGTTGGGTTTGCGCAATTGAACCCCTAGATGGTAAGACACGGCCATTGGCGGCAAGCACTGATTCCCGCCTCGCCTGAATCCTCAACCGCCACTTCTCCTTGCACCCGTCATCTTGAGTGCTTGCCATATATATATATATATATATATATATAGAGAGAGAGATATATATATTTTGTATATAATTGTATAGTAGCTAGCTACACAGCAAGGAGTAGTACTGAATGAATGGTGTGTAGCTTTATAGGTGGGTACATTTCCATTCACACTTTACATACAAACAAAAGCAACAATACTACCCAACCACCACCGGTCCGTTCACATCACATACAAACAAAATTTTACACCACACTACCCATGTGTTCATTAGTAACGGCCGGAGTGCTTTTTACAAAAAAGTAAATTTAAAGTGATTGAATTCTGGAAATATTGCACTGCTACGTGGTAATTTGATACATACATTTGTAACTCATATGAAGTTTGGAACAACAGGAAACCAAACATTCATTACTTTAAAATTTTTGGTTGTAAATGCTTTGTGTTAAGTAATGGGAAAAATCACCTTACTGCATTTGCAGAGAAGGCTGATGAAGCTGTTTTTGTAGGATACTCTACTGTTAGTAAATCTTATAGAGTTTTTAACAAAAGAACATTACTAGTAGAAGAATCCATTCATGTAGTATTTGATGAACCAAATCAATCTTCTAAAAAGAATCAAATTACTAATCAAGATCTGTCTACTGATTTTATGAAATCGAGTGTTGAATGAAATGAAGAATATGTTCCCATCATACTACCTGACCTCAACCCAGCTGATAACTCAAGTGCTGTTCAAAATCACAGTGCTGATTGTCTAACAGACGAGTTGCAAACTGTTGACAGACCAGAGACTGTTCAACAGACAAGTACTGTTCAACAGAGTACTACTGAATCTCCAACAGTAGTGTTGCAAGATCAAAACAGAGGACAACATCCAGACCTGCAACCTGATCTTAGATGGCTCAAGAATCACCCACCAGAGTTAGTGATTGGTGATCATTTTGATAGAGTAAAGACAAGAAGAGCTGCTGCACAAGATGCTATGTTTGCCAGTTTTCTATCTCAAATAGAGCCTAAACAAATTGAAGAAGCTCTCAGTGATTTCTTCTGGATTGAAGCTATGCAAGAAGAGTTGAATCAATTTGAAAGGAACGAAGCATGTTACTTATTTCCAAGACCAAGCCATCAAAGAGTAATTGGCACTAAATGGGTTTTCAGAAATAAAATGAACGAAGATGGTATTGTCACTAGAAATAAAGCAAGATTAGTGGCCAAGGGTTATTGTCAAAAAGAAGGAATTGACTTTGATGAAACATTTGCACCAGTAGCAAGACTTGAAGCAATCGAACTGTTTCTAGCCTATGCTGCTTACAAGAACTTCACTGTCTATCAGATGGATGTGAAGTCAGCATTTCTCAATGGAGAATTGCAAGAAGAAGTGTATGTTGAACAACCGCCTGGATTTGAAGCTTATCAACAAGAAGACAAGGTATATCGTCTGAAGAAAGCCCTCTATGGACTGAAACAGGCTCCAAGAGCATGGTATGCTACCCTATCTGATTTTCATTTAATTAAAGGATTTCGAAAAGGTAAGGTAGACAAAACCTTGTTCACAATTGAATGGGAGAATCATATATTACTTGTGCAAATGTATGTAGACGATATTATTTTTGGTTCAACTAACCAACAGATGTGTGACAAGTTCTCCAAGCTGATGCATAATAAGTTTGAAATGAGCATGATGGGTGAAATCAATTATTTTCTTGGTTTGCAAGTTAGACAGTTGTCTAATGGAATATTCATCAACCAAGCAAAATACACAAGGGATCTGTTCAAGAAATTTGGTATGGAAACTAGCTCTACTGCTACTGTTCCTATGTCTACTAGTCTTCGTTTGGATAAAGATGAAGATGGCAAATCAGTGGACATAACCAAATACAGAGGCATTATTGGGTCACTGTTGTATCTAACAGCCAACAAACCTGATATCATGTACTCTGTTGGGGTTTGTGCGAGATTTCAATCAAATCCTAAGGAATCTAATCTCTTTGCTGCCAAGAGAATTCTGAAATATATTAAGGGCACTCAAGAATTGGGAATGTTGTATCCTAGAGAATCTGGATTTGAGCTTATTGGATATTTAGATTCAGACCTTGATGGCTGCAAAATTGATAGGAAAAGCACAACAGTTGCTTGTCAATTTTTAGGTAGTCGTCTGATCTCATGGATGAGTAAGAAACAGACTTCAGTATCCATATCTACTGCTGAAGCTGAGTATATAGCTGCTGGAGCTTGCTGTGCACAGATACTTTGGTTGAAGCATCAACTAGAAGATTACAATATCAAGATCAGTGGAATTCCAATCTACTGTGACAATACAAGTGCAATATCCCTTACTCAGAATACTACAAGTCATTCAAGGACTAAGCATATTGAGATCAAGCATCACTTCATTAGAGATCATGTGGAAAAAGGGAATGTTAAGATTGAGTATGTTCATACAGACAATCAGATAGCTGACATTTTCACCAAACCTCTAAGTGAAGTAAGGTTTTCAACTCTAAGAGCTGAACTAGGACTACTGAATTTGGATGCATAAGCTGAGGGGGAACTTATCAGAAGACTGAAGTTCATCAGCACAATCATCCATTATCATATTCAATGATTAACTCTTAACAGACTAGTTAACTTATGAATTCTTAAAGGCAGGGGGAACGTGTAAGACTAGCGGTACTTCTGTTCTAGAGATGAAATTGGTTAGTGACAGTTAGTTGAAGTTATGTTATCAGAAGATATGTTCTTAATTCTTGAAGATTGAAGATCAAATTATCTTGCTGGATTGACAAACAGCAGAGGAAGATTACTAGCTATTGGCTTTCTCTAGTAATATCAGATAACAGATCACTCGTCTGTTAGATAAGTTAAACTCTACTCATCTGATACTTTATATAAGCATGGTCATAAATCGCATCTTTTGAAACACACTTTTATAAGTAACAGATAAGTGCCGATTGAGTTTCCCGCCCATCTGACATTAAAATAATAATTTTGAAGTCCGCAATTCTCACCCACACGATTTAGAAACTGTCAGATCAATCTTACGCTTCACATTAATCACGATAACCAAAACCGAAAGAAACGTATAAAATCCGATCTGAACAGATCAGTCGACTTACGCACACAAAATTCCCAAAATTCTCTAACTCTCTAAGCTCTCTGTTTCTTTAGCTCTCAAATTCTCACAACTTTTACATCACTTAATCTAAAAATGGCTATTGCTGAGGGAAGATATCTAAGCTACGAAAAATTCTTCGCCACTGGCACTGATCTCATGAGGGAAATCATGAAGAAAATCAAAGAATCGTCGCTGGTACCGGTTCTAGAAGCACATGAGGATTTTGTTTATCTGGAAGATGTTGCTGCTTTCTACAAAACCAGGGAATTCAACAATGATAGGACTACTATGGTTGCCACAGTTGGGGGTAAGAAGATTTGTATATCTGCTGCTGTTTTGAGTGAAATATATGTGCCGAAAAACGAAGGAGGAGATGTAACAGACCTAGGGTCTGAGAAATAGGATGAGTTTTGGCTGATTTGTGCTAAGGAGGGATAGGAAATGTCAGGAACTCTGACGAAGACTCAGCTCAAGGATGAGTATCAGAGGTTCGCTGATATAATTGCGAAGGTGTTGGACTGCAGCACCAGTTCTCTGGATGGTTTACCCAGAAGGAGATACTATACTATGATTTGCATCTACTATGGTTTGAAAGTTAACTGGGCTGCTCATGTATTTGATCTGCTGAGTGACAAGAAGACAAACTATGGCATTCTGCTTAGTCATCTGTTCTTAAGTTTGAATTGTCAAGTGATAAATGGAAAGGCTATCCATGGTGGCATGGAATTCAAACTGTATGAGCCAGTTAGAAGTGTAGGTGCTTCTAAAAGAAAGGCTCCTGCCAAGATTGCTAAGGCACCTGCCAAGAAGAGCAAAAAGGCTGGTCAGACCAGTGGGTCTGCTGATCAAACAGTAAGCACTACTGTTGAAGCTGGATCAGCTCAGCCTGAAATTGTCATTCCTGACAAAGTAATTGATGATTTTACTGAAGAACTTGAGAAGATGGAGACTGGATCATCTCCTGAGAGAACAGAATCAGATGAACTTGTTCCTCAAGTTACAAGGAGAATGAGGACAAGGAGTTCTGCGAAAGGACCTCCTCAATCTAAACCTTCAAGAAAAATTACCAAGTCAAGGACAAAGAGAAAGGTAACCATCTCTGAAGAGTCACCTGAAAAAGTAAGAGAGATACCAGCATCAGCAGAGAGACCGATTATCATTGAAGAACCTGCTGCTGAGCCTGCTGGAGACTCATCTGTTGCACTGTCTGCTGATGTTAGAGAAGAACAGCAGAATGGCACAACAAACGAAGGGGATGCACTCCTTCTGCACCCTGCTCCTGTTGCTACCACTCCACTACAGACTGTGGAAAGTCCTGAAGCAAAGAAGCAAATGACTGGTAAGATTGTAATCCCTTATCTCTCTGCTGCTGAAAAGAAGAAACTAGATGAGGCTGAGAGATAAAGGAAGGCTGCTGAAAAGGCAGAAGAAGATCGCCAAAAGGCCCTTGAGCTCAAGAGACTGGAAGAAGAAGCCAGTAAAATGACTCAAGCACAAAAAGATGCTATTGAAGCAGCAGAGTTGGCTGCTGCCATTGAAGCAAGTGCTAAGGACTCTCATGGTCCAAGGCAAGCTGGTGGCATTGTGATTGGTGAACAAAGAGATCCCACCAAGCCTAAGCAAGTTATGCCCCCACCTGCAGTACAACCAAAGAGGAGAGCAGAGTTAAAACTGGCATTGGAGATTGTCAGAGATGACCCTGCTATATTTGATGAGTTTATTGCACGTTTGGATGCAGAAAACAACAAGATTACTCGTCTGACGATGTTCAACAAAGAAAAGGTTAGATATAACAGATGGAGGGAATATCGTCTTACAAAGAGTAAGGATCAAATTGCAAGCTGGAAGGCTTTTGCTGATGAAGAAGCCTAGGTTATGAAATGGCTTGAGACAAGTTCTCTGACTCAAGCATTGGACTCAGAGTTTTTCTTGGATAAGCTGAGGCTGAGGATCAGTAATATAGCAAAGGCTGAAGCAAAGAAATTGTATGATTCCGTTCCAGAGGAGTATGCTGATAATGAAGATCTCAAGGAACGAGCAATCAAGTTGGCTGTTTCCACCACAATGGAAACTTGGGCCAAAAGAACTAGGAAGATGAAGGGACAGCCAAGTTCTCTGCTCCCCCTTCCAAGTTTGAAGCAGATTGTTTATGGACCTACCATTATACCATATGAAGAGCTCCCTGAGGATCCAATCTCCCCATTTGTTCCAATTGATAATCTGACATGGATCACTCATAGATCTACTTTGGATAATGCAGGTAAAATGCGTACTATTGCAAATGTTAAGAAGGTCCAAGCACCACATGCTGATCAGAATAAGGAAAAAGAAAGTACTTCTGATCCTGCTGATCAAATCAAGGAAAAAGAAGCTACTTCCGACCCTGCTGATCAAATTAAAGAAAAAGAAGATACTTCTGAACCAGCTGATCAGTCAAAGGAGAAGGAAAGCACTCCAAATCCAGCTGAACAGATCAAGGAAAAGGAGGGTACTTCTGAACAAGCTGATCAGACTAAGGAGAAGGATAGCACTCCTAGTCAAGCTGATGAGACCAAGGAAAAAGAGACTACTCCTGGTTCAACAGATCAGATCACAGAATCAGCAACCCTTGCCTTACCTCCTATTCCAACTGATGTTACTTCTACTTCTAAATGTTTACAGCCATCTCAGTTGGACACAATTCAACAAATGATTTCAAATTCAATGAAGGAATTAGAAGAGAAGATAACTGCAAATCTGTTGGCTGCTTTAAGTCAACCAACCCAAATAGCTGCTCCTGTTCCTACTTCGCTGATATAAGACACTGCTCATAATGTGGAAACTATCAGACAAGATATGGATGTGATTAGAGCAAGAACTCAAAGTACAGTTGCTGGTTGGAGACATATTACTGAAACAGTTGAAATGGCCATTCAAGCTGAGGATGAAACATTAGAGAATCTGATGAAGGACTTCAAGGCATCTGCTGATATGATTCTGGCAACTCAGATTCAGCTAGGCGACCAAGGGGAAGTTGTTCTTAACAGAATGGATGCATTCGAGGCCAATAAACTCAGACAGAAAGCTCAACTTGATGCAATGGAAGAGAACATCAAACTTCTCTGTGAGACACTTCAAGTTCCACCAGTCTTACCACAGTATCCAATCAACCCTGCTGATGATGACAAAAAGGGGGAAGATAGGGTACCTTGTGAAGAGAAAGATTTCTCAAAGACTGCTGATCTAGAAGGAACTGAAATACTGGAGGAATCTGCCAAGGATGAAGATGCTGATGAAGAAAATGAAGGCACAAGCAGACCAGTAGATCAGTCAAATGCAGAAGAAGAAGAGGAAGCTGATGAAACTGAAGCTCAAGAAAAGTCTAAGGGAACCGCAAAGACTGATAAAGAAATTGCTGCTGCTAAGGACTCAGCTGAAGAACAGCTAAATCCTGATGTAAAGCATAAGAAGTTGGAGCTGCTAAAACAAAGATTCTTCAAGGATTTAGAAGCTGAAACTTCTAAACCTGAAGAAGATGAAGAGGACAAGCAAGAAGATAAAGCAGAAGACTAGTCTAGTCTAGATCACTTATGCTTAGAAGGATTTAGGACTCATTGCTGATTGGAAAGCTCCCCCTAAAGAGTTTCTCAAAATCAACACTGATGTTGCTTTTTTTGAGGGTAAAGCTGTCCTTGCCATACTTATACGAAATTTTGAAGGTGCAATTTTGTTTGCTTCGTTTAAAACTGAATTTCATTTGGATGCTACTAGTGCTGAGAATACTGCAATTAATGAAGCTATGGTCCTCCTTGATCAAGCAAATTGGAGTTGTGCTATGTTTGAAAGTGACTCTTTTAACTCGGTTTTAATGATCACTAGTCAATGCCCCTCTTTTGATTGGTCTTCTAAAGCCGATGCTGAATTTGCTCGTAGACTCCTTCAGAAATGGCCAAATTGGAAAGTTAAAAAGATCCCGAGGCCTGGGAACAAATTAAAGCGGCCCATAATTTAGCGAAATGGGGAAAAAATTGTAACTTGAGTGGTTCTATTCCCCTTACCCTTATCCCCACTTCTGTTTTTTGTGATTCGGTTTCTCCTAAAACTTTTGTAACAGACTTATTTTCTTCGGTTAATGCTTAATCTTTTACTTATCAAAAAAAAAAAAAAAAAAAAAAATGAAAGTAGACATGAAAATATATCATGTGGTACAAAATTTGTATTTTCGTATCCAATTGTACCAAAGTTTCAAGTTGGCCTATTCTATGATATCAAAAATCAAATTTCCCTATTTTGAAAGGTTAAATATAAGTTTAACATCGATCATACCATTAAAGATGGTCTTAGACCATCTCCAATCGAGCCGGCAATCGGGCATGAGGAGGGGTTACCGACTTGGTTCGGTTGGAGACGGTGACTGGCAATCTGCAAGGCAGGGGGCAGGGGACATCGGGCATGCTGGCAATGGTAGCCTGCCTGCTTGCCGGCTGGGAAATGCGTTGGGTTTCAAATTTGTTTTTTTGCTTTTTTTTTTTTTTTTTTTTTTTTTAACAAAAATTAATTTTAGAGGCCAATTATTAAATACAAAATGTTTTAGGGGAAGAATATTAAATAATAAAAACTGTATTAAGGGCAGAATATTAATTTAAATAAACTATTTTGAAGTATTGATAAAAAAAAAAGGGCAAAACATTCCGGCTAACTCATGAACTCCGACCATGTCCTGTCGATCGAGTGGCAACCATGCATATAATAATATAAGTTATAACCCATATATCCATAATTAACAAAACATCCATCATAATAAAATATAACAATACATGAATGAGCATAGTTTAACCAAACTAGCTATAATTTATATATACATCCTTGTTTAGATCAACAACCACAACACCAATGTTATCACTACTTCCACGAGCCAAGGCGAGTCGAGTGAGCAGCGTTGCTTCAGAAGCACTTCGTGAGGTGATCAACCTGGGACCTTCCTTTTTCATGCAGCCACGGACAAAATGACATGCCATCTTGCTCGATATCACGTCCCATAATCCATCACTTGCGAGTATCAAAAACTCGTCCTCTGAATCCCTTCTTTCGATAAGGACTTCTGGCTCCGATATCACATATGGTTTTAGGTACTGGTCGCCTGCAAAAATATATATATATACATATTTTTAGCTAGCACTCAAGCAAAAATGTACGATTTTTTTTAAAGATCTAGTTACCTATTGGTCGAGTCGTATCCAAAACCCCTTCAACTCGTGCAATATCGAGGTTCACTATACTTCCTCCAACCACTTTAATCCTCACCCTTTCATCCACTCTATTTGCAGGCTGCATACATATATTCACTATGAATTTTAGAAAAAACTGTCTACAAACAAAATTTCATTCCAATAAATTAGCTAAGTAATGACCCATTTCGCATTAGATTTTGGATTCAAAGTTCCAAATTTAATTTTAGATACGAGAACCCGGATACCGAATGTTAAAACTAAAACCCCAAATAGTTACGTACGTTATGATCGAAAGAGAGCGGAACAAGACTCCCCCCGCGGAATAGGACGGCGCGTGAATTTCCACAATTTGCCACGACGATATGTTCTTGAGTCAGAACCACAGCCACGGCAGTGGAGCCAGATTGGAGCACCTCTCCGCGGTCAACGCAGCTGCAGCAGAAATCCGGAGTCCCGTAGCAGCTACATGTTTGCAGCGCCAACAACTCTGTCCTGGAAAAGCAACTGCGAAACACCCTCCTCCACGCCCACCGTAGTGCTCCCTCTTCCAAGAAGTCTATCGGTCCCACATGTCTTTCCAACCCCATTACTTCTTCCTCCAAGATTGAATGCATGTTCTGCTTGCACATTATAGCAAACTGCATGCACCGGCGCGGCCAATTAATTTTTCATTTTTAAAACTTTAGTTGGGAAATTTAATTTTTTGATCCGGTGATCGATCGAACTCGGCATATATAATTCATCCGACATAAAATGCAATTGTATTGTTTAATCACTCTCTTATGAACTAAAAGAAAATTTTTAATATTTTGGTGCACTTGTTAAGTTAAATACTTAAAAATATATGAGTCATCCGATCCGATCCCTATAGTTAAATTAAATAGATTTAATCCCTATATAAACGAAAATTAATCTTTTAAAAAAAAGTAGCACTTTCCCATGTGAATGACTTAGTTAATTAAATACGACCAAATTAATTAAGCCGATCTGATCAAATTAATTAAAATGATCCTTTTCTTAATAATTAATTAATGAGGTAGTATGTAATTAATGTAAATTAAGAGGAGATGGGAAAGTTAACTGGACTGCTATTATATTTGATCTGCTGAGTGACAAGAAGACAAACTATGGCATTCTGCTTAGTCATCTGTTCTTAAGTTTGAATTGTCAAGTGATAAATGGAAAGGCTATCCATGGTGGCAAGGAATTCAAACTGTATGAGCCAGTTAGAAGTGTAGGTGCTTCTAAAAGAAAGGCTCCTGCCAAGACTGCTAAGGCACCTGCCAAGAAGATCAAAACGGCTGGTCAGACCAGTGGGTCTGCTGATCAAACAGTAAGCACTACTTTTGAAGCTGGATCAGCTCAGCCTGAAATTGTCATTCCTGACAAAGTAATTGATGATTTTACTGAAGAACTTGAGAAGATGGAGACTGGATCATCTCCTGAGAGAACAGAATCAGATGAACCTGTTCCTCAAGTTACAAGGAGAATGAGGACAAGGAGTTCTGCGAAAGGACCTCCTCAATCTAAACCTTCAAGAAAAATTACCAAGTCAAGGACAAAGAGAAAGGTAACCATCTCTGAAGAGTCACCTGAAAAAGTAAGAGAGATACCAGCATCAGCAGAGAGACCGATTATCATTGAAGAACCTGCTGCTGAGCCTGCTGGAGACTCATCTGTTGCACTGTCTGCTGATGTTAGAGAAGAACAGCAGATTGGCACAACAAACGAAGGGGATGCACTCCTTCTGCACCCTGCTCCTGTTGCTACCACTCCACTACAGACTGTGGAAAGTCCTGAAGCAAAGAAGCAAAGGACTGGTAAGATTGTAATCCCTTATCTCTCTGCTGCTGAAAAGAAGAAACTAGATGAGGCTGAGAGACAAAGGAAGGCTGCTGAAAAGGCAGAAGAAGATCGTCAAAAGGCCCTTGAGCTCAAGAGACTGGAAGAAGAAGCCAGTCAAATGACTCAAGCACAAAAAGATGCTATTGAAGCAGCAGAGTTGGCTGCTGCCATTGAAGCAAGTGCTAAGGACTCTCATGGTCCAAGGCAAGCTGGTGGCATTGTGATTGGTGAACAAAGAGATCCCACCAAGCCTAAGCAAGTTATGCCCCCTCCTGCAATACAACCAAAGAGGAGAGCAGAGTTAAAACTGGCATTGGAGATTGTCAGAGATGACCCTGCTATATTTGATGAGTTTATTGCATGTTTGGATGCAGAAACCAACAAGATTACTCGTCTGACGATGTTCAACAAAGAAAAGGTTAGATATAACAGATGGAGGGAATATCGTCTTATAAAGAGTAAGGATCAAATTGCAAGCTGGAAGGCTTTTGCTGATGAAGAAGCCTAGGTTATGAAATGGCTTGAGACAAGTTCTCTGACTCAAGCATTGGACTCAGAGTTTTTCTTGGATAAGCTGAGGCTGAGGATCAGTCATATAGCAAAGGCTGAAGCAAATAAATTGTATGATTCCGTTCCAGAGGAGTATGCTGATAATGAAGATCTCAAGGAACGAGCAATCAAGTTGGCTGTTTCCACCACAATGGAAACTTAGGCCAAAAGAACTAGGAAGATGAAGGGACAGCCAAGTTCTCTGCTCCCCCTTCCAAGTTTGAAGCAGATTGTTTATGGACCTACCATTATACCATATGAAGAGCTCCCTGAGGATCCAATCTCCCCATTTGTTCCAATTGATAATCTGACATGGATCACTCATAGATCTACTTTGGATAATGCAGGTAAAATGCATACTATTGCAAATATTAAGAAGGTCCAAGCACCACATGCTGATCAGAATAAGGAAAAAGAAAGTACTTCTGATCCTGCTGATCAAATCAAGGAAAAAGAAGCTACTTCCGACCCTGCTGATCAAATTAAAGAAAAAGAAGATACTTCTGAACCAGCTGATCAGTCAAAGGAGAAGGAAAGCACTCCAAATCCAGCTGAACAGATCAAGGAAAAGGAGGGTACTTCTGAACAAGCTGATCAGACTAAGGAGAAGGATAGCACTCCTAGTCAAGCTGATGAGACCAAGGAAAAAGAGACTACTCCTGGTTCAACAGATCAGATCACAGAATCAGCAACCCTTGCCTTACCTCCTATTCCAACTGATGTTACTTCTACTTCTAAATGTTTACAGCCATCTCAGTTGGACACAATTCAACAAATGATTTCAAATTCAACGAAGTAATTAGAAGAGAAGATAACTGCAAATCTGTTGGCTGCTTTAAGTCAACCAACCCAAATAGCTGCTCCTGTTCCTACTTCGCTGATATAAGACACTGCTCATAATGTGGAAACTATCAGACAAGATATGGATGTGATTAGAGCAAGAACTCAAAGTACAGTTGCTGGTTGGAGACATATTACTGAAACAGTTGAAATGGCCATTCAAGCTGAGGATGAAACATTAGAGAATCTGATGAAGGACTTCAAGGCATCTGCTGATATGATTCTGGCAACTCAGATTCAGCTAGGCGACCAAGGGGAAGTTGTTCTTAACAGAATGGATGCATTCGAGGCCAATAAACTCAGACAGAAAGCTCAACTTGATGCAATGGAAGAGAACATCAAACTTCTCTGTGAGACACTTCAAGTTCCACCAGTCTTACCACAGTATCCAATCAACCCTGCTGATGATGACAAAAAGGGGGAAGATAGGGTACCTTGTGAAGAGGAAGATTTCTCAAAGACTGCTGATCTAGAAGGAACTGAAATACTGGAAGAATCTGCCAAGGATGAAGATGCTGATGAAGAAAATGAAGGCACAAGCAGACCAGTAGATCAGTCAAATGCAGAAGAAGAAGAGGAAGCTGATGAAACTGAAGCTGAAGAAAAGTCTAAGGGAACCGCAAAGACTGATAAAGAAATTGCTGCTGCTAAGGACTCAGCTGAAGAACAGCTAAATCCTGATGTAAAGCATAAGAAGTTGGAGCTGCTAAAACAAAGATTCTTCAAGGATTTAGAAGCTGAAACTTCCAAACCTGAAGAAGATGAAGAGGACAAGCAAGAAGATAAAGCAGAAGACTAGTCTAGTCTAGATCACTTATGCTTAGAAGGATTTAGGACTCATTGCTGATTGGAAAGCTCCCCCTAAAGAGTTTCTCAAAATCAACACTGATGTTGCTTTTTTTGAGGGTAAAGCTGTCCTTGCCATACTTATCCGAAATTTTGAAGGTGCAATTTTGTTTACTTCGGTTAAAACTGAATTTCATTTGGATGCTACTAGTGCTGAGACTACTGCAATTAATGAAGCTATGGTCCTCCTTGATCAAGCAAATTGGAGTTGTGCTATGTTTGAAAGTGACTCTTTTAACTCGGTTTTAATGATCACTAGTCAATGCCCCTCTTTTGATTGGTCTTCTAAAGCCGATGCAGAATTTGCTCGTAGACTCCTTCAGAAATGGCCAAATTGGAAAGTTAAAAAGATCCCGAGGCTTGGGAACAAATTAAAGCGGCCCATAATTTAGCGAAATGGGGAAAATTGTAACTTGAGTGGTTCTATTCCCCTTACCCTTATCCCCACTTCTGTTTTTTGTGATTCGGTTTCTCCTAAAACTTTTGTAACAGACTTATTTTCTTCGGTTAATGCTTAATCTTTTACTTATAAAAAAAAAAAAATTGAAAGTAGACATGTAAATATATCATGTGGTACAAAATTTGTATTTTCGTATCCAATTGTACCAAAGTTTCAAGTTGGCCTATTCTATGATATCAAAAATCAAATTTCCCTATTTTGAAAGGTTAAATAGAAGTTTAACATCGATCATACCATTAAAGATGGTCTTAGACCATCTCCAATCGAGCCGGCAATCGGGCATGAGGAGGGGTTACCGACTTGGTTCGGTTGGAGACGGTGACTGGCAATCTGCAAGGCAGGGGGCAGGGGACATCGGGCATGCTGGCAATGGTAGCCTGCCTGCTTGCCGGCTGGGAAATGCGTTGGGTTTCAAATTTGTTTTTTGCTTTTTTTTTTTTTTTAACAAAAATTAATTTTAGGGGCCAATTATTAAATACAAAATGTTTTAGGGGAAGAATATTAAATAATAAAAACTGTATTAAGGGCAGAATATTAATTTAAATAAACTATTTTGAAGTATTGATAAAAAAAAAGGGCAAAACATTCCGGCTAACTCATGAACTCCGACCATGTCCTGTCGATCGAGTGGCAACCATGCATATAATAATATAAGTTATAACCCATATATCCATAATTAACAAAACATCCATCATAATAAAATATAACAATACATGAATGAGCATAGTTTAACCAAACTAGCTATAATTTATATATACATCCTTGTTTAGATCAACAACCACAACACCAATGTTATCACTACTTCCACGAGCCAAGGCGAGTCGAGTGAGCAGCGTTGCTGCAGAAGCACTTCGTGAGGTGATCAACCTGGGACCTTCCTTTTTCTTGCAGTCACGGACAAAATGACATGCCATCTTGCTCGATATCACGTCCCATAATCCATCACTTGCGAGTATAAAAAACTCGTCCTCTGAATCCCTTCTTTCGATAAGGACTTCTGGCTCCGATATCACATATGGTTTTAGGTACTGGTCGCCTGCAAAAATATATATATATATACATATTTTTAGCTAGCACTCAAGCAAAAATGTATGAATTTTTTTAAAGATCTAGTTACCTATTGGTCGAGTCGTATCCAAAACCCCTTCAACTCGTGCAATATCGAGGTTCACTATACTTCGTCCAACCACTTTAATCCTCACCCTTTCATCCACTCTATTTGCAGGCTGCATACATATACTCACTATGAATTTTAGAAAAAACTGTCTACAAACAAAATTTCATTCCAATAAATTAGCTAAGTAATGACCCATTTCGCATTAGATTTTGGATTCAAAGTTCCAAATTTAATTTTAGATACGAGAACCCGGATACCGAATGTTAAAACTAAAACCCCAAATAGTTACGTACGTTATGATCGAAAGAGAGCGGAACAAGACTCCCCCCGCGGAAAAGGACGGCCCGTCAATCTCCACAATTTGCCACGACGATATGTTCTTGAGTCAGAAACACAGCCACGGCAGTGGAGACAGATGGGAGCACCTCTCCGCGGTCAACGCAGCTGCAGCAGAAATCCGGAGTCCCGTAGCAGCTACATGTTTGCAGCGCCAACAACTCTGTCCTGGAAAAGCAATTGCGAAACACCCTTCTCCACGCCCACCGTAGCGCTCCCTCTTCCAAGAAGTCTATCGGTCCCACATGTCTTTCCAACCCCATTACTTCTTCCTCCAAGATTGAATGCATGTTCTGCTTGCACATTATAGCAAACTGCATGCACCGGCGCGGCCAATTAATTTTTCATTTTTAAAACTTTAGTTGGAAAATTTAATTTTTTGATCCGGTGATCGATCGAACTCGGCATATATAATTCATCCAACATAAAATGCAATTGTATTGTTTAATCACTCTCTTATGAACTAAAAGAAAAACTTTAATATTTTGGTGCACTTGTTAAGTTAAATACTTAAAAATATATGAGTCATCCGATCCGATCCCTATAGTTAAATTAAATAGATTTAATCCCTATATAAACGAAAATTAATCTTTTCAAAAAAAGTAACACTTTCCCACGTGAATGACTTAGTTAATTAAATACGACCAAATTAATTAAGCCGATCTGATCAAATTAATTAAAATGATCCTTTTCTTAATAATTAATTAATGAGGTAGTATGTAATTAATGTAAATTAAGAGGAGATTGGAAAGTACGTGAGCTCCTCCATGACCATCAAAAACTCCGAAGAAATGCAGCGGAAGGTGGTGATTAATAGGCGGCGAGCATATATTGGCCTTAACCGAAATGGCGTCTTCCATTTTGGATCGCCGGCCCACGAAGGCCACCGCCCCAACTCTTCTCCTCATCTCCTCCAGCGCTGCCATACCACCACCACAGATCTGCGTCTCCTCATTACTACCATCCTGTTGTGGGGTTTGCGCAATTGAACCCCTAGATGGTAAGACACGGCCATTGGCGGCAAGCACTGATTCCCGCCTCGCCTGAATCCTCAACCGCCACTTCTCCTTGCACCCGTCATCTTGAGTGCTTGCCATATATATATATATATATATATACATATATATATATATATATATATATATATACATATATATATATATATATATATATATATATATATATATATATATATATATATATATATATATATATATATATATAGAGTGAGAGAGATATATATATATTTTGTATATAATTGTATAGTAGCTAGCTACACAGCAAGGAGTTGTACTGAATGAATGGTGTGTAGCTTTATAGGTGGGTACATTTCCATTCACACTTTACATACAAACAAAAGCAACAATACTACCCAACCACCACCGGTCCGTTCACATCACATACAAACAAAATTTTACACCACACTACCCATGTGTTCATTAGTAACGGCCGGAGTGCTTTTTACAAAAAAGTAAATTTAAAGTGATTGAATTCTGGAAATATTGCACTGCTACGTGGTAATTTGATACATACATTTGTAACTCCTATGAAGTTTGGAACAACAGGAAACCAAACATTCATTACTTTAAAATTTTTGGTTGTAAATGCTTTGTGTTAAATAATGGGAAAAATCACCTTACTGCATTTGCAAAGAAGGCTGATGAAGCTGTTTTTGTAGGATACTCTACTGTTAGTAAATCTTATAGAGTTTTTAACAAAAGAACATTACTAGTAGAATAATCCATTCATGTAGTATTTGATGAACCAAATCAATCTTCTAAAAAGAATCAAAGTACTAATCAAGATCTGTCTACTGATTTTCAGAAATTGAGTGTTTAATGAAATGAAGAATATGTTCCCATCATACTACCTGACCTCAACCCAGCTGATAACTCAAGTGCTGTTCAAAATCACAGTGCTGATTGTCTAACAGACGAGTTGCAAACTGCTGACAGACCAGAGACTGTTCAACAGACAAGTACTGTTCAACAGACTACTACTTAATCTCCAACAGTAGTGTTGCAAGATCAAAACAGAGGACAACATCTAGACCTGCAACCTGATCTTAGATGGCTCAAGAATCACCCACCAGAGTTAGTGATTGGTGATCATTTTGATAGAGTAAAGACAAGAAGAGCTGCTGCACAAGATGCTGTGTTTGCCAGTTTTCTATCTCAAATAGAGCCTAAAGAAATTGAAGAAGCTCTCAGTGATTCCTTCTGGATTGAAGCTATGCAAGAAGAGTTGAATCAATTTGAAAGGAACGAAGTATGTTACTTAGTTCCAAGACCAAGCCATCAAAGAGTAATTGGCACTAAATGGGTTTTCAGAAATAAAATGAACGAAGATGGTATTGTCACTAGAAATAAAGCAAGATTAGTGGCCAAGGGTTATTGTCAAGAAGAAGGAATTGACTTTGATGAAACATTTGCACCAGTAGCAAGACTTGAAGCAATCGAACTGTTTCTAGCCTATGCTGCTTACAAGAACTTCACTGTCTATCAGATGGATTTGAAGTCAGCATTTCTCAATGGAGAATTGCAAGAAGAAGTGTATGTTGAACAACCGCCTGGATTTGAAGCTTATCAACAAGAAGACAAGGTATATCGTCTGAAGAAAGCCCTCTATGGACTGAAACAGGCTCCAAGAGCATGGTATGCTACCCTATCTGATTTTCATTTAATTAAAGGATTTCGAAAAGGTAAGGTAGACAAAACCTTTTCACAATTGAATGGGAGAATCATATATTACTTGTGCAAATGTATGTAGACGATATTATTTTTGGTTCAACTAACCAACAGATGTGTGACAAGTTCTCCAAGCTGATGCATAATAAGTTTGAAATGAGCATGATGGGTGAACTCAATTATTTTCTTGGTTTGCAAGTTAGACAGTTGTCTAATGGAATATTCATCAACCAAGCAAAATACACAAGGGATCTGTTCAAGAAATTTGGTATGGAAACTAGCTCTACTACTACTGTTCCTATGTCTACTAGTCTTCGTTTGGATAAAGATGAAGATGGCAAATCAGTGGACATAACCAAATACAGAGGCATTATTGGGTTACTGTTGTATCTAACAGCCAACAAACCTGATGTCATGTACTCTGTTCGGGTTTGTGCGAGATTTCAATCAAATCCTAAGGAATCTCATCTCTTTGCTGCCAAGAGAATTCTGAAATATATTAAGGGCACTCAAGAATTGGGATTGTGGTATCCTAGAGAATATGGATTTGAGCTTATTGGATATTCAGATTCAGACCTTGCTGGCTGCAAAATTGATAGGAAAAGCACAACAGTTGCTTGTCAATTTTTAGGTAGTCGTCTGATCTCATGGATGAGTAAGAAACAGACTTCAGTATCCATATCTACTGCTGAAGCTGAGTATATAGCTGCTGGAGCTTGCTGTGCACAGATACTTTGGTTGAAGCATCAATTAGAAGATTACAATATCAAGATCAGTGGAATTCCAATCTACTGTGACAATACAAGTGCAATATCTCTTACTCAGAATACTACAAGTCATTCAAGGACTAAGCATATTGAGATGAAATTGGTTAGTGACAGTTAGTTGAAGTTAACTTATGAATTCTTAAAGGCAGGGGGAACGTGTAAGACTAGCGGTACTTCTGTTCTAGAGATGAAATTGGTTAGTGACAGTTAGTTGAAGTTATGTTATCAGAAGATATGTTCTTAATTCTTGAAGATTGAATATCAAATTATCTTGCTGGATTGACAAACAGCAGAGGAAGATTACTTGCTATTGGCTTTCTCTAGTAATATCAGATAACAGATCACTCGTCTGTTAGATAAGTTAAACTCTACTCATCTGATACTTTATATAAGCATGGTCATAAATCGCATCTTTTGAAACACGCTTTTATAAGTAACAGATAAGTGCCGATTGAGTTTCCCGCCCATCTGACATTAAAATAATAATTTTGAAGTCCGCAATTCTCACCCACACGATTTAGAAACTGTCAGATCAATCTTACGGTTCACATTAATCACGATAACCAAAACCGAAAGAAACGTATAAAATCCGATCTGAACAGATCAGTCGACTTACGCACACAAAATTCCCAAAATTCTCTAACTCTCTAAGCTCTCTGTTTCTTTAGCTCTCAAATTCTCACAGGTTTTACATCACTTAATCTAAAAATGGCTATTGCTGAGGGAAGATATCTAAGCTACGACAAATTCTTCGCCACTGGCACTGATCTCATGAGGGAAATCATGAAGAAAATCAAAGAATCGTCGCTGGTACCGGTTCTAGAAGCACATGAGGATTTTGTTTATCTGGAAGATGTTGCTGCTTTCTACAAAACCAGGGAATTCAACGATGATAGGACTACTATGGTTGCCACAGTTGGGGGTAAGAAGATTTGTATATCTGCTGCTGTTTTGAGTGAAATATATGGGCCGAAAAACGAAGGAGGAGATGTAACAGACCTAGGGTCTGAGAAATAGGATGAGTTTTGGCTGATTTGTGTTAAGGAGGGATAGGAAATGTCAGGAACTCTGACGAAGACTCAGCTCAAGGATGAGTATCAGAGGTTCGCTGATATAATTGCGAAGGTGTTGGACTGCAGCACCAGTTCTCTGGATGGTTTACCCAGAAGGAGATACTATACTATGATTTGCATCTACTATGGTTTGAAAGTTAACTGGGCTGCTCATGTATTTGATCTGCTGAGTGACAAGAAGACAAACTATGGCATTCTGCTTAGTCATTTGTTCTTAAGTTTGAATTGTCAAGTGATAAATGGAAAGGCTGTCCATGGTGGCATGGAATTCAAACTGTATGAGCCAGTTAGAAGTGTAGGTGCTTCTAAAAGAAAGGCTCCTGCCAAGATTGCTAAGGCACCTGCCAAGAAGAGCAAAAAGGCTGGTCAGACCGGTGGGTCTGCTGATCAAACAGTAAGCACTACTGTTGAAGCTGGATCAGCTCAGCCTGAAATTGTCATTCCTGACAAAGTAATTGATGATTTTACTGAAGAACTTGAGAAGATGGAGACTGGATCATCTCCTGAGAGAACATAATCAGATGAACCTGTTCCTCAAGTTACAAAGAGAATGAGGACAAGGAGTTCTGCGAAAGGACCTCCTCAATCTAAACCTTCAAGAAAAATTACCAAGTCAAGGACAAAGAGAAAGGTAACCTTCTCTGAAGAGTCACCTGAAAAAGTAAGAGAGATACCAGCATCAGCAGAGAGACCGATTATCATTGAAGAACCTGTTGCTGAGCCTGCTGGAGACTCATCTGTTGCACTGTTTGCTGATGTTAGAGAAGAACAACAGACTGACACAACAAACGAAGGGGATGCACTCCTTCTGCACCCTGCTCCTGTTGCTACCACTCCACTACAGACTGTGGAAAGTCCTGAAGTAAAGAAGCAAAGGACTGGTAAGATTGTAATCCCTTATCTCTCTGCTGCTGAAAAGAAGAAACTAGATGAGGCTGAGAGACAAAGGAAGGCTGCTGAAAAGGGAGAAGAAGATCGCCAAAAGGCCCTTGAGCTCAAGAGACTGGAAGAAGAAGCCAGTAAAATGACTCAAGCACAAAAAGATGCTATTGAAGCAGCAGAGTTGGATGCTGCCATTGAAGCAAGTGCTAAGGACTCTCATGGTCCAAGGAAAGCTGGTGGCATTGTGATTGGTGAACAAAGAGATCCCACCAAGCCTAAGCAAGTTATGCCCCCTCCTGCAGTACAACCAAAGAGGAGAGCAGAGTTAAAACTGGCATTGGAGATTGTCAGAGATGACCCTGCTATATTTGATGAGTTTATTGAACGTTTGGATGCAGAAAACAACAAGATTACTCGTCTGACGATGTTCAACAAAGAAAAGGTTAGATATAACAGATGGATGGAATATCGTCTTACAAAGAGTAAGGATCAAATTGCAAGCTGGAAGGCTTTTGCTGATGAAGAAGCCTAGGTTATGAAATGGCTTGAGACAAGTTCTCTGACTCAAGCATTGGACTCAGAGTTTTTCTTGGATAAGCTGAGGCTGAGGATCAGTCATATAGCAAAGGCTGAAGCAAAGAAATTGTATGATTCTGTTCCAGAGGAGTATGCTGATATTGAAGATCTCAAGGAACGAGCAATCAAGTTGGCTGTTTCCACCACAATGGCAACTTGGGCCAAACTTGGGCCAAAAGAACTAGGAAGATGAAGGGACAGCCAAGTTCTCTGCTCCCCCTTCCAAGTTTGAAGCACATTGTTTATGGACCTACCATTATACCATATGAAGAGCTCCCTGAGGATCCAATCTCCCCATTTGTTCCAATTGATAATCTGACATGGATCACTCATAGATCTACTTTGGATAATGCAGGTAAAATGCGTACTATTGCAAATGTTAAGAAGGTCCAAGCACCACATGCTGATCAAAATAAGGAAAAAGAAAGTACTTCTGATCCTGCTGATCAAATCAAGGAAAAAGAAGCTACTTCCGACCCTGCTGATCAAATTAAAGAAAAAGAAGATACTTCTGAACCAGCTGATCAGTCAAAGGAGAAGGAAAGCACTCCAAATCCAGCTGAACAGATCAAGGAAAAGGAGGGTACTTCTGAACAAGCTGATCAGACTAAGGAGAAGGATAGCACTCCTAGTCAAGCTGATGAGACCAAGGAAAAAGAGACTACTCCTGGTTTAACAGATCAGATCACAGAATCAGCAACCCTTGCCTTACCTCCTATTCCAACTGATGTTACTTCTACTTCTAAATGTTTACAGCCATCTCTGTTGGACACAATTCAACAAATGATTTCAAATTCAATGAAGGAATTAGAAGAGAAGATAACTGCAAATCTGTTGGCTGCTTTAAGTCAACCAACCCAAATAGCTGCTCCTGTTCATACTTCGCTGATAGAAGACACTTCTCATAATGTGGAAACTATCAGACAAGATATGGATGTGATTAGAGCAAGAACTCAAAGTACAGCTGCTGGTTGGAGACATATTACTGAAACAGTTGAAATGGCCATTCAAGCTGAGGATGAAACATTAGAGAATCTGATGAAGGACTTCAAGGCATCTGCTGATATGATTCTGGCAACTCAGATTCAGCTAGGCGACCAAGGGGAAGTTGTTCTTAACAGAATGGATGCATTCGAGGCCAATCAACTCAGATAGAAAGCTCAACTTGATGCAATGGAAGAGAACATCAAACTTCTCTGTGAGACACTTCAAGTTCCACCAGTCTTACCACAATATCCAATCAACCCTGCTGATGATGACAAAAAGGGGGAAGATAGGGTACCTTGTGAAGAGGAAGATTTCTCAAAGACTGCTGATCTAGAAGGAACTGAAATACTGGAGGAATTTGCCAAGGATGAAGATGCTGATGAAGAAAATGAAGGCACAAGCAGACCAGTAGATCAGTCAAATGCAGAAGAAGAAGAGGAAGCTGATGAAACTGAAGCTGAAGAAAAGTCTAAGGGAACCGCAAAGACTGATAAAGAAATTGCTGCTGCTAAGGACTCAGCTGAAGAACAGCTAAATCATGATGTAAAGCATAAGAAGTTGGAGCTGCTAAAACAAAGATTCTTCAAGGATTTAGAAGCTGAAACTTCCAAACCTGAAGAAGATGAAGAGGACAAGCAAGAAGATAAAGCAGAAGACTAGTCTAGTCTAGATCACTTATGCTTAGAAGGATTTAGGACTCATTGCTGATTGGAAAGCTCCCCCTAAAGTGTTTCTCAAAATCAACACTGATGTTGCTTTTTTTTAGGGTAAAGCTGTCCTTGCCATACTTATCCGAAATTTTGAAGGTGCAATTTTGTTTACTTCGGTTAAAACTGAATTTCATTTGGATGCTACTAGTGCTGAGACTACTGCAATTAATGAAGCTATGGTCCTCCTTGATCAAGCAAATTGGAGTTGTGCTATGTTTGAAAGTGACTCTTTTAACTCGGTTTTAATGATCACTAGTCAATGCCCCTCTTTTGATTGGTCTTCTAAAGCCGATGCTGAATTTGCTCGTAGACTCCTTCAGAAATGGCCAAATTGGAAAGTTAAAAAAAATTGAAAGTAGACATGTAAATATATCATGTGGTACAAAATTTGTATTTTCGTATCCAATTGTACCAAAGTTTCAAGTTGGCCTATTCTATGATATCAATAATCAAATTTCCCTATTTTGAAAGGTTAAATATAAGTTTAACATCGATCATACCATTAAAGATGGTCTTAGACCATCTCCAATCGAGCCGGCAATCGGGCATGAGGAGGGGTTACCGACTTGGTTCGGTTGGAGACGGTGACTGGCAATCGGCAAGGCAGGGGGCAGGGGACATCGGGCATGCTGGCAATGGTAGCCTGCCTGCTTGTCGGCTGGGAAATGCGTTGGGCTTCAAATTTGTTTTTTGCTTTTTTTTTTTTTTTAACAAAAATTAATTTTAGGTGCCAATTATTAAATACAAAATGTTTTAGGGGAAGAATATTAAATAATAAAAACTGTATTAAGGGCAGAATATTAATTTAAATAAACTATTTTGAAGTATTGATAAAAAAAAAGGGCAAAACATTCCGGCTAACTCATGAACTCCGACCATGTCCTGTCGATCGAGTGGCAACCATGCATATAATAATAAAAGTTATAACCCATATATCCATAATTAACAAAACATCCATCATAATAAAATATAACAATACATGAATGAGCATAGTTTAACCAAACTAGCTATAATTTATATATACATCCTTGTTTAGATCAACAACCACAACACCAATGTTATCACTACTTCCACGAGCCAAGGCGAGTCGAGTGAGCAGCGTTGCTGCAGAAGCACTTCGTGAGGTGATCAACCTGGGACCTTCCTTTTTCATGCAGTCACGGACAAAATGACATGCCATCTTGCTCGATATCACGTCCCATAATCCATCACTTGCGAGTATCAAAAACTCGTCCTCTGAATCCCTTCTTTCGATAAGGACTTCTGGCTCCGATATCACATATGGTTTTAGGTACTGGTCGCCTGCAAAAATATATATATATACATATTTTTAGCTAGCACTCAAGAAAAAATGTATGAATTTTTTTAAAGATCTAGTTACCTATTGGTCGAGTCGTATCCAAAACCCCTTCAACTCGTGCAATATCGAGGTTCACTATACTTCCTCCAACCATTTTAATCCTCACCCTTTCATCCGCTCTATTTGCAGGCTGCATACATATACTCACTATGAATTTTAGAAAAAACTGTCCACAAACAAAATTTCATTCCAATAAATTAGCTAAGTAATGACCCATTTCGCATTAGATTTTGGATTCAAAGTTCCAAATTTAATTTTAGATACGAGAACCCAGATAACGAATGTTAGAACTAAAACCCCAAATAGTTACGTACGTTATGATCGAAAGAGAGCGGAACAAGACTCCCCCCGCGGAAAAGGACGGCGCGTGAATCTCCACAATTTGCCACGACGATATGTTCTTGAGTCAGAACCACAGCCACGGCAGTGGAGCCAGATTGGAGCACCTCTCTGCGGTCAACGCAGCTGCAGCAGAAATCCGGAGTCCCGTAGAAGCTACATGTTTGCAGCGCCAACAACTCTGTCCTGGAAAAGCAACTGCGAAACACCCTCCTCCACGCCCACCGTAGCGCTCCCTCTTCCAAGAAGTCTATCGGTCCCACATGTCTTTCCAACCCCATTACTTCTTCCTCCAAGATTGAATGCATGTTCTGCTTGCACATTATAGCAAACTGCATGCACCGGCGCGGCCAATTAATTTTTCATTTTTAAAACTTTAGTTGGGAAATTTAATTTTTTTATCCGGTGATCGATCGAACTCGGCATATATAATTCATCCAACATAAAATGCAATTGTATTGTTTAATCACTCTCTTATGAACTAAAAGAAAAATTTTAATATTTTGGTGCACTTGTTAAGTTAAATACTTAAAAATATATGAGTCATCCGATCCGATCCCTATAGTTAAATTAAATAGATTTAATCCCTATATAAACGAAAATTAATCTTTTCAAAAAAAGTAACACTTTCCCACGTGAATGACTTAGTTAATTAAATACGACCAAATTAATTAAGCCGATCTGATCAAATTAATTAAAATGATCATTTTCTTATTAATTAATTAATGAGGTAGTATGTAATTAATGTAAATTAAGAGGAGATGGGAAAGTACGTGAGCTCCTCCATGACCATCAAAAACTCCGAAGAAATGCAGCGGAAGGTGGTGATTAATAGGCGGCGAGCATATATTGGTCTTAACCGAAATGGCGTCTTCCATTTTGGATCGCCGGCCCACGAAGGTCACCGCCCCAACTCTTCTCCTCATCTCCTCCAGCGCCGCCATACCACCACCAAAGATCTGCGTCTCCTCATTACTACCATCCTGTTGTGGGGTTTGCGCAATTGAACCCCTAGATGGTAAGACACGGCCATTGGCGGCAAGCACTGATTCCCGCCTCGCCTGAATCCTCAACCGCCACTTCTCCTTGCACCCGTCATCTTGAGTGCTTGCCATATATATATATATATATAGAGTGAGAGAGAGATATATATATTTTGTATATAATTGTATAGTAGCTAGCTACACAGCAAGGAGTAGTACTGAATGAATGGTGTGTAGCTTTATAGGTGGGTACATTTCCATTCACACTTTACATACAAACAAAAGCAACAATACTACCCAACCACCACCGGTCCGTTCACATCACATACAAACAAAATTTTACACCACACTACCCATGTGTTCATTAGTAACGGCCGGAGTGCTTTTTACAAAAAAGTAAATTTAAAGTGATTGAATTCTGGAAATATTGCACTGCTACGTGGTAATTTGATACATACATTTGTAACTCATATGAAGTTTGGAACAACAGGAAACCAAACATTCATTACTTTAAAATTTTTGGTTGTAAATGCTTTGTGTTAAATAATGGGAAAAATCACCTTACTGCATTTGCAGAGAAGGCTGATGAAGCTGTTTTTGTAGGATACTCTACTGTTAGTAAATCTTATAGAGTTTTTAACAAAAGAACATTACTAGTAGAAGAATCCATTCATGTAGTATTTGATGAACCAAATCAATCTTCTAAAAAGAATCAAAGTACTAATCAAGATCTGTCTACTGATTTTCAGAAATTGAGTGTTGAATGAAATGAAGAATATGTTCCCATCATACTACCTGACCTCAACCCAGCTGATAACTCAAGTGCTGTTCAAAATCACAGTGCTGATTGTCTAACAGACGAGTTGCAAACTTCTGACAGACCAGAGACTGTTCAACAGACAAGTACTGTTCAACAGACTACTACTGAATCTCCAACAGTAGTGTTGCAAGATCAAAACAGAGGACAACATCCAGACCTGCAACCTGATCTTAGATGGCTCAAGAATCACCCACCAGAGTTAGTGATTGGTGATCCTTTTGATAGAGTAAAGACAAGAAGAGCTGCTGCACAAGATGCTATGTTTGCCAGTTTTCTATCTGAAATAGAGCCTAACCAAATTGAAGAAGCTCTCAGTGATTCCTTCTGGATTGAAGCTATGCAAGAAGAGTTGAATCAATTTGAAAGGAACGAAGTATGTTACTTGGTTCCAAGATCAAGTCATCAAAGAGTAATTGGCACTAAATGGGTTTTCAGAAATAAAATGAAGGAAGATGGTATTGTCACCAGAAATAAAGCAAGATTAGTGGCCAAGGGTTATGGAATTGACTTTGGTGAAACATTTGCACCAGTAGCAAGACTTGAAGCAATCGGACTGTTTCTGACCTATGCTGCTTACAAGAACTTCACTGTCTATCAGATGGATGTGAAGTCAGCGTTTCTCAATGGAGAATTGCAAGAAGAAGTGTATGTTGAACAACCGCCTGGATTTGAAGCTTATCAACAACAAGACAAGGTATATCGTCTGAAGAAAGCCCTCTATGGACTGAAACAGGCTCCAAGAGCATGATATGATACCCTATCTGATTTTCATTTAATTAAAGGATTTCGAAAAGTTAAGGTAGACAAAACCTTGTTCACTATTGAATGGGAGAATCATATATTACTTGTGCAAATATATGTAGACGATATTATTTTTGGTTCAACTAACCAACAGATGTGTGACAAGTTCTCCAAGCTTATGCATAACAAGTTTGAAATGAGCATGATTGGTGAACTCAATTATTTTCTTGGTTTGCAAGTTAGACAGTTGCCTGATGGAATATTCATCAACCAAGCAAAATACACAAGGGATCTGTTCAAGAAATTTGGTATGGAAACTAGCTCTACTGCTACTGTTCCTATGTCTACTAGTCTTCGTTTGGATAAAGATGAAGATGGCAAATCAGTGGACATAACCAAATACAGAGGCATTATTGGGTCACTGTTGTATCTAACAGTCAGCAGACCTGAT
Source organism: Penstemon barbatus (assembly GCA_003313485.2). Classification (NCBI taxonomy): domain Eukaryota; kingdom Viridiplantae; phylum Streptophyta; class Magnoliopsida; order Lamiales; family Plantaginaceae; genus Penstemon; species Penstemon barbatus. The sequence continues at coordinate 68,233,059 of CM064879.1, read as the reverse complement.
ATCATGTATTCTGTTGGGGTTTGTGCGAGATTTCAATCAAATCATAAGGAATCTCATCTCTTAGCTGCCAAGAGAATTCTGAAATATATTAAGGGCACTCAAGAATTGGGATTGTGGTATCCTAGAGAATCTGGATTTGAGCTTATTGGATATTCAGATTCAGGCCTTGCTGGCTGCAAAATTGATAGGAAAAGCACAACAGTTGCTTGTCAATTTTTAGGTAGTCGTCTGATCTCATGGATGAGTAAAAAACAGACTTCAATATCCATATCTACTGCTGAAGCTGAGTATATAGCTGCTGGAGCTTGCTGTGCACAAATACTTTGGTTGAAGCATCAACTAGAAGATTACAATATCAAGATCAGTGGAATTCCAATCTACTGTGACAATACAAGTGCAATATCTCTTACTCAGAATACTACAATGATAGGATAATGCCCAGCAAGCCAACAAATATAAGCTTGTTAAGGAACTTCCTTTAGAAGCAATCTTATGATTTATAAGATAATAGGCCCGTTTATTCATAGTACGTGAATTAAAAAATGGCCACCTTCATCTCTCGCGAACTTATCTAAGCGATTGGTTGAAACCCTGAGATCACTCATGACTACGGGATTATTCACTTCAGTATTGGGTGCGATTAATCATGAAACAGTCTCAAAGGTCGTGATCTCAAAAATGTTCCAAGTCATAGATTCATATCGAGACGGGGTATCGAATGAATCGTCAAGACTTGTAGGATTATGCATGATTCACATGAAGTGAATTTGTTGTCGTTTCATGAACAAGGCATTGAATGCTAGTGCATATGACTAGGTGGTTCGATAGGGGATCGAACGCATCGAACGACCCGAACAGAGAGACCCATCGTGGAAGTGCGTTAAGCATATCGGTAATGGGATGTCTCTCAAGACTTACAATAGTGTACGATTTAGTCCTTTGACTTGAGGTACTAGGGCGGATTCGGTACACGGGAATACGTACTTTGAATTAGGAGCCGATCACATAGCTTGGTCATTGTGCGACTACTTTGGGTACGTATGAACGTGTGCGTGGATAGTTAGTACTAATAAAGGATCTATCGACTCATCTTGATAAGATGAGAGAATTTCCTGTACGTTCTTAGATAATAAATCCGAGGAATCTACGGACGTAGTCGGTGACGAATTTGGAAAGGGGTTTCCAAATTTAGCAGTCACACTGGAATTATTATCCTGAATTAGAAAGTACAGAATTGAGATAATTAGAGGTGCCGACCAATTCACACACCCTAGGTCTCAATCGGGAAATTAGTTGATAGAAGGACCTTATGTACATGGCATTTATAAGAGTTGGAGGTTCACGAATATCAATTCACCTGAAGTTGGGCCTCATGGGCTTGTGGCTAGACATCGACCATGAGGTGTGGGTACTCCTGAAATAATAAGGAAATTAATTCTGGAGTGGTCAATTAAAGTGGTTAATTGATCGGAGCAATTAATTGCTCAATAATTAAATCACGAAAGTCGTGGGCCTGCTGCCAATTGATGGTGAACCTAGAGGGTCACACACAATACAGTTGGACAGTGACAGTCTGAAATGAATCAATTGATTTAAGGAATTAAATCAATATATGAATTAAAGTATCAATTCATGAAGAAGAATAATTAATTAGAAGTAACTAATTAATTAATCAAGAATTAAAGTGTTAATTCAAAATGGAGAATCATTAATTAGGAGTAACTAATTAATGAATCAATTGTAATTTCTGATTGATTAAATCCTCAATTAAAGTGTTAATTGGAAATGATTAATTAATTAATAGTGGATTAATTAATTAAAACACATGGGCCGATCCATATGTAAGTTAATTGATCTTTGATTAATTAATTTAAGCATATGGGCCAATCAATGTAAAGATAAATTAATCTAGCATGGGCCGATTTTGGGAACAATGATCAAATTAATTTAAGATTAATTAAAAGCATATGGCCGATTTTTTTGTTAATTAATTGGGCCGATTTTTGCTTAATTATTTAGTCTTGAATTAATGTTGATTATGTTTGATTATGATAGGGATTAAGAGTTTGTGTTATCTTGTGTAACTAGGAAAGAGATTGAAAGATATCTTGTTTCCTAAAGTGATAAAGATTATGTATATCTTGTTTCTTGATGAGAAGATATTCTTTCAAGATTTAGATATCTATTAGGAGAAGGAGTCTTCTAAATAATGATATCTATAAATACTAGATACACATAATCTAATCGAGAGTTGGAAAACCTAAAAGATTTATTCTAAGCAAGAAAGAAAATCAAAACACATGAAAACAAGGGAGGCCGAAAATTTCAGCCCCCTTCTCGCCCCTTGCATAACCGAACCCTGTCAAGAAAAATCGCCCCTCCCTGTGTAGGATTTTTCTCCAAGTTTTCTTCCCGGATCTGAATCCAATTCTTGACGAGACGATTCCTTAATCCTAGTTCTGAGCCTGGGGATTTCGCGAAGTCACTCAAATCCATTTGGTGTGGACTTTCTCTAGAGGCACAACACTTGGGGTGCTCTAGTGAACAATCAAAGACCGGAGGAAAACCACCACCTTGCCTGTGGTGAGGTAAAATGGCTTTTACCTTCTCATTTAATTTTAGTATATGCTTGCTGAAATTATATTCAACCTTTATTCATATGTGCTAATAAGAAGCCCTGGGATTTGGTGTATAAATAAAAATTTTAAATTCCGCACTGTTGTAGTTGACAATTATACCCATAAAATCCCAACAGTGGTATCAGAGCCTAACTTATTATGCACATATGAAAAAGGCCTGAACACTTCAAATTTTCGTGATTATGTTTATTTGTCGTGTTCTATGCATGGATCTTGCGGATTATGATTAATTATGTGTTCGGGTAAATAGCATAATTCTTATTTGGGCCAGATCTGCAATTTACGAATTTTACAGGACTAAAACTGCAATTTGCGATTTTTATAAAATCTGGACAGAATCTGAAATTTTACTTTTCTGGGAATTTTGGGCTGAAATTGAAAATCTGTTTTTCTAAGCGATAGGGGTCTGTTTTGCAATTTCCGTAAGTTGTGGGGCTGTTTTGCAATTTACAAAAACTTCAGGGGCTGTTTTGTGATTAATAAAAGTTTCTGGAAATAAAATATTAATTTCTGTTTTCTGGGCCAATTTGCAAGTTCTGGAATTTTTGGGGCTGATTTATCATTTCCGAAAGTTTTGGGGTCAAAACGTAATTTTCAAAAATTGAGGGACCAAACTGTAATTTTTCAAAATTTGAAATTTCCAGAACCTGAATTATGTTTAAAAGGTGTTTTATTATTCGAAGGAATAATTTTTCATAATTAGTAGTGGACTATAGTAAGAACCATGAGATATTTTAAAAGGGGTTTTAAAATAGAAATTGTGATTTAATTTTAAAAGGGGTTTTAAAATAAAATCAAAGGGTCATTTTAAAAAAGGGGTTTTTAAAATGATAGTTAAGAGATTGTTTTAGAAAGGGGTTTTTAAAACTAGAATCTAAAGTTATTTTAAAAGGTAATTTTAAAATAATATAAGAAATAAGAAAATTATAATTTGCTTGTTTCTTGCTCAACGTGAAATTATTTACGTGGTTTTCGATCGCGCCGAGCCTTGACCTTTAGGTTAGATGTGATTGGTTGATTTTAATCTTATTGGTTTTATTGGGCCTGCGAGCCTTAAGTTTTTGGGCCACTTTGAGCCATTGTAATAGATATGGCTTTATTGTTTTATTAGTTTAGGATGGAGGCCCGTTACAAGCAAGGTGGGAGCCCAAGAAGACTAAAGGCCATGTATGCATGGTAAAATGTGTAATAGAGTAGGTCTATATGAAACCAAATAGATTGACCAATAGGACTATCGTCTTTGGCTCGATGGTGGTCCGCATAGGAGGCTCCCGATCGAAAACATACTGTGGTAGCATGCATGCTAGGTGTGAATGTTTTATTTTTATTTGTTGATTTATTTTTGGCTTGCGCGCTAGAATATAGATCACTTAAATAAATCATAAAGCATAATTAATGCGGTGAGATCTCGAGGAGAGTTACCTCAAACTTCCTAAAACCGAAAATCCCCTCTCGAATTAAAATATTAAGTCAGATTGGGTAAACTATAAAATGATGTTTTATAGATCCAAGCCTTCCATCAATAGGGACTAGTGTATGTTGTCTACTTATCGATAGAGGTGATCCAGAGTCTGGCACCCGAGTCGAAGAAAGGGACAATACACGAAATTCCTTGATTCTTGTTTTTAACTAAACTCGACAAGGGTGGGGACTTGTCGGGATGTGAAAATCGACCGATAACCAGTTACGGGGATTTCATGACCGGGCCTGTTGCTCATCAAGATTGACTGGGTTAGACTTAAACGAGTAGTAACATCTATGATGTAGCAGTGCTAGATAGATGCGAAAATCGAGGTAAAATAGCTTGAAGGTTGTGGAGTAACACAATTGGTAAAAGTATACCTACCTAGGGAGTTAATTGTATGGCCGCGAGTCGTGGGTACAATTAATGTCTGCCGGGACGTCAAGACCTACTAGGAAATAGAATTTCCCGAACAATGCAAGGGGTTATTGTTTCGATAAAATAGTGGGAGAACTTTTTCGATAGAAAGACCAATCTTCGTTAATTATAAGTATTATCTTAAATCTGTCTGCTTATTGTTGTCTATTATTTATATTTAGCCATGCCAATATTCACTGTCAATTGCGAACAAACGATATTGCAAATCTGGATATCATCACTCCACGATAAAGGCATGACTGGGTTCAAAAATATTAGTGAATATTGCACTTACCTGATCAAGAGGCTAAATCGAATCAATGAGCTTGGAGCTAAATTGACTCTAGATGATAAAATGGTAATCATCACAAATGGCCTGCCTGAATCATTCTCTCATTTTATCGATCATTGTGAAGTTCCAAGTAAAGGAATTGAGACCAATGATTTGCATAAGTTGTTGGACAAATATGAGAAAGCCCTCGAAAGAGGGCAAGGATTGATCGAAGGAAAGAATTGTCCCTTATGTAAGAAAGATGAGGGACTGAGGAACATGACTGATGAGGAATTCCGAAACATACTTGACCAAGGTATAATCTAAGTTATTTCCTTTTGATGAAAAACATCTTAAGATTTTCTTTTGATGTAAAACATCTAACATTTCTGGTTTCTGTAAAAGTGTTTACAGAGGATGACTGGAACGTGCTGCATGTAACCAAGTTCGGGTTTCGACTGCACATGAGGGAAACATACTTCAGGCAATGGGTCAAGGAGCATCTGGATTTTTCTTATTAGCATATGTTTTTCTTTAATTCTGGATTTAAACATTAGTTAGAGTTTTTCTATTTATTTCGAACTTTGTACGAAACTTCTTAGCTTAACCATTATGAATGGAGTTATTTTAATTAAAGCTTTTAATTCGTACATAATTGCTTTACTGTTGTAAATAAAGCAAAGAAATAAGCATTGATAAAACTTAAACAATTATGCTAAATCAAGAAAAGAAAAACAAATTAGATAATTATCCACATTCGATCATAATTCCTAAAAGAAGGAATCGATGGATTGTTTTCCATCATGGCTCTTGAAATATAGAAGATTGATGAATTCAAAACATGCGAGTCCTGTCTGAAAAGGAAAAATAATCGATTAACAAGGTATTTTAAATACCAAGTGTTTAATGGATAAAACCGTTAATACACATGTGGATCACTAAAGCATTAGTGCGAGTAATTAATTGCTTCATAAAGTATCCTGACAGCATCTAGGATACCGGTACTTTGGAAGGTACAAGTTTTTGGAAACGTCAAAGGGTTCAAAGTGTTTCATAAAGGCACTAAGTAAAGTGCAAGTATGAAAATGTTGAAAGGATTCAAAGGGTTCCAAAACCGAAGCAATTAAGGGCATTAAAGTATGATCATTCTATTTAATCGAAGTGGTTAATACATAATCCCTATATTACTCAAATTATCTAAATCAAGAATAGAATTCTTGAATAGCGAGTTAAATCTAGTAAAAGGAATCGAACTATGAAAGACTAGATTCATTCCTTAAACTAGTATTGCTAAAACTCCTCAATCAATTCTGGGGTTCAACCCCATGACTCTGGAAGGATACTTAGACTTGTAACCTTCTTAAGTCAATTCCTATGAAAACTGTACTAAATCAAGTATAGTGTTTCATCCATGAATGATAAAATTGGATAGTGGATCCAATTGAGAAAATTTGTAGGGTATCCAACGAAATCCATTGGATACCTGTTCCATGATCCTAAAGAACTAAAGGATACCCAATTCTTAGAGGGTGGTTCCCTCGCTAATAGAAATGGGATATTACCATGGAACTTGATGAAGTCCTAGGCTTGGACACATCCCTACAAATAGTGGGAGTATATTTTTCCAACCTACTGAACCAAAATTTTGTACAACAAATTTCGAAGATTCGATCGAATTCGAAAAGAACTAGTACGTTCACGAATATGATCGATTGGGTAGTGATCCAAGAACTTTCGAAATATCTATATATAACATAGATTCGGGAACATAGCTTAAAACGCCATGTAGTCTGAGTGGATTTCCAAATAATCCATTTAGAAACACTGAACCATAGAAGCTTCGTATAACCACGAGGCATATCCATTGGATTTAAATCCAAAGGTGAATCTATAATTCTAGACCAGTATCCCGAAGCTGGAACATGCAACTAGATGAGACAGTCAAGGCGGTTGACTTTATCAAAATTGCATGTAAATCTCAATGTACAAAAGAATCAGTGGGAGTTTTTGCATTGTTCGTAATATAAACACTAAAGTTGACATAGATGATGTAAGAGTGTTAAACGCAGACGAAAGCTTGTTCATTCACGAAATTCTTCATTAAAATATTTAAGGGATACATCTCACGTATTGGCAGTACGTATCTATTGTGATAGATTAGAGAAGATGTTTGAAATCCCAAATCTTAGTACATGGACAAAACTGAATAAAATCAGTATGGAAAGTCATAGTGAGGACAGTTTCCATAGAAATATAAAATCTCTCTCAAAGTCAATGAGCCCTACATTTGATGAGTAAAGAGGATAATATCTCTAAACACCTTCCAAACTAGAAGGTGGCATAGTATATGCAATGTCATGTACAAGACCAGACTAAACAGAAGCTATGATATCACAAAGCTAATGTTTGTCGAACACCAGTAAGAAGTACTGGATTACCGAAAAGAGCATTCCTTAAACAACTCTGGGAGTTCTGAGGATATATTGCTGGTCAACGATAATAATGAAGAATTGGAAATCAAAGGATTTAGTGATTCGAGTTTCCCGTCTGAAGTGAATTTAATATTCTGGTTTTATGGGGCAACGATAATTTGAAAGGGTTCAAAAGGACAATCGATGCCGGGATAACCACTAAAACAGAATATTTCGCAGTATTAAATACAGCGAAGGAAAGTGTTTGGACGAAAAACTTCTTCCAATAAATTGGAAGAAGTACCTAGCATTGCGAGGCCTATAGTTATCTTCAATGATAACTTAAGGCAATTGCTTTAGCAAAGGAATCGAGATCTCACCCATGATCTAAACACAAATATACCATATGATCTGGAAAATCATAGGTAGAATAAGACGTGGGGGCACGTCAAGAGACAACATAGCAGATCCACTAATTAAGTCTTAATCACAAAAGGGTTCGACGGACATCTGGAGTGGGATGGGCCTTAGAAACGTATGTGGTTGGCTTTAGGGCAAGTGGGAGATTGATAGGATAGTGCCCAGCAAGCCAACAAATATAAGCTTGTTAAGGAACTTCCTTTAGAAGCAATCTTATGATTTATAAGATAATACGCCCGTTTATTCATAGTACGTGAATTAAACAATGGCCACCTTCATCTCTCGCGAACTTATCTAAGCGATTGGTTGAAACCCTGAGATCACTCATGACTACGGGATTATTCACTTCAGTATTGGGTGCGATTAATCATGAAACAGTCTCAAAGGTCGTGATCTCAAAAATGTTCCAAGTCATAGATTCATATCGAGACGGGGTATCGAATGAATCGTCAAGACTTGTAGGATTATTCATGATTCACATGAAGTGAATTTGTTGTCGTTTCATGAACAAGGCATTGAATGCTAGTGCATATGACTAGGTGGTTCGATAGGGGATCGAACGCATCGAACGACCCGAACAGAGAGACCCATCGTGGAAGTGCGTTAAGCATATCGGTAATGGGATGTCTCTCAAGACTTACAATAGTGTACGATTTAGTCCTTTGACTTGAGGTACTAGGGCGGATTCGGTACACGGGAATACGTACTTTGATTTAGGAGCCGATCACATAGCTTGGTCATTGTGCGACTACTTTGGGTACGTATGAACGTGTGCGCGAATAGTTAGTACTAATAAAGGATCTATCGACTCATCTTGATAAGATGAGAGAATTTCCTGTACGTTCTTAGATAATAAATCCGAGGAATCTACGGACGTAGTCGGTGACGAATTTGGAAAGGGGTTTCCAAATTTAGCAGTCACACTGGAATTATTATCCTGAATTAGAAAGTACAGAATTGAGATAATTAGAGGTGCCGACCAATTCACACACCCTAGGTCTCAATCGGAAAATTAGTTGATAGAAGGACCTTATGTACATGGCATTTATAAGAGTTGGAGGTGCACGAATATCAATTCACCTGAAGTTGGGCCTCATGGGCTTGTGGCTAGACATCGACCATGAGGTGTGGGTACTCCTGAAATAATAAGGAAATTAATTCTGGAGTGGTCAATTAAAGTGGTTAATTGATCGGAGCAATTAATTGCTCACTAATTAAATCACGAAAGTCGTGGGCCTGCTGCCAATTGATGGTGAACCTAGAGGGTCACACACAATACAGTTGGACAGTGACAGTCTGAAATGAATCAATTGATTTAAGGAATTAAATCAATATATGAATTAAAGTATCAATTCATGAAGAAGAATAATTAATTAGAAGTAACTAATTAATTAATCAAGAATTAAAGTGTTAATTCAAAATGGAGAATCATTAATTAGGAGTAACTAATTAATGAATCAATTGGAATTTCTGATTGATTAAATCCTCAATTAAAGTGTTAATTGGAAATGATTAATTAATTAATAGTGGATTAATTAATTAAAACACATGGGCCGATCCATATGTAAGTTAATTGATCTTTGATTAATTAATTTAAGCATATGGGCCAATCAATGTAAAGATAAATTAATCTGGGATTAATTAATCTAGCATGGGCCGATTTTGGGAACAATGATCAAATTAATTTAGGATTAATTAAAAGCATATGGCCGATTTTTTTGTTAATTAATTGGGCCGATTTTTGCTTAATTATTTAGTCTTGAATTAATGTTGATTATGTTTGATTATGATAAGGATTAAGAGTTTGTGTTATCTTGTGTAACTAGGAAAGAGATTGAAAGATATCTTGTTTCCTAAAGTGATAAAGATTATGTATATCTTGTTTCTTGATGAGAAGATATTCTTTCAAGATTTAGATATCTATTAGGAGAAGAAGTCTTCTAAATAATGATATCTATAAATACTAGATACACATAATCTAATCGAGAGTTGGAAAACCTAAAAGATTTATTCTAAGCAAGAAAGAAAATCAAAACACAAGAAAACAAGAGAGGCCGAAAATTTCAGCCCCCTTCTCGCCCCTTGCATAACCGAACCCTGTCAAGAAAAATCGCCCCTCCCTGTGTAGGATTTTTCTCCAAGTTTTCTTCCCGGATGTGAATCCAATTCCTGACAAGACGATTCCTTAATCCTAGTTCTGAGCCTGGGGATTTCGCGAAGTCACTCAAATCCATCTGGTGTGGACTTTCTCTAGAGGCACAACACTTGGGGTGCTCTAGTGAACAATCGAAGACCGGAGGAAAACCACCACCTTGCCTGTGGTGAGGTAAAATGGCTTTTACCTTCTCATTTAATTTTAGTATATGCTTGCTGAAATTATATTCAACCTTTATTCATATGTGCTAATAAGAAGCCCTGGGATTTGGTGTATAAATAAAAATTTTAAATTCCGCACTGTTGTAGTTGACAATTATACCCATAAAATCCCAACATACAAGTCATTCAAGGACTAAGCATATTGAGATCAAGCATCACTTCATTAGAGATCATGTGGAAAAAGGGAATGTTAAGATTGAGTATGTTCATACAGAAAATCAGATAGCTGACATTTTCACCAAACCTCTAAGTGAAGTAAGGTTTTAAACCCTAAGAGCTGAACTAGGACTACTAAATTTGGATGCATAAGCTGAGGGGGAACTTATCAGAAGACTGAAGTTCATCAGCACAATCATCCATTATCATATTCAATGATTAACTCTTAACAGACTAGTTAACTTATGAATTCTTAAAGGCAGGGGGAACGTGTAAGACTAGCGGTACTTCTGTTCTAGAGATGAAATTGGTTAGTGACAGTTAGTTGAAGTTATGTTATCAGAAGATATGTTCTTAATTCTTGAAGATTGAAGATCAAATTATCTTGTTGGATTGACAAACAGCAGAGGAAGATTACTAGCTATTGGCTTTCTCTAGTAATATCAGATAATAGATTACTCGTCTGTTAGATAAGTTAAACTCTACTCATCTGATACTTTATATAAGCATGGTCATAAATCGCATCTTTTGAAACACGCTTTTATAAGTAACAGATAAGTGCCGATTGAGTTTCCCGCCCATCTGACATTAAAATAATAATTTTGAAGTCCGCAATTCTCACCCACACGATTTAAAAACTGCCAGATCAATCTTACGGTTCACATTAATCACGATAACCAAAACCGAAAGAAACGTATAAAATCCGATCTGAACAGATCAGTCGACTTACGCACACAAAATTCCCAAAATTCTCTAACTCTCTAAGCTCTCTGTTTCTTTAGCTCTCAAATTCTCACAGGTTTTACATCACTTAATCTAAAAATGGCTATTACTGAGGGAAGATATCTAAGCTACGACAAATTCTTCGCCACTGGCACTGATCTCATGAGGGAAATCATGAAGAAAATCAAAGAATTGTCGCTGGTACCGGTTCTAGAAGCACATGAGGATTTTGTTTATATGGAAGATGTTACTGCTTTCTACAAAACCAGGGAATTCAACGATGATAGGACTACTATGGTTGCCACGGTTGGGGGTAAGAAGATTTGTATATCTGCTGTTGTTTTGAGTGAAATATATGGGCCGAAAAACGAAGGAGGAGATGTAACAGACCTAGGGTCTGAGAAATAGGATGAGTTTTGGCTGATTTGTGCTAAGGAGGGATAGGAAATGTCAGGAACTCTGATGAAGACTCAGCTCAAGGATGAGTATAAGAGGTTCGCTGATATAATTGCGAAGGTGTTGGACTGCAGCACCAGTTCTCTGGATGGTATACCCAGAAGGAGATACTATACTATGATTTGCATCTACTATGGTTTGAAAGTTAACTGGGCTGCTCATGTATTTGATCTGCTGAGTGAAAAGAAGACAAACTATGGCATTCTGCTTAGTCAACTGTTCTTAAGTTTGAATTGTCAAGTGATAAATGGAAAGGCTATCCATGGTGGCATGGAATTCAAACTGTATGAGCCAGTTAGAAGTGTAGGTGCTTCTAAAAGAAAGGCTCCTGCCAAGACTGCTAAGGCACCTGCCAAGAAGAGCAAAAAGGCTGGTCAGACCAGTGGGTCTGCTGATCAAACAGTAAGCACTACTGTTGAAGCTGGATCAGCTCAGCCTGAAATTGTCATTCCTGACAAAGTAATTGATGATTTTACTGAAGAACTTGAGAAGATGGAGACTGGATCATCTCCTGAGAGAACAGAATCAGATGAACCTGTTCCTCAAGTTACAAAGAGAATGAGGACAAGGAGTTCTGCGAAGGACCTCCTCAATCTAAACCTTCAAGAAAAATTACCAAGTCAAGGACAAAGAGAAAGGTAACCTTCTCTGAAGAGCCACCTGAAAAAGTAAGAGAGATACCAGCATCAGCAGAGAGACCGATTATCATTGAAGAACCTGATGCTGAGCTTGCTGGAGACTCATCTGTTGCACTGTATGCTGATGTTAGAGAAGAACAGCAGACTGGCACAACAAACGAAGGGGATGCACTCCTTCTGCACTCTGCTCCTGTTGCTACCACTCCACTACAGACTGTGGAAAGTCCTGAAGCAAAGAAGCAAAGGACTAGTAAGATTGTAATCCCTTATCTCTCTGTTGCTGAAAAGAAGAAACTAGATGAGGCTGAGAGACAAAGGAAGGCTGCTGAAAAGGCAGAAGAAGATCGCCAAAAGGCCCTTGAGCTCAAGAGACTGGAAGAAGAAGCCAGTAAAATGACTCAAGCACAAAAAGATGCTATTGAAGCAGTAGAGTTGACTGCTGCCATTGAAGCAAGTGCTAAGGACTCTCATGGTCCAAGGCAAGCTAGTGGCATTGTGATTGGTGAACAAAGAGATCCCACCAAGCCTAAGCAAGTTATGCCCCCTCCTGCAGTACAACCAAAGAGGAGAGCAGAGTTAAAACTGGCATTGGAGATTGTCAGAGATGACCCTGCTATATTTGATGAGTTTATTGAGGGAACTAGGAAGATGAAGGGACAGCCAAGTTCTCTGCTCCCCCTTCCAAGTTTGAAGTAGATTGTTTATGGACCTACCATTATACCATATGAAGAGCTCCCTGAGGATCCAATCTCCCCATTTGTTCCAATTGATAATCTGACATGGATCACTCATAGATCTACTTTGGATAATGCAGGTAAAATGCGTACTATTGCAAATGTTAAGAAGGTCCAAGCACCACCTGCTGATCAGAATAAGGAAAAAGAAAGTACTTCTGATCCTGCTGATCAAATCAAGGAAAAATAAGCTACTTCCGACCCTGCTGATCAAATTAAAGAAAAAGAAGATACTTCTGAACCAGCTGATCAGTCAAAGGAGAAGGAAAGCACTCCAAATCCAGCTGAACAGATCAAGGAAAAGGAGGGTACTTCTGAACAAGCTGATCAGACTAAGGAGAAGGATAGCACTCCTAGTCAAGCTGATGAAACTGAAGCTGAAGAAAAGTCTAAGGGAACCGCAAAGACTGATAAAGAAATTGCTGCTGCTAAGGACTCAGCTGAAGAACAGCTAAATCCTGATGTAAAGCATAAGAAGTTGGAACTGCTAAAACAAAGATTCTTCAAGGATTTAGAAGCTGAAACTTCCAAACCTGAAGAAGATGAAGAGGACAAGCAAGAAGATAAAGCAGAAGACTAGTCTAGTCTAGATCACTTATGCTTAGAATGATTTAGGACTCATTGCTGATTGGAAAGCTCCCCCTAAAGAGTTTCTCAAAATCAACACTGATGTTGCTTTTTTTGAGGGTAAAGCTGTCCTTGCCATACTTATCCGAAATTTTGAAGGTGCAATTTTGTTTGCTTCGATTAAAACTGAATTTCATTTGGATGCTACTAGTGCTGAGAATTGTGCAATTAATGAAGATATGGTCCTCCTTGATCAAGCAAATTGGAGTTGTGCTATGTTTGAAAGTGACTCTTTTAACTCGGTTTTAATGATCACTAGTCAATGCCCCTCTTTTGATTGGTCTTCTAAAGCCGATGCTGAATTTACTCGTAGACTCCTTCAGAAATGGCCAAATTGGAAAGTTAAAAAGATCCCGAGGCTTGGGAACAAATTAAAGCGGCCCATAATTTAGCGAAATGGGGAAAAAATTGTAACTGGAGTGGTTCTATTCCCCTTACCCTGATCCCCACTTCTGTTTTTTGTGATTCGGTTTTTCGTATCCAATTGTACCAAAGTTTGAAGTTGGCCTATTCTATGATATCAAGAATCAAATTTCCCTATTTTGAAAGGTTAAATATAAGTTTAACATCGATCATACCATTAAAGATGGTCTTAGACCATCTCCAATCGAGCCGGCAATCGGGCATGAGGAGGGGTTACCGACTTGGTTCGGTTGGAGACGGTGACTGGCAATCGGAAAGGCAGGGGGCAGGGGACATCGGGCATGCTGGCAATGGTAGCTTGCCTGCTTGCCGGCTGGGAAATGCGTTGGGTTTCAAATTTGTTTTTTGCTTTTTTTTTTTTTTTAACAAAAATTAATTTTAGGGGCCAATTATTAAATACAAAATGTTTTAGGGGAAGAATATTAAATAATAAAAACTGTATTAAGGGCAGAATATTAATTTAAATAAACTATTTTGAAGTATTGATAAAAAAAAAGGGCAAAACATTCCGGCTAACTCATGAACTCCGACCATGTCCTGTCGATCGAGTGGCAACCATGCATATAATAATATAAGTTATAACCCATATATCCATAATTAACAAAACATCCATCATAATAAAATATAACAATACATGAATGAGCATAGTTTAACCAAACTAGCTATAATTTATATATACATCCTTGTTTAGATCGACAACCACAACACCAATGTTATCACTACTTCCACGAGCCAAGGCGAGTCGAGTGAGCAGCGTTGCTGCAGAAGCAATTCGTGAGGTGATCAACCTGGGACCTTCCTTTTTCATGCAGTCACGGACAAAATAACATGCCATCTTGCTCGATATCACGTCCCATAATCCATCACTTGCGAGTATCAAAAACTCGTCCTCTGAATCCCTTCTTTCGATAAGGACTTCTGGCTCCGATATCACATATGGTTTTAGGTACTGGTCGCCTGCAAAAATTTATATATATATATACATATTTTTAGCTAGCACTCAAGCAAAAATGTATGAATTTTTTTAAAGATCTAGTTACCTATTGGTCGAGTCGTATCCAAAACCCCTTCAACTCGTGCAATATCGAGGTTCACTATACTTCCTCCAACCACTTTAATCCTCACCCTTTCATCCGCTCTATTTGCAGGCTGCATACAGATACTCACTATGAATTTTAGAAAAAACTGTCCAAAAACAAAATTTCATTCCAATAAATTAGCTAAGTAATGACCCATTTCGCATTAGATTTTGGATTCAAAGTTCCAAATTTAATTTTAGATACGAGAACCCGGATACCGAATGTTGAAACTAAAACCCCAAATAGTTACGTACGTTATGATCGAAAGACAGCGGAACAAGACTTCCCCCGCGGAAAAGGACGGCGCGTGAATCTCCACAATTTGCCACGACGATATGTTCTTGAGTCAGAACCACAGCCACGGCAGTGGAGCCAGATTGGAGCACCTCTCCGCGGTCAACGCAGCTGCAGCAGAAATCCGGAGTCCCGTAGCAGCTACATGTTTGCAGCGCCAACAACTTTGTCCTGGAAAAGCAACTGCGAAACACCCTCCTCCACGCCCACCGTAGCGCTCCCTCTTCCAAGATGTCTATCGGTCCCACATGTCTTTCCAACCCCATTACTTCTTCCTCCAAGATTGAATGCATGTTCTGCTTGCACATTATAGCAAACTGCATGCACCGGCGCGGCCAATTAATTTTTCATTTTTAAAACTTTTGTTGGGAAATTTAATTTTTTGATCCGGTGATCGATCGAACTCGGCATATATAATTCATCCAACATAAAATGCAATTGTATTGTTTAATCACTCTCTTATGAACTAAAAGAAAAACTTTAATATTTTGGTGCACTTGTTAAGTTAAATACTTAAAAATATATGAGTCACCCGATCCGATCCCTATAGTTAAATTAAACAGATTTAATCCCTATATAAACGAAAATTAATCTTTTCAAAAAAAGTAGCACTTTCCCATATGAATGACTTAGTTAATTAAATACGACCAAATTAATTAAGCTGATTTGATCAAATTAATTAAAATGATCCTTTTCTTAATAATTAATTAATGAGGTAGTCTGTAATTAATGTAAATTAAGAGGAGATGGGAAAGTACGTGAGCTCCTCCATGACCATCAAAAACTCCGAAGAAATGCAGCGGAAGGTGGTGATTAATAGGCGGCGAGCATAGATTGGTCTTAACCGAAATGGCGTCTTCCATTTTGGATCGCCGGCCCACGAAGGCCACCGCCCCAACTCTTCTCCTCATCTCCTCCAGCGCCGCCATACCACCACCACAGATCTGCGTCTCCTCATTACTACCATCCTGTTGTGGGGTTTGCGCAATTGAACCCCTAGATGGTAAGACACGGCCATTGGCGGCAAGCACTGATTCCCGCCTCGCCTGAATCCTCAATCACCACTTCTCCTTGCACCCGCTTGCCATATATATATATATATATATAGAGAGAGAGAGATATATATATATATTTTGTATATAATTGTATAGTAGCTAGCTACACAGCAAGGAGCAGTACTGAATGAATGGTGTGTAGCTTTATAAGTGGGTACATTTCCATTCACACTTTACATACAAACAAAAGCAACAATACTACCCAACCACCACCGGTCCGTTCACATCACATACAAATAAAATTTTACACCACACTACCCATGTGTTCATTAGTAACAGCCGGAGTGCTTTTTACAAAAAAGTAAATTTAAAGTGATTGAATTCTGGAAATATTGCACTGCTACGTGGTAATTTGATACATACATTTGTAACTCATATTAAGTTTGGAACAACAGGAAACCAAACATTCATTACTTTAAAATTTTTTGTTGTAAATGCTTTGTGTTAAATAATTGGAAAAATCACCTTACTGCATTTGCAGAGAAGGCTGATGAAGCTGTTTTTGTAGGATACTCTACTGTTAGTAAATCTTATAGAGTTTTTAACAAAAGAACATTACTAGTAGAAGAATCCATTCATGTAGTATTTGATGAACCAAATCAATCTTCTAAAAAGAATCAAAGTACTAATCAAGATCTGTCTACTGATTTTCAGAAATTGAGTGTTGAAAGAAATGAAGAATATGTTCCCATCATACTACCTGACCTCAACCTAGCTGATAACTCAAGTGTTGTTCAAAATCACAGTGCTGATTGTCTAACAGACGAGTTGCAAACTGCTGACAGACCAGAGACTGTTCAACAGACAAGTACTGTTCAACAGACTACTACTGAATCTCCAACAGTAGTGTTGCAAGATCAAAACAGAGGACAACATCCAGACCTGCAACCTGATCTTAGATGGCTCAAGAATCACCCACCAGAGTTAGTTATTGGTGATCATTTTGATAGAGTAAAGACAAGAAGAGCTGCTGCACAAGATGCTATGTTTGCAAGTTTTCTATCTCAAATAGAGCCTAAACAAATTGAAGAAGCTCTCAGTGATTCCTTCTGGATTGAAGCTATGCAAGAAGAGTTGAATCAATTTGAAAGGAACGAAGTATGTTACTTGGTTCCAAGACCAAGTCATCAAAGAGTAATTGACACTAAATGGGTTTTCAGAAATAAAATGAATGAAGATGGTATTGTCACCAGAAATAAAGCAAGATTAGTGGCCAAGGGTTATTGTCAAGAAGAAGGAATTGACTTTGATGAAACATTTGCACCAGTAGCAAGACTTGAAGCAATCGGACTGTTTCTGACCTATGCTGCTTACAAGAACTTCACTGTCTATCAGATGGATGTGAAGTCAGCATTTCTCAATGGAGAATTGCAAGAAGAAGTGTATGTTGAACAACCGCCTGGATTTGAAGCTTATCAACAAGAAGACAATGTATATCGTCTGAATAAAGCCCTCTATGGACTGAGACAGGCTCCAAGAGCATGGTATGATACCCTATCTGATTTTCATTTAATTAAAGGATTTCGAAAAGGTAAGGTAGACAAAACCTTGTTCACAATTGAATGGGAGAATCATATATTACTTGTGCAAATATATGTAGACGATATTATTTTTGGTTCAACTAACCAACAGATGTGTGACAAGTTCTCCAAGCTGATGCATAATAAGTTTGAAATGAGCATGATGGGTGAACTCAATTATTTTCTTGGTTTGCAAGTTAGACAGTTGCCTGATGGAATATTCATCAACCAAGCAAAATACACAAGGGATCTGTTCAAGAAATTTGGTATGGAAACTAGCTCTACTGCTACTGTTCCTATGTCTACTAGTCTTCGTTTGGATAAAGATGAAGATGGCAAATCAGTGGACATAACCAAATACAGAGGCATTATTGGGTCACTGTTGTATCTAACAGCCAGCAGACCTGATATCATGTACTCTGTTGGGGTTTGTGCGAGATTTCAATCAAATCATGAGGAATCTCATCTCTTAGCTGCCAAGAGAATTCTGAAATATATTAAGGGCACTCAAGAATTGGGATTGTGGTATCCTAGAGAATCTGGATTTGAGCTTATTGGATATTCAGATTCAGACCTTGCTGGCTGCAAAATTGATAGGAAAAGCACAACAGTTGCTTGTCAATTTTTAGGTAGTCGTCTAATCTCATGGATGAGTAAGAAACAGACTTCAGTATCCATATCTACTGCTGAAGCTGAGTATATAGCTGCTGGAACTTGCTGTGCACAGATACTTTGGTTGAAGCATCAACTAGAAGATTACAATATAAGATCAGTGGAATTCCAATCTACTGTGACAATACAAGTGCAATATCTCTTACTCAGAATACTACAAGTCATTCAAGGACTAAGCATATTGAGATCAAGCATCACTTCATTAGAGATCATGTGGAAAAAGGGAATGTTAAGATTTAGTATGTTCATACATACAATCAGATAGCTGACATTTTCACCAAACCTCTAAGTGAAGTAAGGTTTTCAACTCTAAGAGCTGAACTAGGACTACTGAATTTGGATGCATAAGCTGAGGGGGAACTTATCAGAAGACTGAAGTTCATCAGCACAATCATCCATTATCATATTCAATGATTAACTCTCAACAGACTAGTTAACTTATGAATTCTTAAAGACAGGGGGAACGTGTAAGACTAGCGGTACTTCTGTTCTAGAGATGAAATTGGTTAGTGACAGTTAGTTGAAGTTATGTTATCAGAAGATATGTTCTTAATTCATGAAGATTGAAGATCAAATTATCTTGCTGGATTGATGATTTAACCGGATTTCGTCGGGTTAATTGAATATCAGTGAATTTGTATTAATGGGGGTTTTCGATATTTATATATATATTATGGGGCTCTGTTACTTTATTCCGGATGGATCAATCACAAAGAAAAAGGCAATATTCAAGAACAAGAAGCAAAACCACAAACAAAGATTAAGAACACACCAGTATGAAGGTAAAAAGCTCTCAATAATTTTGAGTTGAGTTGTTGTAAGCAATGTTTTATTGCGTATATCGGAGTTGGTTTATACAATCATTAACTAGGTATTTATATCATGCTAAACCTAGTGTTACAGGGAAACATAGTCCTAATAGGACTCGGCCCAAACATCCTTCTTGGGTCAGGAGTATAGTCTTCTGTCGAAGCGAGCTGCACTTGGCCGGGTCGATAAGATGATCCCGAACTGTTTGATTTGGTCGAATCGATCTTATCATCTTCATTCGATCCGTGTAGTATGTAGGGTGCGAAATAGCCCCCATCAGTACTCCCTCACTTCTTCGAGCGTATAGATAATAGAAGCTCGTAGAAGTAGATAATTTTATACGACCGTTTCTCGTCTATGAGTGGTGCCTCGTTAAAAACCTTTCTTAAGAAAAAACCCAGTGGGAAAAAATCTTAAGTAAGGAAAAGAGTGCAACGCCTCATAGATAGTCGTTTTCTCTTTCCAATTACGAATCGCCACGCGTCCATTAGGGAGGCTTTAAATCTCCTTCCGTTTTTGGCGGGAATGTGATTAATTGTGATGAGTTCGAAACGTCTTTTCTCATCTTAGTATAAATAGGTGACTCTTGAGTTCGTCAGTTTTCCTTTATACTTGGTAATAGTTCATACTCATTTTCTTGCTTAGTCGTTCTCCGTATAAAGTTTTCCTTTTATCGGCCTATATCTTTCTAAAGTCTAAAAATATGGCTTCTTCAAGAAAAACTTCTTCTTCTTCGAGGGAGAATGTTGCTCCTAATAACGAGGAGGAGTTGCATTCTAATCTTTTGGGCGAACAATCTGCAATTTCTGAATTTGTTGTCCCTGCAGAAGACACTTTCAAGGTTCGGATCCTTTCAGACGCTGAAGTTGCTGCTCGAGCCAAAAAGAGCAAAGGTACTGCTCCTCAGATTTCTGAACCAATTGAGGACCTTGCTTGCGCATATACAGCGGATACTTTTCCGGAGGTTGTGAACAACTATGCAAAGTATTTTCCGGAGGGTTCCGAGATAATTCTTCCTTCCCCTTCTGATAGGGTTACTTCTCCACCAGAAGGATGCCGCGCCTTTTATACGGCTCATTTTAATAGCGGCCTCCGTCTTCCCTTGTCTCCTCTCTTCCTTGATATTTTGAGAACATTTAGTGTGTCCTTGACACAATTAGTTCCAAATACCGTGGCTTTCCTGGTTTGCTTTTCTGTTCTGATGATTGCGAAAGGGTTTAAACCTTCCTTTCGTAACTTTACACAACTTTTCCGGCTCAACATTTCCAGTTCATCCAATCGTGGGTATTTCTTTGCTAGTCAGAGGCCTAATCGAGCAATTTTTGATGTCCCTGTTTCTAGTAATCCTTTTTGGAAATCTCATTTTTTCTTTGTTCGCCCCCCACCTCATCTTCTTTCCGTGGATGGTTCAATTACCCCCTTCTCGTGGGATCATGATTTCAAATGGGTATATGGAGGTCGCTCGCCGACGGGTGAATTCATTCCTGACGATGCACAGGTTATCGCTGAAATCCCCGAAATGCGTGAAAACAAATATCAAAGCGCTCTTCTGATTGGGGAAGCTTTCCTTCGTAAGGCGGGATTAAGCGTTCATAACTTTCCCATCAGTTCATCATCTGAACTTCTTGGTTAGTTCTTTATCTTAACTTAGTGTTGTGATGATAACTTTTATAGAGAGAAACTAACTTATATTTTGTTTCTTTTTTAGCCCATATGGTAGAAAACTCTCGACATTCTTCGAAGGGAAAAATGGTGCTGTCGAAATCCTCTAAATCTGTGGAGAACAACCCGATCGAGCAGAGGGTTTCTCGGAAGAGGAAACTGGAGTTGGGTCATGAATCTGAGGAGAATGGAGAGGAGTCTCCAAATTCTTCACAAGGTTCCCCTGTTCGTCAAGGGACTGGGCCAGGTTATCCCCCTCTTCAGCTTAGATCATCTTTGGGAATTCGCGGATGTCACAGTTGGTCGATGCCTCATCCTAGCGGTAACCCGGTGGGGAGAAAAATGAGCTATTATGGTCGTTCTGGCAATGATCTTTTTCTACCTGGCGATAGTCGTCCGAAACCCACCTTGGTCGAAATGATTGAAGACCATTTAGAGGGGAAG
The DNA here is from genome assembly GCA_003313485.2 of Penstemon barbatus. Classification (NCBI taxonomy): domain Eukaryota; kingdom Viridiplantae; phylum Streptophyta; class Magnoliopsida; order Lamiales; family Plantaginaceae; genus Penstemon; species Penstemon barbatus. The sequence continues at coordinate 68,211,770 of CM064879.1, read as the reverse complement.
AGAGCTGCTAGTTATTCCGAGAAAGATTCTCTTGTCCATGATGAGAGTGAGAACGCGGTTGATAAGGCTACTCGCGTTCTTTTATCCGGAGTTTTTACACGTGATTTGAATAAACTTTTCCGTAAGGATCCTTTGGAGAAGTTTCAGCGAGCTTCTCTTTATGCTGAAAAGGTAAAGCCTTTCGAGCTCATATTATAGATCATTCTTTATTTCGAAGATATTCTTGCTAACTTATTTCTCGTCTTGCCCCTTTGCTTTTTCAGACTAAGACTTGTCTAGCCTCATACGCGTATGAAACTGCACTCTGGAAACAGCAATGTGAGTTTCTAGATGAGAAAAACAAAGCTTTACTTCGTAAGTTTTCTGGTTCAGAGGTTGGTCCCTCAACCTCTTCTTCCGTTCCTATCGTAGAAACTCGCACTACTGAGATTGAAGATCAGGAGATCTTAAATAGGATTATGGAGGTTTCTCGTGCCCAGGAGCAAGCCAATCAAATGGCTAAAAAGTTAGAGGAATTCCAATTTCAGAGTACGGCTCGAATTAGTGAGCTTGAATCTCAAGTATCAAGTCTTCAAACTTCTTTAGAGGAGTACGAAAAGGATGTCCCACTTAGTGGACTTAGGGATCGATACGGTAGGAACCCTGACGAAAGAGTTGTTCGCGAATTCCTTAATTCTCCTGTTCATACGGCGTTGGTGAATCGGATGGTCGGTCCTCTTCTTGAGAGTACTTTTAAGAAGGCGGTTCATCAGCTGGTCGCCTTAGAGATGATCGATGACCATCGAAAGGAGTATTTTAAGGCGGCGCACATTCGGTTGAATCGTTATGGTGAAGTTTATTCTTCTTCCGAGCTTCCAGATGTCGTCTACCAAGGTTTTCCTTTGGCTCACCTTGTCGAAGAATTTGGAAAACCATTGTCGATTCCTCCCTCTGATGTTAACGATGAGCTCGATAATACTTTTATCGATCCAGAAGACGAAGAGGAAGAGGAGGACGATATTGGCATGACCGAGGACGTCGGTAGTGAACAGAAAATTCCGGATAGCGACCAGGCTTCTTGAAATAGTGATTTTTTTGAAATAATCTTTGTAATTATTTACCCGTAGGTTTAATTGTAATTTTACCTTTTCATCCCTTTGTACTCTAAACGTTTTGTATTCTGTCTGTCGTGTCTTTTCATATTCGCCGTAATAATTAAGACAAGTCATTTAATTTGCCGTAATCATTATGTATGTGTCCTTTCGAATTCTAGCGTTTGCTCCAAGGTCAGTTTTTCTATTTCACGCCCTTTCTTTAGGTCTGTAGCGTCTTTTCAAGTAGTATAAATACTAAAGGTAAAAACTTGACTTGTTTTTTACTGCTATACTCCCCTCTTTGGATATAATATTCTTTCTTTGGCTAGTCGATAAACTTTCTCGATATTAATTTGTACTTTTCCATAATCCGATCATGAGTAACCTTTTTGGTAATACTTTGAAGCGACCTTTCCGTGAGGGCGCTCGGGATAACAGACCGAAAAAATCTCGAAGAGACGGGCCTTCGATGGAGCCTCCTCGTTCGTCCTTGATTAGCAATTCGATGACCGACAATCCTGTTATCCCTTCCCAACCTTTACCAGAAGTTAGTTCGTCGCTTGTTCAGCCAAACTTTCCTTCTTCCACAGAGATAGGTAATAGGCCTTCGCCTGGTCGAATAGCTTTCGGAGATTCATCTAACGTGGAGCAGGTTTACGATATACCTGTTTCTTCAGGTTTTTCTTCTTATGAGTATGGCGGGGATTTTGTTAGTTCTCTTTCTTTTTCTACTTCTACTGCCCTGATTGCCAGCGAAGGGCAAGTTGGTGATGGGTTTTCTGTTAATCCTTCCACAACACAATCTATTTTGCAAGATTGTCCTGAATATTTGTTTCATGATACCACTGTAACGACTACTTCTTTCGAATCTGGAGGACCTTCTGAGGGTCGGTTTGGGTCGAGGTCTGGTCGTCGGACTGTCATTTCTGCTTCGGGCAAGGAAACCTCTGTTAGCCCCAATGAGAAAGATTCTCCTCGTCTGTTAGACGATCGATGCATACTTGAGCAGGTTAAAGATATTTTGTTGTCAGAGACTCCGCGGCCTGACGGTGTCCCTTCTAATAGTGAATTGCCTGGCTCGATTGAGCCTGATGCTTTGTCCTGGGATCTGGGTTTGAGCACCATTTTGCCTGGTGAGATGAGGAAACTTGAGGGTACTTCCAATGTACGCCTTGTTCAGTCTCTGGTTAAAATATGCGAGCAGGTAGACATATCTTTTGATAATTTTCCTTGCTTTTATTTCGATTTTCATGTTGTGTGAGGGTTTTTCACATTCTTCTTCTTTTTCAGTCGAAATATCTTGCCCTTCAGCTGGGTGTGCAGAATGATGATCTGTGGAATAGTAAGGATGCTTACCAAAAACGGTTGGAGTCGGAATCGGCGAAGGTCGCAGGGCAGACTCTCCAGCTGCAGCTTGTCAATGATGATTTGAAAAAATTGCAGGAGGAGAAGTCTGTCTGGGAGCAAGAGAAAAACGACTTGGTTCGGGCTGCTGCCCTTGCAGAGGAGTCTCAACGGCAGTCCTATGAGGAAGGGTATGACGCAGGTTATCTAAAGCGTCAAGAGGAGTTGATGGCTTTTGCAGGCAACTTGACTCCTCGGAGGGTTGTTTCTAGTAGTCGACCTACTGATCGTTCTTCTCAGTGATCTTTGTTCGTCCTGGCAGGGCAGGCTTTGGACTGTCTCTTTTTTTTTTTTTTTTTTTCTTGCCCAACTTTCATGCATTTGTTCGGGCTAAAGTTTTTGTAATGGGAGAAGCTCTAAATTGAAAATTATGATCTTTTTGTAGGCAGATTCTTGCCTTGATCAATTTTCTTCTGTAGATATACTTTGCTATGCTCGTTCTTCCTTCGTGCATAAATATAATCATCATGAAATAATCAGTATAGATTAGCATACTTCTCTGAAATTGATCTTTTCGAAGACTCTCGAAGATAGAAAAAAGGTAGCTTGTCCTTGCTTAGTCACTGTTTAAGCAACTGAGTTGTATAATGTTTGCTTCTGCAAACCAAGTCTTTTTGTTGAATCCAACCCAGTATACTCCTTTGGATTATATACACCAGCATGCTTTTCGTCACAATTTAGACAATAGGTTATTCATATCGACAATAATCGTTAAGGAACGCTCATCAACTTAGTCGATGTTCAATCTATGTCTTGTACTTTTGTCTTTTTGTGATCTAAATCTTATATAAGGAGGTTATTGTCCCTTTTGTTGAACTCCGTTTTTCTTTACATCAAACTAAGGAAAAATATTCCTTTCAGTATCTTTCAAACTTTTATGTTTCCCAGCATTAACTTTGAACTATATGTTCCTTAGTCGATGTATTGTCATGTCATTTCTTTGATATGGGAGGAATTGGAAAATGTAGAAGTCTTGGTCAGATCTGATTTGTTCAGACCTCCTTCAGCAATTCTTTGGTATGTTAGGCAGTGATGTTCTTGCAGTTTCGAATAAGGAGGACTATTCTCCTGATTTCTATGCCAGATACCTTGGATTCCAAAGGAGTTCCTGTATGGCTTAGTCAATGGTCATCCATATGAGGTATGAGGCAGTGACGTCCCTTGTATTGTGGAGGGTTTAGTCTTTATCTTTTATCGAGCAACTGTTCCTTTTCGCTGCGATTTAAAACTTGTATGACCTCGTTTGTGGATTCTAGGTTTTCAATCCATCGATCATGAAGCATGATCGCGCCGGTATGTCTGATCCAAAGCTTCTTTAGGATTGATCGTTTCGATCTACAACCTCTTTTGTTATCGACTAGCTGAGGCGATTAGATAGTGCCGTTCCGACTTACTTGCATTTATTACGGGAAGTCAAGGGGTCGCATCTGTGTCCGTTGATCAAATGCTTTTTCAGCCGTTGAATTGTTTGAGTCTATCCCTATAAATAGGGTGGTGTTTTGCATTCTTCCTTTGCAATTTCCCAAAGAGAATGGAGATCTCAGCTTCTTTAGATTTTATTCTGCCTTCAGATCCCATAATATTCAAAAAGTCACATTATCGTGATTCATATTGTAATAGCTTGATGTTCTTCTACCTTGTACTGACGGGTCCCATGTCAGCCCTTCCTTGTACTAACGGGTCCCATGAGGCTTCAGTTTTTGTCTTCATCAATTAGAGGTCCGTGGTTTCCGTTTTCACATGGAGGGTTCATACTTGCCAGTCACCCCCGCTCTTAGATGTTACCTCAGGGGTGATAGACCACCGGGGTGTGCTGGATAATTTTTCTTTTGCGACGGTCCCGAAGAGATGCTGCTTTAGGATAAAATGTTTTATAGATAATGTAAAGGCAGTATCTTCTTGCGGGTGAGTGAGCATTGCTAGTTATCTTGCTGGTAATGTTCATTTCGTCCGGAAGAACATTTGATCTTCAGAGCCTGGCCATCGAACCAAAGAAGTCGACCATCCTGAGCAGCGTGCCTCTCGGGTGGTTTATCATAATCGATGAGGTACTAGGGAGGAGATTGGTGTTTTCGTGGACATTGTCGTGAAGATAGCCGATCCTATAGGATCATTTTACCTTAATCATTGTAACGATCTTTAAGTAGTATGTAGACCTTTGTAATGTAGGACTTTTGTATGTAACTGATTCGATGAATAAAATATTACTTTTATCCCTCGCATCTTCTTTGTCGTTAATTCTGTCATAATTTTTATTTATGAGTAGCATTTTCCGAGCAGACGGTTTCATACTGAGTTTATCTTCAAAACTTCAGGAGTATTAGCAGATCATTTAGATCGTTAGGAACAGATCAAGGAGTGTTTATTGAGCGGATCAATGTTTACTCAACTTGTTATAATTTAGACTTAGGTTTTTATCTTAAAGGCTTTTCAACCAAAAATGTATCGAGGAGTTTTTATCGAGCGTATCGATATTTACTCAACTCGTTTTGTTTAGACTTAGGTTTTTAATACCAAAAAGTCCTTTCAATCGTTGAAGATATATCGAGGAGTTTTTATTGAGCGGATCAATGTATACTCGACTCGTTTTTATTTGGACTTAGGTTTTTAACCCAAATGTCTTTTTGATCGTTGAATATATATCGAGGAGTGTTTATTGAGCGGATCAATGTTTACTCGACTCGTTTTTATTTAGACTTAGGTTTTTAACCCAAAAGTCTTTTTGATCGTTGAATATATATCGAGGAGTGTTTCTTGAGCGGATCAATGTTTACTCGACTCGTTTTTATTTAGACTTAGGTTTTTAACCCAAAAGTCTTTTTGATCGTTAAATATATATCGAGGAGTGTTTATTGAGCGGATCAATGTTTACTCGACTCGTTTTTATTTAGACTTAGGTTTTTAACCCAAAAGTCTTTTTGATATATCGAGGAGTTTATCGAGCGGATCGATGTTTACTCAACTCGTTTGTAATTTAGACTTAGGTTTTTAGTACCTGAAAGTCTTTTTTGATATATCGAGGAGTTTTTATCGAGCGGATCGATGTTTACTCGACTCGCTTTTGATGGTCGGATTGAGGAGTGTTTATTGAGCTGATCAATGTATAATTAACTCCTTTTGTCTCAATCTCAACCAATATGATAGTAGAATTCCAAGGAGCATTTACCGAAATAATCGATTTATAGAAATTGCTTAAAATCTTTAATAAAAGAACTGTAGGCTAAGGCCTTTATTACAAAGACTAAAACTTAATGAAATAAAAATGAAGCAGCATAATCTGCAAAAATTTATTTACCATAGTATTTTCTAAGGTTGACTGCATTCCAGGTTCTTGGTAAGGCTGTTCCATCTAAGTGCGCAATTTTGTATGAACCTTTCTTTCCTACGCCAATGACAACATAAGGTCCATCCCAGTTTTGTTGTAATTTTCCCACATGCTTGGATACTTCCACCTTTTTCAAGACCAGGTCTCCTTCTTTGAAGGTTCGGATGCGTACTTTCTGATTGTATGCTTTTTCCATATTTGCCTTAGTGGCGTGCAAGCGTACAGCGGCTTTTTCCCTTAAAGCTTCTGTTAAGTCAACATCATTTTCTCTTGCCTTTTCATTCTCCAAATCATCGAACATCTCGATTCTTGGTGTTGGGATTAGAGTTTCAACAGGAATAACAGCTTCCGACCCATATACCAAGCTAAATGGGGTTTCCCCAGTCGAGGTCCTGACTGTAGTCCGATTAGCCCAAAGTACTCCTGGGAGTTCATCGAGCCATTTTCCTTTGGCTGCTCCTAATCTTTTTTCTAAAGATTTTATTATTTCTCGGTTTGCTACTTCGGTTTGTCCATTTGCTCTGGGGTGCCCGACCGAAGTGAAGTTTTGTTGAATCCCAAGTTTTGAACACCATTCTATTACTTGTTTTCCCGCGAATTGGGTTCCATTATCAGAAATTAGGATCCTAGGGATGCCGAATCGACAAACTATGAATTTCCATAGGAAGTTGATCACTTAGAATTGAGTTATTCGAGCAAGAGCGATGCATTCTATCCATTTACTGAAATAATCAACCGCGACCAGGACATAAGCTTTCTTGGATCTGGCCGCAGGGAACGGTCCCACGATGTCCATTCCCCATTGATCGAAAGGCGAACATATTGGGATTGGGTGCATGTTTTCTGCCGGTCGATGACATACATTAGCATGGACCTGGCAGTGATGACATTCTTGGACATACCGAGCGGCATCTTTGTTGATGGTAGGCCAATAGTAACCTGTCCTGAGACATTTTAAGGCCAATGCCCTTGATCCGCTGTGATTTCCTGCATCTCCTTCATGTATTTCTCGTAGTATATATGCAGTTTGTGATTCAGAGACGCACTTCATAAGAATTCCTGATACTGATCTTCGGTAGAGTTTTCCTTCTACAAGTGTATACTTTGGAGCTCGATATCTTATTTTCCGAGCTTCATTCTGGTCAGGTGGTAGTTTTCCTTCTCGAAGATAGTCTATCATTGGATTCATCCAGTTTCCTTCAGCTCCTTCAATTTCCATAATATCGAGTGCCGGTGTTTCATCGATATCGATCGCCGGTGTATTAGATATTAACCAGTTGATCACCCTTTCGGTCTTTCCATCATGGGATCCTGTGAACTTAGACAGTTGATCGGCCCATTTGTTTTCCGAGCGTGGAATGTTCTGTATGCCGAAATTTTCAAATTTCTCAGCTAGTGATTTCACTTTGGCGAGGTATTTGATCATATTAAATTCCTTAGCCTCGTACAGGCCTTCGATTTGTCTTTGTACTAACTCTGAATCGGTTAATACTTTAAGGCTCTTTATGTTGGTTTTGATAGCCATTTCCATTCCAGCGATTAACGCTTCATATTCTGCTTCGTTGTTTGTCACGACGAAGTCCAAAGTTATTGCATAATTCAAATCTTCTTTATTTGGTCCGGTGAAGTTGATTCCGGCGCCTCCTCCTTCTCGGCACGAAGCACCGTCAACATGCATTAACCAAGTTTGATCTTCTATGATCAAGATATCGTCGTTGAGGCTGCTTGATGATTCAGTTGCCTGTGTCGGTGTTTCTAATATAAAATCAGCCAACACTTGGGCCTTAATTGCGATTCTTGGTTTGTAATCGATTTCGAACTGGCCTAGTTCGATCGCCCATTTAATTAGTCTTCCGGAGGCTTCTGGTTTAGCTAAGACTTGTCTTAGCGGTTGATTTGTCAAAACCACTATTTTGTAGGTTAAAAAGTAAGGTCGAAGCTTTCGTGCAGCCACTACTAAGGCCAGAGTGAATTTCTCAATTTCCAAATAATTCTTCTCTGCTCCTTGCAACAGTTTGCTCAGATAATAAACAGGCTTATGTTCCGAGCCTTCTATCTTAATTAGTACAGAACTAATGGCCGCATCGGAGATGGATATGTAGATATACAATGGTTCTCCTTCCGTCGGTTTGGCTAACAACGGTGGAGTTGTCAAATACTCTTTGAGTTGTTCGAAAGCTCGATCGCATTCTTCTGTCCGAAGGAAGTTTTTTGCTTTTCGAAGTGTTTGGAAAAAGGGCAAACTTTTGTCTGCTGATTTTGATATGAACCTGTTCAATGCTACGATTTTCCCGACCAAACTTTGCACTTGGGAGATGGTCTTGGGAGGTTTCATTTCAGTTATGGCCCGGATTTTTTCCGGGTTGGCTTCTATTCCGCGTTGGTGGACTAAATATCCCAGGAATTTCCCTGACTTGACACCGAAGGTGCATTTCGCGGGGTTTAACTTCATACGATATTTCCTTAAGATCTGAAAACATCGATCAAGATGTTTTACGTGATCGGCTTCGTTC
>CM064879.1:68160799-68203442 GCA_003313485.2 Penstemon barbatus | reverse complement strand
TTCGAAATGTTTGGAAAAAGGGCAAACTTTTGTCTGCTGATTTTGATATGAATATGTTCAATGCTACGATTTTCCCGACCAAACTTTGCACTTGGGAGATGGTTTTGGGAGTTTTCATTTCAGTTATGGCCCGGATTTTTTCCGGGTTGGCTTCTATTCCGCGTTGGTGGACTAAATATCCCAGGAATTTCCCTGACTTGACACCGAAGGTGCATTTCGCGGGGTTTAACTTCATACGATATTTCCTTAAGATCTGAAAACATCGATCAAGATGTTTTAAGTGATCCGCTTCGTTCATACTTTTGACCAGCATGTCGTCCACATAGACTTCCATTAATTCTCCGATTAACTCTTTGAACATTAGGTTTACTAACCTTTGGTAAGTAGCACCGGCATTTCTTAAGCCGAATGGCATCACTATGAAGCAATATACTCCTTGCTCGGTCACGAATGCAGTCTTCTCTTGGTCCCGCTCATCCATGTATATTTGATAAAACCCTTGAAAGGCGTCCATCATACTGAATATCGCGAAGCCTGCGGTTGAGTCTACTAACAAGTCGATCCTTGGGAGGGGATATGGATCGCGCGGGCATAATTTATTAAGGTCGGTAAAATCATTGCACATTCTCCATTTGTTGTCCTTTTTATCTCCTTTTGCTACCAACACAACATTACACAGCCACTCCGAGAAGTGTATTTCTCGAATTTGTTTTGCTTCAAGCAGTCTTTCTACCTCGGCTTTGATAATTCTATCTTTTACTGGGCCATGGTTTCTCTTCTTTTGTCTGGCAGGTTTTGCCGTAGGATCAATTCTTAGGGAATGTTTGATTACTCGAGGATCGATTCCTTCAATGTCATTCGCGCTCCAAGCGAAGACGTCGACATTATCTCTGAGGAAGTTAATTAACATTATCTCCCCTTCCTTGCTCAGTTCAGTACCTATTCTCGTCGTTTTAGAAGAGTCCCCTTGTACCAGAACTATATCTTTATGTTCTGAGGGTTTTAAGGCTAAATCTAGCGGTTCTTTTCCCTTTTTGTCTATTCGATCAGTAACAGGGATTTCAACCTTATTTTTAACAAGATCTTCCTCAAGTTTTCTTTTGCTCGGAGTGATTGATTTAGGATGTTCTTTCAAGGTTAACGAGGTGCTGTAGCAATCCCACGCCATACAGTGATCGTTCGTTATTTCTCCAATGCCTCTATCGGTCGGAAACTTTATCTTCTGGTGATAAGTAGAGACAACGGCTCGGAATAGATTGAGAGCCGGTCGTCCCCATATTGCGTTATAAGCGAAGGGGGTTTCTACTACTAGAAATTTTACTAGCTTTACCGTCCGGTGTGGTTTCTTCCCGAGCAACACACTTAAAGATATCGTTCCGCTGGGGATGATCTCGGACCCTCCAAAGCCTACTAATGGCGTAGCCACTTTCTGTAAGTTTATCTGCCCCAAGTTCATTTGGGCTAAAACCTCCCGGGAGATGATATTTGCTGAGCTTCCGTTGTCAATTAGGATTCTTTTTACATTATAATTCGCTATTTCCAACGATACCACCATCGGAAAATCGGGGCTATCCTCTTTCGTATCCCAAATGATGTTTTTAGGTACTTCGCCTTCGTTAAAGCTGATCGGCTGGTGATTTGACAGCTTGTTTTCCAGAGTCCATATTTCTTTTGGGTATTTCGTGTTTCCAATTATGGATCGGGCTGTCCTTCGTCGGGCGTTACGACTATCTCCACCCGCGGGCCCCCCGGATATTGTATGGATAGTCCCATTGATCTGGTCGTGATTCAACTCCTGAGTAGGTCGACGCTCCGGTGACCTTCGTTGAGAACTTCTTCTTCGATTACTGTTCCGAGGGCTTCTACTTCTTTCCCTTTTGTGGTTATCTCGCTCTATGTATTCGTCTAGTTTTCCTTGTTCGATCAGTTTTTCAACTTCTCTCTTAAGGTGAAAACAATTTTCCGTTCGATGTCCGTGTGCCCTATGGTACTTACAGTATTGGTCGTAGTTTCGAGACCCTGGTCTTTGCTGAGCGATTTTCCTCGCCTCGGGGATCCAGTTATTTCTTTCTAGAACTTCCAATATTTCTTCCATGGGAGCATTTAACCTTGGGTGTTCCACTTGATTCACCCTGCTTCTGATTGGTTGTTCAGGGTTTCTTGGTCTTTGGTAGAAATTAGGTTGCCTTTCTTGGTCGGCTTTGCTATATTCCAATCGCTGGAAAACGTTACCTCTCCTGGAAGATCGCTCATAATCCACGGATCTTTGGGCCGGAATCCTGTCGTGCCGTTTGGAACCTGAAGCTGTGGCTTTGTTTTTGTTTTTATCTTTAAAGGAATTCATCTCTTCTTGGGTCATATATTTAGACGCCAAGCTCATGATGTCGGCAAACGTTCTCGGTTGTTTTCGACTGAGGGCGTTTCCGAACTGTCTGTTCTTAGTGAGGTCGAAAAGGATAGAAATTATGTAATCGATATTTGGAGAATCTATTTTGAGTAGTTCTACATTAAATCTGGCCAACCAGTTCCTTAGGGATTCTCCTTCTTGTTGATGTACGGTTCCCAGGTAGCTCATCGGGAGTTTTTGTGTTTTTTGACTGGCAAACTGCTGCGTCAGTTTATTGCATAATTCCCGGAAACTGAATATAGAGTTGGCCGGCTGTTTGGCAAACCAATCCAATGCGAGTCCTTCGAATGTGGTCACCATTAATTTGGCAGTGAATTCGGCAGAGTGGGCATATAAATTCATTATATTCGTAAAGCTAAAAATATAATCATCTGGGTCGGTGGTTCCATCATATCGGGGTAATCTACCTGGGACCTGTCCCGTGGATTGTGCCTCTTTTATTTCTCTGCAGAAAGGAGAACAAGCCGCAAGGCTTTCCTGGAGTTCCGTAGTTCGGGCCCATGGGTTTTGAACAGATCGTAGACGTTGTTCGAGTCGCTCCTGTACCATCTTTTCAATTTTCCGAGAATCGAGTCGCTCGTGGTCGATCTGGGATTGCATCATCTATGTCATCCTCTATGGGGATTATTGTTTGTTCCTTCGATCCGCTGCGACCCGCCTGTGGTTTTCTTCGACCTGCTTTTCTTCGGGGATGGTTATCGGAGGGTTTAGAATTGCCCTGCCGCGGGCTGTGTAGTGAGCGTCGCTCACTTGCTGGGCTGTCAGCTTGTTGAGAGGTTTGTTCGTTTGGCCTTGGCACTCCTGGAGCAGGAGTTGTCCTGGCAGCCGTAACGTTTCGAGGAATTTGATCTAGTACTAGTAACTCTTCTGGAGAAAGTGATTTGAAGAGCATTGCTATTTGTCGCAGTTTTTCCTGAGCGCCCGGGAGAGGAACGGGGATTTCGGGGCCTTCTGGCTCTTCCTGTATGGCATCGGGAAGGCCTCCCTGGGTTCCCTGCCGTCGGGGGTGTCCATCTTGGAAATTCTCGTCGGTGGTGGGAATGTTATTGTCGTTGTTGTCCTGTATGTCTTCCGATGTGTTACGGCTGGTGGTTGTATTGCTTCTCGCTCCAATACGAGCGCTTTTCCTTGGGCGAGCCATGTGTCGATCGAATAATTAACCTAGCCCCACGGTGGGCGCCAACTGATTTAACCGGATTTCGTCGGGTTAATTGAATATCAGTGAATTTGTATTAATGGGGGTTTTCGATATTTATATATATATTATGGGGCTCTGTTACTTTATTCCGGATGGATCAATCACAAAGAAAAGGGCAATATTCAAGAACAAGAAGCAAAACCACAAACAAAGATTAAGAACACACCAGTATGAAGGTAAAAAGCTCTCAATAATATTGAGTTGAGCTGTTGTAAGCAATGTTTTATTGCGTATATCGGAGTTGGTTTATACAATCATTAACTACGTATTTATATCATGCTAAACCTAGTGTTACAGGGAAACATAGTCCTAATAGGACTCGGCCCAAACATCCTTCTTGGGTCAGGAGTATAGTCTTCTGTCGAAGCGAGCTGCACTTGGCTGGGTCGATAAGATGATCCCGAACTGTTTGATTTGGTCGAATCGATCTTATCATCTTCATTCGATCCGTGTAGTATGTAGGGTGCGAAATAGCCCCCATCAATTGACAAACAGCAGAGGAAGATTACTAGCTATTGGCTTTCTCTAGTAATATCAGATAACATATCACTCGTCTGTTAGATAAGTTAAACTCTACTCATCTGATACTTTATATAAGCATGGTCATAAATCGCATCTTTTGAAACACGCTTTTATAAGTAACAGATAAGTGCCGATTGAGTTTCCCGCCCATCTGACATGAAAATAATAATTTTGAAGTCCGCAATTCTCACCCACACGATTTAAAAACTGTCAGATCAATCTTACGGTTCACATTAATCACGATAACCAAAACCGAAAGAAACGTATAAAATCCGATCTGAACAGATCAGTCGACTTACGCACACAAAATTCCCAAAATTCTCTAACTCTCTAAGCTCTCTGTTTCTTTAGCTCTCAAATTCTCACAGGTTTTACATCACTTAATCTAAAAATGGCTATTGCTGAGGGAAGATATATAAGCTACGACAAATTCTTCGCCACTGGCACTGATCTCATGAGGGAAATCATGAAGAAAATCAAAAAATCGTCGCTGGTACCGGTTCTAGAAGCACATGAGGATTTTGTTTATCTGGAAGATGTTGCTGCTTTCTACAAAACCAGGGAATTCAACGATGATAGGACTACTATGGTTGCCACAGTTGGGGGTAAGAAGATTTGTATATCTGCTGCTGTTTTGAGTGAAATATATGGGCTGAAAAACGAAGGAGGAGATGTAACAGACCTAGGGTCTGAGAAAGAGGAGGAGTTTTGGCTGATTTGTGCTAAGGAGGGAGAGGAAATGTCAGGAACTCTGATGAAGACTCAGCTCAAGGATGAGTATCAGAGGTTCGCTGATATAATTGCGAAGGTGTTGGACTGCAGCACCAGTTCTCTGGATGGTTTACCCAGAAGGAGATACTATACTATGATTTGCATCTACTATGGTTTGAAAGTTAACTGGGCTGCTCATGTATTTGATCTGCTGAGTGACAAGAAGACAAACTATGGCATTCTGCTTAGTCATCTGTTCTTAAGTTTGAATTGTCAAGTGATAAATGGAAAGGCTATCCATGGTGGCAAGGAATTCAAACTGTATGAGCCAGTTAGAAGTGTAGGTGCTTCTAAAAGAAAGGCTCCTGCCAAGACTGCTAAGGCACCTGCCAAGAAGAGCAAAAAGGCTGGTCAGACCAGTGGGTCTGCTGATCAAACAGTAAGCACTACTGTTGAAGCTGGATCAGCTCAGCCTGAAATTGTCATTCCTGACAAAGTAATTGATGATTTTACTGAAGAACTTGAGAAGATGGAGACTGGATCATCTCCTGAGAGAACAGAATCAGATGAACCTGTTCCTAAAGTTACAAAGAGAATGAGGACAAGGAGTTCTGCGAAAGGACCTCCTCAATCTAAACCTTCAAGAAAAATTACCAAGTCAAGGGCAAAGAGAAAGGTAACCTTCTCTGAAGAGTCACCTGAAAAAGTAAGAGAGATACCAGCATCAGCAGAGAGACCGATTATCATTGAAGAACCTGCTGGAGACTCATCTGTTGCACTGTCTGCTGATGTTAGAGAAGAACAGCAGACTGGCACAACAAACGAAGGGGATGCACTCCTTCTGCACCCTACTCCTGTTGCTGCCACTCCACTACAGACTGTGGAAAGTCCTGAAGCAAAGAAGCAAAGGACTGGTAAGATTTTAATCCCTTATCTCTCTGCTGCTGAAAAGAAGAAACTAGATGAGGCTGAGAGACAAAGGAAGGCTGCTGAAAAGGCAGAAGAAGATCGCCAAAAGGCCCTTGAGCTCAAGAGACTGGAAGAAGAAGCCAGTAAAATGACTCAAGCACAAAAAGATGCTATTGAAGCAGCAGAGTTGGCTGCTGCCATTGAAGCAAGTGCTAAGGACTCTCATGGTCCAAGGCAAGCTGGTGGCATTGTGATTGGTGAACAAAGAGATCCCACCAAGCCTAAGCAAGTTATGCCCCCTCATGCAGTACAACCAAAGAGGAGAGCAGAGTTAAAACTGGCATTGGAGATTGTCAGAGATGACCCTGCTATATTTGATGAGTTTATTGCACGTTTGGATGCAGAAAACAACAAGATTACTCGTCTGACGATGTTCAACAAAGAAAAGGTTAGATATAACAGATGGAGGGAATATCGTCTTACAAAGAGTAAGGATCAAATTGCAAGCTGGAAGGCTTTTGCTGATGAAGAAGCCTAGGTTATGAAATGGCTTGAGACAAGTTCTCTGACTCAAGCATTGGACTCAGAGTTTTTCTTGGATAAGCTGAGGCTGAGGATCAGTCATATAGCAAAGGCTGAAGCAAAGAAGTTGTATGATTCCGTTCCAGAGGAGTATGCTGATAATGAAGATCTCAAGGAACGAGCAATCAAGTTGGCTGTTTCCACCACAATGGAAACTTGGGCCAAAAGAACTAGGAAGATGAAGGGACAGCCAAGTTCTCTGCTCCCCCTTCCAAGTTTGAAGCAGATTGTTTATGGACCTACCATTATACCATATGAAGAGCTCCCTGAGGATCCAATCTCCCCATTTGTTCCAATTGATAATCTGACATGGATCACTCATAGATCTACTTTGGATAATGCAGGTAAAATGCGTACTATTGCAAATGTTAAGAAGGTCCAAGCACCACCTGCTGATCAGAATAAGGAAAAAGAAAGTACTTCTGATCCTGCTGATCAAATCAAGGAAAAATAAGCTACTTCCGACCCTGCTGATCAAATCAAAGAAAAAGAAGATACTTCTGAACCAGCTGATCAGTCAAAGGAGAAGGAAAGCACTCCAAATCCAGCTGAACAGATCAAGGAAAAGGAGGGTACTTCTGAACAAGCTGATCAGACTAAGGAGAAGGATAGCACTCCTAGTCAAGCTGATGAGACCAAGGAAAAAGAGACTACTCCTGGTTCAGCAGATCAGATCACAGAATCAGCAACCCTTGCCTTACCTCCTATTCCAACTGATGTTACTTCTACTTCTAAATGTTTACAGCCATCTCTGTTGGACTCAATTCAACAGATGATTTCAAATTCAATGAAGGAATTAGAAGAGAAGATAACTGCAAATCTGTTGGCTGCTTTAAGTCAACCAACCCAAAGAGCTGCTCCTGTTCCTACTTCGCTGATAGAAGACACTGCTCATACTGTGGAAACTATCAGACAAGATATGGATGTGATTAGAGCAAGAACTCAAAGTACAACTGCTGGTTGGAGACAGATTACTGAAACAGTTGAAATGGCCATTCAAGCTGAGGATGAAACATTAGAGAATCTGATGAAGGACTTCAAGGCATCTGCTGATATGATTCTGGCAACTCAGATTCGGCTAGGCGACCAAGGGGAAGTTGTTCTTAACAGAATGGATGCATTCGAGGCCAATCAACTCAGACAGAAAGCTCAACTTGATGCAATGGAAGAGAATATCAAACTTCTCTGTGAGACACTTCAAGTTCCACCAGTCTTACCACAGTATCCAATCAACCCTGCTGATGATGACAAAAAGGGGGAAGATAGGGTACCTTGTGAAGAGGAAGATTTCTCAAAGACTGCTGATCTAGAAGGAACTGAAATACTGGAGGAATCTGCCAAGGATGAAGATGCTGATGAAGAAAATGAAGGCACAAGCAGACCAGTAGATCAGTCAAATGCAGAAGAAGAAGAGGAAGCTGATGAAACTGAAGCTGAAGAAAAGTCTAAGGGAACAGCAAAGACTGATAAAGAAATTGCTGCTGCTAAGGACTCAGCTGAAGAACAGCTAAATCCTGATGTAAAGCATAAGAAGTTGGAGCTGCTAAAACAAAGATTCTTCAAGGATTTAGAAGCTGAAACTTCCAAACCTGAAGAAGATGAAGAGGACAAGTAAGAAGATAAAGCAGAAGACTAGTCTAGTCTAGATCACTTATGCTTAGAAGGATTTAGGACTCATTGCTGCTTGGAAAGCTCCCCCTAAAGAGTTTCTCAAAATCAACACTGATGTTGCTTTTTTTGAGGGTAAAGCTGTCCTTGCCATACTTATCCGAAATATTGAAGGTGCAATTTTGTTTGCTTCGGTTAAAACTGAATTTCATTTGGATGCTACTAGTGCTGAGACTACTGCAATTAATGAAGCTATGGTCCTCCTTGATCAAGCAAATTGGAGTTGTGCTATGTTTGAAAGTGACTCTTTTAACTCGGTTTTAATGATCACTAGTCAATGCCCCTCTTTTGATTGGTCTTGTAAAGCCGATGCTGAATTTGCTCGTAGACTCCTTCAGAAATGGCCAAATTGGAAAGTTAAAAAGATCCCGAGGTTTGGGAACAAATTAAAGCGGCCTATAATTTAGCGAAATGGGGAAAAAATTGTAACTTGAGTGGTTCTATTCCCCTTACCCTTATCCCCACTTCTGTTTTTTGTGATTCGGTTTCTCCTAAAACTTTTGTAACAGACTTATTTTCTTCGGTTAATGCTTAATCTTTTACTTATCAAAAAAAAAAAAAAAATTGAAAGTAGACATGAAAATATATCATGTGGTACAAAATTTGTATTTTCGTATCCAATTGTACCAAAGTTTCAAGTTGGCCTATTCTATGATATCAAAAATCAAATTTCCCTATTTTGAAAGGTTAAATATAAGTTTAACATCGATCATACCATTAAAGATGGTCTTAGACCATCTCCAATCGAGCCGGCAATCGGGCATGAGGAGGGGTTACCGACTTGGTTCGGTTGGAGACGGTGACTGGCAATCGGCAAGGCAGGGGGCAGGGGACATCGGGCATGCTGGCAATGGTAGCCTGCCTGCTTGCCGGCTGGGAAATGCGTTGGGTTTCAAATTTGTTTTTTGCTTTTTTTTTTTTTTTAACAAAAGTTAATTTTAGGGGCCAATTATTAAATACAAAATGTTTTAGGGGAAGAATATTAAATAATAAAAACTGTATTAAGGGCAGAATATTAATTTAAATAAACTATTTTGAAGTATTGATAAAAAAAAAGGGCAAAACATTCCGGCTAACTCATGAACTCCGACCATGTCCTGTCGATCGAGTGGCAACCATGCATATAATAATATAAGTTATAACCCATATATCCATAATTAACAAAACATCCATCATAATAAAATATAACAATACATGAATGAGCATAGTTTAACCAAACTAGCTATAATTTATATATACATCCTTGTTTAGATCAACAACCACAACACCAATGTTATCACTACTTCCACGAGCCAAGGCGAGTCGAGTGAGCAGCGTTGCTGCAGAAGCACTTCGTGAGGTGATCAACCTGGGACCTTCCTTTTTCATGCAGTCACGGACAACATGACATGCCATCTTGCTCGATTTCACGTCCCATAATCCATCACTTGCGAGTATCAAAAACTCGTCCTCTGAATCCCTTATTTCGATAAGGACTTCTGGCTCCGATATCACATATGGTTTTAGGTACTGGTCGCCTGCAAAAATATATATATATACATATTTTTAGCTAGCACTCAAGCAAAAATGTATGAATTTTTTTAAAGATCTAGTTACCTATTGCTCGAGTCATATCCAAAACCCCTTCAACTCGTGCAATATCGAGGTTCACTATACTTACTCCAACCACTTTAATCCTCACCCTTTCATCCGCTCTATTTGCAGGCTGCATACATATACTCACTATGAATTTTAGAAAAAACTGTCCACAAACAAAATTTCATTCCAATAAATTAGCTAAGTAATGACCCATTTCGCATTAGATTTTGGATTCAAAGTTCCAAATTTAATTTTAGATACGAGACCCCGGATACCGAATGTAGAAACTAAAACCCAAAATAGTTATGTACGTTATGATCGAAAGAGAGCGGAACAAGACTCCCCCGCGGAAAAGGATGGCGCGTGAATCTCCAAAATTTGCCACGACGATATGTTCTTGAGTCAGAACCACAGCCACGGCAGTGGAGCCAGATTGGAGCACCTCTCTGCGGTCAACGCAGCTGCAGCGGAAATCCGGAGTCCCGTAGCAGCAGCATGTTTTCAGCGCCAACAACTCTGTCCTGGAAAAACAACTGCGAAACACCCTCCTCCACGCCCACCGTAGCGCTCCCTCGTCCAAGATGTCTATCGGTCCCACATGTCTTTCCAACCCCATTACTTCTTCCTCCAAGATTGAATGCATGTCCTGCTTGCACATTATAGCAAACTGCATGCACCGGCGCTGCCAATTAATTTTTCATTTTTAAAACTTTTGTTGGGAAATTTAATTTTTTGATCCGGTGATCGATCGAACTCGGCATATATAATTCATCCAACATAAAATGCAATTGTATTGTTTAATCACTCTCTTATGAACTAAAAGAAAAACTTTAATATTTTGGTGCACTTGTTAAGTAAAATACTTAAAAATATATGAGTCATCCGATCCGATCCCTATAGTTAAATTAAATAGATTTAATCCCTATATAAACGAAAATTAATCTTTTCAAAAAAAGTAGCACTTTCCCATGTGAATGACTTAGTTAATTAAATACGACCAAATTAATTAAGCCGATTTGATCAAATTAATTAAAATGATCCTTTTCTTAATAATTAATTAATGAGGTAGTATGTAATTAATGTAAATTAAGAGGAGATGGGAAAGTACGTGAGCTCCTCCATGACCATCAAAAACTCCGAAGAAATGCAGCGGAAGGTGGTGATTAATAGGCGGCGAGCATAGATTGGTCTTAACCGAAATGGCGTCTTCCATTTTGGATCGCCGGCCCACGAAGGCCACCGCCCCAACTCTTCTCCTCATCTCCTCCAGCGGCGCCATACCACCACCACATATCTGCGTCTCCTCATTACTACCATCCTGTTGTGGGGTTTGCGCAATTGAACCCCTAGATGGTAAGACACGGCCATTGGCGGCAAGCACTGATTCCCGCCTCGCCTGAATCCTCAACCACCACTTCTCCTTGCACCCGCTTGCCATATATATATATATATATATATATATATATATAGAGAGAGAGAGATAGAGATATTTTGTATATAATTGTATAGTAGCTAGCTACACAGCAATGAGTAGTACTGAATGAATGGTGTGTAGCTTTATAGGTGGGTACATTTCCATTCACACTTTACATACAAACAAAAACAACAATACTACCCAACCACCACCGGTCCGTTCACATCACATACAAACAAAATTTTACACAACACTACCCATGTGTTCATTAGTAACGGCCGGAGTGCTTTTTACAAAAAAGTAAATTTAAAGTGATTGAATTATGGAAATATTGCACTGCTACGTGGTAATTTGATACATACATTTGTAACTCATATGAAGTTTGGAACAACAGGAAACCAAACATTCATTACTTTAAAATTTTTGGTTGTAAATGCTTTGTGTTAAATAATGGGAAAAATCACCTTACTGCATTTGCAGAGAAGGCTGATGAAGCTGTTTTTGTAGGATACTCTACTGTTAGTAAAGCTTATAGAGTTTTTAACAAAAGAACATTACTAGTAGAAGAATCCATTCATGTAGTATTTGATGAACCAAATCAATCTTCTAAAAAGAATCAAAGTACTAATCAAGATCTGTCTACTGATTTTCAGAAATTGAGTGTTGAAAGAAATGAAGAATATGTTCCCATCATACTACCTGACCTCAACCCAGCTGATAACTCAAGTGCTGTTCAAAATCACAGTGCTGATTGTCTAACAGACGAGTTGCAAACAGCTGACAGACCAGAGACTGTTCAACAGACAAATACTGTTCAACAGACTACTACTGAATCTCCAACAGTAGTGTTGCAAGATCAAAACAGAGGACAACATCCAGACCTGCAACCTGATCTTAGATGGCTCAAGAATCACCCACCAGAGTTAGTGATTGGTGATCCTTTGGATAGAGTAAAGACAAGAAGAGCTGCTGCACAAGATGCTATGTTTGCCAGTTTTCTATCTCAAATAGAGCCTAAACAAATTGAAGAAGCTCTCAGTGATTCCTTCTGGGTTGAAGCTATGCAAGAAGAGTTGAATCAATTTGAAAGGAACGAAGTATGTTACTTAGTTCCAAGACCAAGTCATCAAAGAGTAATTGGCACTAAATGGGTTTTCAGAAATAAAATGAATGAAGATGGTATTGTCACCAGAAATAAAGCAAGATTAGTGGCCAAGGGTTATTGTCAAGAAGAAGGAATTGACTTTGATGAAACATTTGCACCAGTAGCAAGACTTGAAGCAATCGGACTGTTTCTGGCCTATGCTGCTTACAAGAACTTCACTGTCTATCAGATGGATGTGAAGTCAGCATTTCTCAATGGAGAATTGCAAGAAGAAGTGTATGTTGAACAACCGCCTGGATTTGAAGCTTATCAACAAGAAGACAAGGTATATCGTCTGAAGAAAGCCCTCTATGGACTGAAACAGGCTCCAAGAGCATGGTATGATACCCTATCTGATTTTCATTTAATTAAAGGATTTCGAAAAGGTAAGGTAGACAAAACCTTGTTCACAATTGAATGGGAGAATCATATATTACTTGTGCAAATGTATGTAGACGATATTATTTTTGGTTCAACTAACCAACAGATGTGTGACAAGTTCTCCAAGCTGATGCATAATAAGTTTGAAATGAGCATGATGGGTGAACTCAATTATTTTCTTGGTTTGCAAGTTAGACATTTGTCTGATGGAATATTCATCAACCAAGCAAAATACACAAGGGATCTGTTCAAGAAATTTGGTATGGAAACTAGCTCTACTGCTAATGTTCCTATGTCTACTAGTCTTCGTTTGGATAAAGATGAAGATGGAAAATCAGTGGACATAACCAAATACAGAGGCATTATTGGGTCACTGTTGTATCTAACAGCCAGCAGACTTGATATCATGTACTCTGTTGGGGTTTGTGCGAGATTTCAATCAAATCCTAAGGAATCTCATCTCTTAGCTGCCAAGAGAATTCTGAAATATATTAAGGGCACTCAAGAATTGGGATTGTGGTATCCTAGAGAATCTGGATTTGAGCTTATTGGATATTCAGATTCAGACCATGCTGGCTGCAAAATTGATAGGAAAAGCACAATAGTTGCTTGTCAATTTTTAGGTAATCGTCTGATCTCATGAATGAGTAAGAAACAGACTTCAGTATCCATATCTACTGCTGAAGCTGAGTATATAGCTGCTGGAGCTTGCTGTGCACAGATACTTTGGTTGAAGCATCAACTAGAAGATTAAAATATCAAGATCAGTGGAATTCCAATCTACTGTGATAATACAAGTGCAATATCTCTTACTCAGAATACTACAAGTCATTCAAGGACTAAGCATATTGAGATCAAGCATCACTTCATTAGAGATCATGTGGAAAAAGGGAATGTTAAGATTGAGTATGTTCATACAGACAATCAGATAGCTGACATTTTCACCAAACCTCTAAGTGAAGTAAGGTTTTCAACTCTAAGAGCTGAACTAGGACTACTGAATTTGGATGCATAAGCTGAGGGGGAACTTATCAGAAGACTGAAGTTCATCAGCACAATCATCCATTATCATATTCAAGGATTAACTCTCAACAGACTAGTTAACTTATGAATTCTTAAAGACAGGGGGAACGTGTAAGACTAGCGGTACTTCTGTTCTAGAGATGAAATTGGTTAGTGACAGTTAGTTGAATTTATGTTATCAGAAGATATGTTCTTAATTCTTGAAGATTGAAGATCAAATTATCTTGCTGGATTGACAAACAATAGAGGAAGATTACTAGCTATTGGCTTTCTCTAGTAATATCAGATAACATATCACTCGTCTGTTAGATAAGTTAAACTCTACTCATCTGATACTTTATATAAGCATGGTCATAAATCGCATCTTTTGAAACACGCTTTTATAAGCAACAGATAAGTGCCGATTGAGTTTCCCGCCCATCCGACATTAAAATAATAATTTTGAAGTTCGCAATTCTCACCCACACGATTTAAAAACTGTCAGATCAATCTTACGGTTCACATTAATCACGATAACCAAAACTGAAAGAAACGTATAAAATCCGATCTGAACAGATCAGTCGACTTACGCACACAAAATTCCCAAAATTCCCAAAATTCTCTAACTCTCTAAGCTCTCTGTTTCTTTAGCTCTCAAATTCTCACAGGTTTTACATCACTTAATCTAAAAATGGCTATTGCTGAGGGAAGATATCTAAGCTACGACAAATTCTTCGCCACTGGCACTGATCTCATGAGGGAAATAATGAAGAAAATCAAAGAATCGTCGCTGGTACCGGTTCTAGAAGCACATGAGGATTTTGTTTATCTGGAAGATGTTGCTGCTTTCTACAAAACCAGGGAATTCAACGATGATAGGACTACTATGGTTGCCACAGTTGGGGGTAAGAAGATTTGTATATCTGCTGCTGTTTTGAGTGAAATATATGGGCTGAAAAACGAAGGAGGAGATGTAACAGACCTAGGGTCTGAGAAAGAGGAGGAGTTTTGGCTGATTTGTGCTAAGGAGGGAGAGGAAATGTCAGGAACTCTGATGAAGACTCAGCTCAAGGATGAGTATCAGAGGTTCGCTGATATAATTGCGATGGTGTTGGACTGCAGCACCAGTTCTCTGGATGGTTTACCCAGAAGGAGATACTATACTATGATTTGCATCTACTATGGTTTGAAAGTTAACTGGGCTGCTCATGTATTTGATCTGCTGAGTGACAAGAAGACAAACTATGGCATTCTGCTTAGTCATCTGTTCTTAAGTTTGAATTGTCAAGTGATAAATGGAAAGGCTATCCATGGTGGCAAGGAATTCAAACTGTATGAGCCAGTTAGAAGTGTAGGTGCTTCTAAAAGAAAGGCTCCTGCCAAGACTGCTAAGGCACCTGCCAAGAAGAGCAAAAAGGCTGGTCAGACCAGTGGGTCTGCTGATCAAACAGTAAGCACTACTGTTGAAGCTGGATCAGCTCAGCCTGAAATTGTCATTCCTGACAAAGTAATCGATGATTTTACTGAAGAACTTGAGAAGATGGAGACTGGATCATCTCCTGAGAGAACAGAATCAGATGAACCTGTTCCTAAAGTTACAAAGAGAATGAGGACAAGGAGTTCTGCGAAAGGACCTCCTCAATCTAAACCTTCAAGAAAAATTACCAAGTCAAGGGCAAAGAGAAAGGTAACCTTCTCTGAAGAGTCACCTGAAAAAGTAAGAGAGATACCAGCATCAGCAGAGAGACCGATTATCATTGAAGAACCTGCTGCTGAGCCTGCTGGAGACTCATCTGTTGCACTGTCTGCTGATGTTAGAGAAGAACAGCAGACTGGCACAACAAACGAAGGGGATGCACTCCTTCTGCACCCTACTCCTGTTGCTGCCACTCCACTACAGACTGTGGAAAGTCCTGAAGCAAAGAAGCAAAGGACTGGTAAGATTTTAATCCCTTATCTCTCTGCTGCTGAAAAGAAGAAACTAGATGAGGCTGAGAGACAAATGAAGGCTGCTGAAAAGGCAGAAGAAGATCGACAAAAGGCCCTTGAGCTCAAGAGACTGGAAGAAGAAGCCAGTAAAATGACTCAAGCACAAAAAGATGCTATTGAAGCAGCAGAGTTGGCTGCTGCCATTGAAGCAAGTGCTAAGGACTCTCATGGTCCAAGGCAAGCTGGTGGCATTGTGATTGGTGAACAAAGAGATCCCACCAAGCCTAAGCAAGTTATGCCCCCTCATGCAGTACAACCAAAGAGGAGAGCAGATTTAAAACTGGCATTGGAGATTTTCAGAGATGACCTTGCTATATTTGATGAGTTTATTGCACGTTTGGATGCAGAAAACAACAAGATTACTCGTCTGACGATGTTCAACAAAGAAAAGGTTAGATATAACAGATGGAGGGAATATCGTCTTACAAAGAGTAAGGATCAAATTGCAAGCTGGAAGGCTTTTGCTGATGAAGAAGCCTAGGTTATGAAATGGCTTGAGACAAGTTCTCTGACTCAAGCATTGGACTCAGAGTTTTTCTTGGATAAGCTGAGGCTGAGGATCAGTCATATAGCAAAGGCTGAAGCAAAGAAGTTGTATGATTCCGTTCCAGAGGAGTATGCTGATAATGAAGATCTCAAGGAACGAGCAATCAAGTTGGCTGTTTCCACCACAATGGAAACTTGGGCCAAAAGAACTAGGAAGATGAAGGGACAGCCAAGTTCTCTGCTCCCCCTTCCAAGTTTGAAGCAGATTGTTTATGGACCTACCATTATACCATATGAAGAGCTCCCTGAGGATCCAATCTCCCCATTTGTTCCAATTGATAATCTGACATGGATCACTCATAGATCTACTTTGGATAATGCAGGTAAAATGCGTACTATTGCAAATGTTAAGAAGGTCCAAGCACCACCTGCTGATCAGAATAAGGAAAAAGAAAGTACTTCTGATCCTGCTGATCAAATCAAGGAAAAAGAAGCTACTTCCGACCCTGCTGATCAAATCAAAGAAAAAGAAGATACTTCTGAACCAGCTGATCAGTCAAAGGAGAAGGAAAGCACTCCAAATCCAGCTGAACAGATCAAGGAAAAGGAGGGTACTTCTGAACAAGCTGATCAGACTAAGGAGAAGGATAGCACTCCTAGTCAAGCTGATGAGACCAAGGAAAAAGAGACTACTCCTGGTTCAGCATATCAGATCACAGAATCAGCAACCCTTGCCTTACCTCCTATTCCAACTGATGTTACTTCTACTTCTAAATGTTTACAGCCATCTCTGTTGGACTCAATTCAACAGATGATTTCAAATTCAATGAAGGAATTAGAAGAGAAGATAACTGCAAATCTGTTGGCTGCTTTAAGTCAACCAACCCAAAGAGCTGCTCCTGTTCCTACTTCGCTGATAGAAGACACTGCTCATACTGTGGAAACTATCAGACAAGATATGGATGTGATTAGAGCAAGAACTCAAAGTACAACTGCTGGTTGGAGACAGATTACTGAAACAGTTGAAATGGCCATTCAAGCTGAGGATGAAACATTAGAGAATCTGATGAAGGACTTCAAGGAATCTGCTGATATGATTCTGGCAACTCAGATTCAGCTAGGCGACCAAGGGGAAGTTGTTCTTAACAGAATGGATGCATTCGAGGCCAATCAACTTAGACAAAAAGCTCAACTTGATGCAATGGAAGAGAATATCAAACTTCTCTGTGAGACACTTCAAGTTCCACCAGTCTTACCACAGTATCCAATCAACCCTGCTGATGATGACAAAAAGGGGGAAGATAGGGTACCTTGTGAAGAGGAAAATTTCTCAAAGACTGTTGATCTAGAAGGAACTGAAATACTGGAGGAATCTGCCAAGGATGAAGATGCTGATGAAGAAAATGAAGGCACAAGCAGACCAGTAGATCAGTCAAATGCAGAAGAAGAAGAGGAAGCTGATGAAACTGAAGCTGAAGAAAAGTCTAAGGGAACAGCAAAGACTGATAAAGAAATTGCTGCTGCTACGGACTCAGCTGAAGAACAGCTAAATCCTGATGTAAAGCATAAGAAGTTGGAGCTGCTAAAACAAAGATTCTTCAAGGATTTAGAAGCTGAAACTTCCAAACCTGAAGAAGATGAAGAGGACAAGTAAGAAGATAAAGAAGAAGACTAGTCTAGTCTAGATCACTTATGCTTAGAAGGATTTAGGACTCATTGCTGCTTGGAAAGCTCCCCCTAAAGAGTTTCTCAAAATCAACACTGATGTTGCTTTTTTTTAGGGTAAAGCTGTCCTTGCCATACTTATCCGAAATATTGAAGGTGCAATTTTGTTTGCTTCGGTTAAAAATGAATTTCATTTGGATGCTACTAGTGCTGAGACTACTGCAATTAATGAAGCTATGGTCCTCCTTGATCAAGCAAATTGGAGTTGTGCTATGTTTGAAAGTGACTCTTTTAACTCGGTTTTAATGATCACTAGTCAATGCCCCTCTTTTGATTGGTCTTGTAAAGCCGATGCTGAATTTGCTCGTAGACTCCTTCAGAAATGGCCAAATTGGAAAGTTAAAAAGATCCCGAGGCTTGGGAACAAATTAAAGCGGCTCATAATTTAGCGAAATGGGGAAAAAATTGTAACTTGAGTGGTTCTATTCCCCTTACCCTTATCCCCACTTCTGTTTTTTGTGATTCGGTTTCTCCTAAAACTTTTGTAACAGACTTATTTTCTTCGGTTAATGCTTAATCTTTTACTTATCAAAAAAAAAAAAAAAATTGAAAGTAGACATGAAAATATATCATGTGGTACAAAATTTGTATTTTCGTATCCAATTGTACCAAAGTTTCAAGTTGGCCTATTCTATGATATCAAAAATCAAATTTCCCTATTTTGAAAGGTTAAATATAAGTTTAACATCGATCATACCATTAAAGATGGTCTTAGACCATCTCCAATCAAGCCGGCAATCGGGCATGAGGAGGGGTTACCGACTTGGTTCGGTTGGAGACGGTGACTGGCAATCGGCAAGGCAGGGGGCAGGGGACATCGGGCATGCTGGCAATGGTAGCCTGCCTGCTTGCCGGCTGGGAAATGCGTTGGGTTTCAAATTTGTTTTTTGCTTTTTTTTTTTTTTTAACAAAAGTTAATTTTAGGGGCCAATTATTAAATACAAAATGTTTTAGGGGAAGAATATTAAATAATAAAAACTGTATTAAGGGCAGATTATTAATTTAAATAAACTATTTTGAAGTATTGATAAAAAAAAAGGGCAAAACATTCCGGCTAACTCATGAACTCCGACCATGTCCTGTCGATCGAGTGGCAACCATGCATATAATAATATAAGTTATAACCCATATATCCATAATTAACAAAACATCCATCATAATAAAATATAACAATACATGAATGAGCATAGTTTAACCAAACTAACTATAATTTATATATACATCCTTGTTTAGATCAACAACCACAACACCAATGTTATCACTACTTCCACGAGCCAAGGCGAGTCGAGTGAGCAGCGTTGCTGCAGAAGCACTTCGTGAGGTGATCAACCTGGGACCTTCCTTTTTCATGCAGTCACGGACAACATGACATGCCATCTTGCTCGATTTCACGTCCCATAATCCATCACTTGCGAGTATCAAAAACTCGTCCTCTGAATCCCTTATTTCGATAAGGACTTCTGGCTCCGATATCACATATGGTTTTAGGTACTGGTCGCCTGCAAAAATATATATATATACATATTTTTAGCTAGCACTCAAGCAAAAATGTATGAATTTTTTTAAAGATCTAGTTACCTATTGCTCGAGTCATATCCAAAACCCCTTCAACTCGTGCAATATCGAGGTTCACTATACTTACTCCAACCACTTTAATCCTCACCCTTTCATCCGCTCTATTTGCAGGCTGCATACATATACTCACTATGAATTTTAGAAAAAACTGTCCACAAACAAAATTTCATTCCAATAAATTAGCTAAGTAATGACCCATTTCGCATTAGATTTTGGATTCAAAGTTCCAAATTTAATTTTAGATACGAGACCCCGGATACCGAATGTAGAAACTAAAACCCAAAATAGTTATGTACGTTATGATCGAAAGAGAGCGGAACAAGACTCCCCCCGCGGAAAAGGATGGCGCGTGAATCTCCACAATTTGCCACGACGATATGTTCTTGAGTCAGAACCACAGCCACGGCAGTGGAGCCAGATTGGAGCACCTCTCTGCGGTCAACGCAGCTGCAGCGGAAATCCGGAGTCCCGTAGCAGCAGCATGTTTTCAGCGCCAACAACTCTGTCCTGGAAAAACAACTGCGAAACACCCTCCTCCACGCCCACCGTAGCGCTCCCTCGTCCAAGATGTCTATCGGTCCCACATGTCTTTCCAACCCCATTACTTCTTCCTCCAAGATTGAATGCATGTCCTGCTTGCACATTATAGCAAACTGCATGCACCGGCGCTGCCAATTAATTTTTCATTTTTAAAACTTTTGTTGGGAAATTTAATTTTTTGATCCGGTGATCGATCGAACTCGGCATATATAATTCATCCAACATAAAATGCAATTGTATTGTTTAATCACTCTCTTATGAACTAAAAGAAAAACTTTAATATTTTGGTGCACTTGTTAAGTAAAATACTTAAAAATATATGAGTCATCCGATCCGATCCCTATAGTTAAATTAAATAGATTTAATCCCTATATAAACGAAAATTAATCTTTTCAAAAAAAGTAGCACTTTCCCATGTGAATGACTTAGTTAATTAAATACGACCAAATTAATTAAGCCGATTTGATCAAATTAATTAAAATGATCCTTTTCTTAATAATTAATTAATGAGGTAGTATGTAATTAATGTAAATTAAGAGGAGATGGGAAAGTACGTGAGCTCCTCCATGACCATCAAAAACTCCGAAGAAATGCAGCGGAAGGTGGTGATTAATAGGCGGCGAGCATAGATTGGTCTTAACCGAAATGGCGTCTTCCATTTTGGATCGCCGGCCCACGAAGGCCACCACCCCAACTCTTCTCCTCATATCCTCCAGCGCCGCCATACCACCACCACAGATCTGCTTCTCCTCATTACTACAATCCTGTCGTGGGGTTTGCACAATTGAACCCCTAGATGGTAAGACACGTCCATTGGCGGTAAGCACTGATTCCCGCCTCGCCTGAATCCTAAACTGCCACTTCTCCTTGCACCCGTCATCTTGAGTGCTTGCCATATATATATATATATATATATATATATTTTGTATATAATTGTATAGTAGCTAGCTACATAGCAAGGAGTAGTACTGAATGAATGGTGTGTAGCTTTATAGGTGGGTACATTTCCATTCACACTTTACATACAAACAAAAGCAACAATACTACCCAACCACCACCGGTCCGTTCACATCACATACAAACAAAATTTTACACCACACTTGTTGGATTTAAACGGATCCGCCCATTTCGATCTAACCCGGTCTGATCCGACCCAAATAATTTGGATAGAGAATTGGAAGGAAATGTTTTTGACCACTTCTTCATTAGGGAGATAACCACCCACTTAGTGGGAGTTAACTTCCCATCAATTAAAAGTGAGGGGATGCATATGGTTTTCCCCCCACTTCGGCCAAATGCAGAAAGTCCCAAGGGGGGACTTTCCTTCTCAATTCCAATTAGGAACAGAGAAGTTTTTACTTCTCTGTTGATCTCCTCATATATAACTATATACATCACCATGTATATGCGTAGCTAAAATATATATACTTATATGTAAGCATATATTGGGTATATATATTTGGGTGATTTACGGGCACATATTATCATACTAATTTTGGTATTTAGATTGTGGAATTTAGGCTACGTCCGTATGTGATTTAGTCTCCACCGGGAGCACCAAAACGTGAGTTTTCGAAGATGAAAAAGTCGGTGATTTAACCACGGTGTTCGGTCAAAATGGCGTTTGAATTCTTGCGGGTGATCCATGGAGATTCCGCTTAAGAATTCGGGATTCGTATCCTTCGATTCCAACATTGGTATCAGAGCCAGGTTGGTTAAATTCTGACTTTAATTTCAGTTTTGGATATGGATATTATGTTGAAATCCATATGATTCTATGCTTACTCTTGAACGGCATGATATTTATGTTGTTATAAATTATGCTTTTATATCAATTGCACGATTCATGTGATAATATGATTGCTAATGTGATAAGATTTTATCTCTCGGTTGCTCTCATATAAATGGTTATGCAACTTTCCTCAAATATTTACTATACTCTGTTGAGTGAATTATTGGACATGTTAATAGATATGCTCACATTATGCTTTATATACATGTTTATGTTTTGACATGTCACCATGATAAATTCTGTTTACATGTTCATGATTGAATTTTAAATGGCATATTTTTAAGAAGTTTAAACTATGCCGTAATTTTTCGAAAAATATGACATGATCTGGTTATGAATTTATTATCTGAAAATGGGTGTGGTCAATTGATGAGCATGTTGGGGATTTAATTTCAGAAAATTATGAAATACAATTTGATGTTCTTGCTTGAGCGTTTATGGTGAAGTTTAGCATGCTTAATATTTTCCTCCAAAATATTTATCATAGCATGCCTATATCTTGAATTTCATATCTAAAATTTTTTATGGTGTTATTCCTTGTGAATTTGGAGATATGAATTTACTTTGATTATATTCCCGAAAATTTGATATTTTTCTGGGAATTATCTATTGCGTTTTGAGAACTGAAACTTGTACCATCAGAAAGCTCTCGTCAAGAGCTTTCCAACCATATAAAGATCACTAATTTTGGCTTTGTAACGGAGGAGTTATGGCCAAATGAAGTTAGGTTCGAAATAGTAAACTTCTTCTTGCTGGAGAAGATAATGAATAGTGATTTATTCACTTATTCACTCTCGCCCTTGCTGTCCGTTGCTCATACATGCATTTTTGGTGGTCAAATTTAAAAGAAAACGGAGTTCACCATTGGAATTAGAAGACCGAAAAACTTCGGGGTAGCCGGAAGGAGGTTGCCGAAAAACGAAGGCAAGGCGTCGTATGACTTGTACACGCTACCTCACACACATATACTACTGGCCATGCCAGTAGCCCAATCAGCCACTATGCAACCGCCACGTCAGCAAGCTTTGCTGACCTGTGTTGCCACATGCGCCGCACACGCCCACACATGTTGGTGGCGCGTGAAGTGTCTTTCGATTATCGATTTTGGTCAGAAAAATTCCTATGTGCTCAGAATTTTATTTCTGATTTTTTGGTGAATTAAATTAATTTTTCAGAGTGTTAAAAATATTTCTCTTGAGTTTCATGCATTGATAAATTGGGAAAATTATTTTTCGACTTTGAAAAATTCTGCAAAATTTGTGGAAGCTTGAAAAATATTTCAAAGGAAATGTCTAGCAAGTGGGAGTGTTTCACGACTCCCACATATCAATTTCAATTTTCATTGCATGAAGAAAATGGTTTAAGAATATTTGGATCAAGAAAATTTATGAAATTTCTTTTGGAAAACTCTGAAATTATTTTAATATATGGGACCACCGATGAAAGTGCTGGAACACTTATAAAATTGTCGTCCTATTTTCTTTGTATAAACTTGAAGTTTTATTTAAAGATTTTTGTGAAATTAGGACATGTTTTTGCTTATGGACAATTTTAACATTTATATGAGAAAATTCCTTATGAAAAGAATTAATGATATTTCAAATTGGCTTTTAAGCGCAATAAAATATTTAACTCTTTTTTGTGATTGCGATGCATGTCGGACCTAGTGGGAGGACAACTATAACTAAAGAATCTGAACCTATTTTGTAATTGTTGTATGTTGCAAAAGTAAGAAATTCTAATGAAAGTGTTTTGCACACTTGTTAACTCGACAATATAGAGTTAATTTCTATGTATTTTTGCGGGGAATGACATGAGTTTCTAGAATTCTTAGATCGTTTTCACTTGGTTTAACATGGTTTTTCTCGTTGGTGAGTCATGTATTCATTTTGGTATTTTCTTTTGAATTTTTCAGATTTTTCTCTTGATTTTTGGACGTGCAAACAGAAGGCTCTTCGCTGGGGCGGAAAACCTCTCCGCTGGAGCGAAATCACAAAGCAGACCTCGGATGGGGTGAACTAATTTTCCGCTGGGGCAAAAGCTGTCCGCGAATTCTTACTTTTAGTGTCCTAGTTTCACTTGGAAACTTATTTATATGTGGAGGAAGTGAGCGAAAATCACTTTGGAACACTTTTTGACAAGAGGAGAGACCAAGAAGAAGAAAATATCATTGAGAAGTGTGGAACAACATCAGAGAAGACAATTCTTGAAGATTGAAAAAACAGATCTACTTCTCTTTTCTCATCTTTTGCAATTTATTTTCTCTTTTGTATTCTTGCAATCATGACTTTGATGATTCTTGAGTTTATTTCCGTTTTAGCTATGAACTAAATTTAGTTTTCTAGGATTACAATGGATTTCTTTGTTTAAATTGATTGTTGTTTATTTTTCCTTATTCTATCTTATTGAGGTTTATTGTTTACCCATTCTTGTGATTGAATTTCATTAGTCTGGCCAACTATTGTTTCACAAATCTAATTGAATCGGGAGAGGAAATTAGGTTTTAGGTTAAAGATTGGGTAACCTTTGTACGAATTGCACCCACATCGAATTGGATAATTTGTTTAGCAATTAAGATAGGAATATACTTAATTGCCTTAGGTAGTCATAATTAGGGCTTGTTCTTGACTCGATTTGGCCTAACTTCATTGGCATAGGAATATAGCTCTTTGATTAGGTTAGATTAGTTTTACAATATTCTGGAAAGAAATTGTAAAAACTTAAGTGCCCTAGACTAGCAATAAATCTTAATTAAAATAGAATTGTTGGGAAAATAGAAGCAATTAGTTTAACATTGAAGGAAATTGTAATCCTAGGCTTTAATCGTCATAGTTAATCTTGCCAGTTCATAATTTAGTTTTACTTTCATTATTGCTTAGTTATAATAATTTAAATTTAAAGATTCGTTTAATTTGGATAAGAAAAAGAGTGATCTTTTAGTATTAGTTGTTTAGCTCATTAATTCCATGTGGAGACGATACTCTACTTATCATTATATTACTTGCTGCGATTGCGTATACTTGCGTTTATAAATCCTGCATCAAGTTTTTGGCGCCGTTGCCGGGGAATAATTTGCGCTATTTTGCTAATATTAATATCAATCGTTCTTTTCTTAGATCAAATTTTTATTTGTTTTCTCTTTCTTTATTTTCAGGACATTTATTCTTTCCATGCGAAGCGATCGAAATAAAGAACTTATTCCATTAGATCTTGAAATCGAGCGCACAATTCGAAAATTAAAAAGACTGAAAATAAGTTCCGAGTCTCAAGGTCCGATTATGGGCGAACCAATCGATGAAGAAGCAACAGCTGCTGCTTATCGCTCTATCAGAGATTATGCAGTCCCTCATGTTGACGGACTAAGATCGAGTATTACCAGGCCAACTGTTGAGGCCAATAGTTTTGAGATCAAGCCAGCAGTCATACATATGCTTGAATCGAAACAATTCTTCGGGCATGCTCATGAGGATCCGAACAAACACTTAAAACTATTTTTGAGGATGTGTGATACATTCAAATTCAATGGGGTATCATCAGATGCTGTCAGACTGAGATTGTTCACATTCTCTTTGACTGGGAAGGCTACAGATTGGTTAGAAGCTCTGCCAGATGGGTCAATTACTACGTGGAATCAGTTAGTGGATAAATTTTTAGCTAAGTTTTTTCCACATGCAAAAACTGCTCGGATGATGAATGACATCACCGATTTTCTGCAATATAAAGATAAACTTTAGATGAAGCCTGAGAGAGATTTAAGGATATGCTAAAAAAATGTTCTCACCATCAGATTCCAGATTGGCTACAAATTCAATCTTTTTACAATGGGCTTACAGATAACATAAAAGGAAACCTCGATGCTGCAGCAAATGGTGCTCTTTTGGGAAAATCTCCTGATGAAGCCAGAGATATTATCGAGGAAATGGCATCAAATATTCAACAGTGGTCATCAAGACGCACGGAGCAGAACAAGACAGCCGGAGTTATAGATGTTGATGCTATTGCTTCTCTAACATCTCAATTGGCAGCTCTCACAAAGAAACTTGATGAGAACTGTAGTAGAAACAATGTTCAGAGAATCTATGCCACTTGTGATATTTGTGGAGATAATCATTATGTTGCACATTGCCCTGAGAATCCAAAATCGGTTAATTTTGTTGGAAATTTGAATAGTCTGAGAAGCAATCCTTATTCCAACACTTATAATCCAGGATGGAGAAATCACCCTAATTTCTCATGGGGTGGTAATCAACCAAACTTTCAAGCTCAAGGACCAATTGCACCTCCGGGTTTTCAACAAGCTCAAGCACCAACACAAGTACAAAAACCATTTACAGAAGAATTATTGCTCCAATACATGTAGAACCATAATGCAGAAGACAGATGCCATAATTCAAAACCAGAACGTCGTAATTCAAAATCAGAACGCTTCTATTCGTGCTTTGGAGACTCAGATTGGCCAATTGGCTAATAGTCTTAATGCTCGACCTCATGGAACTTTGCCTGCGGACACGGAGACAAACCCAAGAAATGATAATATGCAGCAGTGCAAAGCTATAACTCTCAGAAGTGGAAAGGAGATCGAGGGTAACACTAGAAAGCTTGAGCAAGAAGAAGTGAAGCCACCGAGTGAATCAATAGAGGGTGAGCTAAATAATGGAGATGATATGGAAAAGAAATCCAAGGGATATGAAGCAAACCATGAGAAACCAAAAGTTCAAGAATATCCACCACCTCCATTCCCCCAAAGACTACAAAAACAAAAGTTGGATAAACAGTTTCAAAAATTTCTTGATATCTTCAAGAAGTTATCAATCAACATTCCCTTTGTTGAAGCCCTTGAATAGATGCCGAGCTATGCAAAATTCATGAAAGACATCTTATCAAGGAAAAGAAGATTGGGAGATTATGAAACTGTAGCACTTACTGAAGAGTGCAGCGCGCTTATTCAAAGAAAGCTTCCACCAAAATTGAAAGATCCAGGGAGTTTCACTATTCCGTGCACGATTGGAAATCAGTTGATCAATAAGGCATTATGCGATTTAGGTGCAAGTGTAAATTTGATGCCATTGTCGATCTTTAGAAAGCTTGGTTTGGGGGAGGCAAAGCCCACTTCTGTTACATTGCAAATGGGTGATCGAACTCTTAGTTATCCGAGAGGAATAGTAGAAGACATCTTGGTTAAAGTGGACAAATTTATATTCCCGGCAGACTTCATAGTTCTAGATATGGAGGAAGATCGAGATATGCCAATCATACTTGGAAGGCCTTTTCTAGCTACCGGTTGAGCCTTGATTGATGTTGAAAAAGGAGAACTTAAGATGAGAGTTCAAGATCAAGAAGTAACATTCAATATTTACTCATCGTTGAAGCACCATTAGAAAAAGGAATATTGTTTCTCAATCAAGGTGGTAAAAGATATTATTTCTGATACATTTCTACATAATCATCCTCATGATTTGTTTAAAACTCCATTAATTTCAAAAGAGGATGAAAAAGGTGACAAGTTGGTCGATTTTGTGAGAACTCTTGATCTTAGACCAACCTTGAAAAGTGAGGTGGCGAAAAGCCCGGTAAAGTCTGCAAATGCTAAGAAGTCGTTAATTGAAGAACCCCCAGAGTTAGAGCTTAAACAGTTTGAGGAAGTGAAAAATGAAAGAATCTTTTTCCATCATCTGTGGCCTAATGGTGGTGATTTCAATGAAGAGAGGACTCGTGCAAAAAGAGTTGGCAATAAGTCTAGAAGACATGAAAAACAACTTTTACATGTCAATAAACTGGAAGAAATTAGGCCGCCAGAAAATGGAAGTGTCATGCTTTACAAGAAGAAAATTAAAAAGATACACGATGAAAAGATCATCCGTCGAGAATTTGAGACTGGACAATGGGTGTTATTGTATAATTCTCGTCTTAAGCTATTTCCAGGAAAACTCAAATCAAGGTGGCCTGGTCCGTTTCTTGTTACGGAAGTTTTTTCTTATGGAGCCGTGGAAGTACAAGATGAAAAAAGTGGGAGAACTTTCAAGGTCAATGGACAAAGACTAAAGAACTATTTGGGGGGCAACATTGATCGACAAATTTCCACCATTACCTTGGGCGATCCTAAATAAGAAGGATATAGTCAAGCCATGACTATAACTAAGGCGCTTGTTGGGAGGCAACCCAAGTAGTAAAAAAAAAAAAAATAAAATAAAATATTCCAGAACATGATCCGCCCCCGCAAAATAATGTTTCGCCCCAGCGAAAAATGATGGACCAAATTTTGAATGAATTTTCAGAACAACCTCCGCTGGGGCGGAAAAATAACACCACCCCCGCAAAAACTTCTTCGGGAAAGTTGAGCTACTTTTTCAGAATGGCTTTCGCCCCGGCGGAAAAATAACACCGCCCCCGCAAAACCTACTTCGAAAATTTTTAAGCTGATTTCCAGAATAGCCTTCGCCCCCGCACAAAACCACCTCCGCCCCCGCAACCTAAAGTCAACACTTCCCCAACACACCCTTCTCCAAATAATTTCTCCTACATTTCCTATTAACCAAAAATAACTTTCCCCCACACAAGAATGATGAATAACACAAGGAGGACCTCTCTCTACAAAGAATGAACAAGAAGCACCTACTGAATCAACTCCTCCATCGTTTGAGGAACCTACTACCTCGGATGTCAATGCTACAAAGAATCTTCTGAATCAAGTGAGGCATAATGGGGAATGCTTGCGAATCATATACGAATGTATGATTCAAGGTTTTCGAGCCAGTAATGTGGACACATCTTCATTCCCACAACTCCCACCACTACCAGATGAGATACAAGACGAAGATTGAACTCCAGCTGAAATCACGGACGTTATTTAAGTGCTTTATTTATTTTATATTTTCTTTGTGTTCATCTTCAAATTAATTTATATGTTATCTTCGTCAATTTCATCATTGAGGACAATGCATTTCTTAAGTTTGGGGGTGATTGCATTTACGTCGTGCATGCTAGGTCGATTTTTGGTCAAATTTTTTGAAATTTTATGTGTTGTTAATTGTTTTTTCCTGCAAAAATTCGGAGCACGAATGCATAATCGAGGATTTAGGATGAAGTCAGTGAAGTATAGTCTAGAATAGGGCTTAAGAAATTTTATCTTGCCTACCTGATCTCTAGATTCGAGGGTTCGAAAACTTAGAATCTAAGTGATAGTTTTGCCTAAGTCTGGGGATAAGGATGACTTTAATAAAAACCGAATGAAGCAAAGTACTGAAAAGCTTTAAGTTCAATTAAAAGAAAATAACCTCACTTGTACGAGACCTGAAAAATCTCGTCGCTTGAGACTTATACTTGTACTCCTCTAACTTGACTGCGATAAGATGAACGACGTATGGGTTCATTGACTTACTTATTCAGTACTCCTCTATGTTGACTGCTTCTTTAGAACAGGTTATGAGTGCGAGTGGTGCTAAATATACTTGAGTTAAGCTTGAAAAAAAAAAAAAAAAAAAAAAAAAAAAAGCTAAATGAAAGTTCAAAATTAAAGGATTTCATAACTTCGACGGAAATCATTGTTAGAACTTAGTGACGAGTTTAATGACCTGAGAAAATAGAGAATAGGCTAGGCAATTTAAGAATTCATGCAATTAGGCTCAATGATTTTGAAGCTATAGTGATCTGGGTGATTCCGACATTCTCGTAGTTGTACACACACACACACGCAGGAATTACATGATACAATGCATAACGTTTCGAAAGTGATGGTTATTAGTTTGACTTGGAATGCATGATTGTAAATGTTTGAGTTGTTGTCTTTTGTTTTTGGTAGTGTCCAATTCTTGTAGTCATTTTTTTGTCTTTTGCTCGGGACTAGCAAAATAGTAAGTTTGGGGGTGTGTTAACTCTACAATATAGAGTTAATTTCTATGTATTTTTGCGGGGAATGACATGAGTTTCTAGAATTCTTAGATCGTTTTCACTTGGTTTAACATGGTTTTTCTCGTTGGTGAGTCACGTATTCATTTTGGTATTTTCTTTTGAATTTTTCAGATTTTTCTCTTGATTTTTTGACGTGCAAACAGAAGGCTCTTCGCTGGGGCGGAAAACCTCTCCGCTGGAGCGAAATCACAAAGCAGACCTCCGCTGGGGCGAACTAATTTTCCGCTGGGGCAAAAGCTGTCCGCGAATTCTTACTTTTAGTGTTCTAGTTTCACTTGGAAACTTATTTATATGTGGAGGAAGTGAGAGAAAATCACTTTGGAACACTTTTTGACAAGAGGAGAGACCAAGAAGAAGAAAATATCATTGAGAAGCGTGGAACAACATCAGAGAAAACAATTCTTGAAGATTGAAAAAACAGATCTATTTCTCTTTTCTCATCTTTTGCAATTTCTTTTCTCTTTTGTATTCTTGCAGTCATGACTTTGATGATTCTTGAGTTTATTTCCGTTTTAGCTATGAACTAAATTTAGTTTTCTAGGATTACAATGGATTTCTTTGTTTACATTGATTGTTGTTTATTTTTCCTTATTCTATCTTATTGAGGTTTATTGTTTACCCATTCTTGTGCTTGAATTTCATTAGTCTGGCCAACTATTGTTTCACAAATCTAATTGAATCGGGAGAGGAAATTAGGTTTTAGGTTAAAGATTGGGTAACCTTTGTACGAATTGCACCCACATCGAATTGGGTAATTTGTTTAGCAATTAAGATAGGAATATACTTAATTGCCTTAGGTAGTCATAATTAGGGCTTGTTCTTGACTCGATTTGGCCTAACTTCATTGGCATAGGAATATAGCTCTTTGATTAGGTTAGATTAGTTTTACAATATTCTGGAAAGAAATTGTAAAAACTTAAGTGCCCTAGACTAGCAATACATCTTAATTAAAATAGAATTGTTGGGAAAATAGAAGCAATTAGTTTAACATTGAAGGAAATTGTAATCCTAGGCTTTAATCGTCATAGTTGATCTTGCCAGTTCATAATTAAGTTTTACTTTCATTATTGCTTAGTTATAATAATTTAAATTTAAAGATTCGTTTAATTTGGATAAGAAAAAGAGTGATCTTTTAGTGGAGACGATACTCTACTTATCATTATATTACTTGCTGCGATTGCGTATACTTGCGTTTATAAATCTTGCATCAACACTTATCGAGTTTTACGGTAATGAAACTAAAACGGTGAAAGTTGATGCAATTGAGACACTTCTTTAGCTGAGAGTTAAAAGAAAAATACTGAAAGATTAATTTCCAATTTTAATGGAATAAATATGTTGTTTATCCGATATGTTAAAAAACAACTTAATGAATTTGGAATTCAGTTAGTCTTATTTGAATTAAAGGGTAAAATGAATAATTTGACGATTTATTCTATCGCTACCCTCTAAGTTCTAAACGTTCCCGTATGTTCGAGATTTATCTCCATAATGGGACATAACTGTAATTAGTTAAGACGAATCTTGTCAGTATTTGTCTCCCGAGACTTGGTCATTAGAATCTTCTAAGGAGATTATTGATTGACACATGATTGTGTTTTTGTGAACATGAATCTTCGTATGTGGCATTGTATCAATGTGTTTGATGCATACATATGTCTTTGTATATGGTACATGACGTGTTCTTGTGAAACGAACACGTTTAACCCTCTAAAATACTTAGAAATAAGTATTTAAGTGGGAGTTCGAGGTTCGTAGAATCTGAAGAATTCCCACCTAGAACTACTTAATTTCGTAGTGATGATGAACATTTGGATATGGGAGATGATTGGGAACATAGCGTGAACTTTCGATGCTATACCTTATGGGATTCAAAACAAGTTTGATTTGTTGTGTACGGAATTTGGATATAGATGGGCGATTATGATATCTCATTAATCGACAGATCATGGCAATTAATCTTAGGTAAATGAGTATTGTACGAGTACTCATTGACAAATGTTGTAACATTTTGTCTCTATAGATTCCGTATGTGAGTGGGATAGAATGATGTTGTAGAGTGCATCTATCAAGTCTTTAAAGACCTATTGTGGTCTTATTACTCGAGAAGGAGAAAAGATTTATCGGACGTTATTTGAGATGATTCCGCTGCTATTAATTGTTCTGATAAGTCTTATAATTATGACCTCGTATGAAGTTCACCTAAAAGGGTAGTATGAGAATACAACTCTAACAAGGTAAAAGCAATTGACTTTAAAGTTTGACCATCGGAAACTCCGTCGCTTAGTATGTTGATACTTAGA
Organism: Penstemon barbatus; assembly: GCA_003313485.2. Classification (NCBI taxonomy): domain Eukaryota; kingdom Viridiplantae; phylum Streptophyta; class Magnoliopsida; order Lamiales; family Plantaginaceae; genus Penstemon; species Penstemon barbatus. The sequence continues at coordinate 68,171,608 of CM064879.1, read as the reverse complement.
AGGATATAGTCAAACTTAATGACAGATTGAAGTCAATTAGTCATAATTTTTTCTCTTTTGAGTTACTAATTCAAGTTAAGTGAGTCTCAATCCATTTGAAAGACCATTCAAAGGTCATGTTAATTCACATAATTGTGAAGAGTTTTCCTCAAATGGTAATTATTTCGTTGTGCTTCTCAATTAGTTATTTGGTGTTATTGAGACCAAAAGCTCAAGTCATTGTGACTATATTTAATTTAATGAAGTTTAAGCTCCAGGAGCTGAAACTAGATTTTAGAAGCAAAATGAACGAAAGGAGACTGAAGATAATTCTAATTAGAAGAATTCAAACCGTCGGATTATGGAAGTCCAAATATGTATGGGACTAAAAGTGCTATAACTTCCATGTGGTTAGTTCTTTTCACTCGTTTATGGATGAAGTTGAGAAGATAGCACTTAATAACACTTATGTAGTTATTGTTTATTTTCTAGAACAATATATTACAAATCTTGTCCTATGTGGACTGTAGCTTTAGTAATTAACAAATAAAAGTGTTCACGTCCCTGTCAAGTTTTTTAGGGTACATTGGAGTACCTTTTGGAATCTAAACTTGATTTTTGAATTTATTCTTCTTACATAGATTTGTACTTGAATTTAATATTGACTTGACCAGTATCACTTTTAGGGTGATACTTGGTGTGATACTAGACTTTTAGCAATAGTTCGAAGTGTCAAATTTTGACCTAATGTTTTAGTTACATTGATGATTCTCATTGCAGTGGCAACACGAGACATTGAAACAATGCAAACATTAAATATGTTGAAGGCATATTTGTGTAGGTCATATTGGGCAAGTGGAAACTCTAACCCATTGAGAAGACTTTTTGAAGTCAACTCTATAAAAAAGTTTGCCTTTATTTCGTTCCATAACGGAAACAAGACACTCAAACTATTTTGGTAAGGCCGTTGGAGTTAAACTTCCATTGTAATTAATTCTAGTGATTTAATCTGAGTGAAGGTTGTATTAATTCATTCTTTCATCACATTAAATATGATCTCTTGTGAAATTAAAACACGTCAGTGTTTTGAAATTTCTTAAAGGAATCAAATGTATCGAAGAACATGGGTTCTGATACTAGATTAGGGATATGAATATCTATACGATCATTTGAGTGATCCATGTAATGAAATTATTCAAAATTGGTTATTTCTAACACTATCACTTATATAATTGTCTTAAGAGAATTAACTTGAGTTTTGGATGGAATGAGATTCATGCATCTTAAGTTAACCTTTTATTTCCTTGAGGAAATATTCTTTTTGTTTTGTTAACTTTTAATGCATAATAAGAAAACCTTCAACTTTAGTAACTTTCACTTTATACAAGATAAGGTTAGATATTGGTTTGACCTAAGCTATCTTAGACAAAGTGATCAGATAGTTGAGTTTGTCTTGACTATGTTTCTTATGTATTTGAGAAAAATGATCACATGAGAAATTAATATATATCTTTTGGGGATATATACTAGTCTAAAGCATTGTGTTCTTGTATGAACTATGTGGTGAAAGTGTACTTGCTATTGAATCCGAAAATACAATCTTTATAGATGTATTTACTAGATGAACTAGTCTTACCATATTTGAATTTGTTTGTGTAAATCGGTTCAAAGATTAGTCATTTATTTAACATATCACGCGGATGTGATTATCCAAATTGCTTCCTGTTTTCGAGTGGGAGCAATTCATGTTTTGCTGGATTCATTCAAATGAAATGACCACACATGAACCGTATCTTATTTCAAATACTGAGAAGATGTTCAATTGTCTCCGGAGTGAGACACGTTACCAAATGGAAGAAAACTTAGTACTAGCCTCTACAATCGAACCAAGTTTCGAATTTGGTCATTTTCAAAGAGACACATAGTTTATTACCTCTGACTTACTATCAGTGAATATATCATATCTGGAATATGAAAGAACCATTTTTGAAAATGGTTATCCCCAATTTTGAATTGAGGAATTAAAGGTAGAAATTTGGTGAAGAAATTCATTGAATTATTTACGTGGTCAGCGGACTAATGGAATAATTCTTAAAAGTGAATTTTAGTATTTACCAATACTTCTATAGTAAGAGGTAAATTTTTTGAAACTTGAAATGTGTGCTTTGAGTGAAATGTCTAGGTCATTGAATCCAATCTTATTGGAACATCAATTGGTTTGTAACCAATTACCTACTCTAATTAGTGTTATGCCATGGATCTGGTCCTTAGTCAAATCATAAGTATGATTTTGACTTCAATGAAAAGGTTAATGACAACCTTTAGAATACTGCATTTGTTTCCGTGGATGCTAAGGAACTTTTACTAGCTACTTATGTGGTAAGAAGCAAACATATGTATCGATGTGCACGCAGATAATGAAATTTGTAGCACAAGGATATGCAGTATAAATAAATATTTAGTCTTGATGCATTTGTGATCGTTATAAATGTAAGCAGTACGGACTATGATGGTATGTTATGCCATAAGCACAATCTTACATTACAATAGAAATACTACTAGACCAAACTTTTACACAAAATTAAATATTTTGTGGAGATATCATAAGCAAAATTCAATGAGAACTTTGCATTTAGTTGTTTACGTACAATATCGTGGCAAGTTTTGTACTAAGCCCTGAACTAGAGATTTTTATTGGTGGGTTGTGTAATAGTCTCTAGTATTACGTAGATCTCTGATCTAATTGAACTTGGAAGTTCATAAGATCAAGCCCATAATTTTTTGGAGACATTGGAATGATTTAGTACATGCTTCGGAAAGCATACGTTCAATGTCATAGAATGTCGGACAAGTAGAGATTGGCTCTCTCACACGAGCAATCGCCTCTGACATTGAGTATGTGCAGAGATGAGATAATTTTATTCTTGTAAAGAGCGCGAGATAAAATTAGTATCGCCTTAATTGAAAATCAATTAAGATTACTATGGTGACTAAAGTAATCATTGAGAATAGACAATCTTGTATGAAAGAATGTCGATTGATTGATCAATTAAGATGAGATTACTATAATGAGCGTAAGTAATCGAAATGGATTCCCACTATCTATTGAACTTGTCTAATAGCCGGATGTGAATTTGTCTCGACTTCGTTATTTTTGAGGACTAAGGAGAAAATTCAGGTTAAGTGTAGATGTTCACTTAGACCAAGATCTGTATTGTGCTAATAAAATGACATAGACTTCATAGAATGAAGTAAAGCACAATAGCACGTGTTTCATACCACGTGTGCTTTTGTGACCATTGGGAAATGAGTGAAAGATCCCTGCTCACTCATTGTGTGAGACCCTAGAGGTTTATGAAAACCTCAATGTGTACCCTTAAGACTTTAGAATGTTTCTCGAGATTTTACCAAGGTGTTGCTACTTTAGCACGCTACTAATAACCATGAATCATACGGTGATGCGGTACATGTCTAGGAAAGCAACTGAAGTAAGATCGAAAGATTCTAGTAGGAAAGGAAGACCTCGTGCAGCTAACACACGCTACTTGTATTCAAAGTTACGCAGCCAATATGTCAAACTTAAGTGTTTAGGACATGATTGTGGATACATGTGAGTGGTGGAGTGAAGTATGCTCTTTTATCATCGGGGGATCAGAGATACTTCGGTTAGTGAAAAAGATGTTTGGGGTGTAGCGAGTTCTAATGTCCTCATGTTTTGTGAGAAAGAGTTGTTGTATAACCCTAACATGTGTATAACTCTTAATGCTCTTTAGCTCGCTGGTCGCACGATCTATTTATGTGTATGAATTGATGTATATGTTGCTGTAATCACTATAACCTCGGGTATAGCCCTCATGTGCGAGTGGGAGATGTTGGATTGAAACGGGTCCGCCCATTTCGATCTAACCCGGTCTGATCCGACCCAAATAATTTGGATAGAGAATTGGAAGGAAATGTTTTTGACCACTTCTTCATTAGGGAGATAACCACCAACTTAGTGGGAGTTAACTTCCCATCAATTAAAAGTGAGGGGATGCATATGGTTTTCCCCCCACTTCGGCCAAATGCAGAAAGTCCCAAGGGGGGACTTTCCTTCTCAATTCCAATTAGGAACAGAGAAGCTTTTAACTTCTCTGTTCATCTCCTCATATATAACTGTATACATAACCATGTATATGCGTAGCTAAAATATATATACTTATATGTAAGCATATATTGGGTATATATATTTGTGTGATTTACGGGCACATATTATCATACTAATTTTGGTATTTAGATCGTGGAATTTAGGCTACGTCCGTATGTGATTTAGTCTCCACCGGGAGCACCAAAACGTGAGTTTTCGAAGATGAAAAAGTCGGTGATTTAACCACGGTGTTCGGTCAAAATGGCGTTTGAATTCTTGCGGGTGATCCATGGAGATTCCGAGTAAGAATTCGGGATTCATATCCTTCTATTCCAACAACACTACCCATGTGTTCATTAGTAAAGGCCGGAGTGCTTTTTACAAAAAAGTAAATTTAAAGTGATTGAATTCTGGAAATATTGCACTGCTACGTGGTAATTTGATACATACATTTGTAACTCGTGTTCAAGAATCGCTCGCCAGCTCTGAAAAGTACCTGCCCGGTCCATTCCGACGGACTTATTTGGCTGCCCGACTCCCAATTATTTCCATTCCTATCCCTATTCTTTGCCTTTATTATTCTGGTACCTAACTTTTATTTATTTTTCACACATTTTCTCTCTATTTTGGGATGGAGAATTATATTGATGAGAGTTTGGATCCACCTTGCGTACATGGCAGGAGAATTTGAGGGACATGCATTTGCATGCGGCTAATGTTGGAGAACAACTTAATTTATCACAGATTATTTCATACAACCGCTGCGATCGATAATTTCTATGTAATATGGTTGAATGATATGTTCGATTACTTTTCAAGTGATATGTTACTAATTTTTCAAATTGGATTTGATCGAATTCAAAGTAACTACATTACAAGTCATGTAATACATTTGTTTTGCGATTGGATAAAATTTTTAGAAGAGTAATCAATCACAAAATAAGTACAATATTATTACTCGGTATTTGGATGAGTTTGGTCAAGCCGTACTTGAACGAGAATTTTTCATACACAAGTATACAAAATAGCAATTTCCCATTTGAACTTAAAGTCAAGTTGTAGTTTCACCCATAAACTTCAATTCTTTGCATTGTCCACCCTGAACTTACATTATTAATGTTGCACTTTTTCCCCTGTAATATTTTTCGAGCACTTTTCCGACCTAAGAGTTCAAGAGCAAAAGTTCAACACAAAAGTTCAGGGTGGAAAGGGCAACAAGGTTGTAAGTTTTGCCCCATAATCTTATATCAAAGTTGCACTTTCTCCCCTAAATGGCTAAAATTCAATTTTGGTACCATAGAACTGGGCAAAACTCATTTTTAATACCAAAAGTTCAAAATTCATACAACCGTTAAGTTTTGCCACGGCCGTTTAGTCTCCTCCGATAAGTGCATGTGAGGGGCACGTGGGGCACTAATATGCCCGTTCAATTTTGGTACTAATCTGCCCGTTCAATTTTGGTACCGTAGAATTGGGAAATTTTCAATTTTCATACCAAAAGTCCAAAAATCATACCAATTCTCACTCAGCCGTTTCAAAATAGGGGGAAATGCAATTGTCTAAAATTGAGCAGGTTGTTTTTTGCAATTATTGCCTTCTTCCTCCTATGGACAATCGCCGACTTCCAGTGGCCGTTTGTCGAAATTGGTTGAAGATTTTTGTTCCTCTTGTCATGGGCGGAGCTCAACCGTCTATGGCAGCCACTTGGGCGGAGCTCAACCGTCTGTGGCAGCTACAATAAACCTATGGAAAATGATGCCCACGGTCAGGGGAAACTAATCCAACAGGAATTACGAAGTTTGGTTAAGAATCGAAGAAGAAATCACGATTTGAAATTTCAAAAAATTTGACCTACAATTCGAAAATTAGAACTCAAAATTCGAATAGATTACTCAAAGGATTGAAAAGATCTTTATATGTACGAGTTCTCCACGACAAGGGGAACATAAACCCTCAACCAATTCCGACCAAAAGCCACCGGAGCCAGCGGTCGTAGGGGTGGGATCGGGACTGGTTTTCGGGAATTCGGGTATTTCGGGACGGGATTTTGGGTTTCGGGATTTCAAATTTAAGTCCCAAAATCCGGTAGATCAACCAAGGTCCCATGGGTTTCGGGTACCCGATTTAATTTCGGGATTTCGGGACGGGTTTGGGAGTCCCGGGAATCTAAGTTGCAAATTTAAATTGTGCAAATTAAACTTTTTTTTTTAAGCTTATTGTTTAAATGAAATGAAAAAAAAAGTAACATGACTACTAGTCTACTATAGAACAAACCAATTCAAACATATCACCACAACCATTTCAAAAAAAGAAAAACATAACGGAATTTAGTATGAAAAATGAAATTTGCCCAGTTCTATGGTACCAAAATTGAATTTATGTTCCAACGGGCAGAATCCGACCCACGTGCTCAGCCCGCCCACGAAGACTTAACGGACACATGGCAGAAACATTAAGAAAATTAACGGAAGTGCCTTTTTTGAAACGGCTGAGTAGGAACTGGTGTTATTTTTGAACTTTTGGTATGAAAAATGAAATTTGCCCAATTCTATGGTACCAAAATTGAATTTTGCCCCCTTTTCACCCTGAACTTTTGTGTTGAACTTTCCCCTGAACACTTTGACCTGAAAATTGAAGGGGTCGGAAAAGAATTTAGGGGAGAAAGTGCAACATTAACGTAAATTGAGGGTGGACAATGCAAAAAATTGAAGTGTAGGGGATAGTGCAACTTGACTGTAAGTTCAGGGGGGAAATTATGATTTTTTCGTAAAAGTATTAAATTAAAAACTTGCGTGTTTTGTGTGTCGTCACTAGGAAAAGTTCTCTCAAAAGACATATCCGTTTTTCAAGTCTATTGTAGTGCCCAAAAGATGAAAATGGAAACTAGTACTTACTTGTCGGTAGGCAGAGTGAGCAAGCATGTTTATTCTTGTTGGATGAGAGGGAAGTCCTAGCTTTCTAGATTCGCTGCGGCTTACGTCATTACATCTGTAGTCACTTCAATCCAGGAACTCTTAAATGTATTTTTCGTACGTCATTGCTTTCCATTGGAATTGTCATCACGTCAATCCACGAATTCCTAATGTGTTTTTCACATGTCATTGTTTTCCATTATAACTGTCATTACGTCAATCCACGAACTCTTAAAATGTTTTTCCAACGAAATTTATTTGTCTAAAAGAAGAAAAGCCTACAAAATTGGGACTCAAAAGGTCCTTCCAATATATAGCACGTCGTTCTAGAGATGATGTAATGTGAATAACGAGTGATATTTATTCTAATTAGAAAAGTGCACATGTGTTTGTTGGTCCCAAGTGGTCAGATGAGGTCTAGAGGGGGGGGGGGGTGAATAGACCTCTTAACTTTTTAACAAATTTTTAACATTAAAACTTTTGTTCTAACTTAAACAGACTAAGCTGTTATCAACAGTAAGTTACTTGGCTGATCGCGAACAAATCTTTGAACAGCTTCGTTGACCACTAATCTGATAGTTACTTAGCTGATTTTGTCAAAATCAGTTTCAATACTTAGAGTACTTGCAGCGGATTTGTAAAGTGTTTTTCACAAGTAAACTTAGTAGTTTGAAAGTTTGTTCCCCAATTTTATAAAACTCCTTTCCTTATAAAACTTTTAAAACAGTTAAATCAAAGTGTTTTTATGCAACAGAAAATATGCAAGTAAAAATTGTTGGATGAAGATGAAGTGCAATGAAGATAAGATGATAAGGGAAGGTTTTGATGATTTCCAAAACGTCAAAATCAGCTAAGTGTGGAAAGCTTAAGTCCCTTAGAATAATTTTGACCAAGTAAAAGAAGACATCAGAAGGGTTCAAAATTCAAAGCCCAGAAGACTACTGATCTCATGCTGAAACAGCAATCAGAAGGGTAGACCATCAGCTGACTCAAATCAGATTAGTTCAGAGTTTGATTAGCAGAGTATCTATCAGCAGGGTTGCTTCGATCAGCAGAGTAGAAGAGATCAAGAAGTTAGTCCAACGGTAATAAATGCACTTGGTGTAATAAATGCTGCAAGAGAAGGGTAGTAATGGCAAATGATTGAAGATTGTTCTCGGATCAGCAGAGTACATTTAATGCAGCTACAGGAAAGTACAACAGAAAAAGTACTAGCCGTTCTAAAAATTGGGCTAAGGCTATGGATTTGATTTCTGATTTCCTTCAACGGTCATATTTTCAAATCCAAGCATAAATAGAGCTGATTTCAACGAGCGAGACACACGACAACATTCTGAGATTTCGTTTCCGAAGCAGAAATTTTTCTAAGTCTCAAGAAGATCGAACATCTCACTCGTCTGGTGAAGTCATCTGTTGACATAAACCAAGTTGAAGCCAAATAGAAAATACTTTCTGAGTGAAATTGTATTAGCTGAGTGTTGTGCGGAGTTTACATCCATCTTTGTGAGTGATCTAACTTCAAAGGATAGGTTTTCTGAGTGATTTCCTATTGTGAGCTTACAACCTTTTCATTTGTTGTTTAGGTGTAAGTGGAGAAATATTGTAAACTTTGTGTTTATAGTATAACCCAGAATCTAAGTGATCTGGAAGAGTGGACTAAAGGATTTTTATCCATATAACCACTATAAAAATTCTTTGTGATATTCTTGCATTTAAGTTTTCTTGCATATTTCAAAATTGCATAAGTGAACACTTTGAATTGCTTTAAAGATTTTAAAGGAGTTTTAAACTGGGGATAAAATCTTTAAAAGACTTAGTCTACTTGTGAAAAACACTTTCAAATTATTCGCTGCAAGTATACTCTTGTAAAACTGATTTTTGCTGTAATCAGCTAAGTTACTATAAGAAGAGTGGTCACTCTGATGTTCAAGATTTGTTCACGATCAGCATAGTCAGCTTACTGTTCTTCATAAGCTTAGTCTGCTGACAGACGACTGAAAAGTTTTTAAGTCTAAAAATTTTCAGAGGTCTATTCACCCTCCCCCCCCCCCCTCTAGACCTCATCTGACCACTTGGGACCAACAAAAATGTAAGTAAAAACACAAGTAATTTTTATAGTGGTTATATGGATTTAAATATCCTTTAGTCCACTCTTTCAAGTCACTCAGATCTTGGGTTATACTATAATCACAAAGTTTACAGTATACTCTGCTTGCGCCAATCAACAAATGAAAAGGCCACAAGTGCGCAGTAGGAAATCACTCAGAAACTCCTACTCTCCGAAGTAATATCACTCACAAAGATGGATATCTACTTCTCACAACACTTACGATTACAAAATCACTCAGAAGATGTATTTTATCGTTGTTCTTCAACTCTGCTTTTGTCAACAAATGACTAAGGTGATGAGTGAGCTGTTCTTGAGACTTAAAGAGTTCTGCTTCGAAAATTTTCTCAGAGATTGTGTTGTTGTTTTTTTTTCTCTTCGTCTCTTTCAGCTATTTATACTTGAGGTTTGAAAAATGCCCGTTGAAGAGAGACAAGATTCAAATTCCTCGAGTACTGGTCCTTAATTTCCGCGAACGGCTCTCTGCAGCTGTCCGTACTGTTAACAATACTTTTCTGCAGGCAGCATTAAATGCACCCAGCTGATGCGAAGCATTTCTTCAATCATTTGTCTTTAATTGAGTTTTCCATCAGCATCTGGAAGGCTTCCATCAGTGATGAATGCTGATCACTTGATGAAGCAGAATCAGCAGCATCCCTTCTTTATTTTCTTCCTGGTGGACAGGGGCATCTTTCAGCTCTGTCTCCTGATCAGCTCTGTTCTCCTTAGCGTTCCACTCAAGTGTTAAGGGTTCTTCAGCAGATCAGTAGCCTTGGACCTTGAATTTTGACTCTTCTGATGTCTTCTATACTTAGTCAAAAATTCTTCAAAGGGATATCGGCTAAAGTTAATCCATACTTAGCAGATTTGAACTTTTGGAATTCATCAAAACCTCCCTTTACAAATTGTCTTCAGTGCTTCTTCATCTTCATCCTTATCCAACAGTGTTGCACATGATTAACTAGTTTCCTAAGTTAGTCGAATCATAGAAGTACTAATTTTTCATCATAATATGGTCTTAATGACACACTACAAAAAAAAAATTACTAAGTCATTTTAAATATTACTATGTAGTTACCAAGAATTAAAATTGTTATCATAAATACCTAAAACAAAAACTTGAAGAAAAAAAATGAACTATAATTATTAAGTATTTATAACCTAAAACTACATGTCTACGTAACTATTATTCTAAACTACCATTTGAACAAATGGACAAAATCAATTAATTTCTTCATTAACTTTGATATTTCCATCTAAAGTAGTTTTTACAGGTATAATCCATTTTTTTAATTGATTTCATCAGTTTTGTTGATTATAAATGGTTTTTATTAAGATCATCCATTTTCAATTACTAGAAAAATGCACACGCGTTGCTCGTGTTTATTTAATACTATTGATTTTTTTTTCTTACAGTACGATGCACAAATATATTATAAATGTAGGTAGTAACAGAAAAATTGAATATATCACAAAATTATATAAATAGAAATATTATTATAATTATAAAGTATTATACATAGCTTTATTTTCTATATAATTCATTTTATCAAAAACTATATTCTAGTTATACCTTGTGATTTTTAATTTCACTATTCTTTTTAAGTTTATTTTGCATGTATACAATGTTACGTCTTTTAACTTCTAATGTGTCATAATCTAACTATACTTGTTAGAGTTTTTTT
>CM064879.1:67975799-68155799 GCA_003313485.2 Penstemon barbatus | reverse complement strand
TCGAAAGCTTCAAAGTGATTGGATGGATTTAAGCATGCAACACAAAGAAGCAACTCTGTGATTACTTCATTGAAACGGTTGTTCAACTCTTGCAATTGTCTATCTATCACCGAATTGAATCTCTCAACTTTGTAATGATGTTCGATAGTCACTTGTTCAATCCTACGTTTTGGCCTCCCATATGGAACATAAACATTACTCATTGAAGGAACTTCAATTTCATGTTTAGAACAAAAAGAAGTAACATCCTCCAACAAAGTTTCCCATCCATCATCTCTTGTCTCTTGAAGACGATCTTTCGCTAATTTGACTAATTTCATAGCATTCACTATATCTTGATATTTTCTTTGTAAAGCTTGAGACAAGTCATTAGTGATCCCCAATATCGACGCCATCAAATGTAAATTGAAGACAAAGGAAAATGATTGCAATATTACCAATCTCGACGCCATCAATATCCGGACATATAAGGGCATTTCCTAGCTACCGCAATAAGAGCAAGTTGAAGTTGATGTGCAAAGCAATGGACATAATATGCACTTTGATATTCATTTAGAATTAATGCCTTTAATCCAATAAATTCACCTTGCATGTTGCTCGCCCCATCATAACCTGGCCCACGTAATCGATCAATACTCAATCCATGTGTAGCAAATAATTCATCAATTGAGTCTTTGAGAGATCGAGCCGTAGTACTCTTAACATGGTTGACGCCAATAAAACGTTCATTCACATATCCTCGTGAATCAATATATCTCAAAACAATTGCCATTTGCTCCTTACAAGATATATCACGAGATTCATCGACAAGAAGAGCAAATAACCCATCTCCAAGCTCTCTAATAATGGCATTGATAGTTTCAATTGAAAAAGCATTGACAATGTCTTTTTGAATTGATGGAGCCGTTAACTTAAGATTTTCCGGGGCATTCCGTAAAATAACGGCTCTAGCACTCTCATTTTGTTCCGCTAAAAAGCTTAAAAGCTCAAGAAAATTCCCTTGATTGCTTGAAGATTCCGATTCATCATGTCCACCTTGTTTAAGAAGAAATCGAATGCAATCGATTGATGCATTCAATCGAATTCGGTAGTCATTGCTATTTTCATTAACCTTCCTAAGTAACAAAGGTTCAACTTGTTGTTTTTGATCCAACAATGCTTGACATTTTCCCCATGCTTGGTTGTGGATACTATTACATTTTCCCACATGTTGTGCCAACTTTTCTTTCTTTTTCCAATATCCTTCGGTAACAAACGAATCCCCACCTCCTTGGTGTCCAATTTCGGGTTTGAATAGATAACAACAAAGACAAAATACGGCATCCTTGTTTTCACTATACTCCAACCAATTTTCATTTCCACTATACCAAGAAGGACTAAATCTTCTAAGTTGACCTCTAATTAACGTTTGCCGAAACTCAAGGTTGCGTGGTTGACATGGACCTTTGAGCAAATAAGCTCTACGAACTCTCTCTCGAATGTTAGAATCATATAAAGTTATATGAGGTCGTAGACCGGGATCACTCGGAAGCTCGGGGAAGTTCGTTTCAATATGAAAGTTTGGAAGCTCAACGTTACTTGAAGACTCCTCATGAGGTGTAGGTGTAGGTGTAGCCTTAAAATATCTCTCCATATTCTAAGATCATAAAATGTACAAAACATAACTATCTCAAAATTAATGACATACTCAAGAAGTAGACGTTAAATATAATAGAGATATAACAATGACAAGGCTTATTTTTCATTCCATTTGATAAAACAAGAGAGGTTGAATCTCAATATGCCAATAAATGCTAATAAAAGACTATTAATAATATAAGATTAGTGCTTGACATTTTAATAAATAAACTATTAACCATCTAAGATAGTCTTTAATATGTAAATGAATACTATTAACTCTATTGCATATTGATTTAAGCATCATATTATTTTAATATAATTGGTATCCTTATATCTTTATCACTTATATATGAAAATCTTAACAAGTATATAACTTTATGCACAAAAATGAAACTTGAATCTAAAGATTGATTTTGAAAAGTAATATAAGCATCAATAATGAATATATAACAATATTAGTATATTACATAAACACAATTGCACACACATAAATATAAATAAAAATAGAAAAAATTACTAACATTCACAATTGGGGCTTTTTGTGCTCAAGACTTCAATGGGTTGGGACTTGGGTTGGGTATGGCCGGAGATGGGGTGGCAGGCAGCGGCGGCGGCGACCTCAGGCGGGCAGCAGACGGCTGGTGGTGGTAGGAGGTGCAATGGTGGCTAGGGTTAGGGTTTGGATATGTTGGGAGTAGGAGAAAATTGGGCTTAAAATTGGGGCTTACAATTGGAAGATTAAGTTATTGTTAAAGTGGGTATATTAATTGGACATAAAATTATATTTGGACTATTGGGCTAATATATTAAATTTTTTGTTAAAAAATATTACAACACATATATATAAAAAAAATAAAAAATTTCCGGGGGGAGGGGGGGCTATAGCCCCCCTTGCCCCTATGTGGATCCGCCACTAATTTGAAGTATAATCGATTTCTAATTTCTCAAGTGGTCTTATTCATTATTCAATATATATAAGACACTTCTTTGTTAATATTATAAAAAATCTCAGTAGCAATTTACAGAGAATCACCGTATATTTGTTTTGCAATCTCAGGTACACAATTACGATTTTTATTTGAAATTCATATTTTTGTTTACACATATACTTTAATTCATGATTTATGATAATATAGAAGACAAACTATGATGGTGAATGATTCCATAAAATCTATAGAGGTGAATCAGAAAACATGGACAATTCGATTAAGACTTTGCGAATAGGAACCGAGACAAGATGTGGAGCAAATTTCTCTATAAGAGTTAAGAAGATGATAACGATGGACGACGAAGTAAGTAATCAAATATATACTATTAAAATCATGAACATAACATATCAGAATATATTTTCACAATTTTTTGACTTTTGCATATACGATGAATTGAAGCATGAACTATTCAATATTACATTCTTCTAATCAAGCTTTTATTTTTATGTCAGGGAACAAGAATCGGAACAATTCTATTTAATGATGATATCCAACTATTCAACAAAATATTATTGCTCCACAAAACCTACATAATTAAAAATGGACATTTTCAAAAGAGTAATTCTACATACTTCAATGCACACCCACATATTGAGTTGATCTTAAAGAAGTATTCAAAGGTGGAAGAAGCTTCAGAACCACATATTCTTACTACCAAAGTCTGCTACAAATTCATTGATTTTAAAAGCAGTAATCCTATTATTCACGACAAGGAAGCAATTGGTATCATTAGTTTTTTTTGATGAATTATATCATTTTTTTCACAATACTTAATTTTAAAATAAAATTTTATATTTTTATATGTATAGATGTTTGTGGACTTGTCTATAAAGTCAAACATATCATAACAACGACACCTTTTAAGGGAACATCAAAACATGTGAGATAAATTACATTACCGACGAAGAGTAATTTCATATCACTATATAATTTTGTATTTATTATACTTCGTCAAAATTATGACTATAGCTATTTTGAATTATATATACTTTCTTTCTATGCATCTATAATTTTATTAGTTGATTGCTAATAGTCAATTATATCATACAATAGTTGTTATCAATTTTTCTATTCAAATTGTTTAAGAAAAACAATAATTAAAAAAATATATAAAATTCTATGTACACAACTAATACTTTAATATTTAGAAATCAACCTTTGGTAGTTACTCTTTGGGATGATATGGCAATATATGAAGGAAATAAACTTCAACAATTTATCGAGAAAAGACCAGTAGTTATCATTGCAAAAGTTACAACAAAAAATATTTAGGTAAAATTTTATCATATGACGTTATAACATTATTCTCTTCTTTTTAATTAATATTATATTCTAATCTATGTATTCGGTTTAGGTTAGGTACAGTTAGTAGTTACAAACAACATCGGCATCAATAATGCAAATAAATTCAATATCTGAAGAAGTTTTAGACATCCATAATTGGTAAATGAAAAAAAATTTACATTATCCATTCATTTTAATAATTAAAAATACATAATTTTTGAATCATGCAGGTTATATATGCCACGTGATCCGCTGAAAATACAAAGAACTCACAGTGAAACAAAGAATAAAAAAGGCAATGGAAGTAACTTTGAAAGATATATTACATGACATTGATTTACATCCTAAGATATTTCTTTTTCAAATAACAAATTTCTTCTATATTATATTAGCAAAACAAGTCTAATGTCAAATATACTTTATTTTGCAGGACGAGTATTTCTCTTTTAATGGAATGGTTGACAAGGTAAAAAAAAATATATCATTATTGTGCTATGATTCGTACGATAAATGTTATTCTTCAGTTTTCAAAGTTGAAGATAACATAGTTTGCAAAAGGTGCATCAATGAAGAAATAGAAACAACACCAATGTTCTAACACATCTACCGATATTTACTATATATGGCAAGTGTTATTTCTTATAATATATAATTTTAAACGCTAATTAATTAATTACAGATATAGAATGGTTCTAAATGTCATACAAGGAGATGACAATGTTCGAATCACATTGTTCGAGGATGCAGCTATACTATAAATTAGATGTCCTCCACAAGAATACATAAGATCCATCGATAAGGTACTTTTATATATATATATATATATATATATATATATATATATTTATTAATTAAAATCAGTTCTTTTCCTGAAATATGTAATATTCATAAATTAATAATGTGTTAATATTTTTTTAAGGGAGAAGATAAATTCAATTATTACAAGAGATTAAGCTTGGATTCTAAAGACGAATATATTTTAATGATTATCCCATAAAAAGTACAAACAACAAATGGACAACTTAATCTTGTAGCGGATGCAATAGAGAAAATGCAACCAGTATTGCATGAAATAGAAAATACAAATTATAGAGCAACATGTGACCATCAAGAGACAAATGAGGCAACTGAAGATGATATACCAAATGACATCAATGCAAAAGAAGTTGTGATCAGTCGAAAAAATACTGTAATAAAGAAAAGGCGAATCACAAAAAAAAAAAAGATGTTGTGAAATTTTAATGAAAGCTCAAGATATTGATGACACTACAAAGGACACCAATGTAAAAAAAGTTCTGAAAGATGTACAAACTACTGAAAAGAGAAAAGACGAATAACTAAAAAGAAAAAATATGACTACATCCCCACTGAAATTCCAAACGAAGCTCAAGATGACGATGACACAACAAAGGACATCAATGGAAAGAAGGTTATAATTGATGTAGAAACTACTGAAAGAAAGAAAAGACGAATCACAAAGAAGACTTCATCCTGTTGAAATTTTGAGTGACGAAGAGACACTTAGTAAACTGTTGGATAAAGATGAAGATGGAGTGCACTGAATTTTATTAGTTAAGGGAGGTTTTGATGATTTTCGAAACTTCAAATCAGCTAAGTAAAGACAACTTAGTTGAAATCCCTTAGAAGAATTTTGACCAAGTAAGAAGACATATCAGACGGGTCAAATATTCAAGGTCCAGAAGACTACTGATCTGCTGAAGAGAAGAAATCAGATTGGTGTAAATCAGCCGACTCAAATCAGATTTGTTCAAGTTTGAGATCAGCTCTGTTTATCATCAGAAGTGTTCTCACATCAGCCAAGTGGAAAGATCAAGAAGTTGTCCCAACGGTAATAAATGCCACTGGAGTAATAAATCCTGAAGTCTAAGGTCATTAATGACAAATGATTGAAGAAAAGACTCGTATCAGCTCGGTGCATTTAATGCTGCCTGACAGAAAGTACAATCTGC
The DNA here is from genome assembly GCA_003313485.2 of Penstemon barbatus. Classification (NCBI taxonomy): domain Eukaryota; kingdom Viridiplantae; phylum Streptophyta; class Magnoliopsida; order Lamiales; family Plantaginaceae; genus Penstemon; species Penstemon barbatus. The sequence goes on along the minus strand of CM064879.1, from coordinate 68,149,936 downwards.
AGTACTGTCACTGTGCAGAGAGCCGTTCGCGGATTTTAAGGACCAGAAATCAAGAGATTTGAATTGTGTATCCCTTCAACGGACATAATTCAAAGAGTGACTATAAATAGCTGAAGAGATGAAGAGAAAATTAGCTACAACACAACAACTGAGAGATTGATTTCGAAGCAAAATATTTTCTAAGTCTCAAAGCTCAAGAACAGCTCACTCATCAGTCTTGTCATTTGTTGACTCAAGCTGAAGCTGAAGATCAAAGTTCAACATATTTTTCTGAGTGAAATCTGTTAGAGTGTTGTGAGGAGTGTTTATCCATCTGTGTGAAGTGATAAAACTCTGTTGAATAGGATTTCTTTGTGATTTCTTATTGCGAGCTTACGGCCAGATTCATTTGTTGTTTTGGCGTAAGTGGAGTATACTGTAACTTTGTGATTATAGTATAACCTATGATCTGTGTGACTTGGAAGAGTGGACTAAAGGATTTATATCCATATAACCACTATAAAAATTCTGGTGTTTGGTTTTTGCATAAGTTTTCTTGCATACTTTTAAAATTGCATAAAACACTTGATTAACTGTTTGAAAAATGGTTAAAGGAGGTTTTATAAAACTGGGGATTAAGTTTTCAAACTACTAAGTTTACTTGTGAAAAACACTTCAAAAATCCGCTGCAAGTATTCTGGTATTAAAACTGATTTTCACAAAAATCAGCTAAGTAACTATCAGATTAGTGGTCAGCAAAGCTGTTCAAAGATTTGTTCGCGATCAGCCTTGTAAACATACTGTTCTGTAACAGCTTAGTCTATTTAAGTTTGAGCAACAGTTTTAAAGTGAAAATTAGATTAAAAAAAATTTCAGAGGTCTATTCACCCCCTCCCCCTCTAGACCTCATCTGACCACTTGGGACCAACAAGTGGTATCAGAGCAGGTGGTTCATTAGAATCAGCTGTCTGATCAACAAGCTTGATCCGAGTGTTTTTCAAAGGTTTTCAAACTTTTCAAAAGAGCATTTTTTTTTTGAAAAATGGATTGTATCAGTCATGTTCCCCACATAGCTGGTATGAGCTTCGAAGACTGGCAGATCAGAATGGAAATCTTTTTAGCTGCCTACAATGATAACATGTACACATGTATCATCAAAGGTCCATTCAAATTCACCAAGACCATCAAAGTGGATGAAGTCGATATAACGGTGGAAAAAGATTTACACGAGATGACAGCCGAAGAAATAAAGCTGTTCAACCTGAACAAAGTTGGGCGATTCATCATGACCAAGGCCCTTGACAACGACAGATTTGACAAAGTCAAGCATTGCAAGACTGCCAAAGAAATGTGGGATAAGGTTCGTGATATGAGCGAAGGAAACAACACCATAAAAGAGCATCAGCTGAGTGTAGCTCTGGAAAAGCTGGACAACTTCAAGATGAAGTCTGCGGAAACCATTGATCAGATGGATACAAGGTTTACAAGGACGCTGAATGAAGCTCTGATAAGGAGATAACCGTCAGAGTGCTGAAGGCTCTACCTCCAAAGTTCAACATGAAGGTGACTGCTATGGAAGAGTCAAGAGATTTAGGAAAAATCTCCCTCACCGAGCTGTTCTCAGTACTCAAGGCATACGAGTATAAACTGCCAAGAATGGGTGTTGAAGAAACCTCTACTTCAAGTCCCACAGCTGCCCTGGTTGCTGCTGAAAATCCTAGAAGACCAGCCTATAAAAGCAAAGACGTGGACTCATCTGATGAAGCCACAATACTCAACAAAAAGGAGTACACTGCTGGAGACGTTGCATTGCTAACGAATAATTTCAAGAAGTTCTACAAACGAAAAATGAAGAACAAATACAACAATGCTTCTACTTCTAACCCTACTTCTTCTTCTCAAGATAAAGATTCTTATAAATCTAAAATGATATGCTATAACTGCAGGAAATTGGGTCATTTCATCAGAGACTGCCCATATCCTAAAGTGGAAAATTACACTGAAGAAGAAAAGAGAATCAGAAAGAAAGAAAGCATCAGAAAACTGGTGGGCAGAAGTGGAAAAACTAGCTGCTATCTACTCATCAGATTCGGATTCAGACACTTCTGATGAAGAGAGACCTGCTCTTCTCTGCCTGATGGCTCTGAGGATGATGAGGTAACTCCTCTAGATAATGAATTATTCAATTTATTTGAACAAATAATGCTTAACAATACCAGTATTGCTGAAGCATTTACAAAGCTTAAGGAAGAGATGATATTGCTAAGAGAGCAAAATAGTTCACTGAAACTTAAGGCTGAAAAGCCAAAAGAATCAAATGAATATAAACAGCTTGAGCAAGAAAATGAATCTCTGAAAGCTGAATGTGAAGTCCTTAAAGGAAAAATCATGGAACTTGAAAAGTCAATTGAGTCTCATGAAAAGTCAACTGTTGCATCCACTCATATGTCTAGTAAACAGAAGACACTTTTAGATCAGGATAAGTTAGAACTGAACCATACTGAAAAGTTTATATCAGCTGACAATAGTAAGGTCATTTTGTATGTTCAGACTACTAAACCTGCTTCACCTGAGAAAGTGTTATAGGAGACGAAAACTCCTAAGGCTAAAAAGAGCAAAGAGCCTAGTGTAGGAAAACAGACTGGTAAGTCCAAACAGAAGAGTCCTAGGAAGTCTTCTGATAAGGCTAAAACCAATCAGGCTAGTGATAAAACTAAGTCGTCTGTTAATGAGCAAGCATCTAGTAAACCAAAGAAGCATAAAAATAAGAAAAATCAAAATGCTTGGTATGGAAATGAGTCTTATTATGTGCAACCTGCTGCATATCCTCCTATGTATCATGTACCTCAATTTCCAACTTACTATGCACCATATCCTGCTCATCCAATGCATGCATATTCTACTTATCATGCATCTTATTCTGCTTATGAACATTATCGTTATCATGCTGATTATCAACAACATGACATATCTAACAAACGTGATAAAGGCAAATATGTTCATACTCCTGCTGAAAATCAGAAGCCTAAGAAGCCTAAAACTTCAACATCTTGGGTTGTCAAAGGTGGAACTAATCCTTCAGGACCCTCTCAATAAGGGTACCTAAAACAATTTTATTTTGTTTTATAGGTTAGGATTAGGAGTAGCAGTAAAGTAGAGAAGACTTGGTACTTGAACAGTGGCTGTTCAAGGCACATGTGTGGAAGCATACATGAGTTGACTGATGTTGTTGCTGTGGATGGCCCAAATGTGACGTTTGGAGACAGCAAGGAAGGCAAGATTGTAGCAAGTGGAAAGCTTATCAAAGGCAACATTGAGATATTTGACGTCTCTTATGTTAAAGGCCTCAAATACAATTTGTTGAGCATAAGTCAATTTTGTAACAAAGAATATTCAGTCATCTTCTCAATAGATAAGTGCTACGTTGAACAGATTGGAACAAAGAAAGTCATTTTATCTGGAAGACGACAAGGGAATGTCTACACAGTGGACTGGAATTCTGTTGACAAGAATTCAAGTGTTTGTTTGGTGGCATCAACACCAAGTAAAATCAGTTGGCTGTGGCACAAAAGAATGAATCATGTGAATTTCAAGACCATCAACAGACTTATCAAGAATGATCTGGTAGAGGGAATTCCAAAAACAGTCATGAGCAAAGATAAGCTTTGTGACGCATGTCAGAAGGGCAAACAAATCAAGTTATCATTCAAAAGCAAGAAGCACCAATCATCTGGAAGGACCTTGGAGCTACTACATATGGACTTATTTGGACCCATTGATCCTATAAGCAATGGTGGAAAGAAAACTGCCTAGCTGTTGTGGATGATTATTCAAGATACACTTGGGTGATTTTCATGAAGAAGAAAAGTGAGACCAAGGAGCATCTTACAAATCTGATGGAGCAAATTCAGAACAAAAAGAGTATGAAAATACTGAAGATCAGATCAGATAGAGGGACTGAATTTACAAACTCTACTGTTGTAGAGTATTGTAATACCAGAGGAATCAGCCATGAATACTATGCTGCCAGAACCCCTCAACAGAACGGAGTTTTTTGAAAGGAGAAACAGAACTCTGAAAGAAGCTACCAAAACCATAATAGCTGAAGCTAAGCTGCCTCAAAGATTTTGGGCAGAAGCAACAAATACAGCATGCTTTACCCAAAACAGATGCATGATCAACAAGCACCAAAACAAAACTCCATATGAAGTTTGGAACAACAGGAAGCCAAACATTCATTACTTTAGAATTTTTGGTTGTAAATGCTTTGTTTTAAATAATGGGAAAAATCACCTTACTGCTTTTGCAGAGAAGGCTGATGAAGCAGTATTTGTAGGATATTCTACTGTTAGTAAAGCATATAGAGTTTTTAACAAAAGAACTTCACTTGTAGAAGAATCCATTCATGTAGTATTTGATGAACCTAGTCAATCTTCTGAAAAGAATCAAAGTACTGATCAAAATCTGTCTACTGATTTTCAGAAATTGAGTGTTGAAAATAATGAAGAATATATTCCCATCATACTACTTGATCTCAACTCAGCTAATAACTCAAATGCTGTTCAAAATCACAGTGCTGATTGTTTAACAGAAGAGTCACAAACAGCTGATAGACCAGAGACTGTTCAACAGACAACTGTTGTTCAACAGACTACTACTGGAACTCCAACAGTAGTGTTGCAAGATCAAAACAGAGGACAACATTATGATTTGCAGCCTGATCTTAGATGGCTCAAAAATCACCCACCAGAACTGGTGATTGGTGATCATTTGGATAGAGTAAAGACAAGGAGAGCTTCTGCAAGTGAAGCAATGTTTGTCAGCTTTCTATCTCAAATTGAGCCCAAACAGATTGAAGAAGCTCTAAATGATTCAAATGGGTTGAAGCTATGAAAGAAGAGCTAAATCAATTTGAAATGAATGAAGTCTGGTACTTAGTTCCTAGACCAAGTCATCAAAGAGTAATTGGCACTAAATGGGTATTTAGGAACAAAATGAATGAAGATGGTGTGGTCACCATAAATAAAGCAATATTAGTTGACAAAGGCTATTGTCAAGAAGAATGCATTGACTTTGATGAAATTTTTGCACCAGTAGCAAAACTAGAGGCAATCAGACTCTTTCTTGCCTATGCTCCTCATAAGAATTTTACAGTCTATCAAATGGATGTGAGATCAGCTTTTCTTAATGGAGAATAGCAAGAAGAAGTTTATGTTAAACAACCATCTGGATTTGAAGTTTATCAAGCAGAAGACAAGGTGTATCGACTGAAGAAAGCCCTCTATGGACTGAAACAGGCTCCAAGAGCATGGTATGATACCCTATCTGATTTTCTTTTAATTAAAGGATTTCGCAAAGGTAAGGTAGACAAGACCTTGTTCACTATTGAATGGGAAAATCATATATTGCTCGTGCAAATATATGTGGACGATATCATTTTCGGTTCAACAAATCAACAGATGTGTGACAAGTTCTCAAAGCTGATGCAGAACAAGTTTGAAATGAGCATGATGAGAGAGCTTAACTATTTTCTTGGCTTGCAAGTAAGACAGTTGCCTGATGGAATATTCATCAGCCAAGCAAAATACATAAAGGATCTGTTCAAGAAATTTGGTATGGAATCTAGCTCAACTGCTAATATTCCAATGTCTACTAGTCTTCGTTTGGATAAAGATGAGGATGGTAAATCAGTAGACATAACCAAGTATAAAGGAATTATTGGGTCACTGTTATACTTAACAGCTAGCAGACCTGATATCATGTACTCTGTTGGGGTTTGTGCGAGATATCAATCAAATCTTAAAGAATCTCATCTCTTAGCTGCCAAAAGGATTCTCAAATATCTTAAAGGCACTGAAGAATTGGGATTGTGGTATCCTAGGGAATTTGGAATTGAACTGATTGGATATTCAAATTCTGACCTTGCTGGCTGTAAGATTGACAGAAAAAGCACAACAGGTGCCTGTCAGTTCTTAGGTAGCCGTCTGATCTCTTGGATGAGTAAGAAACAGATTTCAGTATCCATATCTACTGCTGAAGCTGAATACATAGCTGCTGGAGCTTGCTGTGCACAGATATTATGGTTGAAGCATCAACTAGAAGATTACAACATCAAAATCAGTAGAATACCTATCTACTGTGACAATACAAGTGCAATCAGTCTTACTCAAAACACTACAAGTCATTCAAGGACTAAACATATTGAGATCAAGCATCACTTCATCCGAGATCATGTGGAGAAAGGAAATGTCGTGATAGAATATGTGTTTACTGAAAATCAGATTGCTGACATCTTCACAAAACCTCTAAGTGAGACAAGGTTTTCAACTCTACGAGCTGAACTAGGACTACTAAAATTAGATGCATAAGCTGAGGGGGAACTCATCAAAAGACTGAAGTTCATCAGCTTACACATCGTATTATCTTCAAGGATTAACTCTCAACAGACTAGTTAACTTATGGATTCTTAAAGTCAGGGGGAACGTGTAAGACTAGCGGTACTTCTGATTAAAAGATGAAATTTGTTGATGAAAGTTAGTTGAAGTTATGTTTTCATCAGAAGATTAATGTCTTGAAGATTGAAGATTAATTATCTAGTTGTATTGACAGACAGCCGAGGAAGGTTATCAGTTATTGGCTTTCATTGATAACAATCAGTCATCAGGACGTTAGTCCCATCAGATAAGTGCTTTAGTTACTCGTCTGATCAGTTAAGTAAAAGCTATACGTATTAAAAACATTTTATTTAAAAATGCGCTTTTACAAATATGATAAGGCGGTTCGCATGCTTTTTGAATTTGAAAAGGCGTAACTGACGCCGCACGATCAGAACTGACAAGAAACGGATCTAACGGTAGGTGGGTATCACGGAAACCAAAATACCCTAACTCTATAAATTCAGATTTGATCAGACTTGTGCCTCTTTACGCAACCAAATATACTTAGAGCATTTGTGAGAAAATTCTTTGCATTCTATCTTCAGCAAATTTCTGTTTTTCACTAACATCCCACAGATTCAAAATGAGTTCTAGTCAAGAAGCTAAGGCGGAGGGTATGTATCTGGTTTATGATGCGTACTATCAGTCTGGTACCGATTTGATGAAGCAATTGTTGGAGAAGTTCAAGGCTGCTTCCCTGGTGAACTTCATGGAACTACACGAAGGACTGGTCTGGAAGGACCAAGTGTTGGAAAACTACAGGACGGCCGAAGTGGATTTCGACAAAAGGGAGATTAAAGCTACAGTTGGAAGCAAATCTGTAGTCATCACCCCTGTTCTGCTTCATGAAACGTTTGGTCTGCCAAACGGAGGACGACATGATGTAACTACCCTTGCTGAGGAAAAACTTCAAGAATTCTGGGCAATTTGTGCCAAGGAGGGTGAGATGTTGACTGGCAACATTAAGAAGAAACAACTGAAGGACGAGTATTAGCGCATGGCTGATATGGTTGCTAAGCTGATAGAGAACTGCACTTTTTCTCTTGATGCAGTGACTATGAAGAGATACAGCATTATGTTGGCTATCTTCTACGACTTGGGAGTTAATTGGTCAGTGGTTGTCTGGTACATTCTGGCTAATTTTCATGAGAAGAAAGGCAAAAAGTCTACTCAACAGACTAATCATAGAATTACTTTGATCTATCTGCTCCACCACATGGGATGTGAGATGACAAATGGGAAGGAGATTTATAACGCTAAGGCAATGGCCAAGTACCTGCCTGTTATGAAGAGGAAAGCTGATGAAGTAGAAGCTGATGAAGATGTGGAGGAACACAAGGAAGAGGTTCCTGCCAAGATGCAAAGAAAGTTGACTAAAACAGCTCAGCCTCCTGTTGAAGTTAAAAGGAAGACTGCTGAGCCCAAGGAAGTGGCTCCCAAGAAGATGCAGAAAGTATCTACTCAAACAGCTGAGCCAGCTGTTCAAGCCAGAGTAGACACGTCTGATGCTATGAAGACTGATGAAATCATCAGACAGACTACTGCGGAGATCAGGAATATATCTTCTGCCTCATCTTCAAGAACACCATCTGCTGAACATCCTGATGAGATTGTTGCTCACAGGACCAGAAGTCAACTCAGAGATACAGGTGCTTCCAAACCTGTTCAAGGAGGAAGGGCAAATAAAACAATAAGGAAGAAGATGACTTTTGTTGATTCACCCACTGAGTTATCAGACTTAGTGCGACATAGCCCTCAATCAGCAGAGAGGCCTGATGGTGCTGAAGAAAAGTCTGCTGCTGAAAAGATTGATGCTCAACAGACTGCTCCAAAAGAACCAATAGCTGAGGTTGCTCAACCTCAAGATGATCCAGATGTGCAGATCATCAACCCCATAGCAGCTGCACCCATTGCATCTGCTGGTCCTGCTCCTAAACCTGCCTAAATTGATAAATGGAAAACAAATCCTTATCAAAAAGAAGAAAATTTCTGCTGCTGATAAAAAGAAGAGAGATGAAGTAGAGCAGAGAAAAAGAGATGAACAGGAGGAGCAGAGGGTCCTTGAACTCAGTAAGATTCAGGCCGAAAAGGATGAACAGAGAAGGAAAATGTCTGAAGCAGAACGTAAGGCTGCTGAAGATGCTGAACTTGTTGTGGTCATTGAGATGAGCAAGAAGGATGCTCATGGCCCTGAACATGCTGGAGGAGTAAAGATTGGTGAATCTTTACAAGCCAAGCCAAAGATGCATGTTGCCATGGTCAAGCCTAAGGCCAAGTTTGAAGTCGGAAAATCTTTTGACATTATCAATGCTGACAAATATGTTTTCAACAGGTTTGAGAAGGCTCTGGCTTACTTTGATCAAAAACTGATGCTGAAGACTTTATTCACCCATGAAAAACAAAGATATATGAAGTGGAGAGACTACAGAGTGAATAAGTCTGTTGAAGAGCTTCAGAACTGGAAGGAGTTTGCTGATGAAGAAAAGTGGGTTCTTCAATGGTTGAAAACTACCTCCATCACAAGAGCCTTGGATCCTGATTTTGTCAGAGATGCTATGCATCAGTATGCCAAGGACTTTGTTACAGAAGAAGCAAAGATCATTGCTAACACTTTGCCAGGCAAGAGAAGGAAAACTGATGATCCTACTGAAAGGGCTATTCAAATTGTTGTGATGACTGCCCTGAAGAACTGGGCTGCTAAGTCAAGATATCAGAAAGGTTCTTCAAGTGCTCTACCCTCGTTGTCAAGCGTTCAACGGATTACTTTTGGCAAAGAATTGAAAGAATATCATGAAATGCCTAAGGTTAAGAATCCTGCCCCAAATCTGTGGCCTGTTGTAAGACAGATTCGTCAAACAACAGTCTTTACTGATGATGGCAAGATCATTGATAAAATCTTCGAAGACGTCACTGATAAGCCCCGCACTGATAAAGAGCCCTTAGAAATTGAGTGGAAAGCTAAGGAGTCAACTGCTGATAAAGAGACTGATTTTAAAGATGCACCTGTCCACCAGGAAACTAAAGATGACCAGCCTGCTGATCCTTCTGCTTCATCAGCTGATATGCACTCATCACTGATGGAAGCCTTCCAAATGCTACTGGAGAACAACTTAAAGGAAATGGAAGAAAGGAACAGACTACAGCTGGAAAAGATGCAGCAAGTCTTGGAAGAATCCAACAGGCTGCGATTTGAGCAAATGCATAAAGCAACTGCAAGCATAATTCAAGATGCTATTGATAATTTCCCACTGCCAGATGACAGTGCACTGAAGAGAAGTGTGCTGGATATGAACAGAAATGTTGAAGACATTAAGGCAGATGTGGATCATCTTCATGCTGCTCTAAAAAGGGGTGAAAACAACATTGCCCATCTAACAGAAACCTTCATCAAAGTCAGCGAAGAGGAGAAAGCTGCAAACATGGCATTATTAAAAGATATCCACATAGCTGGATATGTTATTCATGAAGAACTTGCCACTATGCAACTCAATGTTGACTGCTTGAATGATCAGAATGACATCATCACTACCTCTCTCAATCATCTCACTGCCAGTCATGATGTAGCGAATCAGAACATCAAAGCTTTATGTGCAGCAATGAAGATTCAGTCTGTTGCACTCAACCCTACTATCAAACCTGCTAATGTCACCAGTTCTGATGATGACAAAAAGGGGAAAGAGAAAAGGGAAGAGGAGTCAACTCTTCAGGCTGCTAATGATAGTCAGAAACTTGAAGAAAAAGCTGAGGAAGCTGCTGCTATTGAAACCAAGAAGACTGATGATGCTGAAGAAACTGGAAATGTTGAAGGTAAAGAAGAAGCTGCTGAAGAACCCAAGGAAAAAGCCAAGACTAATGAGGAAAAGGCTACATCCAAGGATTATGATGGAGAAAAATCAAAGCCCTATACCAAGTACAAAGATGAGGAAAGAATCAAGAGAAAGATGGACGAGATAGAAAAAGAGCAAGAAATCAAAGAGAAGATGGAAGCTGCTAAGTCTAATCTACTCTTAGATGATGAAGCTGATGATGATGAAGAGTCTTCATATGAATATTATGAAGAAGTTGAAGGAAGTGAAGAAGCTGATGACTAGAATTAGATAAATCTCATGAAATCAGTTTTTCTTTATTTTTTGACAGACATCTCATCTGAACAGAATTGTACTTGTAATAAATTTCTTATTATCAATAAAAAAGTTCAAGTTCTGTTTCCAACATTTTTTCTATCTCAGAAAACTTTGAGGATCAAAACTTTAGTGTAGGTAAACAGGTACCAAGCTGAAGTTTTGTCATCATCAAAAAGGGGAAAACTGTTGGATAAAGATGAAGATGGAGTGCACTGAATTTTATTAGTTAAGGGAGGTTTTGATAATTTCCAAAACTTCAAATCAGCTAAGTAAAGACAACTTAGTTGAAATCCCTTAGAAGAATTTTGACCAAGTAAGAAAGCATATCAGACGGGTCAAATATTCAAGGTCCAGAAGACTACTGATCTGCTGAAGAGAAGAAATCATATTGGTGTAAATCAGCCGACTCAAATCAGATTTGTTCAAGTTTGAGATCAGCTCTGTTCATCATCAGAAGTGTTCTCTCATCAGCCAAGTGAAAAGATCAAGAAGTCGTCCCAACAGTAATAAATGTCACTGGAGTAGTAAATGCTGAAGTCTAAGGTCATTAATGACAAATGATTGAAGAAAAGACTCGTATCAGCTCGGTGCATTTAATGCTGCCTGACAGAAAGTACAATCTGCAGTATTGTTACTGTGCAGAGAGCCGTTCGCGGATTTGAAGGACCAGAAATCAAGAGATTTGAATTGTGTCTCCCTTCAACGGACATAATTCAAAGAGTGACTATAAATAGCTGAAGAGACGAAGAGAAAATTAGCTACAACACAACAACTGAGAGATTGATTTCGAAGCAAAATATTTTCTAAGTCTCAAAGCTCAAGAACAACTCACCCATCAGCCTTGTCATTTGTTGACTCAAGCTGAAGCTGAAGATCAAAGTTAAACACATTTTTCTGAGTGAAATTTGTTAGAGTGTTGTGAGGAGTGTTTATCCATCTGTGTGAAGTGATAAAACTCTGTAGAATAGGATTTCTTTGTGATTTCTTATTGCGAGCTTACGGCCAGATTCATTTGTTGTTTTGGCGTAAGTGGAGTATACTGTAAACTTTGTGATTATAGTATAACTCAATATCTGTGTGACTTGGAAGAGTAGACTAAAGGATTTAAATCCATATAACCACTATAAAAATTCTGGTGTTTGGTTTTTGCATAAGTTTACTTGCATAATTTTAAAATTGCATAAAACACTTGATTAACTGTTTGAAAAAGGGTTAAAAGAGGTTTTTATAAAACTAGGGATTAAGTTTTCAAACTACAAGTTTACTTGTGAAAAACACTTCAAAAATCCGCTGCAAGTATTCTGGTATTAAAACTGATTTTCACAAAAATCAGCTAAGTAACTATCAGATTAGTGGTCAACAAAGCTGTTCAAAGATTTGTTCGCGATCAATCTTGTAAACATATTGTTCTGTAACAGCTTAGTCTGTTTAAGTTTGAGCAACAGTTTTAAAGTTAAAATTTGATTAAAAAAACTTTCAGAGATCTATTCACCCCCCCCCCCTCTAGACCACATCTGACCAATTGGGACCAACATAAATTAAAGACAAAAGAAAAATAGTGTGGTCAAATCAGATGAAAAGATATCATTTCGAAATATCAAGGTCAAAAAATAAAAAAATTGATGTTATTTGGTCGTTCAAATGGTATTATTAAAATAATAGTATGTAGATAAGTAGTTTTAGGAAAAAATACTTGGTAATTATAATTTTTTTTAGTTTTCTAAGTTTTGGTATTAGTTTTAATGATCTCAACTTTACTTCAAAATATATTAAATAAAGTTATTTTATAAAAAAGTTATGTATTTCAATTACATGATAATATGATGAAATGTAATATTATATATATATATATATATATATCAATATCGGTTTTATTAAATAAATGATACAAATAGGGTGCACAGTGTTGTAAATCGATCAAACTATGCCAACACCGAATTTCGATATGAATCGAATATCAGATCAAATATTTAGTTCAATATTCGATACATATATCAATATCGGTTACAATTTTCACTAGTTCTTATTAGAAAACAAACAAAAGAAACTTTAGCCATATTATTCGAAAAGATAAGGTTAAATTAAGGAATCAAGAGCTTCGGTTTGAACCAAGAAGAAAAGTAAATTAGGTTTAATATGATAGCATAAACATAGGGGCATTTTCATTCATTCACATGCAAATATGTTTGCATCTTGTTAATGAAAGACAAAATTGTTAATTTCCTTAATGGGCCAACAATAATACCAAGCAGGCTACAAAATAGTTAGGCCTATAGATCAGTTGGGGTCAAAATGGTAACTGGGTCCAATCATATGAACCTAATCAAACGGGCCTAAATTAGGCCCATTTGGTGAACAAGTTCAAGCCTATGAGCATAACCAGATGGGCTTAAGAGTAAGTCTTGATCTTATTATATTTAGCCCAAATAAGGAGAATATATTCTGGCATCGATGTGACCATGTGAACGTTTGTAAATATCGATTTTTACGAAAATTATAATGCAGGAAAGAATGATAATTAATAGTACTGTTTCTGTTTTTCTTTATTTTATAATTATCATTTTGTAGTGTTTGAACTTTCAATTAAAAATTATACATCAAGATGTTTGGATACAATACGTTGTATTTTTTTATTTGTTTGTTTGTTTGTTGATAATACGTTGTAGATTAATTAAATACGTTGAAACTGAAAGTAGACATAAAAATATATTATGTGGTGCAAAATTTATATTTTTATATCCAATGGTACCAAAGTTTCAAGTTGGCCTATTCTATGATATCAAAAAAGCAAATTTCCCTATTTTGAAAGGTTAAAACTTAAAATATAAGTTTAACCTCGACCATACCATTAAAGATGGTCTTAAACCATCTTCAATCGAGCCGGAAATCGGGCATGAGGTGGGGTTACCGATTTGGTTCGGTTGGAGACGGGGACTGGCAATCGGCGAGGCAGGGGGCAGGGGACGTCGAGCATGCTGGCAATGGTAGCCTGCCTGCTTGCCGGTTGGGAAATGGGCTGGGTTTCAAAATTTTTTTTGCTTTTTTTTTTAACAAAAATTAATTTTAGGGGCCAATTATTAAATACAAAATGTTTTAGGGGCAGAATATTAATTTAAATAAACTATTTTGAAGTGTTGATAAAAAAAGGGCAAAACATTCCGGCTAACTCATGAACTCCGACCATGTCCTGTCGACAGGCCCAGCCTTGTGCCTAGTCCAACTAGGCAATTGCCTGGGGCCCCATTCAGTTGGGGCCCCCAATCCATATATGCATTAATGAATGTATATATTCTAATCCATCTAGCCCAGTTCAAAATGAAAAAATTAAAATATTAGCCCAACAAACTATATTCTGCCGATGCACCACTCCAACTTAAGTTACTTCAATTTTTTTTCATGCAAATAAACATTGGCGGCTTTTATAATAATGCGATTAAAAAAAAATCAAGAATTCGAAGGATCAAGTTGAACTGTCTCTTTTTAAATACGTGTAATTGCTATAAAATAATATTCACTATACCTGTAATAGTTGCTTATTTTGAAAGAAGTTTTTCAAAACTAAAATTGATAAAGACATTTTTTACGATCAACTATGTCACAAGAAAAATTAAATGATTTGGCTGTTTTATCTATAGAACAAGATATGTTAGAGAAACTAGAATATGAAGATACAATAAACAAATTTGCATCTACTAAAGTAAGAAAAGTAAAATTTACATAACTTTTTTTTCAATATAGGGCCCCGATTTTTTACTTCGCCTAGGTCCCCGAAAAATCTAGGGCTAGCCCTGCCTGTAGATCGAGTGGCAACCATGCATATATATATATATATATATATATATATATATATATATATATATATATATATATATATATATATAAGTTATAACCCATATATCCATAATTAACAAAACATCCATTATATTTTAATAAAATATAACAGTACATGAATGAGCATAGTTGAACCAAACTAGCTATAATATATATATATATATATATAGCCTGATCCGATACTTGAAATTAAAACATGCACGATGCACCACTAATTTATCTATACATCCTTGTTTAGATCAACACCACAACACCAATGTTGTCACTACTTCCACGAGCCAAGGCGAGTCGAGTGAGCAGCGTTGCTGCAGAAGCACTCCGTGAGGTGATCAACCCGAGACCTTCCTTTTTCATGCAGTCACGGAGAACATGACATGCCATCTTGCTCGATATCACGTCCCATAATCCATCACTTGCGAGTATCAAAAACTCGTCCTCTGAATCCCTTCTTTCAATAATGACTTCTGGCTCCGATATCACATATGGGTTTAGGTACTTGTCGCCTGCAATAATATATATATATATACATATTTTTAGCTAGCACTCAAGCAAAAATATATGAATTTTTTAAAAATCTAGTTACCTATTGCTCGAGTCATATCCAAAACCCCTTCAACTCGTGCAATATCGAGGTTCACTATACATCCTCCAACCACTTTAATCCTCACCCTTTCATCCGCTCTATTTGCAGGCTGCATACATATACTCACTATGAATTTTAGAAAAAATTGTCCACAAACAAAATTTCATTCCAATAAATTAGCTAAGTAATGACCCATTTCGCATTAGATTTTGAAAGTTCCAAATTTAATTTGAGATACGAGACCCGGATACCGAATGTTGAAACTAAAACCCCAAATAGATACGTACGTTATGATCGAAGGAGAGCGGAACCACACTCCCCCCGCGGAAAAAGACGGCGCATGAATCTCAACAATTTGCCACGACGATATGTTCTTGAGTTAGAACCACAGCCACCGCAGTGGAGCCAGATTGAAGCACCTCTCTGCGGTCAACGCAGCTGCAGCGAAAATTCGGAGTCCTGCAGCAGCTGCACGTTTGCAGCGCCAACAACTCTGTCCTGGAAAAACAACTGCGAAACACCCTCTTCCACGCCCACCGTAGCACTGCTTCGTCCATGATGTATATCGGTCCCACAAGTTTTTCCAACCCCATAACTTCTTCCTCCAAGATTGAATGCATGTTTTGCTTGCACATTATAGCAAACTGCATGCACAGGCGCGGCCAATAAATTTTTCATTTTTAAAACTTTTGTTGGGAAATTTAATTTTTTGATCCAGTGATCGAACTCGGCATATATAATTCATCCAACATAAAATGCAATTGTATTGTTTAATCACTCTCTTATGAACTAAAAGAAAAACTTTAATATTTTAGTGCACTTGTTAAGTTAAATACTTAAAAATATATTAGTAATCCGATCCGATCCCTATAGTTAAATTAAATAGATTCAATCCGTTTAAATAGATTTCTATGTAATGTGGTTGAGTGATATGTTCGATTATTTTTTCAAGTGATATGTTATTAATTTTTTTGGGTTTGATCGAACTCAAAGTAACTACATTACAAGTCATGTAATACACTTGTTTTGCGATTGGATAAAATTTTTAGGAGAGTAATCAATCATAAAATAAGTACAATATTATTGCTCGGTATTTGGACGAGTTTGGTCAAACCGGACCTGGACAAGAATTTTTCATACACAAGTATACAAAAGTACAAAAAGTAGCACTTTCCCATTTGAACTTAAAGTCAAGTTGTAGTTTCACCCATAAATTTCAGTTATTTGCATTGTCCACCCTGATCTTACATTATTAGTGTTGCACTTTTTCCTTGTAATTTTTTTCGAGCACTTTTCCGACCAAAGAGTTCAAGAGCGAAAGTGCAACACAAAAGTTCAGGGTGGAAAGGGAAACAAGGTTGTAAGTTTTGCCTCATAATCTTATATCAAAGTTGCACTTTCTCCCCTAAAATTTACACCTTTATTGCACTTTTCACCCTGAACTTTTGTGTTGAACTTTCCCTGATCACTTTTACCTGAAAATTGAAGGGGTCGGAAAAGAATTTAGGGGAGAAAGTGCAACATTAATGTAAGTTGAGGGTGGACAATGCAAAAAATTGAAGTGTAAGGGATAGTGCAACTTGACTGTAAGTTCAAGGGGGAAATTATGATTTTCTCGTAAAAGTATTAAATTAAAAACTTGCGTGTTTTGTGTGTCGTCACTAGGAGTTCTCTCAACAGACATATCCGTTTTTCAAGTCTATTGTAGCGTCCAAAAGATGAAAATGGAAACTAGTACTTGTCGGTAGGCAGAGTGAGCAAGCGTGTTTATTCTTGTTGGATGAGAGGGAAGTCCTAGCTTTCAAGATTCGCCGCGGCTTACGTCATTACTCCCTATTATAATTGTCGTCACTTCAATCCAGGAACTCTTAAATGTATTTTTCTTACGTCATTGCTTTCCATTGGAATTGTCATCACGTCAATCCACGAATTCCTAATGTGTTTTTCATATGTCATTGTTTTCCATTGTAACTGTCATTACGTCAATCCAAGAACTCTTAATATGTTTTTCGTAAGAAATTTATTTGTCTAAAAGAAGAAAAGCCTACAAAATTGGGACTCAAAGGGTCCTTCCAATATATAGCACGTCGTTCTAGAGATGATGTAATGTGAATAACGAGTGATATTTATTCTAATTAGAAAAATGCACATGTGTTGCACGTGATAAACTAGTTTCCTAAGTTAGTTGAATCATAGAAGTACTAATTTTTCATCATAATATGGTCTTAATGACACATTACAAAAAAAAATTACTAAGTCATTTTCATTATTACTATGTAGTTACCAAGAATTAAAATTGTTATCATAAATACCTAAAACAAAAACTTGAAAAAAAAAAAACCAACTATAATTATAAAGTATTTATAACCTAAAATTACATGTCTACGTATCTATGATTCTAAACTACCATTTGAACAAATGGACAAAATCAATTATTTTCTTCATTAACTTTGATATTTCCATCTAAAGTAGTTTTCACATGTATAATCCATTTTCTTTAATTGATTTCATCAGTTTTGTTGATTTTAAATGGTTTTGTTTAAGTCCATCCATTTTCAATTACTAGAAAAATGCACACGCGTTGCTCGTGTTTAATTAATACTATTGATTTTTTTCTAAAAGTACGATGCACAAATATATTATAAATGTAGGTAGTAACAGAAAAATTGAATGTATCACAAAATTATATAAATAAAAATATTATTATAATTATAAAGTATTATACATAGTTTTATTTTCTATATAATTCATTTTATCAAAAACTATATTCTAGTTATACCTTGTGATTTCTAATTTCACTATTCTTTTTAAGTTTATTTTGCCTGTGAAAACATTTTAGTTAGAATTGTATAATGTTACGTCTTTTAACTTCTAATGTCTCATAATCTAACTATACTTCTTAGAGTTTTTTTTAGCTTTTTAAAATCACATAGGGGTATTTTAGTCCGCACAAAAAGTTAAAAAATATTCATGTTTTTATAATAGTAGAGATAGAGATAGAGATATGTCTAATCCATTTTTTAACCAATTTAACTCGTTTTTACCAATTTTGTCGACTAAACATATTTTATAGATTTAAACCACTTCTACACTAATTTTACCATTTTTTTTGTTATTTTAACATGTTAATTTATCAATTTCACACGCTTTTACATTGAATTTACCATTATTTCATGTAAATTTAACCCGTTCTTTAGCCAATTTCACCCATATTTTGTGGTTTATCTCATTTGTTAACCAATTCATTCATTAACTCCGGTTTAACCCAATTTAATTTGATCGTGCTTATTTACCTATTTTCTCGAGTAATTCACATAGTTTTGTTAATTTAACTCGTTTTTTTGTTCTTATTCTTCATCAATTTGATCCATTTTTTGTTATCTCGTGTGTAGCTGATATCATTCATTTTTTTATCAATTTACTCGTGTTTTGCTGGTTTACCCCGTTGTTTTATCGATTTGCTTTTATTAGTTTTTCGTTGATCTAACCCATTTTTCCATTATTTCACCATATTTTATCATATATTTTTTAATCAAATTTTACTTGTTTTCACCAGTTTTAGACATTTATATGTTTTGACTTTTTTAACCTGTTATAAGTTTTTCAGTTAACTAAATAGTACTTTAGTTTATTTAAACATGACAAACGTGACTAATTTTTTTAGATTCTTTAATGTCTTTTATGTTCTTTAAGAATTGTCCGAAGAAATATCATGAAGATTATACATATCACTGTGTAACGAAAAATATCTAAGAGCACATTTGGATAGAAGGATTTGAGTTGAGTGGATTTGAAATTCCTTGTCAAATGCATTATGTCAATTGGATACAAAATTAAATCCATTCATTTGAAATCTGGGAAAGTCCAATGGATTTCAGTCCAATTTTAAGTGGATTTGGAATTTCTCCTCAAACTAGTCATTTGAAATCCATTTAAAAAAATGTTCACATTATATATTTTAAAAAATTGCAATTTGATCCTAGATTTAAAAAAAAAAAACTTAGAATTGCAATCCAGTCCAGGATTTTCAAAAAAATTAAAATTTGCAACTTGGCTACTATTTTCATAAATTCAAATTGCACTTTTGGTCCCTCAATTTTGGAAATTGCAATTTGACACCAGATTTTCGAAGAACCAAGAATTACAATTCAGTCCAGAATTTTCATAAATTAAAATTTTCAATTCGGACACTGATTTTTAGGAATCAAATTTGCACTTTTGGTCCCTCAAGTTTTGGATATTGCAATTTTGACCATATATTTTCGATAAATCAAGAATTGCAATTCAGTCCAGAATTTTAAGAAAATTAAAAATTTCAATTCGTCCTTTGATTTTCAGAAATTCAAATTTGCACTTTTGGTCTCTCAATATTCAAAAATCATAATTTGACCCTAGATTTTTGAAAAACTAAGAATTGCGATTCTGTTCAGAATTCTCAAAAAATTAAAAAAAAAATCAATTCGGCCCCAGATTTTCAGAAATCCGAATTTTTAGAAATTACAATTTGACCCTAAATTTTTGAAAAACCCAGAATTACAATTCAGTTAATTTCCGAAGATTAAAATTTTCAATTCGGCCCCTGATTTTCAAAAATCCAAATTTTCACTTTTGGTCCCTTAATTTTCAGATATTGCAATTTGACCCCATATTTTCAAAAACCCATAACTGCAATTCAGTCCATAATTTCTGAAGATTAAAATTTTCAATTCGGCACCTGATTTTCTAAATTCCAAATTTGCACTTTTGGTCCCTTAATTTTCAAAAATTGCCATTTGACCCTAAATTTTCTAAAAACTCAGAGTTCCAATTCAATCCATAATTTTCAGAAAATTAAGATTTTCAATTCTGCCCCAGATTTTTTGAAATTCGAATTTGCACTTTTGGTCCCTCGATTTTCAAAAATTATAAAATGCCCCAAATCAATTTATACGATTTTATCCCGGTATCAACAACAAGAATTAACTGATCATAGAGCAAATTATAAGGCACGATTGGAAATTTCAAATAACACAAATGATATATACCAAACAATGGATTTCATATGAATGGATTTAAAATCATTTGTAAAAACATTTATCCAAACAAGATATTGCATATGAATGAATTTCAAATCATTGAAATTTCAAATCCATTCATTTGAAATCCCTCTTCATTTCAAATCCATCAATCCAAATGGCCCTTAAGTGTAATGACATGCGATCTATCACAACAACTAAATGTACTTATACCGTGCATGTGAGTAATCACACGAACTTGATGTATTAACTATCACATGCAATTGTATATCGTCTTCTAATTGGAGTTAATGATAATTTAATCCCTGTTATATTCATAATGTTCAATTTAATTCTTTATGATATGAAAATGAGTAGTTTACCCCCTATAATCTCATAAAAGTTTAACACCGTTTTCCTGATAATTTTATAAATGACACTTTACCCCCCCCCCCCCTCCCACCTTGTGTTATGAGAATGTGTCAGTTTAACCCCATATATAATCCTTAGACAATGTTGCATGATGTTTAGACTAAAATTTTCCTAATTATATAATCCTTAGATATGAAAATATATGTTGTCCTGATCCTTTTGGGTTTAGTTAAATGCAACAAAGAATTTTGAATTTTGCTTACATAGCACGGGATAGATGAGATATCATTGTTTGTTTGTAGAAATTAACTTCTGATTTTTAAGAAAGTACTTTTAACTGCAGAAGCTAAAAACAATCTTGTTCTTGTTTCTTTTCATCTTAAAAAAATCAGTTTCAGAAACTCAGATGAAAAACAACAAAACTGACAGAAAACGGGCTAGATTTCATGAACATCCAAGCGGGTCGGGTCCTGGTCCAATAAACATTAAGTCTATGTTGAGTCTGTCCAACAAGAACAACGTGAGCGGGTCCTGATAGAATCAATGTTATTAAAACCGGGCCGGTCCGATCGGTTCGACCGCGAACATGAAGTTGGTCCGGTTCGATTAATTCAATGGTTTTAGCGGTTCGACCAGCGGTTGACCCGGTTCGACCAGTAAAATCGCTAAACCAGTAGGCTCAACGGTTCGCTCTCCGGTCCGATTTTAAAAACATTGGATAGAATCCAGGTCCAAACCCATCTTAACCCTTAATATGTTAGAACATAAGTAATAATATTTATATATTTTAATAAAAGAGAAAAAACTCATGCGTTTAGGCTAAATGTTTTATTCTCATTTTATCAAATAAATAATACAAATAGGGTGCACAGTGTCGTAAATCGATCAAACCATGCCAACACCAAATTCGATATGCATCGAATATCAAATCAAATATTTAGTTCAATATTCGATATATATAACAATATCGGATACAATTTGCACTATTTCTTATTAGGAAACGAAACAAAAGAAACTTTAGCCATATTATTCGAAAAGATAAGGCTAAATTAATGAATCAAGAGCTTCGGTTTGAACCAGGAAGGAAAATAAATTAGGTATAATATCATAGCATATACATTGGGGCATTTTCTTTCATTCACATGCAAATATTGTTGCATCTTCACATCTTGTTAATGAAAGACAAAATTGTTAATTTCCTTAATGGGCCAAAAATAATACCAAGCAGGCTACAAAATAGTTAGGCCTATAGATCAATTGGGGCCAAATGGTAACTGGGTTCAATCATATGAACCTAATCGAACGGGCCTAAGTTAGGCCCAATTGGTGAAGAAGCTCAAGCCTATGAGCATAACCAGATGGGCTTAAGAGTCTTGATCTTATTATATTTAGCCCAAATAAGGAGAATATATTCTGGAATCGATGTGATCATGTGAACGTTTACAAATATATCGATTTTCACGAAAATTATAACGCAGGAAAGAATGATAATTAATAGTACTGTTTTTCTTTATTTTATAATTATTATTTTGTAGTGTTTGAACTTTCAATTAAAAATAATACATCAAGATGTTTAAATACAATACGTTGTATTTTTTATTTGTTTGTTTGTTTTATGATAATACGTTGTATATTAATTAAATACGTTGAAACTGAAAGTAAACATGAAAATATATTATGTGGTACAAAATTTGTATTTTCATATCCAATGGTACCAAAGTTTCAAGTTGGCCTATTCTATGATATCAAAAAGGCAAATTTCCCTATTTTGAATTGAAAGGTTAAATATAAGTTTAACCTCGACCATACCATTAAAGATGGTCTTAAACCATCTCCAATGGAGCCGGCAATCGGGCATAAGGAGGGGTTATCGACTTGGTTTGGTTGGAGACGGTGACTGGAAATCGGCGAGGCAGGGGGCAGGGGGCAGGGGACGTCGGGCATGCTGGCAATGGTAGCCTGCACGCTTGCTGGTTGGGAAATGCACTGGGTTTCAAATTTGTTTTTTGCTTTTTTTTTTAACAAAAATTAATTTTAAGGGCCAATTATTAAATACAAAATGTTTTAGGGGAAGAATATTAAATAATAAAAAATGTATTAGGGGCATAATATTAATTTAAATAAACTATTTTGTAGTATTGATTTAAAAAAGGGCAAAACATTCCGGCTAACTCATGACCTCCGTCCATGTCCTGTCGATCGAGTGGCAACCATGCATATAATAATATATATAAGTTATAACCCATATATCCATAATGAACAAAACATCATTGTTATATAGTCTGATCCGATACTAGAAATTAAAACATGCATGATGCACAACTAATTTATATATACATCCTTGTTTAGATCAACAACCACAACACCAATGTTATCACTACTTCCACGAGCCAAGGCGAGTCGAGTGAGCAGCGTTGCTGCAGAAGCACTCCGTGAGGTGATCAACTCGGGACCTTCCTTTTTCATGAAGTCACGGACAACATTACATGCCATCTTGCTCGATATCACGTCCCATAATCCATCACTTGCGAGTATCAAAAACTCGTCCTCTGAATCCCTTTTTTCAATAATGACTTCTGGCTCCGATATCACATATGGTTTTAGGTACTTGTCGCCTGCAACAATATATATATATATACATATTTTTAGCTAGCACTCAAGCAAAAATGTATGAATTTTTTTAAAGATCTAGTTACCTATTGCTCGAGTCATATCCAAAACCCCTTCAACTCGTGCAATATCGAGGTTCACTATAGATCCTCCAACCACTTTAATCCTCACCCTTTCATCCGCTCTATTTGCAGGCTGCATACATATACTCACTATGAATTTTAGAAAAAACTGTCCACAAACAAAATTTCATTCCAATAAATTAGCTAAGTAATGACCTATTTTGCATTAGATTTTGGATTCAAAGTTCCAAATTTAATTTGAGATACGAGACCCGGATACCGAATGCTGAAACTAAAACCCCAAATAGTTACGTACGTTATGATCGAAGGAGAGCGGAACAACACTCCCCCCGCGGAAAAGTACGGCGCGTGAATCTCCACAATTTTCCACGACGATATGTTCTTGAGTCAGAACCACAGCCACGGCAGTGGAGCCAGATTGTAGCACCTCTCTGCGGTCAACGCAGCTGCAGCGAAAATTCGGAGTCCCGCAGCAGCTGCACGTTTGCAGCGCCAACAACTCTGTCCGGGAAAAACAACTGCGAAACACCCTCTTCCACGCCCACCGTAGCACAGCCTCGTCCATGATGTATATCGGTCCCACAAGTTTTTCCAACCCCATAACTTCTTCCTCCAAGATTGAATGCATGTTCTGTCTGCACATTATAGCAAACTGCATGCACCGGCGCGGCCAATTAATTTTTCATTTTTAAAACTTTTGTTTGGAAATTTAATTTTTTGATCCGGTGATCGAACTCGGCATATATAATTCATCCAACATAAAATGCAATTGTATTGTTTAATCACTCTCTTATGAACTAAAAGAAAAACTTTAATATTTTGGTGCACTTGCATGTTAAGTTAAATACTTAAAAATATATGAGTCATCTGATCCGATCCGATCCCTATAGTTAAACTAAATAGATTTAATCCGTTTATATATAAACGAAAATTAATCTTTTCAAATTAAGGGCATTTGTCATGTGAATGACTTAGTTAATTACGACCAAATTAACCAAGCTGATTTGATCAAATTAATTAAAATGATCCTTTTCTTAATAATTAATTAATGAGGTAGTATGTAATTAATGAAAATTAAGAGGAGATGGGAAAGTACGTGAGCTCCTCCATGACCATCAAAAACTCCGAAGAAATGCAGCGGAAGGTGGTGATTAATAGGCGGCGAGCATATATTGGTCTTAACCGAAATGGCGTCTTCCATTTCGGATCGCCGGCCCACGAAGGCCACCGCCCCAACTCTTCTCCTCATCTCCTCCAGCGCCGCCATACCACCACCACAGATCTGCTTCTCCTCATTACTACCATCCTGTTGTGGGGTTTGCGCAATTGAACCCCTAGATGGTAAGACATGGCCATTGGCGGGAAGCACTGATTCCCGCCTCGCCTGAATCCTCAACCGCCGCTTCTCCTTGCACCCGTCATCTTGAGTGCTTGCCATATATATATATATATATATATATAGAGAGGGAGAGATATATAAATATTTTGTATATAATTGTATAGTAGCTAGCTACACAGCAAGGAGTAGTACTGAATGAATGGTGTGTAGCTTTATAGGTGGGTACATTTGCATTCACACTTTACATACAAACAAAAGCAACAACACTACCTAACCACCGGCCCGTTCACATCACATACAAACAAAATTTACACCACACTACCCATGTGTTCATTAGTAACGGCCGGAGTGCTTTTTACAAAAAAGTAAATTTAAAGTGATTGAATTCTGGAAACATTGCACTGCTACGTGGTAATTTGATACATACATTTGTAACTCATGTTCAAGAATCGCTCACCAGCTCTGAAAATACCTGCCCGGTACATTCCGACGGACTTATTTGGCTGCCCGACTCCCAATTATATATTTCTATTCCTATCCCTATTCTTAATTTGCCTTTATTATTCTGGTACCTAACTTTTATTTATTTTTCAACTCTCTATTTTGGGTCCAGAATTATATTGATGAGAGTTTGGATCCACCTTGCGTACATGGCAGGAGAATTTGAGGTACATGCATTTGCATGCGGCTAATGTTGGAGAACAACTTAATTTATCACAGATTATTTCATACAACCGTTGCGATCGATAATTTTTATGTAATATGGTTGAATGATATGTTCAATTATTTTTTCAAGTGATATTTTATTAATTTTTCAAATTGGGTTTGATCGAACTCAAAGTACCTACATTACAAGTCATGTAATACATTTGTTTTGCAATTGGATAAAATTTTTAGGAGAGTTTAGGACATCTCTAATGACTAGTGGGGAGATGCTCTAGAGTGAAATTTTTTAGGGGAGTTTAGGGGGAAATTTTTTTCATCTCTAATGACTAGGGGGAGGGAGAGGGTATACGGACTAGAGGGACCTTGAAGGGAGCTTCTCTGATAACTCTGTGAAAACAGTGTTATCAAGTCTATTTCCTTAACTCATTCGATTACGTTTATTAGAGTTTTGGTAGAATCTTAGGCAATTTTAGTTAGTTTTGTATTTTGTCGCTGGAGTCATTGGTTTAATTGTTTTATGCATGAATGAAAATATTTTCTTATATATTGTGTTCATATTTGTAGGCCTAAGCTATTTTGGATCTAAAGAACATAATTGGAAGCGAAGAACAAAGAATTAAAGATCAAACTAAGTCAAGTAGTGCAAGAACGAAGAAGGAAAATGCTGTCAGAAATGTTGTTATGCACTCCGAGGACCATAACTCATTCAAGGAAGCTCAAATGAAGTTGAATTTCGACTATGATGTAGAGGAATGAGTTAGCTACACCACAGATTTTACGGATCTTGATTTGGAGTTCGGAGCTGAGAGTTATGACACTTGCAAAACTGTTGCGCAAATCTGACGCGATTTTCAGTGGGCTTTTAAGGGAATCCTTGGGCCCAAAGTCTCCTACTTGGACTCAACTTGGTGGATCTATTTAAGGACTTCTAGGTCACGAAATTACACATCTTTGATCAGCTCTAAACATAATTCTTTCATAAAATACACCTACAACATCAAAGATCTACTTGGAGAAAGATTGAAGAAGAAAAGAGAGAAGTCCTGAAGATCACCAAAGCAAGAAGAACGCAATATTGAAGATCTTTATCTTGGATTCATCGTTTTGTCTATAAAACCACATGAACTCAGATTTGTTTTCCTTTATTATTTTCTTCTTATGTTTATCATGAACTAATTCTTTAGGATCTAGGGTTTTTATGAAACTATGTTACTTTGATTATTTTCAATAGATTATTCGTAGTTAGGGGCAATTCTTGTGTTTGATTTAATTTCGTTCTCTATGCTTGCAACTTGACTGATCACCTAGTTGTTAGATTTAATATTCTTTTCGAACTTGGAAAAGGGAGATTAGGATTAGATTGGAAATTGAATAGTAAACGAGTCTTAGTATAGGAATATACTTAAGGCGTTTATACCCGTTACATGAGGTTCGTGTTTAATGCTTTGTGTTATTTATGAATCACCTAGGAATAGGATCGATTTGTATAATACATTAGGTTCTTATGTAATTCGGAAGATACGTAGGAATATACTTGAATCCTCGGGTATCACTCTTGTCACCACAATAATTATGAAAATCTCAATTGAGCAATCGATAGATAACATAGTGGATTATAACCCTAGGTTTCTCTTCTCATTATTCGAACTCAATCCAAGTATTTAGGTTAGTTAATTCATTTAGTTCATCTAGTTTAATTGAACCTGAAAATATATTTGAATTTGGAATCAATTAAAAGGAATTGGAATTGGTAGATATTAGTCAAGTTCCTGTGGAGACGATACTCTTATACTTACTCTTTATTACTTGTTCGATACGTGCACTTGCGTTTATTTGCGTGTGTAAATTCAGCAACAAGTTTTTGGCGCCGTTGCCGGGGACTTGCAACATTTATTTGCCAATTTTTATTTTTGATTGTTCTTTTGGTTGGTTCCTAGTCAGTTATTCTTCTTCTCGTTCTCTTCATTTGGTATGAATCATAGCAGTTATCATTGGCTTAATGAAGGAACGAATTGTGTGTATTGTGCAGGTGAACATTCGTACGATCGTTGCCCACTGAATTCAAATTCATGGTTTTACGTGGATCAATTTCAGGATAGTCAGTATGGTCAGAATCTTCACCCCAACAACTACAATTCAGGGTGGGGGACTAACCCAAATGTTCCATGGAGCGATGATCTGGGGAGTAATCAATACACAAACTTCATGCTGGCCAACTCGTTCATACGTCCAAGCTATCAAGAGTATTCTCAGCCACCACCAACAGAACCAAGTGTTGCACTTATGATGGCATTCAAAGATCGTTTAGAGGAGATGAAAAAGATCGGATCTAAAATTGATCAAGCGTATTCTCAACCATCAACAGAACCAAGTATTGCATTTATGATGACATTCACCGATTGTATGGAAAAGATGAAAAAGATCGAATCTAAAATTGAGGCATTCAATATAACCAACTCGTTCATACCTCCAAGATATCAAGAGTATTCTCAGCCACCATCAACAGAACCGAGTATTGCATTTATGGTGGCATTCACCGATTGTATGGAGGAGATGAAAAAGATCGGATCTAAAATTAAGGCATTAAATTTAAGAATGGGTAATCTACCTCACGATTCACTCTCGAATGAAGAGGATAATTCGATATTATCAGATACTAAGCCGAGCGAGACAAACTCTCTTATTTTTGAGAATGAAATAGAGCAGCCGCATAGCAATAAATGGACAAGTGTCGATGTTCGTCATAATAAGGAGATCCCGGATGCAGAAGAAAATATCTTAACCATTCCAGAGGACGATCAAATCAGGGAATACATCGAAATCAACCAGTCAATGACGTTGATAGATGAGATTGAGGTAATGGAGATAGAGGAGGATACAATTGAGTTTATCATACCTCCAATTTATGAGTCAAAAGGCGATGGATCTTATTTTGGTGTGGATGAGATATTAGTGAGAGATACACAAAAAGGAAGGGTTGATGATAAAACGAAGTACAATATGCATACCCATCCTCAAAGCGTGACTTGGATAAGAGTTGGTAAAGATTACAAGAGATTTGAACCTGGAGATAGAGCTCGTCGATTCGACACGAGGTTAAAATTTGTCCCAATTGAGCTTACAAGGGAAAGACCAAATTTCGGGACAACAAAGAAAGCAAAAAGGCCCGGACTTATGCTTGATCCGGATGGAACCCTATTTGATTATTGGCCACCTTAAAAGGGAAGTATCAAAGTCAAGCTAATGACTTAAAACTAAGCGCTTCTTGGGAGGCAACCCAAGCTTTCAATTTTCCTCTTTGTCTTGTGTCTTGTTGCGTTTTTAGTTTCTTTTTTTTGTTTGTTTGTTTTGTGTGCAGATACATCGATGTTTTGGAGAATATTAAAAATTTGACGAAGAGGATAACACATAAAGGTGGAGGGTGACACAAATGGAAAATTCCAGAAACTTGAAGCCATGGCACAACTTGAGTCAAGCCATGGCTCAATTATTGAACAATGATGTGACTAGATTCCAGAAGCTTTAAGCCATGGCCTCCAAAAAAAAAAAAAAAAAAAAAAAACTCGATCCGCCCCCGCGGAAAGATTCTCCGCCCCAACAAAGTAGATTCTGGAAATTTAAGCTAATTCTTCTATATTTCTCCGCCCCAGCGCAAGATATCTCCGCCCCAGCGAAATAGCTTCTGGAAATTTAAGCTAATTCTTCCATATTTCTCCGCCCCAGCGCAAGATATCTCCGCCCCAGCAAAGTAGACTCTGGAATTTTAAGCTAACTCTTATCATCCAACCACCTATCTTCTTCACCCCACCCAGCCGCGACTGAGCCCCGAACCGCCGCGCGACCTGCCCCCTTCTCAACCACAAATCCGCCGTCCCTTGCCCAAAATAACTCCCACACCATCGGCGAAACAACCCATGTCCGCATCCTTGTCCAATCCGCCACCCTCTTCAGATCCAATCACCACCGCTATAACCATCTCCGCCAATCACAATGCTGCCGCTCTGAATGGGGATTTTATTTACCAAGATGGAGCAACGAGCAATGGGCGCATACAATTCTCAGGGCGTATTCTTTTTCCAATTCTCCTTTACATTAATGTATTCTGTTTTTGTTTGTTTGTTTGTTCTGTCGACCAATTTTTACCTCTTTGAGTCGCAGTGGGGACACTGCTTAGTTTAAGTTTGGGGGTGAGGTCGCATTTACTTCGTGCATGCTAGGTCGACTTTGACTAAATTTTTTGAAATTTTATGTGTTTTTGAACGTTTTTCCTGCACATTTTAAGCACGAATACATAATCGAGAATTTAGGATGACGTTAGAGAATTATAGTTAGAATAGAGCTTAAGAAATCCTTTCTTGCCTACCTAATCTCTAGATTCGAGGGTTAAAATGCTAAGGATCTAAGTGATAGTTTTGCCTAAGTTTGGGGGGAAGGATAACTTTAACAAGAACCAAATGAAGCAAATAATTGAAAAACTATAAGTTAAATTCAAAGAAAATAACCTCACTTGTATGAGACCTGAAAAACCTCATCGCTTGAGACTTATACTTGCACTCCTCTAACTTGACTGCGATAAGATGAACGATATATGGGTGCATCGACTTAACTATTCTACTATTCTGCACTCCTCTATTTTGACTGCTTCTTTAGAACGAGTTATGAGTGTGAGTGGTGCTAAATATACTTAAGTTATGCTAATTAATGAAGAAAGTGCTAAGTGAAAGTTCAAACTTAAAGCATTCCATAACTTCGACTGAAGGCCTTGCTAAAACTTAGTAATTAGTATGATAACCTAAGAAAATAGAGAATATGTATGACAATTTAGGAATTCATGCAATTAGGCTCAATGATTTCGAAGCTATAGTGATCTAAGTGATTCCGACATTCTCGTTTTATGTATACACACACACGCAGGAACTACATGATAAAATGCATAATGTTTTGAAATTGTTGGTTAGTAGTTTGACTTGGGATGCATGATTGTGAATGTTCGTGTCGTGTTTAAGCTTTTGTCATTACTCGAGGACGAGTAATAGTTTAAGTTTGGGGGTGTGATAACTCTGTGAAAACAGTGTTATCAAGTCTATTTCCTTAACTCATTCGATTACGTTTATTAGAGTTTTGGTAGAATCTTAGGCAATTTTAGTTAGTTTTGTATTTTGTCGCTGGAGTCATTGGTTTAATTGTTTTATGCATGAATGAAAATATTTTCTTATATATTGTGTTCATATTTGTAGGCCTAAGCTATTTTGGATCTAAAGAACATAATTGGAAGCGAAGAACAAAGAATTAAAGATCAAACTAAGTCAAGTAGTGCAAGAACGAAGAAGGAAAATGCTGTCAGAAATGTTGTTATGCACTCCGAGGACCATAACTCATTCAAGGAAGCTCAAATGAAGTTGAATTTCGACTATGATGTAGAGGAATGAGTTAGCTACACCACAGATTTTACGGATCTTGATTTGGAGTTCGGAGCTGAGAGTTATGACACTTGCAAAACAGTTGCGCAAATCTGACGCGATTTTCAGCGGGCTTTTAAGGGAATCCTTGGGCCCAAAGTCTCCTACTTGGACTCAACTTGGTGGATCTATTTAAGGACTTCTAGGTCACGAAATTACACATCTTTGATCAGCTCTAAACATAATTCTTTCATAAAATACACCTACAACATCAAAGATCTACTTGGAGAAAGATTGAAGAAGAAAAGAGAGAAGTCCTGAAGATCACCAAAGCAAGAAGAACGCAATATTGAAGATCTTTATCTTGGATTCATCGTTTTGTCTATAAAACCACATGAACTCAGATTTGTTTTCCTTTATTATTTTCTTCTTATGTTTATCATGAACTAATTCTTTAGGATCTAGGGTTTTTATGAAACTATGTTACTTTGATTATTTTCAATAGATTATTCGTAGTTAGGGGCAATTCTTGTGTTTGATTTAATTTCGTTCTCTATGCTTGCAACTTGACTGATCACCTAGTTGTTAGATTTAATATTCTTTTCGAACTTGGAAAAGGGAGATTAGGATTAGATTGGAAATTGAATAGTAAACGAGTCTTAGTATAGGAATATACTTAAGGCGTTTATACCCGTTACATGAGGTTCGTGTTTAATGCTTTGTGTTATTTATGAATCACCTAGGAATAGGATCGATTTGTATAATACATTAGGTTCTTATGTAATTCGGAAGATACGTAGGAATATACTTGAATCCTCGGGTATCACTCTTGTCACCACAATAATTATGAAAATCTCAATTGAGCAATCGATAGATAACATAGTGGATTATAACCCTAGGTTTCTCTTCTCATTATTCGAACTCAATCCAAGTATTTAGGTTAGTTAATTCATTTAGTTAATCTAGTTTAATTGAACCTGAAAATATATTTGAATTTGGAATCAATTAAAAGGAATTGGAATTGGTAGATATTAGTCAAGTTCCTGTGGAGACGATACTCTTATACTTACTCTTTATTACTTGTTCGATACGTGCACTTGCGTTTATTTGCGTGTGTAAATTCAGCAACATTCTCCCATCCAAGCCCCCTCTCTCACATGCTATTTTTTTTTTTGTGATTTTGTTTTGTTTTATTTGAGTCTTTTTTTTTTTATCTTTATTTAAAAATAAAAAGTTCCTAAAATTTGTATATTATTTGTAGATTATTATTTCTAATTATAAAAATATAAATTTCATTTCATTAAAATAACACTATTATTTTAATATTGATTTGTTATAATAATTTTGGGGTTGTATTTATCACCAAAAAATAATTCTTTTTCTAAAAAATTTAAAATAATATGATGCAATCATGAAATCATGTTCGACTAAAACATAGACGAATATGGCGGATGTTGGATAAGGATGAAGATGAAGAAGCACTGAAGACAATTAGTAAAGGGAGGTTTTGATGATTTCCAAAACTTCAAATCTGCTAAGTATAAATTAACTTAAGCTGATATTCCTTTGAAGAATTTTTGACTAAGTAAAGAAGACATCAGAAGAGTCAAAATTCAAGGTCCAAGGCTACTGATCTGCTGAAGGAAAGAAATCAGACTGGTGAAGATCAGCCGACTCAAAACAGATTTGTTCAACCTTGAGATTAGCTTAGTTCGCCATCAGACTTGCACTTTCGACAGCCAAGTGGAAAAGATCAAGAAGCCATCCCAACAGTAATAAATGCCCCTGGAAGTAATAAATGCTGAAGTACAAGGTTATTAAAGACAAATGATTGAAGAAATGTTTCGCATCAGCTGGGTGCATTTAATGCTGTCTGCAGAAAAGTACTGTTGACAGTACGGACAGACTGCAAAGAGCCGTTCGCGGAAATTAAGGACCAGTACCCGAGGTTTTGAATCTTGTCTCTCTTCAACGGACATTTTTCAAACCTTGAGTATAAATAGCTGTAGAGACGAAGAGAAGAAAGAACAACACAATCTCTGAGAAAATTTCGAAGCAGAATTCTTTAAGTCTCAAGAACAGCTCACTCATCAGCTTAGTCATTTGACAAAAGCAGAGTTGAAGAACAACGATAAATACATCTTCTGAGTGATTTGTAATCGTGAGTGTTGTGAGAAGTAGATATCCATATTTGTGAGTGATATTACTTCGGAGAGTAGGAGTTTCCGTGTGATTTCCTACTGCGCATTTGTGGCCTTTTCATTTGTTGATTGGCGCAAGCAGAGTATACTGTAAACTTTGAGATTATAGTATAACCCAAGATCTGAGTGACTTGGAAGAGTGGACTAAAGGATATTTAAATCCATATAACCACTATAAAATTCTGTGTGTTTTTACTTGCATTTTTACTTGCATATTTTCAATTGCATAAAAACACTTTGATTTAACTGTTTGAAAAGTTTTATAAGAAAAAGAGTTTTATAAAACTGGGGAACAAACTTTCAAACTACTAAGTTTACTTGTGAAAAACACTTTACAAATCCGCTGCAAGTAATCTAAGTATTGAAACTGATTTTAGCAAAATCAGCTAAGTAATTAGCAGATTAGTGGTCACCGAAGCTGTTCAAAAACTATATAATTATAATTATAAAGTATTATACATAGCTTTATTTTCTATATAATTCATTTTATCAAAAACTATATTCTAATTATACCTTGTGATTTCTAATTTCACTATTCTTTTTAAGTTTATTTTGCCTGTGAAAACATTTCAGTTAGAATTGTATAATGTTACGTCTTTTAACTTCTAATGTCTCATAATCTAACTATACTTCTTAGAGTTTTGTTTAGCTTTTTAAAATCACATAGGGGTATTTTAGTCCGCACAAAAAAGTTAAAAAAATATTCATGTTTTTATAATAGTAGAGATAGAGATAGAGATATGTCTAATCTATTTTTTAACCAATTTAACTCGTTTTTACCAATTGTCAACCAAACATATTTTATAGATTTAAACCACTTCTACAATAATGTTACCATTTTTTTTTGTTATTTTAACATGTTATTTTATCAATTTCACCTGCTTTTACATTGAATTTACCATTATTTCAAGTAAATTTAACCCGTTCTTTAGCCAATTTCACCCATATTTTGTGGTTTATCTCATTTGTTAATCAATTCACTCATTAACTCTGGTTTAACCCAATTTAATTTGATCGTGCTTATTTACCTATTTTCTCGAGTAATTCACATAGTTTTGTTAATTTAACTCGTTTTTTTGTTCTTGTTCTTTCATCAATTTGATCTATTTTTTGTTATCCCGTGTGTAGCTGATATCATTTTTTATCGATTTACTCGTGTTTTGCTGGTTTACCCCGTTGTTTTGTCGATTGAAACATTTTTTGTTGCTTTTATTAGTTTTTCGTTGATCTAACCCATTTTTCCATTATTTCACCATTTTTTATCATATATTTTTTAATCAAATTTTACCTGTTTTCACCAGTTTTAGACATTTATATGTTTTGACTTTTTTAACCAGTTATAAGTTTTTAAGTTAACTAAATAGTACTTTAGTTTATTTAAACAGGACAAACGTTGCTAATTTTTTTAGATTCTTTAATGTCTTTTATGTTCTTTAATAATTGATAATTTTTTAAGAATTGTCCAAAGAAATATAATGAAGATTATACATATCACTGTGTAACGAAAAATATCTAAGTGTAATGACATGCGATCTATCACAACAACTAAATGTACTTATACCGTGCATGCGAGTAATCACACGGACTTGATGTATTAACTATCACATGCAATTGTATATGGTCTTGTAAATGGAGTTAATGATAATTTAATCCCTGTTATATTCATAATGTTCAAATTAATTCTTTATAATATGAAAATGAGTAGTTTACCCCTATAATCTCATAAAAGTTTAATAGTTTTCCTGATAATTTTATAAATGACACTTTACCCCCCCCCCCCTTTGTGTTATGAGAATGTGTCAGTTTAACCCCATATATTATTGTTAAGACAATTTGTAAAGGGAGGTTTTGATGCATTCCAAAACTTCAAATCTGCTAAGTATAAATCAACTTAGCTGATATCCCTTTGAAGAATTTTTGACTAAGTAAAGAAGATATCAGAAGGGTCAAGGTTCAAGGTCCAAGACTACTGATCTGCTGAAGGAAAGAAATCAGACTGATGAAGATCAGCCGACTCAAATCAGATTTGTTCAAGTTTGGGATCAGCTTAGTTCGCCATCAGACTTGCACTTTCGTCAGCCAAGTGGAAAGGATCATAAAGTCATCCCAACGGTAATAAATGCCCTGGAAGTAATAAATGCTGAAGAACAAGGCTATTTAAGACAAATGATTGAAGAAATGCTTCGCATCAGCTAGGTGCATTTAATGCTGCCTGCAGAAAAGTACTGTTGACAGTACGGACAGCTGCAGAGAGCCGTTCGCGGAAATTAAGGACCAAAACTCGAGGAATTTGAATCTTGTCTCTCTTCAATGGATATTTTTCAAACCTCAAGTATAAATAGCTGAGAGAGACGAAGAGAAAAAAAAACAACACAATCTCTGAGAAAATTTCCGAAGCAAAATCTCTTTAAGTCTCATGAACAGCTTAGTCATTTGTTGACAAAAGCAGAGTTGAAGAACAACGAAAAATACATCTTCTGAGTGATTTTGTAATCGTGAGTGTTGTGAGAAGTGTAGATCCGTCTTTGTGAGTGATCTAACTTCAGAGGATAGGTTTTCTTAGTGATTTCCTATTGCGCACTTGTGGCCTTTTCATTTGTTGATTGGCGTAAGCAGAGTATACTGTAAACTTTGTGATTATAGTATAACCCAAGATCTGAGTGACTTGGAAGAGTGGACGAAAGGATATTTAAATCCATATAACCACTATAAAAATTCTGTGTGTTTTTACTTGCATTTTTACTTGCATATTTTCAGTTGCATAAAAATACTTTGATTTAACTGTTTGAAAAGTTTTATAAGAAAAGGAGTTTTATAAAACTGGGGAACAAACTTTCAAACTACTAAGTTTACTTGTGAAAAACACTTTACAAATCCGCTGCAAGTACACTAAGTATTGAAACTGATTTTAGCAAAATCAGCTAAGTAATTATCAGATTAGTGGTCACCGAAGCTGTTCAAAGATTTGTTCGCGATCAGCCAAGTAACTTACTGCTCGGTAATAGCTTAGTCTGTTCAAGTTAGAACAAAAGTTTTAAAGTTAAAAATTGTTAAAAAGTTTAGAGGTCTATTCACCCCCCTCCCTCTAGACCTCATATGACCACTTGGGACCAACAAGTGGTATCAGAGCAGGTGGTTCATTAGAATCAGCTGCCTGATCAACGAGCTTGATCCGAGTGTTTTTCAAAGGTTTTCAAACTTTTCAAAAGAGCATATTTTGAAAAATTAAAATTTTTAAAAAATGGATTGTATCAGCCATGTTCCCTACATAGCTGGTATGAGCTTTGAAGACTGGAAAATCAGAATGGAGATTTTCCTGGCTGCTTACAATGATAACATGTACACATGTATCATCAAAGGTCCATTCAGATTCACCAAGACTATCACAGTTGATGAAGCTGAAATAGTGGTGGAAAAAGATCTAACAGAAATGACAGCAGATGAAATAGAGCTGTTTAATCTGGATAAAGTTGGCCGTTTCATCATGACCAAGGCCCTTGACAATGATCGATTTGACAAAGTCAAGCACTGCAAGACTTCCAAAGAGACGTGGGATAAGGTTCGTGACGTGGGAACGACGCCATAAAAGAGCATCAACTGAATGTTGCTCTGGAAAAGCTGGACAACTTCAAGATGAAGTCTGCGGAAACCATTGATCAATTGGATACAAGGTTTACAAGGACGCTGAATGAAGTGCTAAAGCTTGGAAAAACCTTCACTGATAAGGAGATAACCGTCAGAGTTCTGAAGGCTCTACCTCCGAAGTTCAACATGAAGGTGACAGCCATGGAAGAGTCAAGAGATCTGGGCAAGATTTCATTCACCGAGCTGTTCTCAGTACTCAAGGCGTACGAGTATAAACTGCCAAGAATTGGTGTTAAATAAACCTCTACTTCAAGTCCCACAGCTGCACTTGTTGCTGCTGAAAATCCCAGAAGGCCAGCTCACAAAAGCAAAGATGTAGACTCATCTGATGAAGCCACACTACTCAACAAAAAGGAGTACACCGCTGGAGATGTTGCATTGCTGATGAACAACATCAACAAGTTCTATAGACAAAAAAATGAAGAACAAATATAACAATGCTTTTACTTCTAACCCTACTTCTTCTTCTCAGGATAAGGATTCTTATAAATCCAAAATGATGTGCTATAATTGCAGGAAACTGGGTCATTTCATCAGAGACTGCCCATATCCTAAAGCTGAGAAGTACACAGAAGAAGAAAAGAGAATCAGAAAGGAAAGAAAGCATCAGAAAGGCAATGTGCTGGTAGCAGAAGCAGAAAAGCTAGCTGCTGTCTACTCATCTGATTCAGATTCAGACACTTCTGATGAAGAGTCTTCTGATGAAGAGAGTCCTGCTCTTCTCTGCCTGATGGCTAAGGAATCTGATGACTCAGAGGATGATGAGGTAACTCCTCTTGATAATGAATTATTTAATTCATTTGAACAAAGGATGCTCAACAATACAAGTATTACTGATGCATTTAAAAAGCTTAAGGAAGAGATAATATTGCTAAAAGAGCAAAACAGTTCACTGAAACTTAAAGCTGAAAAGCCAAGAGAATCAGCTGAAAAGCCAAGAGAATCAGCTGAATACAAACTGCTTGAGCAAGAGAATGAATCTCTGAAAGCTGAATGTGAAGTTTATAAGGGTAAAATCATTGAGCCTGAGAAAGTTATTGAGTCTCATGAGAAGTCATCTGTTGCATCCACTCACATGTCTAGTAAACAGAAGACACATTTAGATCAGGATAAGTTAGAACTGAACCATACTGAAAAACTTATATCAGCTGACAACAGTAAGGTCATTTTGTATGTTCAGACTACTAAACCTGCTTCACCTGAGAAAGCATTAAAGGAGACGAAACCTCCTAAGGCTAAAAAGAGCAAAGAGCCTAGTGTAGGAAAACAGACTAGTAAGTCCAAACAAAAGAGTCCTAGGAAGTCTTCTGATAAGGCTAAAACTATTTGGACTAGTGATAAAACTAAGTCATCTGTTAATGAGCAAGCATCTAGTAAACCAAAGAAGCATAAAAGTAAGAAAAATCAAAATGCTTGGTATGGAAATGAGTCTTATTATGTGCAACCTGCTGCATATCCTCCTATGTATCATGCACCTCAATTTCCAACTTACTATGCACCATATCCTGCTCATCCAATGCATGCATATCCTCCTTATCAGGCATCTTACTCTGCATTTGAACATTATCCTTATCATGCTGATTATCATCAACGTAGCAAATCTGATAAACATGATGAAGATGAAGACCTAAGAAGCCTAAGACTTCATCATCTTGGGTTGTCAAATGTGGAACTAATCCTTCAAGACTCTCTCAATAAGGGTACCTAAAACAATTTTATTTTGTTTTGTAGGTTAGGACTAGGAGTAGGAGTAAAGTAGAGAAAATATGGTACTTGGACAGTGGCTGTTCAAGACACGTGTGGAAACATACATGAGCTGACTGATGCAGTTGTTGTGGATGGTCCGAATGTAACTTTTGGAGACAGCAAAGAAGGCAAGATTGTAGCAACTGCAAAGCTGATCAAAGGCAGCATTGAGATATCTGACGTCTCTTATGTTAAAGGCCTCAAATACAATTTGCTGAGCATAAGTCAATTTTGTGACAAAGGATATTCAGTCATCTTCTCAACAGATAAGTGCTACGTTGAACAGATTGGTAAATGCTTTGTTTTAAATAATGGGAAAAATCACCTTACTGCATTTGTAGAAAAGGCTGATGAAGTTGTTTTTGTAGGATACTCTACTGTTAGTAAAGCTTATAGAGTCTTTAACAAAAGAACTTTACTTATAGAGGAATCCATTCATGTAGTATTTGATGAACCAAGTCAATCTTCTGAAAAGAATCAAAGTAATAATCAAGATCTGTCTACTGATTTACAGAAGCTGAATGTTGGAAAGAATGAAGAATATGTTCATATCATACTACCTGATCTCAATCCAGCTGCTAACTCAAGTGCTGTTCAAAATCACAATGTTGATTGTCTAACAGACGAGTTACAAACAAATAATAGACCAGAGACGGTTCAACAGACAAGAAATGTTCAACAGACTACTACTGGAACTCCAACAGTAGTGTTGCAAGATCAAAACAAAGGACAACATTATGATTTGCAATCTGATCTTAGATGGCTCAAGAATCACCCACTAGAGCTGGTGATTGGTGATCCTTTGGATAAAGTGAAAACAAGTGTTGGTCCCAAAAGTGGTCGATGAGATCTAGAGGGGAGGGGGGGGGGGGGTGAATAGATCTCATAAACATTTAAACTTTTTCTCTAACTTTTTCTGTCAGTCGACTAAGCTGATCTGATTCGTAAGTTTACTAAGCTGATTGTGCACAAAGCTTTGAACAGCAGAGTTGACCACTCATCGGATTTCACTAGGCTGATTCAGATATAATTAGAGTTTCAAAACTTGTATGCAGCGGCTATATCAAGTATGTTTTTCAAACAAGTTTATCTTTCAAAGTTTTACCCCAGTTTTACAAAGTTCTTTTCAAAACATTTTTAACGGTTGAATGCTCTTTTTGAGATATGCAAGAAAAGAATGCAGATGTAAAACACCAATATTTTTATAGTGGTTATATGGATCAAAGTCCTTTAGTCCACTCTTCCAAGTCACACAGATCTTGCGTTATACTATAAACACACAGTTTACAATATACTCTACATGCGCCGAACAACAAATGAACAGGCCACAAGTGCGCAGTAAGAAATCACACAGAAATCCTAATCTCCGAAGCTAGATCACTCACATAGATGGATCTACACTCCTCACGCTATTTTCAGTATAGGAGCTCACAAAGAATACCTACACTAAGAAGCTATATCACTTCACACAGATGGATATACACTCCTTTCTTTTCTCAGTTGAAAGTCACTCAGACAGACAACGCAAGTTCTCTGTTCTTCAATGAAAAGCTTCGTCAACAAATGACTAGGCTTGTGATCAGACGACTCAACTGATGGATCTTGCTCTATAGATGTGATCTTGAATTGTCCAAGTCCTTATTAGATCTTCAGTTAGTCTTCAATTTATACTCTCGAATTTGAATTTCTGCCCGTTGAAGATGAGATAGAAATCTGCAGTCCTCGAGTTCTGGTCCCCATTTTCTGGAACGGCTCCCTGCAACTGCTACAGTACAGTCTGCTGTACTTTCTGTCAGTCGCATTTAATGCACTCAGCTGGTTACCGTTGGACAGCTTACTGACCGTCTTCACTTGGCTGATGGGAGTACTGAGCTGATGGCTACTCCGCTGATTCAAGAATGAACATATCCATCTTGACTCGGCTGATGATCACCAATCTGATCTTTACTGATCTGATATCCCACTCGGCTGATTCGGTCACATAGCTTCCAGACCTTGAGATAGGTTTCACTAAGCTGTTCTTAGTTGATGACTTATCCTTTTAATCTTCAAAACCATTATGGCATTTTTGTCATCTTCAAAACCTTCTCTAATTTATACCAACAATTTCCCCCTTTTTGATGATGACAAAACCTTCAACTAAAAATGTCTTCTAAGTCTTCAGATTTGGTCTTCATACCTTGGGATGGAAATTTATTGATCTGATACAACTTTAAAAAATATACCAATAGTTGGTTCTTTTCCCTTTTCTGATCTTCTGTTTAAAGGGTTCTTAGTTGTATCTTTTATCTTCCCCCTTTTGGTCATCAACAATAATACTAGAGTTGCATCTCTTCTTCCACTTTTTCTCTTTATAGGATTGCAAACTTAGTATGCTGAAGACAATTAGGTGAGTACTAGGCTGATTTAGGTAGTCTTCGTTGTTGTTTATCACTCCAGCTAGAAAATTCCCCCTAACTTCAAGAATTGATACCACTTGTTGGTATTTGTGGTCTGATTCCACTTGTAGTCTGATGCTACTTGTAGTCTGATACTACTTGTATGAATGTAAAATAGATTAGTCCGCTGATATCACTTGTTGATGTGATAACACTTGCTGATACCACTTGATGTAGTACATTCTTGAATAATGGTTGGCTGTTGAGTTCCAGTCGACTGATAAGAAGCAGTCTTCTGATAGCTTCATTTGACTTATTGAAAACTTCATCTTTATTTAGGAGTACCGCTCGTCGTACACGTTCCCCCTAAGTTCAAGAATCCGTGGTCAAGTAGTCTGATGAGAGTTTCTCTTCAAAGACACTCAGCCGTTGAATTCCATTAAGCTATCCTGGGTTAGTCTTCTGATGAGTTCCCCCTCAACTTATGAATCCAAAATCAACAAACCATTTTCTTTGTCACATGGTTGACTGATACAACACTTTTTGGTGATACTGCTTGTTGCGATCAATTGTTGGTCTTTAATACCAATTGTTATTCTTTGATAATCTTTAACTTTTCAACACTCTTGCGTTCCTTGAAATCTCCAAATGTAGAGTCTACCACTTGAATTATACCACTTTGTTGATACCACTTATTTGATATCAGAATTGTTGGTACATGCTTGCTGGTGAGACCACTTGTTGAACATTGTGAAATTTGCAAGGCAGTCAACTCATCTTTGTCATCTCACATGTACTTCACCTGTAAAACAGATGACTATTTTTGGTACCCCTTGTTTATTGGGTCCAGCATGGTTAGTAAACCTTTGACATGTGATGATCCAGTGACTTATGTTTTATCATGATGATACCAATTGTCAATATGATACCACTTTCTGGTCATGATTAAAACAATGCTCATAAGCAAGGTAAGATGCATGAAATGTGTGATAAACATGCATATTGAAATGAGGAAGGCAATCAACACAGTGAACATGATCAACATGATAATATGAATAAGCATAGTGCATGTCATAATAATAATCATAATGTGATTCAAATTCTTGCCAGATAATTCATTTTTGCCTCAATTTCTTACCTGAGTTATTTAATAACTCACCTTAGATTTAGCAGACTCGACATTTAAATTTTACTCCTATCAGCAGCCTATTCGGCTGATGGGTTTTAGTAGTCTGTTTAGTCTTAGGTAGCTTACTAGGTTTTCTAACCTTTTGAGCATCAGTAGACTTCTTCATTTAAGACTCTGATTTCTTTTTAGAGAATGATGCAAGTTTTTCTTTTAAAATTCATCTATATCTTCAAAACAAATTGCAAACTCAGCTTTTAGAGTTTCATTCTCATGCTCAAGCTTTTTGGTAGTCAGC
Source organism: Penstemon barbatus (assembly GCA_003313485.2). Classification (NCBI taxonomy): domain Eukaryota; kingdom Viridiplantae; phylum Streptophyta; class Magnoliopsida; order Lamiales; family Plantaginaceae; genus Penstemon; species Penstemon barbatus. The sequence continues at coordinate 68,108,125 of CM064879.1, read as the reverse complement.
TGATTCTTGAGGTTTTTCAACCTAAAGTTTCAGTGATCTGATTTGCTCTTTTTAGCAGAGTCATCTCTTCATTAAGCTTGGCAAATGCACAAACAATATTTGAATTTGTAATTCAGCATTTATTCAACAATTCAAATAGTGCATTTAATTAATAGTAGAAGTTACCTCAGTTTCAGAATCACCAGATTCTATCGCAGTTAAGCATAAAGTTTCAGGTACTTCTTCAAATTCTTTATCAGACGACTGATTGTCTGAATAAGATATGCCGGAGTTTATTAGCTTTGCTGCATCAGCTAACTTTGATTTGCTCTTACTAAGCTTACGCTCCTTTTTGGCACGCTTTTCCTTTTCAGCTAACTTCTCAGATGATGAGTGTGGATGACCTCTGATCAAGAGTCCATACTCTTTGTCATTGTTGTCTCTAAGAATTGCTTTTGAGGAATCCCTGTTACCCTGAAAATGATCAGAAGAAGATGAAGTAGCGTTTTTATATTTTAATTTCATTTTCTTCTTGTAGAACTTCTCAAAATCATTCAGCAGCAGGGTAACGTCGTCAGCAGTGTAGAATTTTTCTGAACTCAGCAGAGTCTTCTGTTTTGACTTGTCTGCTGATTTTCTTGACTTGTCTGACGCCATTAGAGCAGCAGTAGGGTCTGAACTGGTTGACACTTCTAATCCCATTCTTGGCATTTGATACTCATATGCTTTGAGGGATGAGAACAGTTCGGAAAGGGAAATCTTCCCTAAATCCCTTGATTCTTCCATGGCTGTCACCTTCATGTTGAATTTGGGTGGCAAGGCCTTGAGAACCTTTGCGATGATCTCCTTGTTCGAAAATTCTTTACCAAATCTTAGAACTTCATTCAGAGCTTTGGTAAATCTGGTATCCATCTGAGCAATCGTTTCACCAGACTTCATCTTGAAATTTTCAAACTCCTCAAGAGCCACACTGAGCTTGTGTTCTTTGATAGCGTCGTTTCCTTCGCTTAGCTCGCAGACTTTATCCGACATCTCTTTGGCAGTTTTGAAATGCTTGATCTTCTGGAATCTTTCTTCGTCTACAGCCTTGAACATAATGAGCTTAGCCTTTTTATCAAGGTCTTTGTCAACTATCTGATCTGGTTGGCCAGCAACCTTCACAGTCTTCTGAAATCTGAATGGTCCTTTTATAAAAACAAGTAAGCATGTTGTCGTCGTAAGCGGCAAGAAGGATTTCCATTCTGATTTTCCAGCTTCCAAAGTCCATAAGGCCAATGTGAGGAACATGACTTATGACATCCATTTTTCAAAAAGTTTTTGATTTTCAAAATATGCTCTCTTTTTGAAAAACTTGAAAAACACACATTGGATCAAGTTTGTTTGATCAGGCAACTGATTCTAATGAACAACCTGCTCTGATACCACTTGTTGGTCCCAAAAGTGGTCAATGAGATCTAGAGGGGGGGGGGGGTGAATAGATCTCATAAACATTTAAACTTTTTCTCTAACTTTTTATGTCAGTCTACTTCGTAAGTTTACTAAGCTGATTGTGCACAAAGCTTTGAACATCAGAGTTGACCACTCATCTGATTTCACTAAGCTGATTCAGATATAATTAGAGTTTCAAAACTTGTATGCATCGGATATATCAAGTATGTTTTTCAAACAAGTTTATCTTTCAAAGTTTTACCCCAGTTTTACAAAGTTCTTTTCAAAACATTTTTAACGGTTGAATGCTCTTTTTGAGATATGCAAGAAAAGAATGCAGATGTAAAACACCGATATTTTTATAGTGGTTATATGGATCAAAGTCCTTTAGTCCACTCTTCCAAGTCACACAGATCTTGGGTTATACTATAAACACACAGTTTACAATATACTCTACTTGCGCCGAACAACAAATGAACAGGCCACAAGTGCGCAGTAAGAAATCACACAGAAATCCTACTCTCCGAAGCTAGATCACTCAGATAGATGGATCTACACTCCTCACGCTATTTTCAGTATAGGAGCTCACAAAGAATACTTACACTAAGAAGCTATATCACTTCACACAGATGGATATACACTCCTTTCTTTTCTCAGTTGAAAGTCACTCAGACAGACAACGCAAGTTCTCTGTTCTTCAACGAAAAGCTTCGTCAACAAATGACTGGGCTTGTGATCAGACGACTCAACTGATGGATCTTGATCTATAGATGTGATCTTGAATTGTCCAAGTCCTTATTAGATCTTCAGTTAGTCTTCTATTTATACTCTCGAATTTGAATTTATGTCCGTTGAAGATGAGACAGAAATCTGCAGTCCTCGAGTTCTGGTCCCCATTTTCTGGAACATCTCCCTGCAACTGCTACAGTACAGTCTGATGTACTTTCTGTCAGTCGCATTTAATGCACTCAGCTGGTTACCGTTGGACAGCTTACTGACCGTCTTCACTTGGCTGATGGGAGTACTGAGCTGATGGCTACTCGGCTGATTCAAGAATGAACATATCCATCTTGACTCGGCTGATGATCACCAATCTGATCTTTACTGATCTGATATCCCACTCGGCTGATTCGATCACATAGCTTCCAGACCTTGAGATAGGTTTCACTAAGCTATTCTTAGTTGATGATTTATCCTTTTGATCTTCAAAACCATTATGGCCTTTTTGTCTTCTTCAAAACCTTCTCTAATTCATACCAACAACAAGGAGAGTTGCTGCAAGTTGTTGGTCCCAAGTGGTCAGATGAGGTCTAGAGGAGAGGGGAGGGGGGGGGGTGAATAGACCTCTGAAAATTTTTAGACTTAAAAACTTTTCAGTCGTCTGTCAGCAGACTAAGCTTATGAAGATCAGTAAGCTGACTATGCTGATCGTGAACAAATCTTGAACAACAGAGTGACCACTTATCTTATAGCAACTTAGCTGATTACAGCAAAATCAGTTTTTCAAGAGTATACTTGCAGCGGATAATTTGAAAGTGTTTTTCACAAGTAGACTAAGTCTTCTAAAAGATTTTATCCCCAGGTTAAAAACTCCTTTAAAATCTTTCAAACAATTCAAAGTGTTTACTTATGCAATTTTGAAATATGCAAGAAAACTTAAATGCAAAGACAACACAAAGAATTTTTATAGTGGTTATATGGATAAAAATCCTTTAGTCCACTCTTCCAGATCACTTAGATTCTGGGTTATACTATAAACACAAAGTTTACAATATATCTCCACTTACACCTAAACAACAAATGAAAAGGCTGTAAGCTCGCAATAGGAAATCACTTAGAAAACCTATCCTCTGAAGTTAAATCACTCACAAAGACGGATTTAAACTTCGCACAACACTTAGCTAATACAAATTCACTCAGAATGTATTTTCTATTTTCTTCAACTTGGCTTCCGTTAACAGATGACTTCACTAGACGAGTGAGTTGTTCGAGCTTCTTGAGACTTAGAAAATTTTTGCTTAAAAAATGAAATCTCAGAATGTTGTTGTGTGTCTCTCTCTTCGAAATCAGCTCTATTTATACTTGGATTTGAAAATATGACCGTTGAAGCAACTCACAATTCAAATCCATAGCCTTAGCCCAAATTCAGAACGGCTCCCTGCTACAGTATTTTTTCTGCTGTACTTTCCTGTAGCTGCATAAATGCACCATGTTGATCCGAGAATATTCTTCAATCATTTGCCATTACTACCCTTCTCTTGCAGCATTAATTACACCAAGTGCATTTATTACCGTTGAACTATCTCATGATCTCTTCTACTCTGCTGATCGATGCAACCTTTCTGATAGATACTCTGCTGATCAAACACTTAACTAATCTGATTTGAGTCAGCTGATGGTCTACCCTTCTGAATGTTATTTTAGCATGAGATCAGTAGTCTTCTGGGCTTTGAATTTTGAACTCTTCTGATGTCTTCTTTACTTGTTCAGAATTCTTCTAAGGGAACTAAGCTTTCCATACTTAGCTGATTTTGACGTTTTGGAAATCATCAAAACCTTCCCTCATCTTCTTATCTTCTTTGCGCTTCATCTTCATCTTCATCTTCATCCAACAATTTCCCCCTTTTTGATGATGACAAAACTTCAGCTAAGTACCTGTACCTAAACTAATGTTTTGATCCTTAAAAATTTCTGAGATAGAAATAAGTTTATTGGATTCAAACTTGAACTTTTATAGATTTTGAAAGGATTACATATTCCAAGTTCAATCAGATGAGATGTGCAAAAAAAATATTACAAGGATTTCAAGCATAAGTAACCTAGACTAGACTGGTCTGCTTGTCCTCTTTTTCTTCTTCTTCAGATTTGGAAGTCTCTGCTTCTAATTCCTTGAAGAATTTTTGTTTTAACAGCTCCAACTTCTTTTGTTTAGCATCAGGGTTAAGCTGTTCTTCAGCTGAGTCCTTAGAAGCAGCAATTTCTTTATCAGTCTTTGCTGTTTCCTTAATAGTTTCTTCAGCTTCAGTTTTATCAGCTTCCTCTTCTTCTTCTGCAATTGGTTGATCTACTGGTCTGCTAGTGCCTTCATTATCTTTATTAGCATTTTCATCTTCAGCAGCAGATTCCTCCAGTACTTCAGTGTCTTCAAATTTAGATTCAGCAGTCTTTTCAAGAGATTTGTCATCTTGTTTATCTTCTTCTTCACCAAGTACCCTATCTTCCCCTTTTTTGTCATCATCAGCAGGGTTGATTGGATATTGTGGTTAGACTGGTGTGATTTGAAGTGAATCACAGAGAAGTTTGATATTTTCTTCTATTGCATCAAGTTGAGCTTGCTGTCTTAGTTGATTGGCCTCAAAAGCATCCATTCTGTTAAGGACAACTTCTCCTTGGTCACCTAGCTGAATCTGAGTTGCAAGTAACAGATCAGCAGATGCCTTGAAGTCCTTCATCATGTTTTCCAAAGTTTCATCCTCAGCTTGAATGGCCATTTCAACAGTTTCATCAATCTGTCTCCAACCAGCAGCTGTGCTCTGAGTCCTTGCTCTAATTACATCCATATCTTGGCAGATGGACTTCACATTCTGAGCAGTATCTTCTATCAGAGAAGTGGGAACAACAGCAGCTTTCTGGGTTGGTTGACTTAAGGCAGTCAAAAGATTAGTAGTTATCTTCTCTTCTAGTCCCTTCATTGAACTTGAAATTATCTGTTGAATGGAGTCCAACAGATTTGGCTGTAAACATTGAGAAGAAACATCAGTTGGAATAGGAGGTAAGGCAAGAATTGCCTCTTCAGTGATCTGATCTGCTGGACCAGGAGCAGTCTTTTTTTCCTTGGTCTCATCAGCTTGACTAGGAGTGCTTTCCTTCTCCTTAGTCTGATCATCTTGCTCAGAAGTATCCTCCTTTTCTTTAATCTGATCAGCTGGATTTGGAGTGCTTTCCTTCTCCTTTGATTGATCAGCTGGTTCAGACTTGTCATCTTTTTCTTTGGATTGATCAACAGGGTCAGAAGTTCTTTCTTTTTCCTTAGTTTTATCATCAGGATCAGAAGTGCCTTCTTTTTCCTTATTCTGATCAGCAGGTGGTGCTTGGACCTTCTTAACACTTACAACAATACGCATTAAACCTGCATTATCCACAATAGACCTATGAGCAATCCACGTTAAATCATCAATTGGAACAAATGGGGAGATTGGATCCTCAGGTAGCTCTTCATAAGGTCTGATGTTAGATCCATAAACAATCTACTTCAGACTTGGAAGAGGGATCATAGAGCTTGGCTGTCCCTTCATCTTCCTAGTCTTTTTGGCCCAAGTTTCCATTGTTTGGGAAACTGCCAGCTTGATTGAACGTTCCTTTAAGTCTTCATTGTCAGCATACTCCTCAGGAACAGATTCATACAACTTTGCTTCAGCCTTTACAACATGACTGATTCTCAGTCTTAATTTATCCAAGAAAAACTCTGAGTCCAAAGCTTGAGTCAGAGAACCTGTCCCAAGCCACTTCAACACCCAGGCTTCTTCATCAGCAAAGGCTTTCCAACTTGCAATTTGATCTTTACTCTTGGTCAGACGATAGTCTCTCCATCTGTTATATCTGATCTTCTCTTTATTGAACATCGTCAGACGAGTTATCTTTGCATTTTCAGCATCCAACCTTGCAATAAACTCATCAAAAGCAGCAGGGTCATCTCTGACAATCTCCAGTGCCAATTTTACCTATGCTCTTCTCTTAGGTTGTATTGCTGGGGTAGGCATGATTGGTTTAGGTTTGGTTGGATCTCTTTGTTCGCCAATTACAATGCCACCAGTATGCTTTGGACCATGAGAGTCCTTAGCACTTGCTTCAATAGCAGCAGCCAACTCTGCTGCTTCAACAACATCTCTTTGTGCTTGAGTCATCTTACTGGCCTCTTCCTCCAGTCTTTTGAGCTCAAGGGCCTTTAGGCAATCTTCTTCAGCCTTTTCAGCGGCCTTCCTTTGGCTCTCAGCTTCATCTAACTTCCTCTTTTCAGCCAAAGTGAGATAAGGAGCAACAATTTTACCAGTCCTTAGCTTCTTAGCTTCAGGACTTTCCACAGTTTGAATTGGAGTAGCAGCAACAGGAGCAGGGTGCAGAAGGAGTGCATCCCCTTTGTGTGTTGTGCCAGTCTGCTGTTCTTCTCTAACATCAGCAGACACTCCAACAGTTGAGTCTCCAGCAGACTCAGCAGCAGGTTCTTCAATGATGATCGGTCTCTCTGCTGATGCTGGTATCTCCCTCACTGTTTCAGTTGATTCTTCAGAGAATGTGACTTTTCTCTTTGCCTTTCACTTGGCAATTGTTCTTGAAGGTTTAGATTGAGGAGGTCCTTTGGCAGCGCTCCTTGTTCTCATTCTCTTTGCAGGTTGAATGGGAACAGCTTCTTCAGACTCTGTCCTTTCAGGAGATGATCCAGTCTCCATTTTCTCAAGTTCCTCAGTAAACTCTTCAATTACCTTGTCAGGAACAATAATTTCAGGCTGTGCTGATCCAGCTTCAACAGTAGTGCTTACTGTTTGATCAGCAGACTTACTGGTCTGACCAGCCTTCTTGCTCTTTTTGGCAGGGACCTTAGCAACCTTTGCAGGAGCCTTTCTCTTAGAAGTACCCACACTTCTAACTGGCTCATACAATTTGAATTCTTTTCCACCATGAACCAATTTTCCATTTGCGAGTGAACAACTCAACCGTAGGAACAGATCACTGAGCAAAATGCCATAGTTTGTCTTCTTGTCACTTAGCAGATCAAACACATGAGCTGCCCAGTTAACTTTCAATCCATAGTATATGCAGATCATGGTGTAAAATCTTCTTCTGGGTAAACCATCCAGAGAACTGGTGCTGCAATCCAACACCTTCGCAATTATGTCGGCAAATCTCTGATACTCATCCTTCAATTGAGTTTTCATCAGAGACCCAGACATCTCCTCTCCCTCCTTAGCACAAACCAACCAAAACTCATCCTCCTTCTCAGACCCTAGGTCTGTCACATCTCCTCCTTCGTCTTTCAGCCCGTACACTTCACTTAACACAGCAGCAGATATACAGATCTTCTTACCCCCAACTGTGGCAGTCATAGTAGTCTTGTCATCGTTGAATTTTCTTGTTCTGTAGAAATCAGCAACGTCGTCCAAGAATACACGCTCGTCATGAACTTCCAGAACAGGCACCAATGATGATTCTTTGATTTTTACCATGATCTCCCTCATGAGATCCGTGCCAGTGGCGAATAACTTGTCATAGCTTAGATATCTTCCTTCAATGACATCCATTTAGTGATTAAGTGATGTAGAATCTGTGAGAATTTTAGAGCTAAAGAAACAGAGAGCTTAGAGAGTTAGAGAATTTTGGGAATTTTGTGTGCGTAAGACGACTGATCTGTTCATATCGGATTTTATACGTTTTCTTAAGTTTTTGGTTATCGTGATTAACATGAACCGTAAGATTGATCTGACAGTTTTAAATCGTGCGGGTGAGAATTGCGGACTTCAAATTTATTATTTTAATGTCAGATGGGCGGGAAACTCAATCGACACTTATCTGTTACTTATAAAAGCGTGTTTCAAAATATGCGATATATAACCATGCTTATATAATGTATCAGATGAGTACAGTTTAACTTATCTGACAGACGAGTGATCTGTTATCTGATATTACTAGAGAAAGCCAATAGCTAGTAATCTTCCTCTGCTGTTTGTCAATCCAGCAAGATAATTTGATCTTCAATCTTCAAGAATTAAGAACACATCTTCTAATAACATAAATTCAACTAACTATCATTAACCAAGTTCATCTTTAGAACAGAAGTACCGCTAGTCTTACACGTTCCCCCTGTCTTTAAGAATTCATAAGTTAACTAGTCTGTTGAGAGTTAATCCTTGAATGTGATAATGGATGACTGTGCTGATGAACTTCAGTCTTCTGATAAGTTTCCCCTCAGCTTATGCATCCAAATTTAGTAGTCCTAGCTCAGCTCTTAGTAGTTTACCCCCAATGTTATTATAATGTGACAGCTTATCCCCTATGTTACACAAACGTTTTTCATGCTACTCTTCAATTTCGGCAAGTGAGTTACACTCTCTGGTTGAAGGAGGTAAGTTTCTTCTTTAAAATATTGATGAGGGAAGGGGAGGGGGGGGGGGGGGTAAATGCTCATTCTCAAATCAAAGAGGTGTAAAATGAATATTATTTACTTTACAGGGAGGTAAGTTGGTATTAATTCTATAAAATTGATTAGTGTAATTATAAATTATCAACAATTTGGATTAGGAATGCTCTTTTTAAATCACATTGGGGTAAATCCAATATTATGCATTTTACAGGGGCAAATTGGCATTAATTCTATAAAATTTTATCGGTATAACACATTTTATGGGTGTAATTTAGCCGAAAAAGTGTCTATCAGTATAACACATTTTACATAAGAGAGATTTAAGTGTGAATTTTTTTTTTATAAGGGATATAAGTGTAACAAATTTCATATAAGAGGGACTTAGATTAACAAGAGAGATTTAAGTGTAAAACACTTTATACTTGAGGTACCATAAATATGATTTATCACTTTTTTTTTTTTTTTTGTACAATATTGGTATCACTTATATTATTACGTTTCCTATATCAATTAAATCTTTAGTAAGACTCGCAAACTAATAGGACATCTAAAACAAAATACTTCTAATCCTATTTGAAGTATAATAGATTTCTAATTTCTCAAGTGGTCTTATTCATTATTCAATATAAATAAGACACTTCTTTGTTAATATTATAAAAAATCTCAGTAGCAATTTACAGAGAATCACCGTATATTTGTTATGCAATCACTACAAGAAAAACGGAATTTTCCGACGGATTTCAACAAAAATCCATCGGAAAACCAATTTTCCGACGGATTTCGACCGTCGAAAAATCCGTCGAAAAAAGTGGGGTGGGAAATTTTCCGCCAGATTTTCCGACGAATTTTTTCCGACGACCAAATCCGTCGGAAAAAGAAAAATTTCCGACGAACAAAGCTGTCGAATATCCGTCGAAATATTTCCGACAAAAAACTAATCTGTCGGAAATTTCATTTTCTTTTACTTTTTCCGACGGATAAAATCCGTCAGAAAATTATTTTATAAAATATAAAAAAAATATTTTTCCGACAGATTTAATTCCGTCAAAAATGGGAAATTTTTTTTAAAAAAAAAACCTTTTTATTTTTTCTTATTTACCCCCAATAAAAAAATATATATATATATATATATATATATATATATATATATATTGTTTACATAACCAAAACACATAAATTAAACAATTCATAACTATAAAATGTACTTATAAAGGCCATGAGCCCTATGCAGTAAATCCATTGAACTTCTATCATATTTACAAGGATACACTTTTTAGCTAATATGGCCTAGTGCCCTACACTTCCGTCCATTATATAACTTTCAAACCCTTCCACATTCTTCATTGTTTCTCATTCAAGCCTTTTTCTCACCATTCCATCCATTAATCTAGACAACAACAAATAGTGTTATCATCAAAAGAAGTTGCAATAATTCATACACAATCAAATAAAAATATAAGACTATCCACGATCATTAATTTTTATATAAAAATAAAAACACTACCCTGAAACAAATCTGGAAATTGAAGAAAAGAAGCACTGAGTTTCTTTCTTGCAAACACCAAACACAAACTCAAAACACTAAAGAAAAGAAAAGAACGCACACACACACACATATGATGTAATGAATGAAAAATACCAAATTGAGCAGAGAAGCTTTGCCCCAGCTACAATTACCGAAATCCCACTTATCAAGTGGCCACAAGTCCAATGTAGCACATATGAAATCTTTATTTGTCTTTGCAATGGGGCTTCACCTAAGCATCAACAACACACATCATTTGAGAAAACTAAATAGTAATTAATTGAAGAATTAAATGTAGATCAAGTGTAAAAGGATTCAAACTTTGGATAAGAGGTTACTTTCCTCTACTATAAATATTCTACCAATTTGGCTTGTTTTGTTTCTCTTTTTCAATGAATCTAGGAGCATGACAGGGAGACTAATTATGATATTAAGCACAACTTTTTCAATTTCTACATCCATCATTTTAATATACAAGCACACATGCACATATACACATGTAATATTTTTCTTGATGATGTGGTAGTTAGATTAATATTTCTAAAAAGGAAAAAGGCTGAGATCAAATTAAAAAATTCCATTACTTGAACTCATTTTGGGACAGCGTGGATATATGCAAGATGAAGAGCCAAGTCATCAAAATTCCATTACTTAATAGTAATTAACAGTGTACTTTTGTTTTGATCTAATAAAAAGATGTAGAGCTAAGCCATCAAAATGTTTGAAAGATCAATACTTCTCAGTAAATGCTAATAACTACACAGTGGATGTCTGGATGAAAATATTGGTATGATTTATTAAAGAGCGTAATGAAATAATTCTGGACACACTTTCTCAATTCACCAAAATCTAGGACTCAACACAACACAATCCAATCAAAACCCCTTCAAACAACACATTAAACAATTAGTAAAAGTAGTTAAATCTCACAGCGGGGAATTCGGGCTGGGCTAGGGGCTTCTATTGGCGTTGATGTTGTTGCGATTCCGGAGTGGTGTTGCGGCTTTCGTGGTTGTGCAGGGAAGTGGTGGGTGGGGCGCGAACCATACAAGCTGAGGGAGGCGGAGATGGTGCGTGAACCAGATGGCTGCGGGACGCGATTACAAAAATATGAAACTAACATATTATATTCTTCCACATTAGAGGAAGAAGTAAACAAACCCAAACCAAATCCCCTAACCCCTTGGCCCCTATGAAATTAAAAAAAATTAACAGTTAACAAACAATGCTATGAAGTTGAAATATAAAACAAATTTAATTTACAAAGAAAAAAACTTCAACGTGAACCCTAACCAAATCAATGTTGTTCTCAATAGATTGCACAAAGGGAATTACCTCTTTATTTTGTTGTATTTCGAGCTGGGCAGCGGGTTCGGGCAGTGGCTGGTGAGCACTCTGGGCAGTGGCTGGTGAGCAGGGGCACTTTGGGCGGCGGCGCGGATCTGGGCAGCGGGTTTGAGCAGGGCGGATTCTGGGCATCGGCGCGGGTGCGGGCCTCTGGGCAGCGGCGCGGGTTTGGGCAACGGAGTAGATCTAGGTAGTTGTGGTGGAAGAGATGTGGAGGAAAGTGATTGTGGGAGTAGATAAGGGTGAGGGCGGCGGGTGAGTATATTGAAGGAGATGGAATGAAATTAGGTCAGTTCATTTCAATTTTTTTTTTTTTTGTATCTATTTTTTTTCTTATCTTAAATCATTAATTATTTTTAATTTTTATAATTAACTAATCAAATTAGTGTATGAAATTGTTGAAATTAAAAAACACTCCCCCCCCCCCCCCCCCGTCCCATTATTTTTAACCCATTATCTACATTACTTGGCAAAATTTTCAATTTTTTAAATAACTTATCATGTAAAATTATTCATATTGGTGATGTATTAAATTTTTTAAATATTAATATTTATAGTGGCATATGATATTATTAAATTATTTATTATAATTTCTATAAATTTAATCGAGTTGACTGGTCAACTGTACGAATGGATAAAAAATAGAACTGAAAAGGTATTTTAGTTAAATCAATCAAAAACGGTTTAACTTGAATCAATTTGGTGGAAATTGTTGACTATATGATTATGTACATTAAGGTTATTCGCAATCATATCGACTGATTCTTGAATTGTAACGTGATTTAACCAGATTTCGTCGGGTTAAAAGGAATCAGTGAATTTTGTGATATTGGGGGTTTTCAATATATGTATTTTATAGGGCTCTGTTACTTTATTCAGGATGGATCAATCTCAAGGAAGAGCAATATCCTAAGAACAAAAAGTAAATATTCAAACCAACACAGAAATAACACTGATATGAGGAAAAAACTCTTTTTCTTATTGAATAATAGTGAGTTGTGCAGATTATGCAGGATGCAATGGCGTATTTGCCTTGTGATTCAGAGTTGTTTAATACAATGATTGACTAGGTATTTATATCATACTAAACCTAGCGTTACAAGGAAATATAGTCCTAATAGGACTCGGCCCAAATATCCTTCTTGGGTCCGGAGTATAGTCTTCTAGTCGAAGAGAGTTGTATTTGGCCGAATCGATAAGATGATCCTGGACTGTCTGATTTGGTCGAATCGATCCCATGCTCTTGACTCGATCCGTACTATATGTAGGGTACGAAATAGCCCCCATCAGTACTCCCTCACTTCTTCGAGCGTATAGATAATAGAAGCTCGTAGAAGTAGATAATTCTTTACGACCGTTTATTTTCTATGAATGGAGCCTCGTTAAAAACCTTTCTTAAGAAAAAACCCTGTGGGAAAAAATCTTAAGTAAGGAAAAGAGTGCTACATATCATAGATAGTCGTTTTCTCTTCCCGATTACGAATCGCCACGCGTCTATTCAAGAGGCTTTTCATCTCCTTCCGTTTTTGGCGGGAATGTGATTAATTGTGATGAGTTCGAAACGTCTTTTCTCATCTAAGTATAAATAGGTGACTTCTGAGTTCGTCATTTTTCCTTTATACTTGCTTATAGTTCGCAGTCATTTTCTCGCTTGGTCGTTCATCATATAAAATTTTCCTTTCATCGACTTATATCCTTCGAGGATCTGAAAACATGTCTTCTTTAAGAAAATCTTTTTCTTCCTCGAGGGAGAATGTTGCTCCTAATAACGAGGAGGAGTTGCACTCTAATCTTTCGGCCGAACAAGCTACAGTTTCTGAATTTGTCGTTCCTGTAGAAGATACCTTTAAGGTACGAATCCTTTCAGATGCGGATGTTACTGCCCGAGCCAAAAGGGTAAAGGTACTGTTCCTCAGATTTCTGAACCAATTGAGGACCTAGCTTGCGCTTATACGGTGGATACTTTTCCGGAGGTTGTGAACAATTATGCCAAATATTTCCCAGAGGGTTCCGAGATAATTCTTCCTTCCCCTTCTGATAGGGTCACATCTCCACCGGAAGGATGTCGCGCCTTTTACACGGCTCACTTCAATAGCGGCCTCCGTCTTCTGTTGTCTCCCCTCTTCCTTGATATCCTGAAAATATTTAGTGTGTCCTTGACACAATTAGTTCCAAATTCTGTGGCCTTCCTGGTATGCTTTTCTGTCTTGATGATCGCGAAAGGGTTTAAACCTTCCTTTCGTAACTTTACGCAACTTTTCCGGTTCAATATTTCCAGTTCTTCTAATCGCGGGTATTTCTTTGCTAGTCAAAGGCCTAGTCGAGCAATCTTTGATGCCCCTGTTTCTAGCAACCCTTTTTGGAAATCTCACTTTTTCTTTGTTCGCCCCCCATCTCATCTTCGTTCGGCGGATGGTTCGACTATACCCTTCTCGTGGGATCATGGTTTCAAATGGGTATACGGAGGTCGCTTGCCAACTAGTGAATTTATTCCTGACGATGCTCAGTTTATCGCTGAAATCCCTGATATGCGTGCAAACAAGTATCAGAGTGCTCTTATGATTGGGGAAACTTTCCTTCGTAAAGCAGGATTGAGCGTTCATACTTTTCCAATCAGTTCATCATTGGAATCACTAGGTAAACATTTCTCTTTAGCTTAATATTATGACGATGTCTTCTATATAGAGAGACTAACTTTTTGTTTCTTTTTCAGCTCATATGGTAGAAAATTCTCGACATTCTTCAAAGGGAAAAATGGTGTTGTCCAAATCCTCTAAATCTATAGAGAACATCCCGATCGAGCAGAGAGCTTCTCGGAAGAGAAAGCTGGAGTTGAATCATGAGTCTGAGGAGAATGGAGAGGAGTCTCCAGATTCTTCCCAAGATTCCCCTGTTCGTCACGGGACTGGACCTGGTTATCCCCCCCTTCAACTTAGAACATCCTTGGGAATTCGTGGATGTCGTAGTTGGTCGATGCCTCATCCTAACGACAATCCGGTGGGGAGAAAAAGGAGCTATTATGGTCGTTATGGCAATGATCTTTCCTTACTTGGCGACAATCATCTGAAACCTACCCTGGTTGAAATGATCGAAGATCATTTAGAGGGGAAGAGAGCCGCTGGCTATTCTGAGAAAGATTCTCTTGTCCATGATGAAAGCGAGAATGCGGTTGATAAGGCGACTCGTGTTCTCTTATCCAGGGTTTTTACTCGTGATTTGAACAAGCTTTTTCGGAAGGATCCTCTGGAGAAATTTCAGCGAGCTTCTCTTTATGCTGAAAAGGTAATTTTCTTTCGAGTTTTGCTTTATAGGATATTTTTTCTTTCGAAGATATTCATGCCAACTTATTTCTTGTTTTACCCCTTTGCTTTTTCAGACTAAGACTTGTTTAGCCTCATACGCATATGAAACTGCACTCTGGAAACAGCAATGTGAGTTTCTAGACGAGAAAAACAAAGCTCTACTTCGTAAGTTTTCTGGTTCAGAGGTTGGTCCCTCAACGTCTTCTTCCGTTCCTGTCGTAGAGACTCGTGCTACGGGGACTGAAGATCTAGAGATCATAAATAGGGTTATGGAGACTTCCCGTGCTCAAGAGCAAGCCAATCAAATGGCTAAAAAGTTAGAGGAATTCCAGTTTCAGAGTTCGGCTCGAATTAGTGAGCTAGAATCTCAAGTATCAAGTCTTCAAGCTTCATTAGAGGAGTATGAAAAGGACGTCCCTCTTAGTGGACTTAGGGATCGATATGGTAGGAACCCTGATGAAAAAGTGATTCGCGAATTCCTTAACTCTCCTGTCCATATGGCGTTGGTGTATCAGATGGTCGGTCCTCTTCTGGAGAGTACTTTCAAGAAGGCGGTTCATCAGTTGGTCGCCTTCGAGATGATTGATGACCGTCGAAAAGAGTATTTTAAGGCAGCGCACATTCGGTTGAACCGTTATGGCGAAGTTTATTCTCCTTCCGAGCTTCCAGATGTCGTATATCAAGGTTTTCCTTTGGATCACCTTGTCAAAGAGTTCGGAAAACCATTTCCGATTCCTCCTTCTGATGTTAACGATGAGCTTGATGATACTTTTATCGATCCAGAAGACGAAGAGGAAGAGGCTTTTGAGCCAACAAAAGGAGAAGACGTCGTTAACGAACAGACGATTCCGGAGGGCGATCAGGACGTGTAATTCATTGATTCATCATGATACCCTTGTAACCATTTATTGTAGGTTTAAATGTAATTTTACACTTTTAACCTTTTGTACGTTAAACGTTTCGTATTCTGACAATCGCGTCTTTTCATCTTTCGCCGTAATAATCAGACAAGTCATTAAGTTCGCCGTAATCATTATGCGTGTGTCCCTTCAAATTCTAGTGTTTGTTCCAAGGTCAGTTTTTCTATTTCGCGCCCTTTCTTTAGGTCTGTAGCATCTTTTCGTGTAGTATAAATACCAAAGGTAAAAACTTGACTTGTTATTTACCGTTATACTCGTCTCTTCTAATAGAATACTTTTTCTTTGGCTAGTCGATAAACTTTCTCGTTATTTTCTTTATACTTTTCCCCAACTCGATCATGAGTAATCTTTTCAGCAATACTTCGAAACGACCTTCTCGTGAGAGCGCTAGGGATAATAGATCCAAAAAATCTCGAAGAGATGGGCCGTCGATGGAGCCTCCTCGTTCGTCCCCAATAATTAGGTCGGTGATTGATACTCGTGTTATCCCTTCCGAACCTTTTTCTGTAGTAACTTCATCGTTTTCAGAACCAATCTTTTCTTCTTCCACTCAAGTAGGAAGTATGCCTTCCCCTGGTCGGGTGGCTTTTGGCGATATGTCCAATGAGGAACCGACTTATAATATACTTGTTACTTCAGGTGCTTCTTCCTTTGAGGGTGCTTTCCACGGAGAGGTTCCCCATAGCTCCGTTTCTTCTTCTCTTTCTGCCGCCCGGCTTGTCAGCGAACCCTTAAGGGGAGATGATGCAGGGGCAGTTGGCGGAGATCCTTTTATGACACAACCTGTGTCCCATGATTTTTCTGATTTTTTGTTCCACGATACAACTATTGTTAATGCCTCTTTTGAATCTGGCGGACCTTCTGGAGGTCGAACCGAGTCAAGGCCTGGTCGCCGGACCGTTATATCTGCTTCGGGTAAGGAAACCTCAGTTAGTCCCGACGAGAGGGGTTCCCCCCGTCTGTTAGATGATCGTTGTATTCTCGAGCAGGTTAAGGACATCTTGCGGGCAACGACTCCCCGTCCTGACAACGTCCCTCTTCTTAGCGAGCTTACGGGCTCTGTTGAACCATGCTTTGTCTTTGGATCTGGGTTTGAGCACTATTCTGCCTGGAGAGTTGAAAAAGCTTGAGAGTGCTTCCAACGTACGCCTTGTTCAGTCACTCGTGAAGATATGCGAACAGGTGGACGAATCTTTCATTGTTTTATTTGTTTTTATTTTGACTTCCTTGTTACATAAGCACTGTAGTCTTTTTCCAGGCTAAGTACTTTGCACTCCAGCTGGGTGTGCAAAATGATGATCTGTGGATAAGTAGAGGTGCTTATCAACGTCGTTTGGAGTCGGAGTCGGCGAAGGTTGCAGGGCAGTCTCTCCAACTGCAGCTTGCCAATGATGATTTGAAAAAATTGCAGGAGGAAAAGTCTGTCTGGGAGAAAGAGAAGAGTGACTTGGTTCAGGCTGCTGCCCTGGCAGAAGAGTCTCGAAGGCGGTCCTATGAGGAAGGATATGCCGTCGGTTATCTAAAGCGTCAAGAGGAGTTGATGGCGTTTGCTGGCAATTTGACTCCTCGGAGGACTGTTTCTGCAAGTCGACCTGCTGGCAACTCTTCTCAGTGATCTTTGTTCGACCTGGCAGGCCTTGGACTGTCTCCCTTTTTTTTTTTTTTTTTTTTTTTTTGTGTGTAGTTGTTCGGGCTGAAATTTTTGTATTGGGAGAACGACTAATTTGGAAATTATGATCTTTTGTAGGCAGATTCTTGCCTTGATCAATTTTTATTCTGTAGACGTACTTTGTTTTCTCATTTTACTGTTATGCATAAATATAACATTATGGAATATTCAGCATAGATTAGCTTACTTATCTGATATTGATCTCTGCGGAGAAAATTCAGGATATAGAAAAGGTAGCTTGATCTTGCTCGGTCACTATTTAAGTAACTGAATGATATAATGTTTGCTCTGCAAATCAAATTTTTGTTGATCAACCCAGTATAATCCCTTGAGTTATATCCAAAATTGCGCAGTACAGCAGAAATGTAGATAGTAGGTTCTTTCGTATCGATAATCGATTTAACAGCTGTTAAGGAACGCTCAGCGTCTTGGTCGATGTTCATGCCTTGTAAATTTGTTTTTATGTGACGTATATCTTATATAAGGAGGCTATTGCTCCTTCTGTTGGACTCCGCTTTTTCTTTTCATCAGATTAAGAGAAAATATCCCTTTCAGTATCTTCCAAAGCTACATGTTTCCCAGCATTAACTTTGAATTATACGTTCCTCAGCCAGTGTATTATTATAACATTTCCTTGATATGGGAGGAATTGGAAAATGTAGGGGTCTTGGCCAGATCTGACCTGATCAGACCTCCTTCAGCAATTCTTTGGTATGTTAGGCAGTGACTTCTTTGCAGTTTCGAATAAGGAGGACTATTCTCCTGATTTCTATGTCAGATATCTTGGACTCCAAAGGAGTTCTTGTATGGCTTAGTTAATGGTTACCCATATGATGTATGAGGCAGTGACGGCCCTCGTATGGTGGAGGGTTTGGTCTTTTATCTTTTATCGAGCAAGAATCCTTTTCACGACGGTCTTAAACTTGTATGCCTTTGTTTGTGGATTCTAGGTTATCGGGCAATCGACCATCATGTATGATCGTGCCAGTCTATCTGGTCCGGAGCTCTTTTAGGTCCGCTTGTGTCGCTTCGATCTACGGCCTCTCTTGTTATCGACTGGTTGAGTCGATTAGATAGTGCCGTTCCAACTTACTTGCATTTATTACGGGGAGTCAAAAGGTCGCATTTCCGTCCCTTGATCAAATGCTTTTTCAGCCGTTGGATTCCTTAGATCTATCCCTATAAATAGGGGGAGGGTGGTTTGCATTCTTCATTTGCAATTTCTCAAAAAGGATGGAGATCTCAGTTTCCTTAGATTTTATTTTGCCTTCAAATCCCATAATATTCAAAAAGTCACATTATCGTGATTCATATTGTAATAGCTTGATGTTCTTCTACCTTGTACTGACGGGTCCCATGGAAGCCCTACCTTGTACTAACGGGTCCCATGAGGCCTCAAATGTTGTTTTCACAGATTTGAGGTCCGTGGTTTCTGTTTTCACATGGAGGGTTCATATTCGCCAGTCACCCCCGCTCTTGGATGTTACCTCCGGGGTGATAGACCACCGGGGTGTGCTGGTTAACTTTTCTTCTACGACGGTCCCGGAGAGATGCTGCTTTAGGATAAAATATTAACTCCTAAAGTAGAAGCAGTATCTCGTTGTGGGTGAATGAGCGTTGCCGGTAATCTGGCTGGTAATGATCATTTCCTCTGGAAGAACATTTGATCTTCAGAGCCTGGCCATCGAACTAAAGAAGTCGACCATCCTGAGCAGCATGCTTCTTAGGTGGTTTATCATAATCGACGAGGTACTAGGGAGGAGATTGGTGTTTCCGTGGACATTGTCGTGAAGATCGCCGATCTAAAGGATCATTTCATCTAAACCATTGTAACGGTGTTTAAGTAGTATGTAGACCTTTGTAATGTAGGACTTTTGTATGTAACTGATTTGATGAATAAAAAATTATTTTTATCCCTTGCATTCCCCTTGTTTGTTGATTTTTTCATAATTTTGTATATGGGGAGCATTTTCTGAGCAGACGGATTCATACTCAACTTATCTTCAAAACTTTAGGAGTATTAGCAGATCTTTTAGATCGTTAGGAACAGATCGAGGAGTGTTTATTGAGCGGATCAATGTATACTCAACTCTTTTGTTTTAGACTTAGGTTTTTTAATACCAGAAGTCTATTAATCGTTGAAAACGGATCGAGGAGTGTTTATTGAGCGGATCAATGTATACTCAACTCGTTATAATATAGATTTAGGTTTTTATTACCTGAAGTCTTTCAATCGTTGTAAATATATCGAGGAGTGTTTATTGAGCGGGTCAATGTTTACTCAACTCTTTTTGTTTAGACTTAGGTTTTTAATACCAAAAAGCCTTTTAGATCGTTGAGAACGGATCGAGGAGTGTTTATTGAGCGGATCAATGTATACTCAACTCTTTTGTTTAGACTTAGGTTTTTTTAATACCAGAAGTCTATTAATTGTTGAAAACGGATTGAGGAGTGTTTATTGAGCGGATCAATGTATACTCAACTCGTTATAATTTAGACTTAGGTTTTTATACCAAAAGTCTTTTTGATCGTTGAAAATGTATCGAGGAGTGTTTATTGAGCGGATCAATGTATACTCAACTCGTTATAATTTAGACTTAGGTTTTTGTTCCAAAAGTCTTTTTGATAGTTGAAAACGTATCGAGGAGTGTTTATTGAGCGGATCAATGTATACTCAACTCGTTATAATATAGACTTAGGTTTTTATTACCTGAAGCCTCTCAATCTTCGTAAGTAATGAACGAGGAGTTTTTATTGAGCGGATCAATGTATACTCGACTCGTTTTCTTTAGACTTAGGTTTTTAATACCAAAAAGCCTTTTAGATAATTGAAAACGGATCGAGGAGTGTTTATTGAGCGGATCAATGTATACTCGACTCGTTATAATATAGACTTAGGTTTTTATTACCTGAAGCCTTTCAATCTTCGTAAGTAATGAACGAGGAGTTTTTATTGAGCGGATCAATGTATACTCGACTCGTTTTCTTTAGACTTAGGTTTTCAATACCAAAAAGCCTTTTAATCTCTGTGAATAATGAACGAGGAGTTTTTATTGAGCGGATCAATGTATACTCGACTCGTTTGTATGGTCGGATCGAGGAGTGTTTGTTGAGCGGATCAATGTATACTTAACCCCTGTTGTCCGATCTCAACCAATATGATAGTAGAATTTCAAGGAGTGATTACCGAAACAATCGATTTATAAAAATTGCTAAAATCTTTTATAATTGAACTGTAGGCTAAGGCCTTTGTTACAAAGATTTAAACTCAATAAAATGAAATAAAACGAAACAGCATAATCTGCTAAAATTTATTTACCATAGTATTTTCTAAGGTTGACTGCGTTCCATGTTCTTGGTAAGGCTGTTCCATCCAAGTGTGCAATTTTGTATGAACCTTTCTTTCCTACGCCAATGGCAACGTAAGGTCCATCCCAATTTTGTTGTAACTTTCCCACATGTTTGGATACTTCTACCTTTTTCAATACCAGGTCTCCTTCTTTGAAAGTTCGGATGCGTACTTTTTGATTGTATGCCTTTTCCATATTTGCTATAGTGGCTTGTAGGCGCACAACGGCTTTTTCTCTCAAAGCTTCTGTTAAATCGACGTCACTTTCTCTTGCCTTTTCATTTTCCTGATCATCGAACATCTCGATTCTTGGTGTTGGGATTAGGGTTTCAACAGGAATAACAGCTTCCGACCCATATACCAAGCTAAATGGGGTTTTCCCGGTCGAGCTCCTGACTGTGGTTCGATTTGCCCAAAGTACTCCTGGGAGTTCATCAAGCCATTTTCCTTTGGCCGCTCCTAATCTTTTTTCCAAGGATTTTATTATTTCTCGGTTTGCTACTTCGGTTTGTCCGTTCGCTCTAGGATGCCCGACCGAAGTGAAATTTTGTTGAATTCCAAGTTTCGAACACCATTCTATTACCTGTTTTCCCGCGAATTGGGTTCCATTATCAGAAATTAAGATCCTTGGGATGCCAAATCGACAAACTATGAATTTCCATAGGAAGTTGATCACTTGGAATTGAGTTATTCGTGCGAGGGCGATGCATTCTATCCATTTGCTGAAATATTCTACGGCGACCAGGACGTAAGCTTTCTTGGATCTAGCCGCTGGGAACGGTCCCACGATGTCCATTCCCCGTTGATCGAAAGGCCAACATACTGGGATTGGGTGCATGTTTTCTGCTGGTCGATGGCATACATTAGCATGGACTTGGCAGTGATGACATTCTTGGACATATCGAGCGGCATCCTTATTGATGGTAGGCCAATAATAACCTGTTCTGAGGCATTTTAAAGCCAATGCCCTTGCTCCGCTGTGATTCCCTGCGTCTCCTTCATGTACCTCTCGTAGGATATCAATGGTTTGTGATTCAGAGACGCATTTCAGAAGAATTCCTGATACTGATCTCCGGTAGAGTTTTTCTTCTACCAAAGTATATTTTGGAGCTCGATATTTTATTTTCCGAGCTTCATTCTGGTCAAGTGGCAGTTTTCCCTCTTAAAGATAGACTATCATTGGAGTCATCCAGTTTTCTTCAGCTTCTTCGATTTCCATTATATCGACTGCCGGTGTTTCATCGATATCGATCGCCGGTGTATTAGAGATCAACCAGTTGATCACCTTTTCGGTCTTTCCGTCATGGGATCCTGTGAACTTAGATAGTTGATCGGCCCATTTGTTTTCCGAACGTGGAATGTTCTGTATGCCGAAACTTTCAAATTTCTCAGCTAGTGTTTTTACTTTGGCGAGGTATTTAACCATATTGAATTCTTTAGCCTCGTATAGACCTTCTATTTGTCTTTGTACTAACTCTGAATCGGTTAATACTTTAAGACTTTTTATGTTGGCTTTGATCGCCATTTCCATTCCTGCGATTAACGCTTCATATTCTGCTTCATTGTTTGTTACGACGAAGTCCAACGTTATCGCATAATTTAAATCTTCTTTATTTGGTCCGGTGAAGTTGATTCCGGGGCCTCCTCCTTCTCGGCATGAAGCACCGTCGACATGCATTAACCAAGTTTGATCTTCTATGATCAAGACATCGTCGTTGAGGCTGCTCGATAGTTCAGTTGCCTGTGTTGGTGTTTCCAATAGAAAATCAGCTAGCACTTGGGCCTTAATTGCAATTCTTGGTTTGTAATCGATTTCGAATTGGCCGAGTTCGATCGCCCATTTGATTAGTCTTCCGGAGGCTTCCGGTTTTGCTAAGACTTGTCTTAGTGGTTGATTTGTTAAAACCACGATTTTGTAGGTTAAAAAGTAAGGTCGAAGTTTTCGTGCAGCCACTACTAAGGCCAGAGTGAATTTCTCAATTTCCAAATAATTCTTCTCCACCCCTTGTAGTAATTTGCTTAAATAATAGACAGGCTTATGTTCTGAACCTTCTATCTTTATTAGTACTGAACTAACGGCCGCGTCGGAGATCGAGATGTAGATATACAATGGTTCTCCTTCTGTTGGTTTGGCCAGCATCGGAGGTGTTGTCAAATACTCTTTGAGTTGTTCGAAGGCTCGATCACATTCTTCGGTCCAAACAAAGTTTTTTGCCTTTCGAAGCGTTTGGAAAAAGGGCAAACTTCTGTCTGCTGATTTTGATATGAATCTGTTCAACGCTACGATTTTCCCAACCAGGCTTTGTACTTGGGAGATGGTTTTGGGAGGTTTCATTTCAGTTATGGCTCGTATTTTTTCTGGGTTGGCTTCTATTCCTCGCTGATGTACTAAATAGCCCAAAAATTTTCCTGACTTAACACCGAAAGTGCATTTCGCGGGGTTTAACTTCATACGGTATTTTCTTAAGATCCGGAAACATCGATCAAGATGCTTTACGTGATCCGCTTCGTTCATACTTTTGACCAACATGTCGTCCACATAGACTTCCATTATCTCTCCGATTAACTCTTTGAACATTAGGTTTACTAACCTTTGGTAAGTAGCCCCGGCATTCCTTAAGCCGAATGGCATCACCATAAAGCAATATACTCCCTGCTCGGTTATGAATGCAGTCTTCTCTTGGTCCCGCTCATCCATGTATATTTGATAGAATCCTTGAAAGGCATCCATCATGCTGAATATCGCGAAGCCAGCGGTTGAGTCAACTAACAAGTCGATCCTTGGGAGAGGATATGGGTCGCGTGGACATAATTTGTTAAGGTCGGTAAAATCATTACACATTCTCCATTTGTAGTCCTTTTTATCCCCTTTTGCTACTAGAACAACATAACATAGCCATTCTGAGAAGTGTATTTCTCGGATTTGTTTTGCTTCAAGTAGTCTTTCTACCTCGGCTTTGATAATTTTATCTTTTACCGGCCCATGATTTCTCTTCTTTTGTCTGGCGGGTTTTGCCAAAGGATCAATTTTTAGGGAATGCTTGATTACTCGAGGATCAATTCCTTCAATGTCATTCGCGCTCCAGGCGAAGACGTCGACATTATCTCTGAGGAAGTCGATTAACATTACTTCCCCTTCTTTGCTCAATTCAGTACCTATTCTTGTCGTTTTGGACGAGTCCCCTTGCACTAGAATTACATCCTTATGTTCTGGGGGTTTTAAGGCTAAATCTAGCGGTTCTTTTCCCTTTTTGTCTATTCGATCAGTACTAGGGATTTCAACCTTGTTTCTAATGAGGTCGTCTTCGATCTTTCTTTTGCTCGGAGTAATTGATTTGGGATGTTCTTTCAAGGTTAACGAGGTGATGTAGCAATCCCACGCCATACAGTGATCATTCGTTATTTCTCCGATACCTCTATCGGTCGGAAACTTTATCTTCTGGTGATAAGTAGAGACAACGGCTCGGAATAGGTTGAGGGCTGGTCGTCCTAATATTGCGTTATAAGCGAATGGTGTTTCTACTACCAGAAATTTCACTAGCTTCACCGTCCGGTGCGGTTTTTTCCCGAGTGATACACTTAAGGTTATCGTTCCGCTGGGGACGATTTCGGACCCTCCAAACCCTACTAACGGCGTAGCTACTTTCTGTAGGTTTATCTGCCCCAGGTTCATTTGGGCTAAAACCTCCCGGGAGATGATATTCTCTGAGCTCCCATTATCGATTAGGATTCTTTTGACATTATAATTTGCTATTTCTAGCGACACCACCATCGGGAAATCGGGGTTATCCTCTTTTGTGTCCCAAACGATGTTTTTAGGTACCTCGCCTTCGTTAAAGCTGATCGGCTGGTCATTTGATGGCTTGTTTTCTAGAGTCCATATTTCTTTTGGGTATTTTAAGTTTCCAATTATGGATCTGGCTGTCCTTCGTCGGGCGTTACGACTATCCCCGCCCGCGGGTCCCCCGAATATTGTATGGATAGTCCCATTGATCTGGTCGTGGTTCAACTCCTGCGTAGGACCATGCTCGGGTGACCTTCGACGGGAACTCCTTCTCTGATTATTACTCCGAGGGCTTCTACTTCTTTCCCTTTTGCGGTTATCTCGATCTATGTATTCGTCTAGTTTTCCCTGTTCGATTAGTTTTTCAACTTCTCTTTTAAGGTGAAAACAATTTTCCGTTCGATGTCCGTGTGCTCGATGGTATTTACAGTATAGGTCATAATTTCGAGATCCTGGTCTGGGCTGAGCGATTTTCCTCGCTTCAGGGATCCAATTGTTCCTTTCTATAACTTCCAATATTTCTTCCATCGGAGCATTTAACCTTGGGTGTTCTACTTGATTCACCCTGCCTCTGATCGGTAGTTCGGGGTTTCTTGGTCTTTGGTAGAAATTAGGCTGCCTATCTTGGTCGGCTTTGTTGTATTCCAATCGCTGGAAAACGTTGCCTTTTCTAAAAGATCATTCATAATCCACGGATCTTTGGGCGGGAATCCTATCATGCCGTTTGGAGCCTGAAGTCGTGGCTTTGTTTTTGTTTTTATCTTTAAAGGAATTCATCTCTTCTTGGGTCATATATTTAGACGCCAAGCTCATGATGTCGGCAAACGTTCTCGGTTG
Source organism: Penstemon barbatus (assembly GCA_003313485.2). Taxonomy (NCBI): domain Eukaryota; kingdom Viridiplantae; phylum Streptophyta; class Magnoliopsida; order Lamiales; family Plantaginaceae; genus Penstemon; species Penstemon barbatus. The sequence continues at coordinate 68,082,850 of CM064879.1, read as the reverse complement.
TTTTCGACTGAGGGCATTCCCGAACTGCCTATTCTTCGTGAGGTCGAAGAGAATAGAAATTATGTAATCGATATTTGGGGAATCAATTTTGAGTAACTCCACATTGAATCTTGCCAGCCAGTTTCTTAGGGATTCTCCCTCTTGTTGGTGTATGGTTCCTAAGTAGCTCATCGGGAGTTTTTGCCTCTTCTGACTGGCAAACTGCTGCGTCAGTTTATTGCATAATTCCCTAAAACTATATATGGAGTTGGCAGGTTGTTTGGCGAACCAGTCCAATGCGAGTCCTTCGAATGTGGTTATCATTAACTTGGCGGTGAATTCCGCAGAGAGGGCGTATAAGTTCATTATATTTGTGAAGCTAAAGATATAATCATCTGGGTCGGTGGTTCCATCATATCGGGGTAGTCTACCCGGGACCTGTCCGATGGATTGTGCCTCTTTTATTTCTCTGCAGAAGGGAGAACAGGCTGCAAGGCTCTCCTGGAGTTCCGTGGTTCGGGTCCACGGGTTTTGAACAGATCGTGGGCGTTGTTCGAGTCGCTCCTGCACCATCCTTTCGATTTCTCTTTCCGAGAATCGAGTCGGTCGTGGTCGATCTGGGATTGCATCATCTATGTTATCCTCGATAGGAATTATTGTACGTTCCTTGGGCCCACTGCGCCCCGCCTGTGGTTTTCTTTGTCCTGGTTTTCTTCGGGGATGGTTATCGGAAGGTTTGGAATTGCCCTGCTGCGGACTGTGTAGGGAGCACCGCTCGCTTGGCGGGCTGTCAGCTTGTTGAAATGCTTGATCGTTTTGCCTTGGCGCTCTTCGAGCAGGAGTTGCCCTGGCAGCCCTAACGTTTTGCGAAATTTGATCAAGTACGAGTAATTCTTCTGGAGAGAGTGATTTAAAGAGCATCGCTATTTGTCGCAGTTTCTCCTGAGCGCCCGGGAGAGGGACGGGGATCTCAGGGACTTCCGGCTCTTCCCGTATTGTACCGGGAAGACCTCCCTGGGTTTCCTGCTGACGGGGGTGGGTATCCTGCAAATTCTCGTTGACGTTGGGAGCGTTATTATCATTGTTGTCCTGTAGATCTTCAGATGTGTTATGACCGGTGGTTGTGTTACTTCTTGCTCCGATACGAGCGCTTTTCCTTGGGCGAGCCATGTGTCGATCGAATAATTAACCTACCCCCACGGTGGGCGCCAACTGATTTAACCAGATTTCGTCGGGTTAAAAGGAATCAGTGAATTTTGTGATATTGGGGGTTTTCAATATATGTATTTTATAGGGCTCTGTTACTTTATCCAGGATGGATCAATCTCAAGGAAGAGCAATATCCTAAGAACAAAAAGTAAATATTCAAACCAACACAGAAATAACACTGACATGAGGAAAAAACTCTTTTTCTTATTGAATAATAGTGAGTTGTGCAGATTATGCAGGATGCAATGGCGCATTTGCCTTGTGATTCAGAGTTGTTTAATACAATGATTGACTAGGTATTTATATCATACTAAACCTAGCGTTACAAGGAAATATAGTCCTAATAGGACTCGGCCCAAATATCCTTCTTGGGTCCGGAGTATAGTCTTCTAGTCGAAGAGAGCTGTATTTGGCCGAATCGATAAGATGATCCTGGACTGTCTGATTTGGTCGAATCGATCCCATGCTCTTGACTCGATCCGTACTATATGTAGGGTGCGAAATAGCCCCCATCATAACGTTAATTGACAAAGTCGATATTGTTGACCTTAAGGTTATATATATGTACATTGAGATTATTCGAAATCAAATCGATACTTGACTTAAAAGTAGTCATTAATTCAAAATTATTGACTATATAATTTATGTACATTGATGTTATTCACTATAACATCGATCGATTCTCGATTTGTGAAATTAATTAGGCAAAATCAACAATATTGTTGATCTTATGGTTATATGGTTATGTACATTGAAGTTATTTGAAATCAAATCAATATTTGGCTCGGAATTACTTAATTGATCCCTAATTCAAAATCGTTGACTATATATATGGTTATGCATAAAGATTATTCGCAATCAGATCGATCGATTCTCGATCTATAAAGTTAATTAACCAAAGTGGTTTAAATCGATGGAATTGATAGGAGTTGAGTTAAATCAATCAATGAGGGTTTCTATAGCTGAAATTTGTGAAAATACGGGTCAAATCAAAGAAATTTAGTGAAATCGATACAGAACAATATAATTAAATTAATTAAATTAAAAACGGTTTAAATCGATGAATTTGGTGGAAAATTAGCTAATTAAATCAATATCAATAAGGGTTTAAATCGATGAAATTTGTGAAAATACGGGTTACGTCGAAAAAGTTGATGAAAATTTAGTTAAATCGATTAATACGATTTAAATTAATCAAATTATTGCAAAAAAAATAAATAGATTAAATTAGAAAATGGTTTAAATCAATGAAATTGGGTGGATAAAGAGTTAAATAAATCAATAAGGAATTTAAATAGATAAATTTTATGAAAATATGAGTTAAATTAGTGAAAACATGGTTAAATGGATCAAGAATAGTCTAAATAAATCAAATATGGAAAAAACAAGGCGAAAAATATTTTAAATTTTTTAATAATTTCCGAGGGAATTGTTCCGTCGAAAATATTTATTTTTTTGTTTTTCATTTTCTAGAATACTTTCTGACGAATTAAATCCGTCAGAAAATAATTAATCATGTTTTTATTTTACTTTGAATTAGAAATTTATAGTACTTATTTATTTATTAATCAATATTTTCCTACGGATTAAATTCGTCGGAAGTATTAATCATTTTTTATTTTTTTTAAATTAGTTTCCGACGATTGATCAATTTTTTATTTTTTTCAAATTAGAAATTATTGACATTTTTATTTTTCTTCTAAATTAGTTTCCGACGGATTAAATCCGTCGGAAATTATTGCTAATTTTTAATTTTTTGTTCAAAATTAGCTTCCGACGGATTTAATCCATCGGAAATTATTGATCGGGTTTTATTTTTTTCAAATTAGTTTCCGACGGATTTAATCCGTCGGAAATTATTGATCAATTTTTATTTTTTTTTTCAAATTTCGCTTCCGACGGATTTAATCCGTCGGAAATTATTGATCGGTTTTTATTTTTTTTTTCAAATTAGTTTCCGACGGCTTTAATCCGTCGGAATTTTTTTTATTTATTATTTATTAAATTTTAATGTTTTGTTTCGATGGATTTTAACTTCCGTTAAATAATTCTCCGTCGGAAAATCCGTCGGAAGTTCCGACGGATGTTTTCCCGTCGGAAAATCCGTCGAAAATTCCGACGAACTTATGTCCGTCGAAAAATATCCGTCGGAAAATCCTGTTTTTCTTGTAGTGAATCTCGGGTACACAATTACGATTTTTATTTGAAATTCATATTTTTGTTTACACATATTTTAATTCATGATTTATGATAATACAGAAGATAAACTATGATGATGAATGATTCCATCAAGTCTCTAGAGGTGAATCAGAAAACATGGACAATTCGATTAAGACTTTGCGAATAGGAACCGAGACAAGATGTGCTAACTTACATCTTGAAAGTTATGTGGCATTTTTTTAAGATATCCGCGATTTCTCTCGATTTCTAATCCAATACACAAATTAATTGGTTCTGTCAAGCTAGCTAGCAAATTTTTCTATAAGAGTTAAGAAGATGATAATGATAGATGACGAAGTAAGTAATCAATTATATACTATTAAAATCATGAACATAACATATCAGAATATATTTTCACAATTTTTTGACTTTTGAATATACGATGAATTGAAGCATGAACTATTCAATATTATATTCTTCTAATCAAGCTTTTATTTTAATGTCAGGAACAAGAATCGGAACAGTTATATTTAATGATGATATCCAACTATTCAATTAAATACTCTTGCTCCACAAAACCTACATAATTAAAAATGGACATGTTCAAAGAGTAATCTTACATACTTCAATGCACACCCACATATTGAGTTGATCTTAAAGAAGTATTCAAAGGTGGAAGAAGCTTCAGAACCACATATTCTTACTACCAAAGTCTGCTACAAATTCATTGATTTTAAAAGCATTAATCCTAATATTCACGACAAGGAAGCAATTTGTATCATTAGATTTTTTTGATGAATTATATCATTTTTTTCACAATACTTAATTTTAAAAATAAAATTTTATATTTTTATATGTATAGATGTATAGATGTTTGTGGACTTATCAATAAAGTCAAACATATCATAACAACGACACCTTTTAAGGGAACATCAAAACATGTGAGATAAATTACATTATCGACGAAGAGTAATTTCATATCGCTATATAATTTTGTATTTATTATACTTCGTCAAAATTATGACTATAGCTATTTTGAAATATATATACTTTCTTTCTATGCATCTATAATTTTATTAGTTGATTGCTAATAGTCAATTATATCATACAATAGTTGTTATCAATTTTTCTATTCAAATTGTTTAAGAAAAACAATAATTAAAAAAAAATATACAAATTCTATGTACACAACTAATACTTTAATATTTAGAAATCAACCTTTGGTGGTTACTCTTTGGGATGATATGGCAATATATGAAGGAAATGAACTTCAACAATTTATCGAGAAAAGACCAAAAGTTATCATTGCAAAAGTTACAACAAAAAATATTTAGGTAAAATTTTATCATATGACGTTATAGCATTATTCTCTTCTTTTTAATAAATATTATATTCTAATCTGTGTATTTGGTTTAGGTTAGGTGCAATTAGTAGTTACAAACAACATCGGCATCAATAATGCAAATAAATTCAATATCTGAAGAAGTTTTAGACATCCATAATTGGTAAATGAAAAAAAAAAATTACATTATCCATTCATTTAATATTAAGAATTAAAAATACATAATTTTTGAAATATGCAGGTTATATATGCCACGTGATCCGCTGAAAATACAAAGAACTCACAGTAAAACAAGGAATAAAAAAGACAATGGAAGTAACTTTGGAAGATATATTACTTGACATTGATTTACATCCTAAGATATTTCTTTTTCAGATAACAAATTTCTTCTATATTATATTAGCAAAACAAGTCTAATGTCAAATATACTTTATTTTGCAGGACGAGTATTTCTCTTTTAAGGGAATGGTTGACAAGGTAAAAAAATATATCATCATTGTGCTATGATTAGTGCGATAAATGCTATTCTTCAGTTTTCAAAGTTGAAGATAACATAGTTTGCAAAAGGTGCATCAATGAAGAAATAGAAACAACACCAAGGTTCTAACACATCTACCGATATTTACTATATATGGCAAGTGTTATTTCTTATAATATATAATTTTAAACGCTAGCTAATTAATTACAGATATAGAATGGTTCTAAATGTCGTACAAGGAGATGACAATGTTCGAATCACATTGTTCGAGGATGCAGCTATACTATATATTAGATGTCCTCCACAAGAATACATAAGATCCATCGATGAGGTACTTTTATATATATATATATATATATATATATATATATATATATATATATATATATATATATATATATATATATTAATTAAAATCAGTTCTTTTCTTGAAATATGTAATATTCATAAATTAATAATGTGTTAATATTTTTTAAGGGAGAAGATAAATCCAATTATTACAAGAGATTAAGCTTGCATTCTAAAGACGAATATATTTTAATGATTATCCCATCAAAAATACAAACAACAAATGGACAACTTAATCTTGTAGCGGATGCAATAGAGAAGATGCAACCAATATTGCATGAAACAGAAAATACAAATTATAGAGCAACATGTGACCATCAAGAGACAAATGAGGCAACTGACGATGATATACCAAATGACATCAATGCAAAAGAAGTTGTGATCAGTCGAAAAAATATTGTAATAAAGAAAAGGCGAATCACAAAAAAAAAAAAAAAAGGAAAGAAAAGAAAAATGAAGACTACATTCCTACTGAAATTTTAATGAAAGCTCAAGATGTTGATGACACTACTAAGGACACCAATGTAAAAAAAGTTCTGAAAGATGTACAAACTACTGAAAAAAGAAAAGACAAATAACAAAAAAGAAAAAATATGACTACATCCCCACTGAAATTCCAAATGACGCTCAAGATGACGATGACACAACAAAGGACATCAATGGAAAGAAGGTTATAATCGATGTAGAAACTACTGAAAGAAAGAAAAGATGAATCACAAAGAAGACTTTATCCTGATTGAAATTTTGAGTGACGAATAGACACTTAGTAAATTAAAGACAAAAGAAAAATAATGTGGTCAAATCACATGAAAAGATATCATTTCGAAATATCAAGGTAAAAAAATAAAAAAATTGATGTTATTCGGTCGTTCAAATGGTATTATTAAAATAATATTATGTAGACAAGTAGTTTTAGGAAAAAATACTTGGTAATTATAGTTTTTTTTTTTTAGTTTTCAAGTTTTGGTATTAGTTATTAATGATCTCAACTTTACTTCAAAATATATTAAATAAAGTTATTTTATAAAAAAGTTATGTAATTCAATTACATGATAATATGATGAAATGTAATATTATATAATATATATATATATATATATATATATATATATATATATATATATATATATATAATGGAATTAATATAGAAAATTAGTTAATCACATGCAACGCACGTGTACCTTTCTAGTTTTATTAAATAAATGATACAAATAGGGTGCACAGTGTTGTAAATCGATCAAACTATGCCAACACCGAATTTCGATATGAATCGAATATCTAATCAAATATTTAGTTCAATATTCGATACATATATCAATATTGGCTACAATTTTCACTAGTTCTTATTAGAAATAGAAACAAAAGAATAGTTAGGCCTATAGATCAGTTGAGGCAAAATGGTAACTAGGTCCAATCATATAAACCTAATCGAACGGGCCTAAGCTCGGCCCAATTGGTGAACAAGTTCAAGCCTATGACTTATGAGCATAACCAGATGGGCTTAAGATTAAGTCTTGATCTTATTATATTTAGCCCAAATAAGGAGAATATATTCTGGAATCGATGTGATCATGTGAACGTTTGTAAATATCGATTTTTACGAAAATTATAATGCAGGAAAGATTGATAATTAACAGTACTATTTTTCTTTATTTTATAATTATTATTTTGTAGTGTTTGAACTTTCAATTGAAAATAATACATCAAGATGTTTATATACAATACGTTGTATTTTTTTATTTGTTTGTTTGTTGATAATACGTTATATATTAATTAAATATGTTGAAATTGAAAGTAGACATGAAAATATATCATGTGGTACAAAATTTGTATTTTCGTATTCAATTGTACAAAAGTTTTAAGTTGGCCTATTCTATGATATCAAAAAAGCAAATTTCCCTATTTTGAAAGGTTGAATATAAGTTTAACATCAATCATACCATTAAAGATGGTCTTAGACCATCTCCAATCGAGCCGGCAATCGGGCATGAGGAGGGGTTACCGACTTGGTTCGGTTGGAGACGGAGGCAGGGGGCAGGGGACGTCGGGCATGCTGGCAATGGTAGCCTGCCTGCTTGCCGGCTGGAAAATGCGCTGGGTTTCAAATTTGCTTTTTGCTTTTTTTTTTTTATAACAAAATTTAATTTTAGGGGCCAATTATTAAATACAAAATGTTTTAGGGGAAGAATATTAAATAATAAAAACTGTATTAGGGGCAGAATATTAATTTAAATAAACTATTTTGAAGTATTGATAAAAAAAAGGGCAAAACATTCCGGCTAACTCATGAACTCCGACCATGTCCTGTCGATCGAGTGGCAACCATGCATATAATTGATAGAATAGTGTCCTGCAAGCCAACTATTTGGCTGCATTTAAGGACCATTCAATTGGATTAATAAATGCATTTTATTATTATATGGTCATCTTTATCTTATGTAATAATTATCTACGCATAAGGATAGAAGTCCTTAGATCACAGGGCTATGGGACAACCCGTGGACTGATCTCCAAGGCCGTGATCTAGAACATATTCAAGAGTCGTAGAATCCAATCGAGATAGGACATCATTGGATTCGGTTAGACTCTCACTATTGTGTATACTCCGATGAACTGGAGGACGCTGGGGTCCACGAGCGTGACTGGGATAGTCGATACACATAAGTGGGTGGCTTGCTAGGATGGCAAGCGCACTGAATACCCCAATTAGGAAATAACTCACCATGGAAGCGGTAGTCGCATATCGGGGTTGAAGTTATTCCAAATTTATAATAGTATACGAGGAACGATCCCTAACTACTTGAGGTGATAGGGTTTATCTGGTGCGAGAACGTCTATGCTTTGATATGAGTTCCGACTGACTGGGGATCGCCAGAAAGTCTCTGTGGACTCATATTGGGTATAGAGGAACTCGTATGCAGATTCATATCATCAACAAAGGATCCATTGACCCGACTTGATAGGTTGGGAAATTCTCCTATGGATTTCTGTGAGAAATTAATTCTGGTAAAATCCTCGGCCGAGGTATCTGACGGCTTTATGTAAGTAGCTCATAAAGGTTAAGTCAAAGAGAATTATTTCGAGACCAGAGTGCATAAGGTCAAGACAAAAGAAAAGGGAATCCGATGAAAGACCATGCCCTTAAGTCTTGATTGGGAGATTGTTCGATGGAGAGATTATGTCGTATATGGTAATTGTAAATGATGAAAGGTTCGCTGAATTAATTCACCAGTGATTGGGCTCCATGGGCTTGTGGCCAGACATCGACCGTGGAGTGTGGGAGAATTCCTAAATTGGCAGGGGTGCTAATTTTGGAATGGTCAGTCGACAGAGTGTTCGACTGATTTAAAGTATTTAATACTTGAATAATTAAATTAATATTTAATTATAACCCACGGCCAATTATGTGGTGAACCTATGGGGGCATACACAATACACATAAAGCGAAAGCGAAGAAAAGGAAACAACTTGGTCGACCGAATCGACTGGGTCGATTGGGTCGACTGGGTCTGAAAAATCGACTGGGTCGATTGGTGACTGGGTCGACTGGGTCGACCCAATTGGAACAAATTGGATCCGATTGGAATTGGATCAAGATTATAAATTAAATTGTAATTTAATTTATGAGTTAATTAATTAAGTTGGATTTAATTAATTATAGAAAGATTTAATTAAATAGACTTGGAGTCTAATTTAATTAATTGGGAGAGTAATTAATTAATTGGGCTATTTAATTGGGAGATTAAATAAAGCCTGGTCAAAATTAATTAAGTGGGCCATGAATTAATTAGAAGACTAAGTCTTCTAATCAAATAGGGCCATGGCCCATGTAGGAGACTTGGAGTCCTAATCCTAGGAGGATTAGGTTAATGAGATAACTATAAATAAGAGACTAGGTCTCATATCTCATATACAATTTTCAAGAGCCAAAAAGTCAAGTCAAGAAAAACTCTCCCTCTCCTATCCCTAGTGAAATCGACCAACACCTTTTCTTCCTTAGGAAGAATTTTTCGATTTCATTCTTGTTCCAAGCTCGTTTCCTAAATCCTAGACCTTAGTATATCTTGTGTTCTAGCCGATCAAGATATATTATATTTCGTGTAATTGTGGTGTATCAACCCATAGAGGCGCAACACGTGGGGCGCTGCTGCAGGGCTTAGGATCGACCAACTTGAGGGAGGAACTTGACTTCGTCTGCTAATTGGGATTTGCAAGGAGACAGGTATAACGTGTAACTAATTATACTGTCGTTTATTTAATATTCATATATATACAACTAGAGTAGTATCCTGGCAAGATTCCGTAAGAGGTCCTAAAAATTATTAAATTCCGCTGTGCCTAGGGCTGTTTATCTTACCGAATCCCAACAATAATAAAATATAACAATACATGAATGAGCATAGTTTAACCAAATATATATAGTCTGATCCGATACTTGAAATTAAAACATGCACGATGCACCACTAATTTATCTATACATCCTTGTTTAGATCAACAACCACAACACCAATGTTATCACTACTTCCACGAGCCAAGGCGAGTCGAGTGAGCAGCGTTGCTGCAGAAGCACTCCGTGAGGTGATCAACTCGGGACCTTCCTTTTTCATGCAGTCACGGACAACATGACATGCCATCTTGCTCGATATCACGTCCCATAATCCATCACTTGCGAGTATCAAAAACTCGTCCTCTGAATCCCTTCTTTCGATAAGGACTTCTGGCTCCGATATCACATATGGTTTTAGGTACTGGTCGCCTGCAACAATATATATATATATATATATATATATATATTAATATATATACATATTTTTAGCTAGCACTCAAGCAAAAATGTATGAATTTTTTTAAAGATCTAGTTACCTATTGCTCGAGTCATATCCAAAACCCCTTCAACTCGTGCAATATCGAGGTTCACTATACTTCCTCCAGCCACTTTAATCCTCACCCTTTCATCCGCTCTATTTGCAGGCTGAATACATATACTCACTATGAATTTTAGAAAAAACTGTCCACAAACAAAATTTCATTCCAATAAATTAGCTAATTAAGTAATGACCCATTTCGCATTAGATTTTGGATTCAAAGTTCCAAATTTAATTTGAGATACGTGACCCGGATACCAAATGTTGAAACTAAAACCCCAAATAGTTACGTACGTTATGATCGAAGGAGAGCGGAACAAGACTCCCCCCGCGGAAAAGGACGGCGCGTGAATCTCCACAATTTGCCACGACGATATGTTCTTGAGTCAGAACCACAGCCACGGCAGTGGAGCCAGATTGGAGCACCTCTCTGCGGTCAACGCAGCTGCAGCGAAAATCCGGAGTCCCGCAGCAGCTGCACGTTTGCAGCGCCAACAACTCTGTCCTGGAAAAACAACGGCGAAACACCCTCTTCCACGCCCACCGTAGCACTGCCTCGTCCATGATGTATATCGGTCCCACATGCTTTTCCAACCCCATAACTTCTTCCTCCAAGATTGAATGCATGTTCTGCTTGCACATTATAGCAAACTGCATGCACCGGCGCGGCCAATTAATTTTTCATTTTAAAACTTCTGTTGGCAAATTTAATTTTTTGATCCGGTGATCGAACTCGGCATATATAATTCATCCAACATAAAATGCAATCCAACATAAAATGCAATTGTATTGTTTAATCACTCTCTTATGAACTAAAAGAAAAACTTTAATATTTTGGTGCACTTGTTAAGTTAAATACATAAAAATGTATGAGTCATCCGATCCGATCCGATCCCTATAGTTATATTAAATAGATTTAATCCGTTTATATATAAACGAAAATTAATCTTTTCAAATTAAGTGCATGCATTTGTCATGTGAATGACTTAGTTAATTAAATACGACCAAATTAATTAAACTGATTTGTTCAAATTAATTAAAATGATCCTTTTTTTAATAATTAATTAATGATGTAGTATGTAATTAATGTAAATTAAGAGGAGATGGGAAAGTACGTGAGCTCCTCCATGACCATCAAAAACTCCGAAAAAATGCAGCGGAAGGTGGTGATTAATAGGCGGCGAGCATAGATTGGTCTTAACCGAAATGGCGTCTTCCATTTTGGATCGCCGGCCCACGAAGGCCACCGCCCCAACTCTTCTCCTCATCTCCTCCAGCGCCGCCATACCACCACAGATCTGCTTCTCCTCATTACTACCATCCTGTTGTGGGGTTTGCGCAATTGAACCCCTAGATGGTAAGACATGGCCATTGGCGGGAAGCACTGATTCCCGCCTCGCCTGAATCCTCAACCGCCGCTTCTCCTTGCACCCGTCATCTTGAGTGCTTGCCATATATATATATATATATATAGAGAGAGAGAGAGAGATATATATACTTTGTATATAATTGTATAGTAGCTAGCTACACAGCAAGGAGTACTACTGAATGAATGGTGTGTAGCTTTATAGGTGGGTACATTTCCATTCACACTTTACATACAAACAAAAGCAACAACACTACCTAACCACCGGCCCGTTCACATCACATACAAACAAAATTTACACCACACTACCCATGTGTTCATTAGTAACGGCCGGAGTGCTTTTTACAAAAAAGTAAATTTAAAGTGATTGAATTCTGGAAACATTGCACTGCTACGTGGTAATTTGATACATACATTTGTAACTCATGTTCAAGAATCGCTCGCCAGCTCTGATAATACCTGCCCGGTCCATTCCGACGGACTTATTTGGCTGCCCGACTCCCAATTATATATTTCTATTCCTATCCCTATTCTTAATTTGCCTTTATTATTCTGGTACCTAACATTTATTTATTTTTCAACTCTCTATTTTGGGTCCAGAATTATATTGATGAGAGTTTGGATCCACCTTGCGTACATGGCAGGAGAATTTGAGGGACATGCATTTGCATGCGGCTAATGTTGGAGAACAACTTAATTTATCACAGATTATTTCATACAACCGCCGCGATCGACAATTTTTATGTAATATGGTTGAATGATATGTTCGATTATTTTTTCAAGTGATATGTTATTAATTTTTCAAATTGGGTTTGATCGAACTCAAAGTACCTACATTACAAGTCCTGTAATACATTTGTTTTGCAATTGGATAAAATTTTTAGGAGAGTTTAGGGCATCTCTAACGACTAGTGGGGAGATGCCCCAGAGGGAAAATTTTTAGGGGAGTTTAGGGAGAAATTTTTTTCATCTCTAATGACTAGGGGGGGGGGGGAGAGGGTATACGGACTAGAGGGACCCTGGAGGGACCTTGAAGGGAGCTTCTCCCATCCAAGCCCCCTCTCTCACATGCTATTTTTTTTTTTTTTTTGTGATTTTGTTTTGTTTTATTTGGTTCTTTTTTTTATCTTTATTTAAAAATAAAAAGTTTCTAAAATTTGTATATTATTTGTAGATAATTATTTCTAATTATAAAAATATAACTTTCATTTCATTAAACTAACACTATTATTTTAATATTGATTTGTTTTAATAATTTTGAGGTTGTATTTATCACCCAAAAATAATTCTTTTTCTAAAAAATTTAAAATAATATGATATAATCATGAAATCATGTTTGACTAAAACATAGATGAATATGGCGGAGATGGTGAATTTTCTTATATGAATTAATTTAAAATTTGATATAATTTTTTATTTTCTAAGTTTTCTAATGTACTTTTGATTTTATTTTAATGTTAATTTTAAATTTGTTTTTGGTGCAGTAGTAATAATAATCATAATAATAATGGAGAAGGATAAAATTTATTATTAAATAGGTTTGATAGAATGAATCATTAGAGATGACTAAAAAACTAGGGAGAGAGGAAGAGGGAGGGGGAGAGGGAGAGGGTATTCCCTCTCGGAGTCATTAGAGATGCTCTAATCAATCACAAAATAAGTACAATATTATTGCTCAGTATTTGGATGAGTTTGGTCAAGTCGGACTTGGACGAGAATTTTCATACACAAGTATACAAAATAGCACTTTCCCATTTGAACTTAAAGTGAAGTTGTAGTTTCACCCATAAACTTCAGTTCTTTGCATTGTCCACCCTGAACTTACAAAATAGCATCCAAAAGATGAAAATGGAAACTAGTACTTACTTGTCGGTAGGCGGAGTGAGCAAGCGTGTTTATTCTTGTTGGATGAGAGGGAAGTCCTAGCTTTCTAGATTCGCTGCGGCTTACGTCATTACTTCCTATTATAATTGTCGTCACTTTAATCCAGGAACTCTTAAATGTATTTTTCGTACGTCATTGCTTTCCATTGGAATTGTCATCACGTCAATCCACGAATTCCTAATTTGTTTTTCATATGTCATTGTTTTCCATTGTAACTGTCATTATGTCAATCCTCGAACTCTTAATATGTTTTTCGTACGAAATTTATTTGTCTAAAAGAAGAAAAGCCTACAAAATAGGGTCTCAAAGGGTCCTTCCAATATATAGCACATCGTTCTAGAGATGATGTAATGTGAATAACGAGTGATATTTATTCTAATTAGAAAAGTGCACATGCATGTGTAGCACGTGATTAACTAGTTTCCTAAGTTAGTTGAATCATAGAAGTACTAATTTTTCATCATAATATGGTCTTAATGACACACTAAAAAAAAATTACTAAGTCATTTTAGTTATTACTATGTAGTTACCAAGAATTAAAATTTTTATCATAAATACCTAAAACAAAAACTTGAAAAAAAAAACGAACTATAATTATTACGTAGTTATAACTTAAAACTACATGTCTACGTAACTATTATTCTAAACTACCATTTGCAAAAATGGACAAAATCAATTATTTTCTTCATTAACTTTGATATTTCCATCTAAAGTAGTTTTCACAAGTATAATCCATTTTTTTTAATTGATTTCATCAGTTTTGTTGATTATAAATGGTTTTTATTAAGTTCATCAATTTTCAATTACTAGAAAAATGCACACGCGTTGCTCGTGTTTAATTAATACTATTGATTTTTTTTCTTACAGTACGATGCACAAATATATTATAAATGTAGATAGTAACAGAAAAATTGAATGTATCACAAAATTATACAAATAGAAATATTATAATAATTATAAAGTATTATACATAGCTTTATTTTCTATATAATTCATTTTATCAAAAACTATATTCTAGTTATGCCTTGTGATTTCTAATTTCACTATTGTTTTTAAGTTTATTTTGCCTGTGAAACATTTTAGTTAGAATTGTATAATGTTACGTCTTTTAACTTCTAATGTCTCATAATCTAACTATACTTCTTAGAGTTTTTTTTAGCTTTTTAAAATCACATAGGGGTATTTTAGTCCGCACAAAAAAGTTCAAAAAATATTCATGTTTTTATAATAGTAGAGATAGAGATAGAGATATGTCTAATCTATTTTTAACCAATTTAACTCGTTTTTACCAATTTTGTCAACTAAACATATTTTATAGATTTAAACCACTTCTACACTAATTTTACCATTTTTTTTGTTATTTTAACATGTTATTTTATCAATTTCACCTGCTTTTACATTGAATTTACCATTATTTCATGTAAATTTAACCCGTTCTTTAGCCAATTTCACCTATATTTTGTGGTTTATCTCATTTGTTAATCAATTCACTCATTAACTCCGGTTTAACCCAATTTAATTTGATCGTGCTTATTTACCTATTTTCTTGAGTAATTCACATAGTTTTGTTAATTTAACTCATTTTTTTGTTCTTGTTCTTTCATCAATTTGATCCATTTTTTGTTTTCCCGTGTGTAGCTGATATCATTCATTTTTTTATCGATTTACTCGTGTTTTGCTGGTGTAACCCATTGTTTTGTCGATTGAAATATTTTTTGTTGCTTTTATTAGTTTTTCGTTGATCTAACCCATTTTTCCATTATTTCACCATTTTTTATCATATATTTTTTAATCAAATTTTACCTGTTTTCACCAGTTTTAGACATTTATATGTTTTGACTTTTTTAACCAGTTATAAGTTTTTAAGTTAACTTCATAATACTTTAGTTTATTTAAAGAGGACAAACGTGGCTAACTTTTTTAGATTCTTTAATGTCTTTTATGTTCTTTAATAATTGATAATTTTTTAAGAATTGTCCAAAGAAATATAATGAAGATTATACATATCACTTTGTAACGAAAAATATCTAAGTGTAATGACATGCGATCTATCACAACAACTAAATGTATGTGAGTAATCACACGGACTTGATGTATTAACTATCACATGCAATTGTATATCGTCTTGTAAGTGGAGTTAATGATAATTTAATCCCTGTTATATTCATAATGTTTAATTTAATTCTTTATGATATGAAAATGAGTAGTTTACCCCCTATAATCTCATAAAAGTTTAATATCGTTTTCCTGATAATTTTATAAATGACGCTTTACCCCCCTCCCCCCTTGTGTTATGAGAATGTGTCAGTTTAACCCCATATATTATGATAAATGTGACAGTTTATTCTCGTGTGTTTTAATAAATGTGGTAAGTTACCCCCCTATATTATACAAATGTTTTTCATGCACTCTCTCAATTTCGACAAGTGAGTTATACTCTTTAGCTGAAGGAGGTAAATTGCTTCTTTAATATTTTCTCAGGATGGTAAAATATGTTTTTTTTGTAAAATTACGGGTGATAAATTGAATATTATAAATTTCACATTAACTCTTTGTGAATAATACACCCAATTTTAGAAGAATGGCCAAGCATAACACATTTATTTCTTAATTGAATGCATGGACAATGTTGCATGATGCTTAGACTAAAATTTTCCTAATCATATAATCCTTAGATCGGGGCTTCTAGGGTGCGGGCACCGTAACTCGCACTCACATGCGGGATGACCCTGAAATGATGCCATGTGGCGTGCGTAACTAGTATGTGACTCGGCGAGTTGACTCGGTCTGTAAATAGACCCTTTTACCCATTTTTTTTTAAATTTAATTAAAAGTTTAGATAATCTTCAATTAATAAAAGACATTTATAACATTTGAATCAAAATAATTAAAACTAAAAACAAATTGACCCTTATGTTCCATGATATTACGAATTGAATTATTTTGTTTCTAAAAATTAAAAAACCACATATGATGTAAAAAGACCACTTTAGCCCCAATTTTGATAATAATTGACTTTGACAATTTTGCAAATTGACCCCCATGTTTTGCGATTTTACGTATTGAATTATTTTACTTCTAAAAAAATTTAAAAAAATCGTCTGTCTTATAAAAAGACTGTTTTACCCCAAATGTAGATAATAATTGACTTTGAAAATTTTGCCAATTGACCCCTATATTTTGCGATTTTACGAATATAATTATTTTGCTTCTAAAAAATTAAAAAAAATCGTCTGTCATATAAAAAGACTGCTTAACCCCCAGTTTAGATAATAATTGACTTTGACGATTTTGCAAATTGACCCCTATATTTTGCGATTTTACGAATTGAATTATTTTGCTTCTAAAAATCAAATAAAAAATCGCCTATGATATAAAAAGACCGTTTTATCCCCAACTTTGATAATAATTGACTTTGACAATTTTGCAAATTGACCCATATGTTTTGCGATTTTACGAATTGAATTATTTTGCTTCTAAAAAAATATAAAAAAAAAATCGTCTGTCATATAAAAAAGACCGCTTTGCCCCCAATTTAGTTAATAATTGACTTAGACAATTTCACCAATTGACCCCTATGTTTTCCGATTTTACGAATTGAATTATTTTGCTTCTGAAAAAAAAAAAACTGTCTGTCATATAAAAAAGACCGCTTTCCCCCAATTTTGATAATAATTGTCTTTGACAATTTTGCAAATTGACCCCTATGTTTTGCGATTTTACGAATTGAATTATTTTGCTTCTAAAAAATATAAAAAAATTGCCTACTATATAAAAAAGACCGCTTTACCCCCAATTTAGATAATAATTGACTTTGATAATTTTGCCAATTGACCCCTATATTTTCCGATTTTACGAATCGAATTATTTTGCTTCTGAAAAAAAAAAAAAAACCGCCTATCATATAAAAAAGACCGCTTTACCCCCAATTTTGATAATAATTGACTGACAATTTTGTAAATTGACCCCTATATTTTGCGATTTTACGAATTAAATTATATTGCTTCTAAAAACAAAACAAAAAAAAGAACGCCTCTCATATAAAAAGACCGCTTTACCCCCAATTTTGATAATAATTGACTTCGACAATTTTGCAAATTGACTCCTATATTTTAGATTTTACGAATTGAATTATTTTGCTTACAAAAAAACAAAAAAAAAATGTCTGTCATATAAAATAGACCGCTTTACCCCCAATTTAGATAATAATTGACTTTCACAATTTTGCAAATTGACCCCTATATTTTCCGATTTTATGAATTGAATTATTTATATGAAAGGCGGTTTTATTTTTTGGTTTTTTAAGAAGCAAAATAATTCAATTCGTAAAATTGGAAAATATAGGGGTCAATTTGCAAGATTGTCAAAGTCAATTCTTACCAAAAGTGGGGGTAGAGCGGTCTTTTTTATATGACATGCATTTTTTTTGTTTTTTTAGAACCAAAATAATTCAATTCATAAAATTGCAAAATATAGGGGTCAATTTGCAAAATTGTCAAAGTCAATTATTGTCTAAATTGGGGGTAAAGATGTCGTTTTTATTTGAGAGGCGGATTTTTTTTTGTTTTGTTTTTCTAGAAGCAAAATAATTCGATTCGTAAAATCGGAAATTATAGGGATCAATTTGCAAAACTGTCAAAGTCAATTATTATCAAAAGAGGGGATAAAGCGGCCTTTTTTATGACATGTGGTTTTTATTTTTTTTTAGAATCAAAATAATTCAATTCGTAAAATCGAAAAACATAGGGGTCAATTTGCAAAATAGTCAAAGTCAATTATTATCAAAATTGGGGGTAAAGCGGTCTTTTTTATATTAGAGGCATTTTATTTTTATTTTTTAGAAGCAAAATAATTCAATTCGTAAAATAGGAAAACATAGGGGTCAATTTGCAAAATTGTCAAAATCAATTATTATCAAAACTGGGGGTAAAACGGTCTTTTTTATATGATAGGAGGATTTTTATTTATTTTTTTAGAAGCAAAATAATTCGATTCGTAAAATCGCAAAGCATAGGGGTCAATTTGCAAAATTATCAAAGTCAATTATTATCAAAATTGGGGGTAAAGTTGTCTTTTTTATATTAGAGGCGTTTTTATTTTTATTTTTTAGAAGCAAAATAATTCAATTCGTAAAATCGGAAAACATTGGGGTCAATTTGCAAAATTGTAAAAGTCAATTATTATCAAAATTTCGGGTAAATCGGTCTTTTTTATATGATAGGCGGTTTTTTTTGTTTTTTTAGAGGCAAAATAATTCAATTTGTAAAATCGCAAAACATATGGGTCAATTTGCAAAATTGTCATAGTCAATTATTATCAAAATTGAGGGTAAAGCGGTCTTTTTATATTAGAGGCATTTTTTTTTTTTTTTTAGAAGAAAAATAATTCAATTCGTAAAATAAGAAAACATAAGGGTCAGTTTGCAAAATTTTCAAAGTCAATTATTATCAAAATTGGGGGTAAAGCAGTCTTTTTTATATGACAGGCGGTTTTTTGTTTTTTCAGAGGCAAAATAATTCAATTCATAAAATCGTAAAATATAGGGGTCAATTTACAAAATTGTCAAAGTCAATTATTATAAAATTGGGGGTAAAACGGTCTTTTTTATATAAGAGGCGTTTTATTTTTTATTTTTTTAGAAGCAAAATAATTCAGTTCGTAAAATCGAAAAACATAGGGGTCAATTTGCAAAATTGTCAAAGTCAATAATTTTCAAAATTGGTGGTAAAGCGATCTTTTTATATGACAGGCGGTTTTTTTTATATTTTTTTAGAAGCAAAATAATTCAATTTGTAAAATCGCGGAACATTGGGGTCAATTTGCAAAATTGTCAAACTCAATTATTGTCAAATTTGGGGGTAAGGAGGTCTTTTTATATGAAACGAGGTGGCCATTATATTTTGTAGAAGCAAAATAATTCAATCCGTAAAATCGCGGAACATAGTGGTCAATTTGCAAAATTGTCAAACTCAATTATTATCAAATTTGGGGGTAACGAGGCCTTTTTACATGAAACGAGGTGGCCTTTATATTTTTTAGAAGCAAAATAATTCAATCCGTAAAAACGCGAAACATAGGGGTCAATTTGCAAAATTGTCAAACTCAATTATTATCAAATTTGGGGGTAACGAGGTCTTTTTATATGAAAGGAGGTTTTTTTATATTTTTTTAGAAGCTAAATAATTAAATTCGTAAAATCGCGGAACATTGTGGTCAATTTGCAAAATTGTCAAACTCATAAGATGGGGTAAAGTGGTAATTTCATATACTGGCCGATTTTTTTATTTTTTTTAAATTTAATTAAAAGGGTAAATTAGATATTGTAAATTAATTAAAGTCAACAATTACCAATTGACTTTGACCAAGTTACATAATCAACGGTCCAGATTAATCTGAGCCAAATGAACGGCATGATTAACCTTCCCGCATGTGAGGGCGTAACTCGGGCGCCCGCACCCTAGAAAAATCCTCCTTAGATATGGAAATATATATTGTCCTGATCCTTTTGGGTTTAGTTAGATGCAATAATATAAAGAATTTTGATTTTTGCTTACATATCATTGTTTGTTTGCAGAAATTAACTTCTGATTTTTAAGAAAGTACTTCTAACTGCAAAAGCTAAAAACAATCTTGTTCTTGTTTCTTTTCATCTTAAAAAAATCAGTTTCAGAAACTCAGATGAAAAACAACAAAATTGACTGAAAACGGGCTGGATTTAATGAAAATCCAAGCGGGTCGGGTCCTGGTCCAATAAACATTGATGATCGGGCTTGGCATGGTCCAAGTCTATGTTGAGTCTGTCCAACAAGAACAATAACAACGTGAGGCCCTGAAAGAATCCAGGTCCAAACCCTTCTTAACCCTTAATATGTTAGAACATAAGTAATAATATTCATATATTTTAATAAAAGAGAAAAAACTCATGCGTTTAGGCTATATGTTTTATTCTCATCTATTCTATATCTATATCTATATTCTATATAGTCTATATATTCTATATATCTTCTATACATATATATATATTCATATAAAAGTACGAGTTCAGAAAATAGAATTTCTTGAATTTTTTGTGAAGACTAATATACCCCTACTTAAATTTTATTATTAATAGCAAAGTAGAAAGAAGAAAAACTTAAAGATTCATATTTCTACATAAACATTACTACTTGAAAAGATATATCTTAAGAGATCCTTATCTTATTAAATTTCAAAGTACATATCCAACATAAAAGCCATTTAGTATATTTTAATCAGCAATTGAAAATCTATCAAAACCAAAAGAATCGACATAAATGGACTATTAGTATAAAATAATAGTTTTGGAGATTAATCAAAAAAGTTAACAATGGTGATGCATCAGCTATACATACAAAGTCAGCTTTGTTATTACATATAATAAAGTCAAGTTTTATTTTTCTAAAAATTTAAACTATGCCTCTCGATAATCTATTTTGTATTTTGTGTATGACATATGTAATACGACAACGAAATTTGAATCAAATGAAAAGAAAATATGCTAGTCAAAGTTCTCTAGAGAAATAAAAGTTTATTGAAAAACTTAAGAGGTCTAAGATTACCAGGAACGAGCAAGAGATAATTAATGAACAAAATCAAAAAAATTATGAAACTATTTTAGAAAATTATTCAAGGTTTGTTTCATAATCTATGAATGTTGTGAATATGTTTTTGTGTTGTGTTTATGTTGGTCAGTATTGGAGAAGGTTTTGAAGATGACAAAAAGGCCATAATGGTTTTGAAGATCAAAAGGTTAAGTCATCAACTAAGAACAGCTTAGTGAATCCTATCTCAAGGTCTTGAAGCGAAGTAACCGAATCAGCAGAGTGGGATATCAGATTGGTTATCATCAACCGAGTCAAGATAGATGTGTTCATTCTTGAATCAGCCGAGTAGCCATCAGCCGAGTGATCATCAGGAGAGTGGTCATCAGCCGAGCGTTCCCATCAGCGAAGTGAAGTCGGTAAAGTAAGCTTATCAACGGTAACCAGCTGAGTGCATTAAATACGACTGGACATAAAGTGAACATCCGTACAACAGAGTGTACATAAGACAGTCTGCAAAAGCAAAAGCTGCCGTCAGAGAAAAAGACAGTTGCTCAGGGTTAAAGAGTAATTTCGCCTTCCTTCAAACGGCAGAAATTCAAATCCGTAGTATAAATAGAAGACTAACTGGAGATCTGAAAATGAGACTTGCACAATTCAAGATCACATCTTAAGAGCGAGATCCATCAGTTGAGTCGTCTGATCACAAGCGAAGTCATTTGTTGACAGAGCTAAAATCGTTGATGAACAGAGATCAAACTCTTGTCTGTCTGAGTGACATTCAACTATAAGAGAAGAAGTTTATATCCATCTTTGTGAGTGATATAACTTCGTAGTATAGTTCTTCTGAGTGATTTCCTATACTGAGTGTTGCGAGGAGTTGTTATCCATCTTTGTGAAGTGATAAAACTCTGTAGAATAAGCTTTCTTTGTGATTTCCTATTGCGCACTTGTGGCCATTTCATTTGTTGTTTGGCGCAAGCATTGTATACTGATTACTTTGTGTTTTCTAGTATAACCCAAGATCTGTGTTACTTGGAAGAGTGGACTAAATGATTTTTATCCATATAACCACTATAAAAATTATGTGTGTTTGATTCATAGTTTCTTTACCTTGTTTACTTTAAAAAAGAACTCAAACATACGAACTGAACCAAAAGATTTTAAAATTGAGTTGTAAAAACTGGGGATAAAATCTTTTGAGTGAGAAAACTTAAAGAGGAACAGATTGGTTGAAAAACACTTGATAAATCCGCTGTCAACTAGTTTCTAAACCTCTGATAATTCATCTGAATCAGCTGAGTGAAATCAGATGAGTGGTCAACTCTGCTGCTCAAAGCTTTATGCGAGAACAGCTTAGTAGTCTTACAAATTCTAGATCAGCTTAGTCTGCTGACAGAAAAAGTTTTAAAGTTTATGAGATCTATTTACCCCCCCCCCCCCTCCTAGATCTCACTAACCACTTTTGGGACCAACAAGTGGTATCAGAGCAGGTTGGTTCATCTGATCCTCTGCCTGATCAAACGAACTTGATCCAAGGTGTGTTTTTCAAATTTTTCAAAAAGAGTGCATATTTTGAAAATCAAAAACTTTTTGAAAAATGGATGTCATAAGCCATGTTCCTCACATTGGCCTGATGGACTTTGAAAGCTGGAAAATCAGAATGGAAATCCTTCTTGCCGCTTACGACGACAACATGCAACATGCTTACTTGTTTTTACAAAAGGACCATTCAGGTTTCAGAAGACTGTGAAGGTTGCTGGCCAACCAGATCAGATAGTTGACAAAAAGCTGGATGAGCTGACTCCCAAAGAAGTCAAGTTAGTAAACCTTGATAAAAAGGCTAAGCTCATTATGTTCAAAGCTGTAGACGAAGAAAGATTCCAAAAGATCAAGCATTTCAAAACTGCAAAAGAGATGTGGGATAAAGTCTGCGAGCTAAGCGAAGGAAACGACGCTATCAAATAACACAAGCTCAGTGTGGCTCTTGAGGAGTTTGAAAATTTCAAGATGAAGTCTGGTGAAACGATTGATCAGATGGATACCAGATTTACAAAAGCTCTGAATGAAGTTCTAAGGTTTGGTAAAGAATTTTGAACAAGGAGATCACCGCAAAGGTTCCTAGGGCTTGCCACCTAAATTCAACATGAAGGTGACAGCCATGGAAGAATGAAGGGAGTTCGAGAAGATTTTTCTTTCCGAACTGTTCTCATCCCTCAAAGCATATGAGTATCAAATGCCAAGAATGGGATTAGAAATGTCAACCAGTTCAGACCCTACTGCTGCTCTAATGGCGTCAGACAAGTCAAGAAAATCAGCAGACAAGTCAAAACAGAAGACTCTGTTGAGTTCAGAAAAAGTCTACACTGCTGACGACGTTACCCTGCTGCTGAATGATTTTGAGAAATTCTACAAGAAGAAAATGAAATTAAAATATAAAAATGCTACTTCATCTTCTTCTGATCATTTTCAGGAAAACAGGGATCCCTCCAAAGCAAAACTTAGAGACTACACTGAAGAGGAGTATGGACTCTTGATCAAAGATCATTCTCACTCATCATCTGAAAAGTTTGCTGAAAAGGAAAAGTGTGCCAAAAAGGAGTGTAAGTTGAGTAAGAGAAAATCAAAGTTAGATGATGCAGCAAAGCTAATAAACTCTGGCATATCTTATTCAGACAACCAGTCGTCTGATAAAGAATTTGAACTTACCTGAAACTCTATGTTTAACTGTCATAGAATCTGATGATTCTGAAACTGAGGTAACTTCTACTATTAATGAAATGCACTATTTGAATCCTTGAATAAATGCTAAATTACAAATTCAAATATTGTTTGTGCATTTGCCAAGCTTAAGGAAGAGATGACTCTGCTAAAAAGAGCAAATCAGATCACTGAAACTTTAGGTTGAAAAACCTCAAGAATCAGCTGACTACCAAAAGGTTGAGCATGAAAATGAAACTCTAAAAGCTGAGTATACAATTTGTTTTGAAGATATAAATGAACTTTAAAAGAAGAACTTGCATCATTCTCTAAATAGAAAGAAAATCAGAGGCTTAGAAGAACAAGTCTACTGATGCTCAACAGGTTAGAACACCTAGTAAGCTACCTAAGACGAATCAGACTACCGAAACCCATCAGTCGAATAGGTTGCTGATAGGAGTAAAATTTAAATGTCAAGTCTGCTAACTCTAAGGTGAGTTATTAAATAACTCAGGTAAGAAATTGAGGCTAAAATGAATTATCTGGCAAGAATTTGAATCACATTATGATAATTATTATTACGACATGCACTATGCTTATTCATATTATCATGTTGATCATGTTCACTGTGCTGATTGCCATCCTCATTTCAATATGCATGGTTATCACACATTTCATGCATCTTACCTTGCTTATGAGCATTGTTTTAATAATGACCAATAAAGTGGTATCATAATGATAAGTGGTATCATCATGATAAAACATAAGTCAGTAGATCATCACATGGTAAAGGTTTTTGTTATGACCCAGTTGTAATAAAGCTATGTTTTTTTTGTATTTTTATATTGTAAACAAAGAACGGTAAAATAGCAATAAAGAAAGGAATGATAAGACAATGATTTACCAGATGAATTAGGAGAAAGATAGATAGAACAGGTAAAGGAAATAAGAGACAATTGAATAATATTTTCTGGATAACAGCTCCAATCCCCAAAAGTGGGTATATATAGTCTTTAACATAGGGTAACCCTAACAAATAAAGGTAACATGGAATTAGTACAATTCCTTAGGGAATAAAATTAACAGAAAAGTAGATAAACAAAGACAAATGGGCCCTTCATAAGTTGCAGCTGGCCAAATAACACTTTCTTCACATAAACTCTGCCAAAGTAATTGGCGTTTTCTCCTTGTTCCCAATCTCCCTTAATTCACCTTCCAACTCATCCTCTTCCAATTCAACCAAACGCATCTACCAAATTTCCTTCCCTTCTATCATTTCCTCACGCCATTCTCCCCTTTTCTTCTTCTTGTTATTCCTCTCCATCATAATCCTCACATTGCCCTCCCCTTCTGGAGATTCTTGACCCTAAGAATCAAATTCAGGGTATAGAGCGCGGATATGGTCCAAATCCTCCCAAGTTGCTTCTTCGGTCGTGCAATCCTCCCACTGAATCAGCAACTGAAGAACAGATAAGTTTCCCGTCTTAGTAATTCTCTTACTCAGCACTTTGTATGTTTGCATTCTGAGCCCCTTTGTGTTTGCCCTAGGTAAGCTGATGTTAGCAGTCTGATCCCGCCCAATATGTTTCTTCAGGAGGGAGACATGAAAAACGGGATGCACCTGCGATTCAGATGGTAATTTCAAAAGGTAAGCTACCTTCCCCACCTTTTTTAAAATCTCGTATGGTCCATAAAATTTGGGTGATAGTTTGCAATTTTTTCTTGCTTCAACTGAATTCTGATGATAGGGTCTTAACTTGAGATAAACAAACTCCCCTTCCCCAAATTCTCTTTCACTCCTCTTAAGATCAGCATACTGTTTCATCCTACCCTGTGCCTGCTCAAAATTTTCCCTTAAGATACTTACCATTCTGGCCCTTTCCACTATTAGTGTTTCAAGTCAGGATGTATATCCTGCAGGTATGCCCCCATTTGCAATTGAGGAGGCTTGTACCCATACAACCCTTCAAAAGGACTCATATTTATGCTGGTGTGAAAATTGGTGTTATACCAATATTCTGCCAAAGAGAGCCACTTAGTCCACAACTTAGGTTTGTCCATAGTCATTCCCCTCAGGTAATTTTCTAGGCACTGATTAAGCCTCTCAGTTTGCCCATCAGTCTGTGGGTGATAGGCTGAGCTGAGCTTCAATGTCACCTTGGCTAACTTGAATAACTCCTGCCAGAATCTGCTGGTGAAAATCACATATATGTCAGTGATAATATCACTTGGCATGCCATGGAGTTTATATATATTGTCTAGGAACACTTTAGCCACTGTCTCAGCTGTATTGGGGTGCCTCAAGGCTATGAAATGGCCATATTTAGTAAACCTGTCCACCACTGTTAGGATAGTGGTCTTCCCTTCTGAAGGTGGAAGTCCTTCAATGAAGTCCATGCCCACACTTGACCAAGCCTGAGGTGGGATTGGTAGTGGGTTCAGCAGTCCTGGGTAAGGCACATGCTCCCCTTTGCTCCTCTGGTAGATCTAACATGATTTGACAAACTCCTCAATATCATGCCTCATCTTTTCCCAATAGAAATATGACTTAATCCTCGTAGTA
Source organism: Penstemon barbatus (assembly GCA_003313485.2). Lineage (NCBI taxonomy): Eukaryota > Viridiplantae > Streptophyta > Magnoliopsida > Lamiales > Plantaginaceae > Penstemon > Penstemon barbatus. The sequence goes on along the minus strand of CM064879.1, from coordinate 68,056,397 downwards.
GTTCCTGTGATTCCAGAGTGTCCACCTAAGGGTGAATCATGCATAGATCTCATGATTGTTTCCCTTAAGGTTGGGTTGTTGCCAATGTAAATCTTCCTTTTGTACCTCAATAAGCCCCCATTCAGACTATAGTCAGGATAGGTTGAATCTTCAATACTCTTTGCTGCCATGACCTCCTTCAATCCATTGTCACCTTTGTAACTTTCTTCAATTTCCTTGATCCATTCTAGTACCACTACTGTCATGCCAAAAGAGGCTGCCTCATTGGTTTTCCCTTCATTACCTATCCTGGATAAGGCATCAGCTGCCTTGTTCTCTTTCCCTTTTTTGTAAACCACCTCATAATCATATCCAAGCAGTTTGGATATCCACTTGTGTTGCAAGGTAGTAGTTAGTTTCTGTTCTAACAAGTACTTTAAGCTTTGCTGGTCACACCTGATCTGGAAGTGGTTGCCCTGTAGGTAATGCTTCCACTTAGTTGCAGCCATTATTACTGCCAGCAGCTCCTTCTCATATATGGATAATCCTTGATTCTTAGGTCCCAAAGCCTTGCTTAGGAAAGCAATAGGTTTTCCTTCCTGCATCAACACAACCCCTAACCCATAGTTGCTAGCATCTGTTTCCACAACAAAAGGCTTAGAAAAGTCTGGCAGAGCCAGGACAGGAGCCTTTGTCATCATATCTTTTAGTCCCTCAAAGGCCTCCATGGCCTTGTCATTCCATAAGAAGGAGTCCTTCCTCAGCAGATCAGTGTGTGGCCTGCAAATAATCCCATACCCCTGTATGAACTTCCTGTAGTAACCAGTTAAGCCTAAGAATCCCCTTAGAGCCTTCACACTCTTAGGCACAGGCCAGTTCTTCATACTTTCTATTTTGGAGGGGTCAGTAGCCACTCCATCTCCTGACACAATGTGCCCCAGATACTCCACACTTGTCCTCCCAAAACTACACTTACTCATTTTTGCAAACAGCTCATTATCCTTCAGTAGTCCCAAGGTCAGTTTAAGGTGAGTAAGATGTTCATCCCAACATTTACTATAAACAAGTATGTCATCAAAAAAGACTAGCACAAACTTCCTGAGATAAGGCTCAAAAACCCTGTTCATCAAGGACTGAAAGGTAGAAGGAGCATTACAAAGGCCAAAGGGCATAACTAAAAACTCATACTGACCATTGTGAGTAACAAAGCTGGTTTTGTAAATGTCCTCTTGTTTCATTCTAATTTGAAAATAGCCTGACCTTAGGTCCAATTTAGAGAAATATTTAGCACCATAAAGCTCATCTAACAACTCTTCAATAACTGGAATAGGGAATGGATTTTTTTCAGTTAGCGAGTTTAGGTACCTGTAATCCACACATAGCCTCCAATTACCATCTTTCTTCTTCACTATGATGACAGGAGAGGCATAAGGGCTCTGACTGGGTTGGATGATACCTTCATACAACATCTCCCTTACAATCTTCTCAATTTCCCCCTTCTGAATGTAGGGGTACCTGTAGGGATACCCCTTTTTGGGTTGGGCTCCTTTCTTCAGAATTATCTGGTGTTCTATGGCCCTCTGGGGTGGCAGCCCTTCAGGTTCCAAGAATACCACCTTAAAACTGTCTAAAACCTCATGTAGGTCAGGGGGTGCAGGTGTTTCTGAGATGTCATGAGCATTAAGTGAGTATATCCACCCACACACTGTAATGTCCCCTGCTTTCATGCATTTTTCCAAACTCTCAGCAGATATGAGCTTGAGTTCTGAAGTCCCCTTTGCTGCCAATAGTGATATTTTCATGTCCTCTTGATGAACTGTGACCTTCATGTTTAGATAATCATATTCAATGGGACTATGGTCCCTCAACCAGTTCCCTCCCATCACCATCTCACAGCCTCCTAGTTTGAGCACTCTGACTGGGTAATGAAAAGTGTGACCCTGTATTTCCCATTTGAACTCCTTGCAAATACTTCTGCTAAATAGTTTCCCTCCTCCTGCCACTGTTATCATCATAGGTGTAGTTGCCTCAACCTTGCATCCCATCATCATGCATAATCCTTCATCTATAAAGCTGTGGGTGCTCCCATTGTCTATTAGAACTTGCATTCCTTTCCCATAGGCCTTAGCCTTAACCCTGAATGTATTTAAACCTACATTCCCTGACATAGCATTTAAGGTCAGTGTTATATCATCAGTAATGACTTTCTCATCCAGGCTTGGGGTGAATCCTCATCCTGTTCATAGGCTGCTTCCTCTTCTTCAGTCATTATTAAGAAGACCTGCCTATTCTTGCACCTGTGGCCAGGGCTATAAACCTCATCACAATTATAGCACAAATTCTTCTCTCTCCTTGCTCTCATTTCTGCAGAAGTGAGTAGCCTCCTTGGAAGGTTTCCTCCCCCATGGTTCTCACTTGGTTGTGATTTGTTATACACTACCAGTGCCTTAGAATTAGTACTTTCCCCTTGTTGGTTAGGTCTTGGGGGGTAACTTGTACTGTAAACAGGTTTGTTTATACTCTTGCTTCTCCTAGTCAAGGCATCATTGGTCATTTCCTGTTTTCTGGCCATAGATAGGGCCTCTTCATAAGTTTTAGGCTTCATACTCATCACTGCCCCTCTTATGTCTTCTCTCAGTTTTCCCACAAAACTAGTGATGTAATAGTCCTCTGGAATCTCTCTTCTAGTGAGTTGCATATAAGCCTTAAGCTCATCATACTTCTCAGAGAGTTCATTAATTGTACTGGTTTGTTTAAAGTTATGGAACTCCATTACCACCATATCAGGGTCAATATCTTCAAACATATTCAAGACTGCTTCAACCATTTCCTCCCAAGACACATCTTCCCTATCCTTACTGAACCCTTGATACCACAGTTCAGCCCTACCTGTCATATGAATGGCAGCAAATATGGTCTTGCAGTTTTCAGGGATTGTACTGATGATAGAGAAGTAACTGTTACATCTCCTAATCCAACTTCTAGGGTTTTCCCCATCAAACTGAGGAAAATCAATCCTCTGAAATGAGCTAGTAACTTGATTAGTGCTTGCATTTGACACTCCAGAAGCCTGATATGACTGCCCTAGATTTCTGGCAGTGTAAGGAGTGTTCACCCTCTCAGGGGTTGGGAGTAACTCATCCCTGCCACCACTTCTTCCTCTGCTATCATTCTGTATCTGGGTAGATACAGCTTGCAGCTGCATTTGCATGGCTCTAATGCTAGAGTCTACAGCTGTCAAAGTGTTAGCTAAACCAACTTGATTTTCTTGTAGGGTGTTTACTGCCACTTGTATATTCTCTTGAGTTTGGTGCATTTCTGCTATTTGGCCTTGCAATACCTTCCTCTGACCTTTTTCATCTGCTAACAGGGACAAGATTTCCTTGGAACGAGTTCCATCTGCCATTGATTTGATCCGAGGAAAGCCTGCTCTGATTACCAAATGTTATGACCCAGTTGTAATAAAGCTATGTTTTTTTTGTATTTTTATATTGTAAACAAAGAACAGTAAAATAGCAATAAAAAATGGAATGATAAGATAATGATTTACCAGATGAATTAGGAGAAAGATAGATAGAACAGGTAAAGGAAAGAAGAGACAATTGAATAATATTTTCTGGATAACGGCTCCAATCCCCAAAAGTGGTTATATATAGTCTTTAACATAGGTGATTTAACCGGATTTCGTCGGGTTAATTATATCAGTAAATAAGTCATATTGGGGATTCTCAATATATATGATTTATAGGGCTCTGTTACTTTATTCAGGATGGAACAATCTCAAGGAAGAACAATTAGATGGAACAATCAGTAATAAAGACAAACCGTCAATATAATAGTATAGCAAAAGCTTTTCTATTGAGTAATCTTAGATTATTTTGATATGCAGACGTAAGTTGAGTATGTAAAGTGTAAATAATACAATCATAAACTAGGTATTTATATCATATTAAACCTAGCTTTACAAGGAAACATAATCCTAATCGGACTCGGCCCACTTATCCTTCTTGAGTCCGGATTGTAGTCTACTTGTTGAGGAGAGTCGTATTCTACCGGGTCGATACATGATCCCGAACTGTCCTGTCTGGTCGAACCGAACTTATATAGTTTAGTCGATCCGAATATTATAAGGGGTGTGAAATAGTCCCCATCAGTACTACCTCACTTCTTCGAGCGTATATGTAGTAAAAGCTCGTAGAAGTAGATGGTTTCTTACGACTGTTATTTTCTATGAGTTGTGCCTCGTTAAAAACCTTACTTAAGAAAAAACCCTGTGGGAAAAAATCCTAAGTAAGGAAAAGAGTGTTACGCGTCATAGATAGTCGTTTTCTCTTCCCAATTATGAACCGCTACGCGTCCTTTCGGGGAGGCCCTTCGTCTTTTACTGTTTTGGCGGGAACGTGATTAGTTGTGAGGAGTTCGAAACGTCTTTTCACTTCTCACTATAAATAGGTGACTATTAAGTTCGTCATTTTTACTTTATACTTCCTTTATCCCCGCAGTCATTTTCATGGTCAGTCGTTTGTCATTTGAAATTTTGCTTTTATCGACTTAAACCCTCCGAGGATCCTAAGGGATGGCTTCTATAAGGAAATCTTCTTCCTCCTTAAAGGAGAGCGTTGCTCCCATTATCGAGGAGGCGTTACATTCCAATCCTTCGAGCGAGCAAATTGGAATTTCAGAATTCGTTATTCCTTCTGAAGATACGTTTAAGGTACAAATTCTCTCTGATATGGACGTCGCTGCCCGAGCTAAGAAAGGCAAAGGAACAGCTCCTCAAATTTCCGAACCAATTGAGGATCTTGCTTGTGCTTATTTGGATAATTTCTCCGAGGTCGTAGGCAATTATGCCAAGTATTTTCCGGAAGGTTTTGAGATACTTCTCCCTTCTCCTTCTGATAGGGTTACATCAACGCCGGAGGAATGTCGAGCCTTTTACACAGCCCATTTTAATAGCGGTCTGCGTCTTCCGTTGTCTGCCCTCTTTCTCGATATTTTAAAAATATTCAGTGTGTCCTTGACACAATTAGTCCCTAATTCTGTGGCCTTTGTGGTTTGTTTTTCTGTTTTAATGATTGCGAAAGGGTTCCAACCCTCCTTTCGTAACTTTACACAATTGTTTCGGTTTAACATTTCCAGTTCCTCCAATCGCGGATATTTCTTCACTAGTCAGAAGCCTAGTCGAGCGATTTTTGACTCCCCAGTTTCTTAGCCCCTCTTGGAAATCTCATTTTTTTCTTTGTTCGTCCCCCATCTCATCTTCCTTTAGCGGATGGTTCGACTACGCCCTTCTTGTGGGATCATGACTCCAAATGGGTTTACGAAGGTCGCCTGCCGACTGGTGAACTTATTCCTGATGATCCTCAGTTTATTGGCGAAATCCATGCTATGCGTGCCAACAAATATCAGAGTGCTCTTCTGATTGGAGAAGTTTTCCTTCGTAAAGCGGGATTGAGTGCTCATGTTTTTCCAATCACTTCATCATCCGAATCACTTGGTAAGCACTTATTTCAGCTTAATGTTGTGATGATCCCTTTTCTACAGAAGGTCTGACTTTAATCTTGTCTCTTTTTCAGCTCATATGGTAGAAAAATCTCGACATTCTTCAAAGGGAAAAATGGTGTTGTCCAAATCCTCCAAAACCATAGAGAACGTTCCTATCGAGCAGAGAGCGTCTCGGAAGAGAAAACTGGAGTTGAGCCATGATTTTGAGGAGAATAGAGAGGAATCTCCAGATTATTCGCAAGAATCCACTATTCGTCAGGGAACAGGATCCGGTTATCCCCCCCTCCAGCTTAGAACATCTTTGGGTATACGTGGATGTCGTAGCTGGTCGATGCCTCATCCTAATGATAATTCGGTGGAGAGAAAGAAGAGCTATTATGGTCGTTCTGGTAACGATCTTTCTTTACTCGGCGACAATTATTCAAAACCGACTTTGGTCGAAATGATCGAGGATCATTTAGAGGGAAAGAGAGCCGCTGGCTACCCCGAGAATGATTCTTTAGTCCACGACGAGAGCGAAAATGCAGTGGATAAAGCAACTCATGTTCTTTTGTCCGGTGTTTTTACTCGCGATATGAAAGGATCCTTTGGAGAAGTTTCAGCGAGCTTCCCTTTATGCGGAAAAGGTGATCTCTTTTTAAGTTTGCTTTATAGGATATTTTCCTTCGAGGATCATTTTAGTTCGCTAATTCATTTTGTTTTTTTAGACTAAGACTTGTTTAGCATCATATGCCTATGAAACTGCTCTCTGGAAACAACAATGTGAGTTTCTGGATGAGAAATATAAAGCTTTACTTCATAAGACTTCTGGTTCAGAGGCTGGTCCTTCAATGAGTTCTTCTCTTCCGGTCGTAGAGACTCGGGCTACGGGGACAGATGATCAGGAGATTATAGACAGGGTTCTGGAGACTTCTCGTGTTCAGGAACAAGCCAATCAATTTGCTAAAAAGTTAGAAGAATTTCAATTTCAGAGTACTACTCGAATTAGTGAGTTGGAATCTCAAGTAGCAAGTCTTCAGGCTTCCTTAGAGGAGTATGAGAGGGACATTCCTCTTAGTGGACTCAGGGATCGTTATGGCTGGAATCCTGATGAGAAAGTGGTTCGTGAATTCCTCAGCTCTCCTGTTCATACGGCGTTGGTATACCAAATGGTTGGTCCGCTCCTAGAAAGTACGTTCAAGAAAGCGATTCATCAGTTGGTCGCTTTTGAAATGATAGATGATCGTCGAAAAGAATATTTTAAAACGGCGCACATTCGGTTGAACCGTTATGGCGAAGTATATTCTCCTTCCGAGCTTCCGGACGTCGTTTATCAGAAATTTCCTTTGGCTCACCTCGTCAAAGAGTTTGGAAATCCATTGCCGATTCCTCCTTCCGATATTAATGACGAGGTCGATGACAATTTTATCGATCCAGAGGAAGAGGAAGAGGTTATTGAGCCAGCAAAACAAGGAGACGTCGCTAGCGAACAGAAGATTCCGGACGTCGACCAAGCTGTATGACATATTGATCTGTGAAATAACCTTTGTAACTATTTTCCGTAAATCTAATTGTAATATTACTTTTTTATCCTTTTGTAAGGTAAACGTTTCATATTATGACAGTCACATCCTTTCGTCTTCACTGTAATAATTCAGACAAGTCATTAACTTCGTCGTAATCATTATGCGTGTGTCTTTTCAAATTCTAATGTTTATTCCAAGGCTAGTTTCTGTATTTTGCGCCCTTTCCTTGGGTCTATCGAGTCTTTTCGTATAGTATAAATATAAAAGGTAAAAACTTTACTCGCTATTTACCGCTCTACTCATCTCATAACAGAATACTCTTTCTTTAGTAGGTCGATAAGCTTTCTCGATATTTTCGTTTTACTTTTTGAAATTCGATCATGAGTAATCTTTTCGGTAATACATCGAAGCGTCCTTCCCGTGAGAACGCTAGAAATTTCAGACTGAAGAAGTCTCGAACAGAGGGGCCCTCGATGGAACCTCCTCGTTCATCCTCTGTTAGAAGGTCGGCGACCGATACTCCTGTCGTCCCTTCTGAACCTTTTTCTGTAGTTAGTTCATCTTTCGTACAACCAAACTTTTCTTCTTCTGGTGAAGTCGGAAGTAGGCCTTCCCCTGGTCGGGTAGCTTTTGGTGATATGTCTAACGTGGAGCAGACTTTTAATATACCTGTTTCTTCAGGTGCTTCTACTTTTGAGCATGGTTTTCATGGAGAGGTTCCTAATAACTCCGTTCCTTCCATTATCTCTACCTCCCAGCTTGTCAGTGGACACCAAAGGGGGGATGCCGCGGGGGCAGTTGGTGGAGATTCTTTTTTGGATCCGTCCATGACACAACCTGTGTCCCATGATTTTTCTGATTTTTTATTTAACGATACAACTGTTGTTGCTACTTCCTTCGAATCCGGCGGGCCTTCTGTAGGTCGAACTGAGTCAAGGTCCGGTCGTCGGACCGTTATTTCAGCTTCGGGTAAGGAGACCTCTGTTAGTCCCAACGAGAGGGAATCCCCTCGTCCGTTGGACGATCGTTTCATCCTTGAGCAAGTTAAAGATATTATGCAGTCGGCGATTCCACGCCCTGACGGTGCTCCTTCTGTTAGTGAACTGTCTGGCTCTGTTGAGCCTGACGCTTTGTCATGGGACCTAGGCCTGAGCACTATTTTGCCCGGTGAGTTGAGGAAGCTTGAGGGTACTTCCAATGTTTGCCTTGTTCAGTCGCTGGTGAAGTTATGCGAGCAGGTAGAAATATCTTTGACTATTTTTCCCGTTTTTATTTTGATTGCCTTGTTATGTAAGGACTATTTTCTTTTTTCCAGGCTAAGTATTTTGCACTCCAGTTGGGTGTGCAAAATGATGATCTGTGGATCAGTAAGGATGCTTACCAACGTCGTTTGGAGTCGGAGATGGCGAAGGTCACAGGGCAGACCCTCCAACTGCAGCTTGCCAATGATGACCTCAAAAAATTGCAAGAAGAAAAGTCTGTCTGGGAGAAAGAGAAAAGTGACTTGGTTCAGGCTGCTGCCCTAGCAGAGGAGTCTCGACGGCAGGCCTATGAGGAAGGTTATGATGTCGGTTATCTAAAGCGTCAGGAGGAGTTGATGGCGTTTGCAGGTAACTTGACTCCTCGGAGGACTGTTTCTGCTAGTCGGCCTGTTGATAACAACCCTTCTCGGTGATCTGTTCGACCCGGCCTCTTTTTTTTTTTTTTTTTTTTTGTAGTGCCCAAACTTTTTGTGTAGTTGCTTGGGCTGAAGTTTTTGTATTGGGAGAATGATTTAATTAAAAACTATGATCTTTTACGGGCAGGTGCATGCCTTGATTAATTTCAATCCATAGATATATTTTGTTATGCATATCTTGCTGTTATGCATAAATATAACTTTCTTGAGATAATCAGTATAAATTAGCATACTTATCTCATATTGGTCTTCTGGGAGAATATCCAGTCTTTGAAAATGTAGCTTAGTCTAGCTCGATCAGTGTTTAAGTAACTGAACGATATAACGTTTGTTCTGCAAATCAAACTCTTTTAAATTAAGAATGATGATCAACCAAGTATGGTCCCTTGGGTTATATCCAAAGTCACGTTATACATTAACATGTAGACAGTATGCCACTCGAATCGATAATCGATTGAATAACCGTTAAGGAACGCTAAGCGTTCTGGTCGATGTTCAATCAATACCTTGTAGATTTGTCTTTTTGTCATGTATATCTTATATAAGGAGGCTATCATTCCTTCTGTTGAACTCCGCTTTTCTTACCATAGGGCTAAGTTTGAAGAGAAGATATCTCTCTGGGTATCTTCTTAAAATTTATGTTTCTCTGTACTGGTTGTGAGTTCCATGTTCCTCAAACAGAACAACCAGTGCATCAATATATCATTTCATTGATATGGGAGGAATTGGAAAATGTGGAATTATTAGCTAGATCTGGCCTGTTCAGACCTCCTTCAGCAATTCTTTGGAATGTTAGGCAGTGTCGATAGTGCAGTCTGAAATGACGGTACTTACCGCCTTAATATCGGCGTCAGACTTCTTGGACTCCAGTGGAGTTCTTGTATAGCCAAGTTAATAATTTTCATATAATATATGAGGCAGTGACGACCCTCGTATGCTGGTGGGTTTGGTCTTATACTTCTAGGCGAGCCAGTATTTTTTCATAACGGTGTAAACTTGCATGCCTTTGTTGAGGATCTTAAGCTTTCTGTCGAGCGACTATCATATGTGAGCGTGCAAACCTTTCTGGTCTGGAGCTCCTTTAGTTCTGCTTCGATTGTTCTTTGATCGCTTCGATCTAAGGTTTCTTTTGTCATCGATTCGTTGAGTCGATCACAGAAGTGTCGTTCCAACTTACTCGCATGAATTACAGGAAGTCAAAAGATCGCATTTCTGTCCCTTGATCAAATATCTATCCAGCCGTTGGATTACTCAGTTCTATCCCTATAAATAGGGCGGTGGTTCGCATACTTCATTTGTAATTCTCAAAAAGGATGGAGATCTCAGTTTCCTTAAATTTCATTTTGCCTTCTGATCCCATAATATTCAAAAAGTCACATTATCGTGATTTATGTCGTAATAGCTTAAATTTCTTCTGCCTTGTACTGACGGGTCCCATGGAAGCCCTACCTTGTACTAACGGGTCCCATAAGGCCTCAATCTCTGTCTTCACAGGTTTGAGGTCCGTGGTTTCTGTTTGCACATGGAGGGTTCATATTTGCCAGTCACCCCCGTACTTCGATGTTACCTCCGGAGCGATAGACTACCAGGGTGTGCTGGTAAATGTGCTCACCGCGACGGTCCTTGCGAGATGCTGCTTCAGAGTAAAATACCGACTCCTAATGTAGAAGCAGTATCTTGTTGTGGGTGAACGAGCATTACCAGTCATCTGGCTGGTAATGACCAATTCGTCTGGAGGAACATTTGATCTTCTGAGCCCGGCCACCGAACTAAAGAAGTCGATCATCCTGAGCAGCATGCTTCTTAGGTGGTCGATAATAATCCTCGAGGCACTAGGGAGGAGATTGATGTTTTCGTGGACATTGTCGTGAAGATCCCAGATTTATAGGATCGTTTAATCTAAACAGTTGTAACGATGTGTAAATCGTATATAGACCTTTGTAATTTGATCAAAGCTTTTGTATGTAATTTATTACATGTTTACAAGTGAAATAAAACTTTATTCTTATTCATTGCATTCTTCTTGTCATTGATTTCGTTTTAATCTTATTTATGAGGAGCGTTTATCGAGTAGATCCATTTATACTCAACTCATTTCCAAGATTTAGGTGTGTCTACCAAATCTTATTGATCGTTAAAAATTGATCGAGGAGTGTTTATTGAGCGGATCAATGTATACTCAACTCTTTTTTATTTAGACTTAGGTTTTAATACCAAAAGCCTTTTAATCGCTATAAATTGGTCGAGGAGTGTTTATTGAGCGGATCAATGTATACTCAACTCTTTTTTATTTAGACTTAGGTTTTAATACCCAAAGCCTTTTAATCTCTATAAATAGATCGAGGAGTTTTCATTGAGCGGATCAATGTATACTCAACTCTTTTTATTTAGACTTAGGTTTTAATACCAAAAGTCTTTTAATCGTTATAAATAGATCGAGGAGTGTTTATTGAGCGGATCAATGTATACTCAACTCTTTTTTATTTAGACTTAGGTTTTAATACCAAAAGCCTTTAAATCGCTATAAATAGATTGAGGAGTGTTTATTGAGCGGATCAATGTATACTCAACTCTTTTTTATTTAGACTTAGGTTTTAATACCAAAAGTCTTTTAGTCGCTATAAATAGATCGAGGAGTTTTTATTGAGCGGATCAATGTATACTCAACTCTTTTTTATTTAGACTTAGGTTTTAATACCAAAAGCCTTTAAATCGCTATAAATAGATTGAGGAGTGTTTATTGAGCGGATCAATGTATACTCAACTCTTTGTTGTTGGATCGAGGAGCGTTTATTGAGCGGATCAATTTATACTCGACTCGTTGTATGGTTAGATCGAGGAGTGTTTATTGAGCGGATCAATGTATACTCGACTCGTTGTATGGTTAGATCGAGGAGTGTTTATTGAGCGGATCAATGTATACTCGACTCGTTGTATCTTGAACTCAATCAATACTATCGTAGGATTTGCAAGGAGTGTTTACCAAATCAATCGATTTATACTCAATCTTGATTTAATATTTAAAATTGCTAAAATCTTTAATAATCGAATTGTAGGCTAGGGCCTTTATTACAAAGAATTAAACTTACTGAAATAAAATAAAGCAGCATGATCTACTAAAATTTATTTACCATAGTATTTTCTAAGGTTGACTGCATTCCAGGTTCTTGGTAAGGCTGTTCCGTCCAAGTGTGCAATTTTGTATGAACCTTTCTTTCCTACACCAATGACAACGTAAGGTCCATCCCAATTTTGTTGTAATTTTCCCACATGCTTGGATACTTCTACCTTTTTTAAGACCAGGTCCCCTTCTTTGAAGGTTCGGATGCGTACCTTTTGATTATACGCCCTTTCCATATTTGCTTTAGTGACTTGCAAACGTATAGCGGCTTTTTCTCTTAAAGCTTCTGTTAAATCAATATCATTTTCTCTTGTCTTTTCATTTTCCTGATTGTCATACATTTCAATTCTCGGTGTTAGAATTAGAGTTTCGATCGGAATAACAGCTTCGGAGCCATATACTAGGCTAAATGGGGTTTCCCTGGTTGAGGTCCTGACTGTGGTTCGATTAGCCCAAAGTACTCCTGGGAGTTCATCAATCCATTTCCCTCTGGCTGCCCCTAATCTTTTCTCCAAAGATTTGATTATTTTTTTGTTCGCTACTTCAGTTTGTCCATTTGCTCTAGGATGCCCAACCGAGGTGAAATTTTGCTGAATTCCTAGCTTTGCACACCATTCTATGACCTGCTTTCCCGCAAATTGGGTTCCGTTATCAGAGATCAGAATCCTTGGGATTCCAAACCGACATACTATGAATTTCCATAAGAAATTGATCACTTGGAATTGGGTTATTCGATCAAGGGCAATGCATTCTATCCATTTACTGAAATATTCTACAGCGACTAAAACATATGCTTTTTTGGATCTAGCTGCTGGAAAAGGTCCCACGATGTCCATTCCCCACTGATCGAACGGCCAACAGACTGGTATGGGGTGCATGTTTTCGGCCGGTTGATGACTTATGTTAGCATGTATTTGACAATGATGACATCTTTGGACATATTCGATTGCATCATTGTTGATGGTAGGCCAATAATATCCAGTTCTAAGGCATTTTAAAGCCAAGGCCCTTGCTCCGCCGTGATTTCCTGCTTCTCCTTCATGTACTTCTCGGAGTATATCATCAATTTGAGATTCGGAGATGCATTTTAGAAGAATTCCCGATACTGACCTTCGGTAAAGTTTTTCTTCTATTAATGTATACTTCGGAGCCCGATATTTTATTTTACGAGCTTCGTTTTGGTCCGGCGGTAGTTTTCCTTCTCGAAGATACTCTATCATTGGAGTCATCCAGTTTTCTTCGGCTTCTTCGATTTCCATTTCTTGAGCGATCGGTGTTTCATCGATGTCGATCACTGGTGTATTGGAAATTAACCAATTGATTACTCTCTCAGTTTTTCCGTCGTCAGATCCTATAAATCTAGAGAGTTGATCGGCCAAACTATTTTCCGACCGTGGGATGTTCTGTATCCCAAAACTTTCGAATTTTTCAGCCAATTTTTTCACTTTGGCCAGATATTTGATCATGTTAAATTCCTTTGCCTCATATAGGCCTTCTATTTGTCTTTGTACTAACTCTGAATCGGTTAATACTTTAAGATTATTTATGTCTGCCTTGATTGCCATTTCCATTCCTGCGATCAATGCTTCATATTCTGCTTCGTTGTTTGTCACGACAAAGTCTAGTGTTATTGCGTAATTGATATCCTCCTTATTTGGCCCGGTAAAGTTGATTCCAGCACCTCCTCCCTCTCGGCATGAGGCGCCGTCGACGTGCATTAACCAGGTTTGATTTTCCACGATCAGGATATCATTGGCATGGCTGGTTGATTCAGAATGTTCAACTGCATGGCTTGGAGTTTGTAATATAAAATCGGCTAAGACTTGGGCTTTAATTGCAATTCTTGGCTTGTACTCGATATCGAACTGACCGAGTTCGATTGCCCATTTGATCAATCTTCCAGAGGCTTCTGGCTTTGCTAAGACCTGTCTTAATGGTTGGTTGGTTAATACCACAACTTTATAAGTTAGAAAATAGGGTCGGAGTTTTCTTGCTGCCACTACTAAGGCCAAGGCGAATTTCTCTATTTCCAAGTAGTTTTTCTCGGCCCCATGCAATAGTTTGCTTAAGTAATAAACAGGCTTATGTTCTAAGCCATCCAATTTAACTAGTACCGAACTAATGGCCACTTCGGAGATCGATATGTATAAATATAATGGTTCTCCTTCGGTTGGTTTGGCCAATAGTGGGGACGTCGTTAGGTATTCTTTTAACCGTTCAAAGGCCTGGTCGCATTCTTCGGTCCAAGCAAAGTTTTCGCTTTCCGAAGGGTTTGGAAGAACGGCAAGCTTCTGTCAGCTGACTTGGATATGAACCTGTTTAACGCCACGCTTTTGCCTACTGATGAGGGATATTTCGGATTTCTGCTCTTCTTCTTTACAGCTACATAAGATCGAACGTTATTTATCTCGAAAGATCCAGTTCGACCCCAAGGTCGAAATACTGTAAATACAAGGCTACCATGGATCCATGATTACTGTTGGGCCAAGCTCTGACCCAAACTTATGGGCCGAAGAATTGCACATCTGCGGATAGACCACCTGAACCCCATTTTCAGCTATAAATACCCCATGCATTTATGATGTTGGACACGACTTTCCAGGTGCTCCCTCCTCGAAGCTATTGCTCGGAACCTTTCAGAAGTATAGACTTAGGATTGTATGTATTTCACCCTCTAGCTTGTACGGCATCCTATAATGCTCGAATAGGACCTTTGAATACTTGTATTTGTACTCATTCAATTCGAATACAATTACTTTGATCTTTGCTTCACTTTGCTATTGTTATTATTGAATTACATCCCACCCTTGATCGAACTAACGAAACCACGTAAGATCAATTGGCGCCCACCGTGGGGCCTTATTCGAGTATTAGATCGAAATATGCCTACTACGAGGAGGAATACGTATATTAGAGGAGAGCCTTCCCATGCAGGGGGAGCACAAAATTCTGTCAACAATGAACCTGATAATCTATCGCGTGCCGCCCAACAACAACCGGAAGCGCCACCGGCGGTTCCACAAGATAATATTCCAATACACACGACCATTGGTGACTTAAGATCTATAATAGGCACAATGTGCAGGGAATTCATGAACAGCGGAAGGGCAGATCAATCACCTGTCGACCAACCAGGGATTCAGGGAAGACCAGAGATACCTTCATCGAACTTGCAAAAGGAAAATGATATGTCACATGCCCCATCGACACATCCACGTCGAGCTGCACCCTCGAAGGCCAATGCCCGATCTGAAAACCCACCTGCACAAGTGCACGATTTGGAAGATTCTGTTGTGGGGGAAAGTCACACCGCTGGCGCTGTAAGAATAAACAAACCAATTTGCAAGAGAGTCACTGAATCTGAATTGGAGAGAATAGTACAGGAAAGGGTGGCTAAAAAATTGGAAGAACAGGATACTATGGTAGAGATTCCCTTCACTAATCAAGCTGCCAGGCAAGCGGGGAACACCCTGACTAGAGGAAACCTACGAGAGAGGGAGGTCTCGAATAATATCATGCGATGTTCACCCTTTTGTCGAGAAATACGCGAAGCTCGAAACACAGAAACGGTGCCGACCAGGCTCCCTCGGTATAACGGGACTACCGACCCCAGCGAACACATTAACAGCTTTGTTAATGTTATGAATTTGTATGGACACTCGGATAATTTCTGTTGCAAGATTATGGTTACCACTTTAGAAGGGATTGCCCTCGATTGGTTTGGAAAATTACCTCCGAACTCCATATTTTCTTTCGAAGAATTTTGCGATAAGCTGAAACATCAATTCGCTAGCCAGAGGAAGCCAAGATTGCCAGCAAATCATCTGGGCACTGTGAAACAATTGGAAGGAGAAACGTTGAGGCAATGGCTGGCAAGATTTAGTATTGAGCTCTTGAAAGTGGATACCCCGCAGATTGAATATCTGTCCTCGTTGATGTTCGAGCTGACCAGAAGCACCCAGTTTGGAAATGCATTATGTAGAAAGCAACCAAAATCCTTCGAACGGATAATGGAAATTGCTGAAAAGTATATGATACAGGAAGAGATGAACAAATTGAAGAGTTCACATCTAGATAAATCTCATCTCAACAAAAAGCACGATAGGGCTCCGATCCCAAAACCAGGTGATTATGGAGGGTCGAATAAAGGGTCCGTTTGGCAGCGAATTAACACTTTTAAGCCGCATATGCCACCCCAAGGACCGAATTCGTATGGACCCCCTTATGAGCGAAATCGAGCTCCAAGGCCGGGTAAAATTCAATTTACTGAGCTCAACAGTTCAAAAGAAGAGGTGTTGACCGTATTGGAAGAAGGGAATTTAATTCCGGAAGCCCAAAGGATCACACAGGCGAGGCCGGGCGCGCCTGGATATGACCAATACTGTCGATATCATCGAGCTAGAGGCCACAGTACGGAAAATTGTTATCAGTTGAAGGTCGAGATCGAAAAGTTAATCGACCAAGGAAAACTCAAAGAATTTGTTAAGAATGGCAATTATAACATTCGCTACAGATCCCGTAGTCCGAGGAAACTGGGCGCTCGGCAGAAACAAATTCAAAGTCAGGCGGATGAGCAATCGAACGGTGTGATCAACATGATTGCAGGTGGACCGGCGGGTGGAGATAGTAGGAATGCCAGAAAAAGGACTTTAAGGTCAATCAGGACAGGAGTGTCCACAAAAAGGGAAATTCTATCTTTGGAGTTTCCATCAATGGAGAATCAAGTCATCAGCTTTAGCGAGGCGGATCGCCCCGCAGATGTTAATTGGGACACGAATGAAGATGATCCAGACTTTTCCATGGTGTTAACACTAAGGATTGCAAATTTCGAGGTCAAAAGAGTACTGGTCGATAACGGGAGCTCGGCAAACATAATTTCATCAGAAGCTCTTGCAAGAATGAAACTCTGTCATCCACGATTGGATAAGGTAACCACCCCTTTGGTCGGTTTCGGGGGATCGGAAATCACTCCGCTCGGAACCATACTTTTGAGTACCACTCTAGGATTAAAACCAAAGAATGTCACGAGAATGATCAAGTTCCTCGTGGTGGACACCCCATTTGCTTACAATGCCATCTTGGGAAGACCCGCTCTGAATACTTTTAAGGCTATCGTATCCACCTACCATCAGAAGATAAAGTTCCCAACTGACGGAGGAGTAGGTGAGATGAGGAACGACCAGTACATGGCTTGGGAGCGTTACAGTTCGTCCTTAACTATCAAGGAAAAAGTGGAGCCCGAGCTCCCTATCAAAAGAAAGATAAATGAATTAGTCTCTAACTCCGGAACTCCGATTCCTGATTATGAAAGACTAGATGGAAAGAAAGGGAGGATCGTTGACATGAGTGTTCAAGCACCTGATCACAAAAAGGTGAACTTGGTACCTGGATCTCCAGAAAAATTCACAAAAATAGGAACGGAGCTAAGTAATTGCATGGAAGCAAAGCTCATCGGATTCTTGCAGAAAAATGTGGATGTCTTCGCATGGAGTTCGGACGACATAGTAGGAATCGACCCGCGTGTGATAACGCACTCCTTAAATATTGACCCAAAGGCCAAACCGGTGAGGCAGAAGAAGCGTAATCACGGGCGAGAGAAAGACAAGATAATTAACGCAGAGGTCGATAGATTGTTAGCAGCAGGACAAATCAAGGAGATAAAATTCACGGAATGGCTATGCAATGTGGTATTAGTATCCAAGGGGGAAAAGGTCGAGAACAAATGGAGAATGTGCAATGATTTCACCGACTTGAACAAATTATGTCCAAGGGACCCTTACCCTTTGCCTCGAATTGACATGCTCGTAGATTCCACTGCAGGATTTGTGTTGTTCAGCATGATGGATGCATTTCAAGGATTTTATCAGATCTTCATGAACGAAAGAGATCAGGACAAAACGGCATTTATCACCGAAAGAGGGGTGTACTGTTTCATCGTTATGCCCTTCGGTTTAAGGAACGCCGGTGCAACATATCAGAGACTGGTCAATATGATGTTCAAAGAATTAATAGGAGAAATTATGGAAGTATATGTAGATGACATGCTCGTAAAAAGCATGTCTGAAGAGGAGCATATTAACCATCTCGATAAGTGTTTTCAAATCTTGAGGAAGTATGGAATGAAGTTAAATCCGGCAAAGTGCACATTTGGGGTGCGATCAGGAAAGTTCCTTGGCTATTTAGTTCATGAGAGGGGGATCGAAGCTAATCCAGAAAAAATCCGAGCGATCACTGATCTCAATCCACCGAGGAAACTCTCGGACGTTCAAAGTCTAATCGGAAAAATCATCTCGTTGAATAGATTCATCTCCAGATCCGCTGACAAGAGCTTACCTTTCTTCAGGCTGTTGCGTAAATCTAAGAACTTCGAATGGAACGATGAATGCGATAAGGCTTTCGAAGAACTGAAAGCGTACTTAATCTCGACACCCATGCTAGCAAAACCATCCGAAGGGGAACCCCTGTATTTGTACATAGCTGTGTCAGAAGAAGCAATTAGTTCGGTTCTGGTCAAACTAGAAAAAGCTGAACACAAACCGGTTTATTATTTGAGTAAATTGTTGCAGGGTGCCGAAAAGAACTATATGGAAATTGAAAAGTTTGCACTTGCCCTAATTGTGGCTGCCCGGAGATTAAGGCCCTATTTTCAAACGTATAAAATCATTGTTTTAACTAACCAACCTTTAAGACAGGTTCTGTCCAAGCCAGAAGCTTCAGGCAGGTTAATAAAGTGGGCGGTCGAGCTCAGCCAATTCGAAATTGAATACAGACCACGAGTCGCTGTTAAGGCGCAGGTGCTGGCTGATTTTGTGCTTGAATCAACTAGCATATCGAACGGCAAAGAAGGAACAACCTCGGAATTAGGAATGGTGGAAGAAGCAAACGATCAAATTTGGCTGATGCATGTGGACGGATCTTCGACCAAAGAAGGCGGTGGAGCTGGGATCCACTTCCAAGGGCCCAATGCTGAAGACCTGAGCTATGCGATAACTTTGGACTTTGTCGTCACTAACAATGAGGCCGAATATGAAGCATTGATAGCTGGACTAGAAATGGCCATTAAGGCAAAGGTAAAATCGATCGTCGTGCTAACAGATTCGGAACTTGTGCATAGACAGGTGAAAGGCACTTATGAAGCCAGAGAGTTCAACATGATTAAATATCTGAACAAAGTGAGGAAGTTAATCTCAGAGTTCGATAAATTTGACATTCAACCAATACCAAGGGAGGAGAATCTCTGGGCCGACATACTATCGAAGTTTACAGGACTGGTCGATGGAAAGACTGAGAGGACAATCACTTGGCTGCTATCGAATATGTCTGCTATCGAGTTAGATGCAGCCCCTGCAATTGATGTTATGGAAATTGAAGAACCGAACGAGTCGTGGAACGACCCTCTTATCGCCTATCTTAGGGACGGAAAACTGCCGGAAAATGCAAACGAGGCTCGGAGAATCAAATATAGAGCGCCGTCGTTTACTTTGATGGATAACCAACTCTATAAGCGCTCCTCTTCGGGAGTCCTATTGAAGTGTATCCGCGAAACACACTACGAGGCAATATTGAGAGAGGTTCATGAAGGGGAAGCAGGAAATCATTGTGGAGCTCGAGCGTTAGCTCTTAAATGCTCAAGATCTGGATATTATTGGCCTACACTCTTTTCTGATTCTGTCGAGTATGTGAAAAAGTGCCATCACTGTCAAATTCATTCAAACTTGATACACCAACCGGCCGAACATATGCACTCGATCCCTATTTGTTGGCCCTTCGACAAATGGGGCATCGATATTGTGGGACCTTTCCCAACAGCGCGAGCCAGAAAAAATTATGTACTAGTAGCGGTGGAATATTTCAGCAAGTGGGTCGAATGTGTTGCCTTGACCAAAATCACCCAATTTCAAGTTATTAATTTTTTATGGAAAAATATAGTCTGCAGGTTCGGAATCCCCAGGGTTTTGATATCAGATAACGGAACGCAGTTTGCAGGGAAAAGGGTCACGGATTGGTGTGAAAGATTTGGAATACAACAGAACTTTGCGTCTGTTGGCCACACTCAGGCTAATGGACAAACTGAAGTAGTAAATCGGGAAATTGTTCGATCTCTGGAGAAGCGCTTATCGGAGGCAAAAGGAAAATGGCTGGATGAGCTACCGGGAGTATTATGGGCCAACAGGACAACAGTCAAAGCGGCAACCGGAGAAACTCCATTCAGTTTGGTTTATGGGTCAGAGGCTGTTATCCCAGTGGAGAATCTTATACCTTCTCCCAGGGTCGAATTGTATGATCCTGAAGAAAACCAATTGATGAGGCAGGTGGAAGTTGACCACGCGGATGCTCGAAGGGACCGCGCAAAGTTGAAAATTCAAGCCGCCAAAGCCAACATGGAAAAGTCCTATAATCGGAATGTGAGGATTCGATCCTTCAAAGTGGGAGATCTGGTGCTCAAAAAAGTGGAAGTATCAAAGCACGTAGGAAAACTACAGCCCAATTGGGAGGGCCCTTTCGTGATCGTAGAGGTCGGAAAAAAAGGTTCTTATAAGATTGCACACCCCAACGGAGAGATACTGCCTCGAGCTTGGAATGCGATCAATTTAAGAAGATATTATGGAAGATAGTTACAATCGAGGCTTCTACTTTTTAGTTATCTTGTTCTGTTTTCTTTGACTACTACTATTTGGCAAACTATATGAGTTCAATGAAGAATTGGGTTATTTGAAGAATGTTTATTCGGACTATTTATTCAATGAAAGCTTATTTCGCCTACATTCTTACTTATTCGTCATATTCCCGATATTCTCGATCTATATTCATTATTATCGATCTCTGTTGTCCTAATCAGTACTTATCTCAGTCTACTATTATATAAGGGTGAAAGCCTCTGCTATGACCCTCGAGCTAAAAACGCTCTAAAAACGACTAAGGGTGAAAGCCTCTGCTATGCCCCTTAGATCGAAATTATCGAATGGGTGAAAGCCTCTGCTATGACCCTAGGGCTAAAAATGCTCTGAAACGACTAAGGGTGAAAGCCTCTGCTATGCCCCTTAGATCGAAATTATTGAATGGGTGAAAGCCTCTGCTATGACCCTCGAGCTAAAAACGCTCTAAAAACGACTAAGGGTGAAAGCTTTTGCTATGCCCCTTAGATTGAAACAAACATTCTATTGAAGATTAATCTCTAAGAACGACTAAGGGTGAAAGCCTCTGCTATGCCCCTTAGATCGAAATTATCGAATGGGTGAAAGCCTCTGCTATGACCCTAGGGCTAAAAATGCTCTGAAACGACTAAGGGTGAAAGCCTCTGCTATGCCCCTTAGATCGAAATTATTGAATGGGTGAAAGCCTCTGCTATGACCCTCGAGCTAAAAACGCTCTAAAAACGACTAAGGGTGAAAGCCTTTGCTATGCCCCTTAGATTGAAACAAACATTCTATTGAAGATTAATCTCTAAAAACGACTAAGGGTGAAAGCCTCTGCTATGCCCCTTAGATCAAAATTATCGAATGGGTGAAAGCCTCTGCTATGACCCTAGGGCTAAAAATGCTCTGAAACGACTAAGGGTGAAAGCCTCTGCTATGCCCCTTAGATCGAAATTATTAAATGGGTGAAAGCCTCTGCTATGACCCTCGAGCTAAAAACGCTCTAAAAACGACTAAGGGTGAAAGCCTTTGCTATGCCCCTTAGATTGAAACAAACATTCTATTGAAGATTAATCTCTAAAAACGACTAAGGGTGAAAGCCTCTGCTATGCCCCTTAGATCGAAATTATCGAATGGGTGAAAGCCTCTGCTATGACCCTAGGGCTAAAAATGCTCTGAAACGACTAAGGGTGAAAGCCTCTGCTATGCCCCTTAGATCGAAATTATTAAATGGGTGAAAGCCTCTGCTATGACCCTCGAGCTAAAAACGCTCTAAAAACGACTAAGGGTGAAAGCCTTTGCTATGCCCCTTAGATTGAAACAAACATTCTATTGAAGATTAATCTCTAAAAACGACTAAGGGTGAAAGCCTCTGCTATGCCCCTTAGATCGAAATTATCGAATGGGTGAAAGCCTCTGCTATGACCCTCGAGCTAAAAACGCTCTAAAAACGACTAAGGGTGAAAGCCTTTGCTATGCCCCTTAGATTGAAACAAACATTCTATTGAAGATTGATCTAAATTCCATTAAAATTTCTCCACGACAACTATGGCGCCGAAAAAAAAAAAAAAAAAAAAAAAAAAAAAAAAAAAAAAAAAAGAAAAAAAAAAGAGAGAGAGACAGAGAATATCATTCCAAGCAAATATTATATCATTACAACAAGGGTTATACTACAACAACAAAGGAAAACCGTTACAACAAGGATGGTGTTACAAAGAGAAGTCTTAACTCATTGTACAAAGGTAAACCACAGTATTACTAAACGAAATTATTTTCGGAAAGGATCTTTCGAACTTCAGCACTACGATCAGTATACCCGCGAATGTAAGCTTCTTTCTCATGAAGCTCAGAGTGTCTCTTCTCACGATCGTAAATACCTTTGAGTTTCTCTAATTCTGAACTTAACTTGTCCTGAGATATTCTCTCCTTGAAAAATCTGTTAGCTTCCAATGCACGTTCCAGCTCGATCTTCTTCCCGATAAGCTCGAGCGAAATAGAGGTCCGCTGTTCGAACTCATGTTTGGCTAATGCATAAAGCTTAGAGAAGACCACCCTAGCCTGAACTCATAAGAAAATATATTATAACGGAAATAAAGAGATTAAACACTCATGACAAAAAGGTGAGAATGAATTACTTGGGCAAGAGATTCCAACCCAGAATAAAACAGGAACGAGGAGTATTCTCCAGTCGAAAAGTCACCCTCGGAGATAGAAACATTGGACCGAAGAAGGGTCAGGTCGGTTTTCTCGTGTGACACTTTGTCAAAAGGAGCTATATCCCTTTTAAGCAAAGATCCGCTAACCAACGAGGATACGGATTGAGAAGGGACGTGCCCAGTGACATCCTCCGCAAAAGAAACCTTTTTTATTCTCTTGTTGGAGCCCCTAGTTTTCAAACACGAAGAAAGGGCAATGGTTGAGTGTTTATTCCCCTCATGGAAATTTTGCTGATCAGATTTAGTGGATGTAATTGCTGATCGATTTCTTTTCCTCAATTTTCTACTAACACTTAGCCTGGGAAAAGGCGTGGAAGGAATCACAAGAGCGTTCGAATTTTTATTCATCCCTTAATTTTCGGGTTAAGACCCAACCAAAACAGTTATTTTTTTTTAAAAGGGAAGCTCCGAACACTGTGAGCAATGCCAATGCGAAAGCAATTAAAAGTGCCTTCGCTACTTATAAGAAAAACGACATCATGCAAAATTGCAATGATTGGTAAATCACTACTCCCAAGAAAGATTCAATGACGCAGCTGAGTACGCAATACTGACGTTATAGAATTTAGCAGAAAGTTCAAACAGGCAATAGCCTAAAATAGCATAAAG
The DNA here is from genome assembly GCA_003313485.2 of Penstemon barbatus. Classification (NCBI taxonomy): domain Eukaryota; kingdom Viridiplantae; phylum Streptophyta; class Magnoliopsida; order Lamiales; family Plantaginaceae; genus Penstemon; species Penstemon barbatus. Next base: position 68,033,148 of record CM064879.1, on the reverse strand, counting down.
GAAAAGAGATTCAAATTCAAGCACCCACTATATATGCAAGAGCAAAAGATTATAAGATAAGTACATTGGTTTGCTAAGTCAGTCAAATTACACAGCGATCGTTATTAATTAAGACTTTTTCACGCCTGAACCATGGTCCGATCTATCTAGCTCCTCTGATTCACTAGAACTACTCTCCGAGCCGTCGGAATCATCTTTATTCGAGCTGCTGCCTTCTCCATCATGACTTTGCGCATCAGACGCAGATTTACTCGAACCAGAAGAAGGGGTGCCTTGTACACTCTGACCGCGGGAATCCCCTTCAATATCCACATCTTCGCTTTTGGATTGGGCTTCGAGCTTATCCGGATTCGGCATCGGTGCACCAAATTCCTCAAGAAAAGGAGAAAACTCATGAGTGGCAAATTCCTCGAGCTTAGGAGGAAGGGAAGACGCTTTATAGTCTTTACCGAAGATATTCTTGTAAGGATTCATCTTAGGAAGGAAATCATCAAGGGCGCCTTCGATTTTAGCAGTTGTAAGGAGATGCTGAGCTCCTTTAAAGTAGAAGGATTGATTGATTTCCCCCGACCGTAATCGAATCAAGGCGTCAAGGATCGGAGACTCTAGGAACTCCCTTATGGCAGGAAGCCTGGCTTCGACTCGACCCCGTTCATAAGACTGTTCGGCAAACACTTTGGTTTGCTCAAGCTCCTGCTTTAATTTCCCCACTTCATCCTCTAAGGCCCTCTTTGTTTCCAACTCTTTCCTAGTTCCCTCGAGTTCAATCTCGATCTCAGACAACTTAATCTTGGTATCCTCTAGCTGACTGGCCTTCGCAGCTTCATCCTTCAGAACATCGCATAAGGCTTTCTGCACCGCCTGAGACTCTTCGCTCAATACGGACAGTCGAAGAGCAGTTTGAGTAAATAGGTCTCCGGCCTGTAAAGGAAAAGATACATAAAGGCACGAGATGAGGATTATAGGAAAAAAGCTAGAAACTTTCGGAATTAGAAAGTACCATCTGCTGAGCATGAGCATAATCGCCAAATATCTCAAAATCTTTTTTGACAAAAGATTGGATAGTATCGTCCCTGAATCTCCCGGCCAAGAACATCCGGAGAGACTTATCCACCGTATGCTCGCCCTCGGAACCCAAATCAGATTCGATGGTCCCACAGTCCGGATATCCGGCCGCCCTCGGCCCTTGCAGATGATCCTCGATGAAATCTGCCAAATCTGGTTCGGGATGACCAGCCCGACATGGTATAGGGTTCGGCCCTCGAGCAAAAGGCTTGACTCTCCTAGAGGACTCAGGGACATTGCTACTTCTTTTGCGATTCATCCTGGCCTGCAAAATCTCTCTGGCACGATCCTCCAGGAGAGTATAGTTACTAAACCCCTCGTCGTTCGGGTTGGAAGAGATATTCGAAAAGACGGATCGAAGGATTTTAGGACCCCGGAAATCGGAGGCCCCCTCCGCCTCGGCCCTAGACCGAGAGGTTCCTGCTTGGGTAATCGGGGAAACAATCATTAAAGCATTTGAGGTCGACGCGATCCCGACGGGGGCCTTAGACTTCTTCGTTTTCCGAAGATTCATTGATGTTTGAGGACGAGGTCGACCCTTATTACCCTTCGAAAAGGAAGCAACGTGTGGGCCAGATACCGAGGTACGGAACTTGTCAACAATATCAGCTAATGTGGAAGGGGGGTTAGCGGTATCGATCGGAGCTTTCCCGAAGGAGATCGGTTCGGCAGGAAAAGTGCAACTACTGAGCTCGGCCAATCGCAAAACTGCTTCTTGAGTCATTAGAGCAGTCTGATGAGGATCAGCACGAAGAGATTGCAGAAAATTATCTGTTATCTCATTTTTCATATTCCCCACGAGCCGGCGTTTTCCGTATATCCACTCCTTTGCTCCAGGCCAATCGAAGGGAGTAGGCTCGGGATTTTCTTCGGAAGGCGGAGACTCTGGCCCTTGGACAAAGAAGAACTCACGTTTCCATCCCTTCAGATTGCTACTCACGTTGGTCGATAAGATCGAAATTTTCGGCCTCTGAGAAAAGCATACGTAACCCGCGTTTGAAGAGGTGGAAGCACTGATCTGAAATATCCTCCAAAAATTCTGAAAAGCTGCCTTTTTCCCCTTAGCTTTCATCAACACGCAAAAAGCTATAATTAGGCAGATCGAATTCGGTAAGATCTGGCAGGGAGTCAACTTAAAAGCATCCAGAAGGTTTTCTAGTAGAGGAGGGAAGGGGATGCGTAAGCCGTAGTGGAAGTGTTTGGAATAAAAGGCTTGACAACCGGCAGGGGGGTCGGTAACTCGTTGATCGGGAGAGGGAAGCACTATCGAAAAACCGGCGCCTAGATACCGACCGAATTCTTTTTGCAACTCCGTCAGGTCTGTCCCTTTATAGGAACAGACGATCTCATCCGCTCTCTCCTCAGTCATGTTTAGAGCTGCGCTAGTCGAGGGCTCTTCCCGGTCATAGATCGTAATCACCACATTACGGTTCAGTCTATATTTCTGCTGCTCATTGTTACCCAAAGGAAGCTCCCCATCTTCTATATCTTCCCTTTCAGAAACTGTTGCCTCGCCGGAATTTTCATCTTCGCTATTCCCAGTGTCAGAACTCGACTCCCGCTCCTCTCCGCTGGAATCCGAGGCGGAACCCGAGTTTTGCGGATTCTTGTTTTCAGATGATCGATTCTCTACAGCTTTTTTCCCCTTGCGGTTATCGACCTCATTCTCCTCTAAGGGAGATTTCCCCTTCGAGTCTACCGAACTCGACATAATAAATATAACATGACTGTTCAAAAATGGCTAACAAAACTCACTTATCGACCTGTATGCTCCGATCTAAAGCTCTCTCCTCAGATTTTGAGAGGAACAGCGATCCTCCGTATAACTATATATACAGGGACAAAATGGGAAATTGCAAACCAGTCCCCGAGTAACCACGACGATTGGACTCTCTTGAAGGTAAATTTGAAGTCATATTCTCAGAAATTGCACCTACAGCCCCTATACTTTCTAAAATTCCTGAATTAAAGATCCACATCACAAACAACAAGGACGATATTAAGGTTGCGCTATCAAGAAATTGTTTAAGTATGCACTCTTTTTCCCTGACCCGGTTTTTATCCCAGAAGGGTTTTTCCGAGCCAGGTTTTTAATGAGGCATACCCGAAACGATAAGCCGAAATAGAATTGTTCTACTGCTACTTCTTCGAGCTTAAGTTCCACTTTACGCTCGAGAAGTGGGGGAGTATTGATGAGGGATATTTCGGATTTCTGCTCTTCTTCTTTACAGCTACATAAGATCGAACGTTATTTATCTCGAAAGATCCAGTTCGACCCCAAGGTCGAAATACTGTAAATACAAGGCTACCATGGATCCATGATTACTGTTGGGCCAAGCTCTGACCCAAACTTATGGGCCGAAGAATTGCACATCTGCGGATAGACCACCTGAACCCCATTTTCAGCTATAAATACCCCATGCATTTATGATGTTGGACACGACTTTCCAGGTGCTCCCTCCTCGAAGCTATTGCTCGGAACCTTTCAGAAGTATAGACTTAGGATTGTATGTATTTCACCCTCTAGCTTGTACGGCATCCTATAATGCTCGAATAGGACCTTTGAATACTTGTATTTGTACTCATTCAATTCGAATACAATTACTTTGATCTTTGCTTCACTTTGTTATTGTTATTATTGAATTACATCCCACCCTTGATCGAACTAACGAAACCACGTAAGATCACCTACCAAGCTCTGTACTTGGGAGATCGTTTTTGGAGGCTTCATTTCAGTTATTGCTCGAATTTTTTCTGGGTTGGCCTCGATTCCTCATTGATGTACCAGATATCCCAAAAATTTTCCGAATTTAACCCCGAAAGTGCATTTGGCAGGGTTTAGCTTCATTCGATATTTTCTCAATATTTGGAAGCATCGATCGAGGTGCTTTACATGATCAGCTTCATTCATGCTCTTGACCAACATATCGTCTACGTATACTTCCATTATTTCTCCAATTAATTCTTTAAACATCAGGTTAACTAACCTTTGGTAGGTGGCCCCGGCGTTCCTCAAGCCGAACGGCATTACTATAAAGCAATACACTCCCTGCTCGGTTATGAACGCAGTTTTCTCTTGGTCGTGCTCATCCATGTATATTTGATAGAAACCTTGGAAAGCATCCATCATACTGAAAATTGCAAAGCCAGCGGTGGAGTCGACTAATAAGTCTATCTTTGGGAGAGGATATGGATCCCGCGGGCATAATTTATTAAGGTCGGTGAAATCGTTGCACATTCTCCATTTGTTATCCTTTTTGTCTCCCTTTGCTACCAGCACAACATTACATAGCCATTCCGAGAAGCGTATTTCTCGAATTTGTTTTTCTTTGAGTAGCCTTTCTACTTCGGCCTTAATTATTTTATCTTTTATTGGCCCGTGATTCCTCTTCTTTTGCCTAGCAGGCTTTGCCAGAGGGTCGATTTTTAGCGAATGACTGATTACCCGGGGGTCAATCCCTTCAATGTCGTTCGCGCTCCAGGCGAAGATATCTACATTATTTCTGAGAAAGTTGATCAACATTATTTCCCCTTCTTTGCTTAATTCAGTTCCTATTCTTGTCGTTTTTGTTGGGTCCCCTTGTACCAGTAGGACATCTTTGTGTTCCGGTGGTTTTAAAGCTAAATCCACAGGTTCATTTCCCTTCTTGTCTATTCGGTCGGTGCTAGGGATATCAACTTCGATTCTATCATCGTCGTCTTCAAGCTTTCTTTTGCTTGGGGTAATCGATCTTGGGCGATTTCCCAAGGTTAGCGATGTGTTGTAGCAGTCCCATGCCATGCAATGATCGTTCAGTATTTCTCCGATCCCTGCGCCAGTTGGAAATTTTATTTTCTGATGGTATGTTGAAACTACAGCTCGGAATAGGTTGAGTGCTGGTCGCCCTAGGATCGCATTGTAGGCAAAGGGAGTTTCTACTACTAAAAATTTTACTAGCTTCACCGTGCGATACGGTTTCTTCCCGAGAGAGACACTTAAAGTTATTGTGCCACTGGGGACAATCTCCGATCCCCCGAATCCTACTAAAGGCGTGGCTACTTTTTGGAATACTATTTATCCCAAATCCATCTGGGCTAGAACTTCTTTAGAGATGATATTTGCAGAGCTTCCATTATCGATTAGGATTCTTTTGACGTTGTAATTCTCTATTTCTAGGGATACCACCATCGGGAAGTCGGGGCTATCCTCTTTCGTGTCCCAAACAAGGTTTTTGGGTACTTCACCCTCGTTGAAACTAATTAGCTGGTGGGTCGTTACTCTGTTCTCTAGGGTCCATACTTCTTTGGGGTATTTTAAGCTTCCGATTATGGATCTAGCAGTCCTTCGACGAGCATTACGACTGTCTCCACCTACGGGTCCCCCTGAGATCGTGTGGATAGTTCCGTTGATCTGGTCATTATTTAATTCTTGTGGGGGACCTTCGTTAGGGGACCTTCTACGGGAATTTCTTCTTTGATTGTTATACCGAGGACTCCTGTTTCTTTCTCGCTTGCGGTTATCCCGCTCTAAATAGTCATTTAGTTTTCCTTCTTCGATCAGCTTTTCAACCTCTTTTTTAAGGTGAAAACAATCTTCAGTGTGGTGCCTGTGTGCCCGGTGATACTTGCAGTATAAGTCATAGTTTCGTCCACCTGGTCTAGGCTGAGCGATATTCTTTGCTTCTGGGATCCAATTATTCCTTTCCAGTACAGCCAAGATTTCTTCTATTGGAAAAGTTAGCCTTGGGTGCTCTACTTGATTGACCCTGCCCCGAATTATCGGTTCGCTGGTTCTAGGTCTTTGATAGATGTTAGGTCGTCTATCCTGGTCATTTTTATTGTATTCTAATCGCTGGAAGACGTTACCTTTTTCCAAAAGATCGTTCATAGTCTATGGATCTTTGGGTAGGAATTCTATCTTGCCGTTTGGAGCCTGAGGCCGTAGCTTTGTTTTTGTTCTTATCTTTAAAAGAATTCATCTCTTCCTGGGTCATATACTTAGATGCCAAGCTCATGATGTCAGCGAACGTTCTTGGTTGTTTTCGGCTGAGGGCATTTCCAAACTGCCTATTCTTTGTGAGGTCGAAGAGAATGGAGATTATGTAATCGATATTGGGGGAATCGATTTTGAGTAATTCGACATTAAATCTTGCCAACCAGTTCCATAGGGATTCGCCCTCTTGTCGATAAATGGTTCCTAAATAGCTCATTGGCAATTTTTGTCTCTTTTGACTGGCGAACTGCTGTGTCAGTTTGTTGCATAATTCGCGAAAACTGAATATGGAGTTGGATGGTTGCTTGGCGAACCAGTCCAAAGCTAGTCCTTCTAATGTGGTCACCATTAGCTTAGCGGTGAACTCCGCCGAGTGAGCATATAGGCTCATTATGTTCGTGAAGCTAAAGATATAGTCGTCTGGATCAGTGGTTCCGTCGTATCTGGGTAGTCTACCCGGAACCTGCCCGCTTGCCTATGCCTCTTTTATTTCTCTACAGAAGGGAGAGCAGGCCGCTAAGCTCTCCTGGAGTTCCGTGGTTCTGGCCCACGGGTTTTGAACAGATCGTAAGCGTTGTTCAAGTAGTTCCTGTACTATCTTTTTGATTTCTCTTTTCGAGAACCGCATAGATCGTGGTCGATCAGGGATTGCATTGCCTACGTCATCCTCGATGGGGATTATCGTATGTTCCTTGGACCCGCTGCGTCCCGGCTGCGGTCTTCTTTGACCCGGTTTTTTACGGAGATTGTTGTCGGAGGGTTTCGAGTTCCCTCTTTGCGGACTGTGTAATGAGCGGTGCTCGCTTACTGGGCTATCAGCCTGTTGAGAGATTTGATCATTATGCCTCGGCGTCCTATGAATCGGATTTGCCCTAGTAGCCCTAGGGTTTCGAGGAAACTGTTCGAGTATGAGCAATTCCTCGGGGCTGAGAGATTTGAAGAGCATAGCAATCTGTCGCAATTTTTCCTGAGCGTCCGAGAGGGGGACAGGGATCGCTGGGGGTACAGATTCTTCCGGTATTGTCCCGGTAGGAATCCTTTGGGGTTCCTGTTGGTGTGGAAGAGGTTCCTGCAAATTGTCGTTGGTCTCAGGGGCGTTATTATCAGTATTGCCCTGTGGATCTTCAGATGTGTTATGAGGGTTAGTTGTGTTACTTCTTGCTCCATTACGAGCGCTCTTCCTTGGGCGAGCCATATGTCGATCGAATAATTAACCTAGCCCCAAGGTGGGCGCCAACTGATTTAACCGGATTTCATCGGGTTAATTATATCAGTAAATAGGTGATATTGGGGATTCTTAATATATATGATTTATAGGGCTCTGTTACTTTATTCAGGATGGATCAATCTCAAGGAAGAACAATTAGATGGAACAATCAGTAATAAAGACAAACCGTCAATATAATAGTATAGCAAAAGCTTTTCTATTGAATAATCTTAGATTATTTTGATATGCAGGCGTAAGTTGAGTATGTAAAGTGTAAATAATACAATCACAAACTAGGTATTTATATCATATTAAACCTAGCTTTACAAGGAAACATAATCCTAATAGGACTCGGCCCACTTAGCCTTCTTGAGTTCGGATTGTAGTCTGCTTGTTGAGGAGAGTCGTATTCTACCGGGTCGATAGATGATCCCGAACTGTCATGTCTGGTCGAACCGATCTTTTATAGTTTAGTCGATCCGAATATTATAAGGGGTGTGAAATAGCCCCCATCAATAGGGTAACCCTAACAAATAAAGGTAACATGGAATTAGTACAATTCCTTAGGGAATAAAATTAACAGAAAAGTAAATAAACAAAGACAAATGGGCCCTTCATAAGTTGCAGCTGGCCAAATAACACTTTCTTTACATAAACTCTGCCAAAGTAATTGGCGTTTTTTCCTTGTTCCCAATCTCCCCTAATTCACCTTCCAACTCATCCTCTTCCAATTCAACCAAACGCATCTGCCAAATTTCCTTCCCTTCTATCATTTCCTCACGCCATTCTCCCCTTTTCTTCTTCTTGTTATTCCTCTCCATCATAATCCTCACAGTTTTACTAACCCTGCTGGACCCAATAAATAAGGGGTGCCAAAAATAGTCATATGTTTTACAGGTGAAGTGCATGTGAGATGACAAAGATGAGTTAACTGCCCTTGCAAATTTCAACAAATTCAACAAGTGATCTTACCATCAAGTGTACACCTGGAAATGGTACTATCAAGCTGCTTATATCAGATTGTTCCAAACCATCAAGTGATATCAGTCAAGTGAGTGGTATCAGACAAGTGGTGTCAGACAATTGGTATAAATCAACAAGTGGTAGACACTACATTTGGAGATTTCAAGGAAGCAATGATTGTTGAAAGCTGAAGCCTATCAAAGGAGAACAAGTGGTGCATAGACCATCAGAAACCAACAAGTCAACCATGTGACAAAGAAAATTGGTTTGTTGTTTTTGGATTCATAAGTTGAGGGGGAACATATCAGAAAACTAACCCAAAACAGCTTACTGGAATTCAACGGCTGAGTGTCTTTTAAGAGTAACTCTCATCAGACTATTGACCACGGATTCTTGAACTTAGGGGAACGTGTACGACTAACGGTACTCCTAAATAAAGATGAAGTTTTCAATAAGTCAAAATGAAGCTATCAGAAGACTGCTTCTTATCAGCCGACTGGAACTCAACAGCCAAGTGTTATTCAAGAATGTACTACATCAAGTGGTATCAGCAAGTGTTATCACATCAATAAGTGGTATCAGCTGACTAATATGATATCAACAAGTGGTATCAATTCTTGATGTCAGGGGGAATAGTTATTCTAGCTGGAGTGATAAACAGCAAAGAAGACTACCTCGAACAGCTAAGTACCCACCTACTTGTCTTCAGCATACTAATTTTAAAACTTTATGAAAGAAAAAGGGAAGAAAGATATGCAACTAAGTATTGTTGTTAATGACAAAAGGGGGGAAGATAATGATGCAACTAAGAACCCTTTATCAGAAGAAAATCAAAAGGGAAAACTAACGACAAGTGGTTTTTGAAGGTTGTATCAGATCAAATAATTTCCATCTCAGAGTATGAAGACCAAATCAAAAACTTGGAAGACATTCTTAGTTGAGGTTTTGTCATCATGAAAAAGGGGAAAATTGTTGGTCAGTATTGGAGAAGGTTTTGAAGATGACAAAAAAGCCATAATGGTTTTGAAGATCAAAAGGTTAAGTCATCAACTAAGAACAGCTTAGTGAAACCTATGTCAAGGTCTTGAAGCAAAGTAACAGAATCAGCCGAGTGGGATATCAGATTGGTTATCATCAGCCGAGTCAAGATAGATGTGTTCATTCTCGAATTAGCCGAGTACGCATCAGCCGAGTGATCATCAGGAGAGTGGTCATCAGCCGAGCGTTCCCATCAGCGAAGTGAAGTCGGTAAAGTAAGCTTATCAACGGTAACCAGCTGAGTGCATTAAATGAGACTGGACATAAAGTGAACATCCGTACAACAGAGTGTACAGAAGACAGTCTGCAAAAGCAAAAGCTGTCGTCAGAGAAAAAGACCGTTGCTCAGGGTTAAAGAGTAATTTCGCCTTCCTTCAACGGGCAGAAATTCAAATCCGTAGTATAAATAGAAGACTAACTGGAGATCTGAAAATGAGACTTGCACAATTCAAGATCACATCTTAAGATCGAGATCCATCAGTTGAGTCGTCTGATCACAAGCGAAGTCATTTGTTGACAGAGCTAAAATCGTTGAAGAACAGAGATCAAACTCTTTTCTGTCTGAGTGACATTCAACTGTAAAGAGAAGAAGTTTATATCCATCTTTGTGAGTGATATAACTTCGTAGTATAGGTCTTCTGAGTGATTTCCTATACTGAGTGTTGCGAGGAGTTGTTATCCATCTTTGTAAAGTGATAAAACTCTGTAGAATAGGCTTTCTTTGTGATTTCCTATTGCGCACTTATGGCCATTTCATTTGTTGTTTCGCGCAAGCATTGTATACTGATTACTTTGTGTTTTCTAGTATAACCCATGCAAGATCTGTGTGACTTGGAAGAGTGGACTAAAGGATTTTTATCCATATAACCACTATAAAAATTATGTGTGTTTGATTCATAGTTTCTATACCTTGCTTACTTTCAAAATGACTCAAACATACGAACTGAACCAAAAGATTTTAAAAAGGAGTTGTAAAAACTGGGGATAAAATCTTTTGAGTGAGAAAACATAAAGAGGAACAGATTGGTTGAAAAACACTTGATAAATCCGCTGCCAACTAGTTTCTAAACCTCTGATATTTCATCTGAATCAGCTGAGTGGTCAACTCTGCTGCTCAAAGATTTGTGCGAGAACATCTTAGTAGTCTTACGAATTCTAGATCAGCTTAGTCTGCTGACAGAAAAGGTTAGAGAAAAATTGAATGTGGCAGGTGGTTAAGTTGAAAAATTGAAAGTCGGTGTTATTATAAATTGAGTTCTCTATTATTATATCTACAATATATAGGGCCAAAAGTTAAAAATATTTGTTCATATATATATATATATATAAACATAGAAGGACTACTATGATTCAAAACTGGCAGTAACCCTGCTTTAACTAAAAAATTAACACAAATGGATATTTGGTTAAGAAATAGTAATGCTGAAGGGCTAATGAAAATAACATAGGGGGGTTGATAATTAAACAAAGAACAAGGGGTGTTTTTAGATTTCACTCATTAATGTATTTTGTTTGTCTGTTCTTTTTTTTCTTTCAATTAATATAAAACGAGCACTTTACCTCCTCTAATGTCATTAAAATTTCACACCGTCTCTCTGATATTTTCATAAGTTGCATTTTACACTCATATTTTATGATAATATAGTAGTTTACCCCCAATGTTATTATAATGTGACAGTTTCTCCCCTATGTTACACAAACACTTTTCATGCTACTCTTCAATTTCGGCAAGTGAGTTACACTCTCTGGCTGAAGGAGGTAGGTTTCTTTTTTAAAATTTTGATGAGGGAGGGGGGGGGGGGGGTAAATGCTCATTCTCAAATCAAAGAGGGGTAAAATGAATATTATTTACTTTACAGGGAGGTAAGTTGGTATTAATTCTATAAAATTGATTAGTGTAATTATAAATTAACAACAATTTGGATTAGGAATGCTATTTTTAAATCACATTGGGGTAAATCCAATATTATGCATTTTACAGGGGCAAATTGGCATTAACTCTATAAAATTTTATCTGTATAACACATTTTATGGGTTTAATTAGCCGAAAAAGTGTCTATCAGTGTAACACATTTTACATAAGAGAGATTTAAGTGTGAATTTTTTTTTGTATAAGGAATATAAGTGTAACATATTTCATATAAGAGGGACTTAGATTAACAAAAGAGATTTAAGTGTAAAACACTTTATACTTGAGGTACCATAAATATGATTTATCACTTATTCTTTTATTTTTTTGTACAATGTTGGTATTAATTCTATAAAATTGATTAGTGTAATTATAAATTAACAACAATTTGGATTAGGAATGCTATTTTTAAATCACATTGGGGTAAATCCAATATTATGCATTTTACAGGGGCAAATTGGCATTAACTCTATAAAATTTTATCTGTATAACACATTTTATGGGTTTAATTAGCCGAAAAAGTGTCTATCAGTGTAACACATTTTACATAAGAGAGATTTAAGTGTGAATTTTTTTTTGTATAAGGAATATAAGTGTAACATATTTCATATAAGAGGGACTTAGATTAACAAAAGAGATTTAAGTGTAAAACACTTTATACTTGAGGTACCATAAATATGATTTATCACTTATTCTTTTATTTTTTTGTACAATATTGGTATCACTTATATTATTACGTTTCCTATATCAATTAAATCTTTAGTAAGACTCGCAAACTAATAGGACATCAAAAACAAAATACTTGTAATCCTATTTGAAGTATAATCGATTTCTAATTTCTCAAGTGGTCTTATTCATTATTCAACATAAATAAGACACTTCTTCTTTGTTAATATTATAAAAAATCTCAGTAGCAATTTACAAAGAATCCCCGTATATTTGTTATGCAATCTCAGGTACACAATTACGATTTTTATTTGAAATTCATATTTTTGTTTACACATATACTTTAATTCATGATTTATGATAATACAGAAGACAAAATATCATTACAAGAAAACAGGATTTTCCGACGGATTTTGGCCATCGAAAAATCCGTCGGAAAAAGTGGCGTGGGAAAATTTTCGACGGATTTTCCGATGGAAGTTTTCCGACGACCAAATCCGTGGGAAAATCCATCGGAAATTGGAAAACTTCCGACGAACAAAGCTGTCGGAAAAACCGTCGAAAATTTCCGACGGAAAACTAGGCTGTCGGAAATTTCAGTTTGTTTTTTTTCCGGCGGATTTTATCCGTCGAAAAATATTTAAAAATTTTATTTTATTTTATTTTTCCGACGGGATTAAAATCCGTCGGAAAATATTTAAATAAATAAATTTTTTATGTTTCCGACGGATTTAATTCCGTCGGAAATGGGAAAATTTTTTTTTAAAAAATTTATTTTTTCTTATTTTCCCCCAATAAAAACATGTATATTGTATAAATAATCAAAACACATAAATTAAACAATTCATAATTATAAAATTAAATAACGAACAATATATTCAACATATTCTCCTAGACTAGTAAATATCTCATCCACTCGGAATTTATAACACCAACTTGAGGAACTGGGAGCTCAATCTCATCACTTTCCCCCTTAGGACTGTTATAACTGCATAAAAAACATTGAGAATCAGGTATTCTGGCATTATTTCCAGCTCATTTCTTTACAGAGATATTCCTATTCCTTTTCCTTTTAACTATCTTTTCCTTTTCCTTTTTTTATAAGAGAGTTCAATGAATTCAATCTCATATAATTCCATAAATAGTTTGAGTAAGAAAACATTGTTGACATTAACCTAATATGTACATTGAAGTTATTCATAATAAAATCGATAGTAGCTTGGCTCGAAATTAATTAGTCAATAATTTAAAATTGTTAAGCATATGATTATGTAAATACGAGTTAAATCGATCCGAAAAGATTTGAATTAATCAAATGATTGCAAAAATTGTGTAAATTAGAAAATAAAATTGTATTTATTATAATTTTTTAATTATTTTCCGACGGAAAATAAAATTGTATTTATTATAATTTTTTAATTATTTTCCGACGGATTAATTCCGTCGGAAATGTTTTTTTTAAATTTCGATTAACTTTTAATGTATTTTTCGACGCAAATTTAATTCTATCGGAAAATCCGTCAGAAATTTCCAACGGATTTTGGTTCATCGGAAAATTCGTCGGAAATTTCCCACAGATTTTGGTTCATCAGAAAATCCGTCGGAAATTTCCCGCGGAAATATTTTCGTCTGAATTCCGTCGGAAATTTCCGACGGATTTATGTCCGTCGGAAAATCCTGTTTTTCTTGTAGTGTGATGATGAATGATTCCATCAAGTCTCTAGAGGTGAATCAGAAAACATGGACAATTCGATTAAGACTTTGCGAATAGGAACCGAGACAAGATGTGGAGCAAATCTTTCTATAAGAGTTAAGAAGATGATAATGATGGATCACGAAGTAAGTAATCAATTATATACTATTAAAATCATGAACATAACATATCAGAATATATTTTCACAATTTTTTGACTTTTGCATATACGATGAATTGAATCATGAACTATTCAATATTATATTCTTTTAATCAAGCTTTTATTTTTATGTCAGGGAACAAGAATCGGAACAGTTATATTTAATGATGATATCCAACTATTCAATAAAGTATTCTTGCTCCACAAAATCTACATAATTAAAAATGGACATGTTCAAAAGAGTAATCCTACATACTTCAATGCACACCACATATTGAGTTGATCTTAAAGAAGTATTCAAAGGTGGAAGAACCTTCAGAACCACATATTCTTACGACCAAAGTCTGCTACAAATTCATTGATTTTAAAAGCATTAATCCTAATATTCACGACAAGGAAGCAATTTGTATCATTAGTTTTTTTTTTTATGAATTATATCATTTTTTTCACAATACTTAATTTTAAAAATAAAATTTTATATTTTTATATGTAAAGATGTTTGTGGACTTGTCAATAAAGTCATACATATCATAACAACGACATCTTTTAAGGGAACATCAAAACATGTGAAATAAATTACATTATCGACGAAGAGTAATTTCATATCACTATATAATTTTGTATTTATTATACTTTGTCAAAATTATGACTATAGCTATTTTGAAATATATATACTTTCTTTCTATGCATCTATAATTTTATGAGTTGATTGCTAATAGTCAATTATATCATAGAATAGTTGTTATCAATTTTTCTATTCAAATTGTTTAAGCAAAACAATAATTAAAAAATAATATACAAATTCTATGTACACAACTAATACTTTAATATTTAGAAATCAACATTTGATGGTTACTCTTTGGGATGATATGGCAATATATGAAGGAAATGAACTTCAACAATTTATCGAGAAAAGACCAGTAGTTATCATTGCAAAAGTTACAGCAAAAAATATTTAGGTAAAATTTTATCATATGACATTATAGCATTATTCTCTTCCTTTTAATTAATATTATATTTTAATCTATGTACTTGGTTTAGGTTAGGTGCAGTTAGTAGTTACAAACAACATCGGCATCAATAATGCAAATAAATTTAATATCTGAAAAAGTTTTAGACATCCATAATTGGTAAATGAAAAAAAAATTACATTATCCATTCATTTAATATTAAGAATTAAAAATACATAATTTTTGAATTATGCAGGTTATATATGCCACGTGATCCGCTGAAAATACAAAGAACTCACAGTAAAACAAAGAATAAAAAAGGCAATGGAAGTAACTTTGAAAGATATATTACATGACATTGATTTACATCCTAAGATATTTCTTTTTCAAATAACAAATTTCTTCTATATTATATTAGCAAAACAAGTCTAATGTCAAATATACTTTATTTTGCAGGACGAGTATTTCTCTTTTAAGGGAATGGTTGACAAGGTAAAAAAATATATCATCATTGTGCTATGATTAGTGCGATAAATGCTATTCTTCAGTTTTCAAAGTTGAAGATAACATAGTTTGCAAAAGGTGCATCAATGAAGAAATAGAAACAACACCAAGGTTCTAACACATCTACCGATATTTACTATATATGGCAAGTGTTATTTCTTATAATATATAATTTTAAACGCTAATTAATTAATTACAGATATAGAATGGTTCTAAATGTCGTACAAGGAGATGACAATGTTCGAATCACATTGTTCGAGGATGCAGCTATACTATATATTAGATGTCCTCCACAAGAATACATAATATCCATTCACATTTATATATATATATATATATATATATATATATATATATATATATATATATATATATATAGATTAAAATCAGTTCTTTTCTTGAAATATGTAATATTCATAAATTAATAATGTGTTAATATTTTTTTAAGGGAGAAGATAAATTCAATTATTAAGATTAAGCTTGCATTCTAAAGACGAATATATTTTAATGATTATCCCATCAAAAATACAAACAACAAATGGACAACTTAATCTTGTAGCGGATGCAATAGAGAAGATGCAACCAATATTGCATGAAACAGAAAATAGAAATTATAGAGCAACATGTGACCATCAAGAGACAAATGAGGCAACTGACGATGATATACCAAATGACATCAATGCAAAAGAAGTTGTGATCAGTCGAAAAAATACTGTAATAAAGAAAAGGCGAATCACAAAAATAAAAATAAAAAGAAAAAGAAAAATGAAGACTACATTCCTACTGAAATTTTAATGAAAGCTCAAGATGTTGATGACACTACTAAGGACACCAATGTAAAAAAAAATCTGAAAGATGTACAAACTACTGAAAAAAGAAAAGACGAATAACAAAAAAGAAAAAATATGACTACATCCCCACTGAAATTCCAAACGAAGCTCAAGATGACGATGACACAACAAAGGACATCAATGGAAAGAAGGTTAGAATTGATGTAGAAACTACTGAAAGAAAGAAAAGACGAATCACAAAGAAGACTTCATCCTGATTGTAATTTTGAGTGACGAAGAGACACTTAGTAAATTAAAGACAAAAGAAAAATAATGTGGTCAAATTAGATGAAAAGATATAATTTTGAAATATCAACGTCAAAAAATAAAAAAATTGATGTTATTCGGTTGTTCAAATGGTATTATTAAAATAATATTATGTAGACAAGTAGTTTTAGGAAAAAATACTTGGTAATTATAGTTTTTTTTTTTTAGTTTTAAAGTTTTGGTATTAGTTATTAATGATCTCAACTTTACTTCAAAATATATTAAATAAAATTATTGTATAAAAAAGTTACGTATTTCTATTACATGATAATATGATGAAATGTAATATTATATATATATATATATATATATATATATATATATATATATATAATGGAATTAATATAGAAAATTAGTTAATCACATGCAACGCACGTGTACCTTTCTAGTTTTATTAAATAAATGATACAAATAGGGTGCACAGTGTTGTAAATCGATCAAACTATGCCAACACCGAATTTCGATATGAATCGAATATCAAATCAAATATTTAGTTCAATATTCGATACATATATCAATATCGGTTACAATTTTCACTAGTTCTTATTAGAAAACAAACAAGAAACTTTAGCCATATTATTCGAAAAGATAAGGTTAAATTAAGGAATCAAAAGCTTCGGTTTGAACCAAGAAGAAAAGTAAATTAGGTTTAATATGATAGCATAAACATAGGGGCATTTTCATTCCATGCAAATATGTTTGCATCTTGTTAATGAAAGACAAAATTGTTAATTTCCTTAATGGGCCAACAATAATACCAAGCAGGCTACAAAATAGTTAGGCCTATAGATCAGTTGGGGTCAAAATGGTAACTGGGTCCAATTATATGAACCTAATCAAACGGGCCTAAGTTAGGCCCAATTGGTGAACAAGTTCAAGCCTATGTGCATAACCAGATGGGCTTAAGAGTAAGTCTTGATCTTATTATATTTAGCCCAAATAAGGAGAATATATTCTAGCATCGATGTAACCATGTGAACGTTTGTAAATATCGATTTTTACGAAAATTATAATGCAGGAAAGAATGATAATTAATAGTACTGTTTCTGTTTTTCTTTATTTTATAATTATTATTTTGTAGTGTTTGAACTTTCAATTAAAAATTATACATCAAGATGTTTGGATACAATACGTTGTATTTTTTTATTTGTTTGTTTGTTTGTTGATAATACGTTGTATATTAATTAAATACGTTGAAACTGAAAGTAGACATGAAAATATATTATGTGGTGCAAAATTTATATTTTTATATCCAATGGTACCAAGTTCCAAGTTGGCCTATTCTATGATATCAAAAAAGCAAATTTCCCTATTTTGAAAGGTTAAAACTTAAAATATAAGTTTAACCTCGACCATACCATTAAAGATGGTCTTAAACCATCTTCAATCGAGCTGGCAATCGGGCAAGAGGAGGGGTTACTGATTTGGTTCGGTTGGAGACGGGGACTGGCAATCGGCGAGGCAGGGGGCAGGGGACGTCGGGCATGCTGGCAATGGTAGCCTGCCTGCTTGCCGGTTGGGAAATGGGCTGGGTTTCAAATTTGTTTTTTCCTTAGCCTGCCTGCTTGCTGGGTTTAATTTTAGGGGCCAATTATTAAATACAAAATGTTTTAGGGGCAGAATATTAATTTAAATAAACTATTTTGATGTATTGATAAAAAAAAAAAGGGCAAAACATTATGGCTAACTCATGAACTCCAACCATGTCCTGTCGATAGGCCCGGCCTTGTGCCTAGACCAACTAGGCAATTGCCTGGGGCCCCCAATCCATATATGCGTTAATGAATGTATATATTCTAATTCACCTAGCCCAGTCCAAAATGAAAAAATTAAAATATTAGCCCAACAAACTATATTATGCCGATGCACCACTCCAACTTAAGTTACTTCAATTTTTTTTCATGCAAATAAACATTGGCGGCTCTTATAATAATGCGGTTAAAAAAAAATCAAGAATTCCAAGGGTCAAGTTGAACCGTCTCTTTTTAAATACGTGTAATTGCTATAAAATAATATTCACTATACCTGTAATAGTTTCTTATTTTGAAAGAAGTTTTTCAAAACTAAAATTGATAAAGATATTTTTTACGATCAACTATGTCACAAGAAAAATTAAATGATTTGGCTGTTTTATCTATAGAACAAGATATGTTAGAGAAACTAGAATATGAAGATACAATAAACAAATTTGCATCTACTAAAATAAGAAAAGTAAAATTTACATAATTTTTTTTCAATATAGGGCCCCGATTTTTTACTTCGCCTAGGGCCCCGAAAAATCTAGGTCTGGCCCTGCCTGTCGATCGAGTGGCAACCATGCATATAATATATATATATATATATATATATATATATATATATTATAGCTAGTTTGGTTCAACTATGCTCATTCATGTACTGTTATATTTTATTAAAATATAATGGATGTTTTGTTAATTATGGATATATGGGCTATAATATATATATATATATATATAGTCTGATCCGATACTTGAAATTAAAACATGCACGATGCACCACTAATTTATCTATACATCCTTGTTTAGATCAACAACCACAACACCAATGTTATCACTACTTCCACGAGCCAAGGCGAGTCGAGTGAGCAGCGTTGCTGCAGAAGCACTCCGTGAGGTGATCAACCCGGGACCTTCCTTTTTCATGCAGTCACGGACAACATGACATGCCATCTTGCTCGATATCACGTCCCATAATCCATAACTTGCGAGTATCAAAAACTCGTCCTCTGAATTCCTTATTTCAATAATGACTTCTGGCTCCGATATCACATATGGGTTTAGGTACTTGTCGCCTGCAACAAAATATATATATATATACATACATATTTTTAGCTAGCACTCAAACAAAAATGTATGAATTTTTTAAAAATCTAGTAACCTATTGCTCGAGTCATATCCAAAACCCCTTCAACTCGTGCAATATCGAGGTTCACTATACATCCTCCAACCACTTTCATCCGCTCTATTTGCAGGCTGCATACATATACTCACTATGAATTTTAGAAAAAATTGTCCACAAACAAAATTTCATTTCAATAAATTAGCTAAGTAATGACCCATTTCGCATTAGATTTGGGATTCAAAGTTCCAAAATTAATTTGAGATACGAGACCCGGATACCGAATGTTGAAACTAAAACCCCAAATATATACGTACGTTATGATCGAAGGAGAGCGGAACCACACTCCCCCCGCGGAAAAAGACGGCGCGTGAATCTCAACAATTTGCCACGACGATATGTTCTTGAGTTAGAACCACAGCCACCACAGTGGAGCCAGATTGAAGCACCTCTCTGCGGTCAACGCAGCTGCAGCGAAAATTCGGAGTCCCGCAGCAGCTGCACGTTTGCAGCGCCAACAACTCTGTCTTGGAAAAACAACTGCGAAACACCCTCTTCCACGCCCACCGTAGCACTGCCTCGTCCATGATGTATATCGGCCCCACAAGTTTTTCCAACCCCATAACTTCTTCCTCCAAGATTGAATGCATGTTCTGCTTGCACATTATAGCAAACTGCATGCACCGGCGCGGCCAATTAATTTTTCATTTTTAAAACTTTTGTTGGGAAATTTAATTTTTTGATCCGGTGATCGAACTCGGCATATATAATTCATCCATCATAAAATGCAATTGTATTGTTTAATCACTCTCTTATGAACTAAAAGAAAAACTTTAATATTTTGGTGCACTTGTTAAGTTAAATACTTAAAAATATATTAGTAATCCGATCCGATCCCTATAGTTAAATTAAATAGATTTAATCCGTTTAAATAGATTTCTATGTAATGTGGTTGAGTGATATGTTCGATTATTTTTTCAAGTGATATGTTATTAATTTTTTTGGGTTTTATCGAACTCAAAGTAACTACATTACAAGTCATGTAATACATTTGTTTTGCTATTGGATAAATTTTTTAGGAGAGTAATCAATCATAAAATAAGTACAATATTATTGCTCGGTATTTGGATGAGTTTGGTCAAGCCGGACCTGGAAAAGTATTTTTCATACACAAGTATACAAAAGTACAAAAAGTAGCACTTTCCCATTTGAACTTAAAGTCAAGTTGTAGTTTCACCCATAAATTTTAGTTATTTGCATTGTCCACCCTGAACTTACATTATTAATGTTGCACTTTTTCCTTGTAATTTTTTTCGAGCACTTTTCCGACCAAAGAGTTCAAGAGCGAAAGTGCAACACAAAAGTTCAGGGTGGAAAGGGAAACAAGGTTGTAAGTTTTACCCCATAATCTTATATCAAAGTTGCACTTTCTCCCCTAAAACTTACACCTTTATTGCACTTTTCACCCTGAACTTTTGTGTTGAACTTTCCCTGATCACTTTTACCTAAAAATTGAAGGGATCGGAAAAGAATTTAGGGGAGAAAGTGCAACATCAATGTAAGTTGAGGGTGGACAATGCAAAAAATTGAAGTGTATGGGATAGTGCAACTTGACTGTAAGTTCAAAGGGGAAATTTTGATTTTCTCGTAAAAGTATTAAATAAAAAACTTGCGTGTTTTGTGTGTCGTCACTAGGAGTTCTCTCAACAGACATATCCGTTTTTCAAGTCTATTGTAGCGTCCAAAAGATGAAAATGGAAACTAGTAGTGAGCAAGCGTGTTTATTCTTGTTGGATGAGAGGGAAGTCCTAGCTTTCTAGATTCGCCGCGGCTTACGTCATTACTTTCTATTATAATTGTCGTCACTTCAATCCAGGAACTCTTAAATGTATTTTTCTTACATCATTGCTTTCCATTGGAATTGTCTTTCCATTGGAATTGTCATCACGTCAATCCACGAATTCCTAATGTGTTTTTCATATGTCATTGTTTTCCATTGTAACTGTCATTACGTCAATCCAAGAACCCTTAATATGTTTTTCGTAAGAAATTTATTTGTCTAAAAGAAGAAAAGCCTACAAAATTGGGACTCAAAGGGTCCTTCCAATATATAGCACGTCGTTCTAGAGATGATGTAATGTGAATAACGAGTGATATTTATTCTAATTAGAAAAGTGAACATGTGTTGCACGTGGTAAACTAGTTTCCTAAGTTAGTTGAATCATAGAAGTACTAATTTTTCATCATAATATGGTCTTAATGACACACTACAAAAAAAAATTACTAAGTCATTTTCATTATTACTATGTAGTTACCAAGAATTAAAATTGTTATCATAAATACCTAAAACAAAAACTTGAAAAAAAAAACCAACTATAATTATTAAGTATTTATAACCTAAAACTACATGACTACGTATCTATTATTCTAAACTACCATTTGAACAAATGGACAAAATCAATTATTTTCTTCATTAACCTTGATATTTCCATCTAAAGTAGTTTTCATAGGTATAATCCATTTTTTTTAATTGATTTCATCAGTTTTGTTGATTATAAATGGTTTTGTTTAAGTCCATCCATTTTCAATTACTAGAAAAATGCACACGCGTTGCTCGTGTTTAGTTAATACTATTGATTTTTTTTTTCTAAAAGTACGATGCACAAATATATTATAAATGTAGGTAGTAACAGAAAAATTGAATGTATCACAAAATTATATAAATAAAAATATTATTATAATTATAAAGTATTATACATAGCTTTATTTTCTATATAATTCATTTTATCAAAAACTATATTCTAGTTATACCTTGTGATTTCTAATTTCACTATTCTTTTTAACTTTATTTTGCCTGTGAAAACATTTAGTTAGAATTGTATAATATTACGTCTTTTAACTTCTAATGTCTCATAATCTAACTATACTTCTTAGAGTTTTTTTTAGCTTTTTAAAATCACATAGGGGTATTTTAGTCCGCACAAAAAGTTAAAAAATATTGTTTTTTTAATAGTAGAGATAGAGATAGAGATAGAGATACAGATACAGATATGTCTAATCTATTTTTTAACCAATTTTGTCGACTAAACATATTTTATAGATTTAAACCACTTCTACACTAATTTTACCATTTTGTTTGTTATTTTAACATGTTAATTTATCAATTTCAAGTGCTTTTACATTGAATTTACCATTATTTCATGTAAATTTAACTCGTTCTTTAGCCAATTTCACCCATATTTTGTGGTTTATCTCATTTGTTAACCAATTCACTCATTAACTCCCGTTTAACCCAATTTAATTTGATCGTGCTTATTTACCTATTTTCTCGAGTAATTCACATAGTTTTGTTAATTTAACTTGTTTTTTTGTTCTTATTCTTCATCAATTTGATCCATTTTTTGTTATCTCGTGTGTAGCTGATATCATTCATTTTTTTATCGATTTACTCGTGTTTTGTTGGTTTACCCGTTGTTTTATCGATTTGCTTTTATTAGTTTTTCGTTGATCTAACCAATTTTTCCATTATTTCACCATTTTTTATCATATATTTTTTAATCAAATTTTACTTCTTTTCACCAGTTTTAGACATTTATATGTTTTGACTTTTTTAATCTGTTATAAGTTTTTCAGTTAACTAAATAGTACTTTAGTTTATTTAAACATGACAAACGTGGCTAATTTTTTTAGATTCTTTGATGTCTTTTATGTTCTTTAATAATTGATAATTTTTTAAGAATTGTCCAAAGAAATATCATGAAGATTATACATATCACTGTGTAACGAAAAATATCTAAGAGCCCATTTGGATAGAAGGATTTGAGTTGAGTGGATTTGAAATTCCTTGTCAAATGCATTATGTCAATTGGATACAAAATTAAATCCATTCATTTGAAATCTTGGAAAGTCCAATGGATTTCAGTCCAATTTTAAGTGGATTTGAAATTTCTCCTCAAACTAGTCATTTGAAATCCATTTAAAAATTTGTTCACATTATATATTTTAAAAAATTGCAATTTGATCCTAGATTTAAAAAAAAAAAACTTAGAATTGCAATCCAGTCCAGGATTTTCAAAAAAATTAAAATTTGCAACTTGGCTACTATTTTCATAAATTCAAATTGCACTTTTGGTCCCTCAATTTTTGGAAATTGCAATTTGACACAATATTTTCGAAGAACCAAGAATTACAATTCAGTCCAGAATTTTCATAAATTAAAATTTTCAATTCGGACCCTGATTTTTAGGAATCAAATTTGCACTTTTGGTCCCTCAAGTTTTGGATATTGCAATTTTGACCATATATTTTCGATAAATCAAGAATTGCAATTCAGTCCAGAATTTTAAGAAAATTACAAGTTTCAATTCGGCCTTTGATTTTCAGAAATTCAAATTTGAACTTTTGGTCGCTCAATATTCAAAAATTATAATTTGACCCTAGATTTTTTAAAAACTAAGAATTGCGATTCAGTTCAGAATTCTCAAAAAATTAAAAAAAAAATCAATTCGGCCCCAGATTTTCAGAAATCCGAATTTTTAGAAATTACAATTTTCAGAAATTACAATTTGACCCTAAATTTTTGAAAAACCCAGAATTACAATTCAGTTAATTTCGGAAGATTAAAATTTTCAATTCGGCTCCTGATTTTCAAAAATCCAAATTTTCACTTTTGGTCCCTTAATTTTCAGAAATTGCAATTTGACCCCATATTTTCAAAAACCCATAACTGCACTTCAGTCCATAATTTTCTGAAGATTAAAATTTTTAATTTGGCACCTGATTTTCTAAATTCCAAATTTGAACTTTTGGTCCCTTAATTTTCAAAAATTGCCATTTGACCCCAAATTTTCGAAAAACTCAGAGTTCCAATTCAATCCATAATTTTCAGAAAATTAAGATTTTCAATTCGGCCCCAGATTTCTTGAAATTCGAATTTGCACTTTTGGTCCCTCGATTTTCAAAAATTATAATATTGCCCCAAATCGATTTATACGATTTTATCCCGATATCAACAACAAGAATTAACTGATCGTAGAGCAAATTATAAGGCACGATTGGAAATTTCAAATAACACAAATGATATATACCAAACAATTGATTTCATATGAATGGATTTAAAATCATTTGTAAAAACATTTATCCAAACAAGATATTGCAAATGAATGGATTTCAAATCATTGGAATTTCAAATCCATTCATTTGAAATCCCTCTTCATTTCAAATCCATCAATCCAAATGGCCCTTAAGTGTAATGACATGCGATCTATCACAACAACTAAATGTACTTATACCGTGCATGTGAGTAATCACACGGACTTGATGTATTAACTATCACATGCAATTGTATATCGTCTTGTAAATGGAGTTAATGATAATTTAATCCCTGTTATATTCATTATGTTCAATTTAATTCTTTATGATATGAAAATGAGTAGTTTACCCCCTATAATCTCATAAAAGTTTAACACCGTTTTCCTGATAATTTTATAAATGACACTTTACCCCCCCCCCCCCCCTCCCCCCTTGTGTTAAGAGAATGTGTCAGTTTAACCCCATATATTATGATAAATGTGACAGTTTATTCTCGTGTGTTTTAATACATGTGGTAAGTTACCCCCCTATATTATACAAATGTTTTTCATGCACTTTCTCAATTTCGTCAAGTTAGTTATATATTCTCCAACTGAGAAGGTAAATTGTTTCTTTAATAATTTCTCAGAATGGTAAAATATGTTTTTTTATAAAATTACAGGTGATAAATTGAATATTATGAATTTCACATTAACTCTTTGTGAATAATACACACAATTTTAGAAGAATGGCCAAGCATAACACATTTATTTCTTAATTGAATGCATGGACATGCATGATGTTTAGACTAAAATTTTCCTAATTATATAATCCTTAGATATGAAAATATATGTTGTCCTGATCCTTTTGGGTTTAGTTAAATGCAATATAGAATTTTGATTTTTGCTTACATAGCACGGGATAGATGAGATATCATTGTTTGTTTGCAGAAATTAACATCTGATTTTTAAGAAAGTACTTCTAAAAAAAACAATCTTGTTCTTGTTTCTTTTCATCTTAAAAAAATCAGTTTCAGAAACTCAGATGAAAAACAACAAAACTGACTGAAAACGGGCTAGATTTCATGAACATCCAAGCGGGTCGGGTCCTGGTCCAATAAACCTTAAGTCTATGTTGAGTCTGTCCAACAAGAACAACGTGAGCGGGTCCTGATAGAATCAATGTTATTAAAATCGAACCGGACCGGCCGGTCCGATTGGTTCGACCGCGAACAGGAAGATGGTCCGGTTCGGTTAATTCGCTGGTTTTAGCGGTTCGACTAGCGGTTGACCCGATACGACCAGTAAAATCGCTAAACCAGTAGGCTCAACGGTTCGCTCTCCGGTCCGATTTTAAAAACATTGGATAGAATCCAGGTCCAAACCCATCTTAACCCTTAATATGTTAGAACATAAGTAATAATATTTATATATTTTAATAAAAGAGAAAAAACTCATACGTTTAGGCTAAATGTTTTATTCTCATTTTATCAAATAAATAATACAAATAGGGTGCACAGTGTCGTAAATCGATCAAACTATGCCAACACCAAATTCGATATGCATCGAATATCAAATCAAATATTTAGTTCAATATTCGATATATATAACAATATCGGATACAATTTGCACTATTTCTTATTAGGAAATGAAACAAAAGAAACTTTAGCCATATTATTCGAAAAGATAAGGCTAAATTAATGAATCAAGAGCTTCGTTAGAACCAGGAAGGAAAATAAATTAGGTACAATATCATACCATATACATTGGGGCATTTTCCTTAATTCACATGCAAATATTGTTGCATCTTCACATCTTGTTAATGAAAGACAAAATTGTTAATTTCCTTAATGGGCCAAAAATAATACCAAGCAGGCTACGAAATAGTTAGGCCTATAGATCAATTGGGGCCAAATGGTAACTGGGTTCAATCATATGAACCTAATCGAACGGGCCTAAGTTAGGCCCAATTGGTGAAGAAGTTCAAGCCTATGAGCATAACCAGATGGGCTTAAGAGTCTTGATCTTATTATATTTATCCCAAATAAGGAGAATATATTCTGGAATCAATGTGATCATGTGAACGTTTACAAATATATCGATTTTCACGAAAATTATAACGCAGGAAAGAATGATAATTAGTAATACTGTTTTTCTTTATTTTATAATTATTATTTTGTAGTGTTTGAACTTTCAATTAAAAATAATACATCAAGATGTTTAAATACGTTGTATTTTTAATTTGTTTGTTTGTTTTATGATAATACGTTGTATATTAATTAAATACGTTGAAACTGAAAGTAAACATGAAAATATATTATGTGGTACAAAATTTGTATTTTCATATTCAATGGTACCAAAGTGTCAAGTTGGCCTATTCTATGATATCAAAAAGGCAAATTTCCCTATTTTGAATTGAAAGGTTAAATATAAGTTTAACCTCGACCATACCATTAAAGATGGTCTTAAACCATCTCCAATCGAGCCGGCAATCGGGCATAAGGAGGGGTTACCGACTTGGTTCGGTTGGAGACGGTGACTGGCAATCGGCGAGGCAGGGGGCAGGGGACGTCGGGCATGCTGGCAATGGTAGCCTGCACGCTTGCCGATTGGGAAATGCACTGGGTTTCAAATTTGTTTTTTGCTTTTTTTTTAACAAAAATTAATTTTAGGGGCCAATTATTAAATACAAAATGTTTTAGGGGAAGAATATTAAATAATAAAAACTGTAATAGGGGCAGAATATTAATTTAAATAAACTATTTTGTAGTATTGATTAAAAGGGCAAAACATTCCGGCTAACTCATGACCTCCGTCCATGTCCTGTCGATCGAGTGGCAACCATGCATATAATAATATATATAAGTTATAATCCATATATCCATAATGAACAAAACATCATTGTTATATAGTCTGATCCGATACTTGAAATTAAAACATGCACGATGCACCATTAATTTATATATACATCCTTGTTTAGATCAACAACCACAACACCAATGTTATCACTACTTCCACGAGCCAAGGCGAGTCGAGTGAGCAGCGTTGCTGCAGAAGCACTCCGTGAGGTGATCAACTCGGGACCTTCCTTTTTCATGCAGTCACGGACAACATTACATCCCATCTTGCTCGATATCACGTCCCATAATCCATCACTTGCGAGTATCAAAAACTCGTCCTCTGAATCCCTTTTTTCAATAATGACTTCTGGCTCCGATATCACAAATGGTTTTAGGTACTTGTCGCCTGCAACAATATATATATACATATTTTTAGCTAGCACTCAAGCAAAAATGTATGAATTTTTTTAAAGATCTCGTTACCTATTGCTCGAGTCATATCCAAAACCCCTTCAACTCGTGCAATATCGAGGTTCACTATAGATCCTCCAACCACTTTAATCCTCACCCTTTCATCCACTCTATTTGCAGGCTGCATACATATACTCAGTATGAATTTTAGAAAAAACTGTCCACAAACAAAATTTCATTCCAATAAATTAGCTAAGTAATGACCTATTTTGCATTAGATTTTGGATTCAAAGTTCCATATTTAATTTGAGATACGAGACCCGGATACCGAATGTTGAAACTAAAACCCCAAATAGTTACGTACGTTATGATCGAAGGAGAGCGGAACAACACTCCCCCCGCGGAAAAGGACGGCGCGTGAATCTCCACAATTTGCCACGACGATATGTTCTTGAGTCAGAACCACAACCACGGCAGTGGAGCCAGATTGGAGCACCTCTCTGCGGTCAACGCAGCTGCAGCGAAAATTCGGAGTCCCGCAGCAGCTGCACGTTTGCAGCGCCAACAACTCTGTCCTGGAAAAACAACTGCAAAACACCCTCTTCCACGCCCACCGTAGCACTGCCTCGTCCATGATGTATATCGGTCCCACAAGTTTTTCCAACCTCATAACTTCTTCCTCCAAGATTGAATGCATGTTCTGCCTGCACATTATAGCAAACTGCATGCACCGGCGCAGCCAATTAATTTTTCATTTTTAAAACTTTTGTTTGGAAATTTAATTTTTTGATCCGGTGATCGAACTCGGCATATATAATTCATCCAACATAAAATGCAATTGTATTGTTTAATCACTCTCTTATGAACTAAAAGAAAAACTTTAATATTTTGGTGCACTTGCATGTTAAGTTAAATACTTAAAAATATATGAGTCATCCGATCCGATCCGATCCCTATAGTTAAACTAAATAGATTTAATCCGTTTATATATAAACGAAAATTAATCTTTTCAAATTAAGGGCATTTGTCATGTGAATGACTTAGTTAATTACGACCAAATTAACCAAGCTGATTTGATCAAATTAATTAAAATGATCCTTTTCTTAATAATTAATTAATGAGGTAGTATGTAATTAATGAAAATTAAGAGATGGGAAAGTACGTGAGCTCCTCCATGACCATCAAAAACTCCGAAAAAATGCAGCGGAAGGTGGTGATTAATAGGCGGCGAGCATAGATTGGTTTTAACCGAAATGGCGTCTTATATTTCGGATCGCCGGCCCACGAAGGCCACCGCCCCAACTCTTCTCCTCATCTCCTCCAGCGCCGCCATACCACCACCACAGATCTGCTTCTCCTCATTACTACCATCCTGTTGTGGGGTTTGCGCAATTGAACCCCTAGATGGTAAGACACGGCCATTGGCGACAAGCACTGATTCCCGCCTCGCCTGAATCCTCAACGGCCACTTCTCCTTGCACCCGTCATCTTGAGTGCTTGCCATATATATATATATATAGAGAGAGAGAGACATATATATATTTTGTATATAATTGTATAGTAGCTAGCTACACAGCAAGGAGTAGTACTGAATGAATGGTGTGCAGCTTTATAGGTGGGTACATTTCCATTCACACTTTACATACAAACAAAAGCAACAATACTACCCAACCACCACCGGTCCGTTCACATCACATACAAACAAAATTTTACACCACACTACCCATGTGTTCATTAGTAACGGCCGGAGTGCTTTTTACAAAAAAGTAAATTAAAAGTGATTGAATTCTGGAAATATTGCACTGCTACGTGGTAATTTGATACATACATTTGTAACTCATGTTCAAGAATCGCTCGCCAGCTCTGAAAAGTACCTGCCCGGTCCATTCCGACGGACTTATTTGGCTGCCCGACTCCCAATTATTTCCATTCCTATCCCTATTCTTTGCCTTTATTATTCTGGTACCTAACTTTTATTTATTTTTCACACATTTTCTCTCTATTTTGGGATGGAGAATTATATTGATGAGAGTTTGGATCCACCTTGCGTACATGGCAGGAAAATTTGAGGGACATGCATTTGCATGCGGCTAATGTTGGAGAACAACTTAATTTATCACAGATTATTTCATACAACCGCTGCGATCGATAATTTCTATGTAATATGGTTGAATGATATGTTCGATTACTTTTCAAGTGATATGTTACTAATTTTTCAAATTGGATTTGATCGAATTCAAAGTAACTACATTACAAGTCATGTAATACATTTGTTTTGCGATTGGATAAAATTTTTAGGAGAGTAATCAATCACAAAATAAGTACAATATTATTACTCGGTATTTGGATGAGTTTGGTCAAGCCGTACTTGGACGAGAATTTTTCAGACACAAGTATACAAAATAGCACTTTCCCATTTGAACTTAAACTCAAGTTGTAGTTTCACCCATAAACTTCAGTTCTTTGCATTGTCCACCCTGAACGTAACTTACATTATTAATGTTGCACTTTTTTCCCTGTAATGTTTTTCGAGCACTTTTCCGACCAAAGAGTTCAAGAGCAAAAGTGCAACACAAAAGTTCAGGGTGGAAAGGGCAACAAGGTTGTAAGTTTTGCCCCATAATCTTACATGAAAGTTGCACTTTCTCCCCTAAACGGCTAAAATTCAATTTTGGTACCATAGAACTGGGCAAATTTCATTTTTAATACCAAAAGTTTAAAATTCATACAGCCGTTAAGTTTTCCCACGGCCGTTTAGTCTCCTCCGATAAGTGCATGTGAGGGGCACGTGGGGCACTAATCTGCCCGTTCAATTTTAGTACCGTAGAATTGGGAAATTTTCAATTTTCATACCAAAAGTCCAAAAATCATACCAATTCTCACTCAGCCGTTTCAAAATAGGGGGAAATGCAATTGTCTAAAATTGAGCAAGTTGTTTTTGTAATTATTGCCTTCTTCCTCCTATGGACAATCGCCGGCTTCCGGTGGCCGTTTGTCGAAATTGGTTGAAGATTTTTGTTCCTCTTGTCATGGGCGGAGCTCAACCGTCTATGGCAGCCACTTGGGTGGAGCTCAACCGTCTATGGCAGCTACAATAAACCTATGGAAAATGATGCCCACGGTCAGGGGAAACTAATGCAACAAGAATTACGAAGTTTGGTTAAGAATCGAAGAAGAAATCACGATTTGAAATTTTGAAAAATTTGACCTACAATTCGAAAATTAGAACTCAAAATTCGAATAGATTACTCAAAGGATTGAAAAGATCTTTATATGTACGAGTTCTCCACGACAAGGGGAACATAAACCCTCGACCAATTCCGACCAAAAGCCACCGGAGCCAGCGATCGTAGGGGTGGGATCGGGACTGGTTTTCGGGAATTCGGGTATTTCTGGATGGGATTTTGGGTTTCGGGATTTCAAATTTAAGTCCCAAAACCCGGTAGATCAACCAAGGTCCCATGGGTTTCGGGTACCCGATTTAATTTTGGGATTTCGGGACGGGTTCGGGAGTCCCGGGAATCTAAGTTGCAAATTTAAATTGTGCAAATTAAACTTTTTTTTAAGCTTATTGTTAAAATGAAATGAAAAAAAAAGTAACATGACTACTAGTCTACTGTAGAACAAACCAATTCAAACATATCACCACAACCATTTCAAAAAAAGAAAAACATAACCGAATTTAGTATGAAAAATGAAATTTGCCCAGTTCTATGGTACAAAAATTGAATTTTATGTTCCAACGGGCAGAATCCGACCCACGTGCTCAGCCTGCCCACGAAGACTTAACGGACACGTGGCAGAAACGTTAAGAAAATTAACGGAAGTGCCTTTTTTGAAACGGCTGAGTAGGAACTGGTGTTATTTTTGAACTTTTGGTATGAAAAATAAAATTTGCCCAGTTCTATGGTACCAAAATTGAATTTTGCCCCCCTTTCACCCTGAACTTTTGTGTTGAACTTTCCCCTGAACACTTTAACCTGAAAATTGAAGGGGTAGGAAAAGAATTTAGGGGAGAAAGTGCAACATTAATGTAAATTGAGGGTGGACAATGCAAAAAATTGAAGTGTAGGGGATAGTGCAACTTGACTGTAAGTTCAGGGGGGAAATTAGGATTTTCTCGTAAAAGTATTAAATTAAAAACTTGCGTGTTTTGTGTGTCGTCACTAGGAAAAGTTCTCTCAAAAGACATATCCGTTTTTCAAGTCTATTGTAGCGTCCAAAAGATGAAAATGGAAACTAGTACTTACTTTTCGGTAGGCAGAGTGAGCAAGCATGTTTATTCTTGTTGGATGAGAGGGAAGTCCTAGCTTTCAAGATTCGCTGCGGCTTACGTCATTACTTCCTATTATAATTGTTGTCACTTCAATCCAGGAACTCTTAAATGTATTTTTCGTACGTCATTGCTTTCCATTGGAATTGTCATCACGTCAATCCACGAATTCGTAATGTGTTTTTCATATGTCATTGTTTTTCATTATAACTGTCATTACGTCAATCCACGAACTCTTAATATGTTTTTCGTACGAAATTTATTTGTCTAAAAGAAGAAAAGCCTACAAAATTGGGACTCAAAGGGTCCTTCCAATATATAGCACGTCGTTCTAGAGATGATGTAATGTGAATAACGAGTGATATTTGTTCTAATTAGAAAAGTGCACATGTGTTTGTTGGTCCCAAGTGGTCAGATGAGGTCTAGGGGGGGGGGGTGAATAGACCTCTAAACTTTTTAACAAATTTTTAACTTTAAAACTTTTGTTCTAACTTAAACAGACTAAGCTGTTATCAACAGTAAGTTACTTGGCTGATCACGAACAAATCTTTGAACAGCTTCGTTGACCACTAATCTGATAGTTACTTAGCTGGTTTTGTCAAAATCAGTTTCAATACTTAGAGTACTTGCAGCGGATTTGTAAAGTGTTTTTCACAAGTAAACTTAGTAGTTTGAAAGTTTGTTCCCCAGTTTTATAAAACTCCTTTCCTTATAAAACTTTTCAAACAGTTAAATCAAAGTGTTTTTATGCAACAGAAAATATGCAAGTAAAAACACAAGTAATTTTTATAGTGGTTATATGGATTTAAATATCCTTTAGTCCACTCTTCCAAATCACTCAGATCTTGGGTTATACTATAATCACAAAGTTTACAGTATACTCTGCTTGCGCCAATCAACAAATGAAAAGGCCACAAGTGCGCAGTAGGAAATCACTCATAAACTCCTACTCTCCGAAGTAATATCACTCACAAAGATGGATATCTATTTCTCACAACACTCACAATTACAAAATCACTCAGAAGATGTATTTTATCGTTGTTCTTCAACTCTGCTTTTGTCAACAAATGACTAAGCTGATGAGTGAGCTGTTCTTGAGACTTAAAGAGTTCTGCTTCGAAAATTTTCTCAGAGATTGTGTTGTTGTTTTTTTTTCTCTTCGTCTCTTTCAGCTATTTATACTTGAGGTTTGAAAAATGTCCATTGAAGAGAGATAAGATTCAAATTCCTCGAGTACTGGTCCTTAATTTCCGCGAACCGCTCTCTGCAGCTGTCCGTACTGTCAACAGTACTTTTCTGCAGGCAGCATTAAATGCACCCAGCTGATGCGAATCATTTCTTCAATCATTTGTCTTTAATTGAGTTTTCCATCAGCATCTGGAAGGCTTCCATCAGTGATGAATGCTGATCACTTGATGAAGCAGAATCAGCAACATGCCTTCCTTTATTTTCTTCCAGGTGGACAGGGACATCTTCCAGCTCTGTCTCCTGATCAGCTCTGTTCTCCTTAGCGTTCCACTCAAGTGCTAAGGGTTCTTCAGCAGATCAGTAGCCTTGTACCTTGAATTTTGACTCTTCTGATGTCTTCTATACTTAGTCAAAAATTCTTCAAAGGAATATCAGCTAAGTTAATCCATACTTAGCAGATTTGAAGTTTTGGAATTCATCAAAACCTCCCTTTACAAATTGTCTTCAGTACTTCTTCATCTTCATCCTTATCCAACAGTGTTGCACGTGATTAACTAGTTTCCTAAGTTAGTCGAATCATAGAAGTACTAATTTTTCATCATAATATGGTCTTAATGACACACTACAAAAAAAAAAAAAAATACTAAGTCATTTTAATTATTACTATGTAGTTACCAAGAATTAAAATTGTTATAATAAATACCTAAAACAAAAACTTGAAGAAAAAAAATGAACTATAATTATTAAGTATTTATAACCTAAAACTACATGTCTACGTAACTATTATTCTAAACTACCATTTGAACAAATGGACAAAATCAATTAATTTCTTCATTAACTTTGATATTTCCATCTAAAGTAGTTTCTACAGGTATAATCCATTTTTTTTTAATTGATTTCATCAGTTTTGTTGATTATAAATGGTTTTTATTAAGTTCATCCATTTTCAATTACTAGAAAAATGCACACGCGTTGCTCGTGTTTATTTAATACTATTGATTTTTTTTCTTACAGTACGATGCACAAATATATTATAAATGTAGGTAGTAACAGAAAAATTGAATATATCACAAAATTATATAAATAGAAATATTATTATAATTATAAAGTATTATACATAGCTTTATTTTCTATATAATTCATTTTATCAAAAACTATATTCTAGTTATACCTTGTGATTTTTAATTTCACTATTCTTTTTAAGTTTATTTTGCATGTATACAATGTCACGTCTTTTAACTTCTAATGTCTCATAATCTAACTATACTTCTTAGATTTTTTTTAGCTTTTTAAAATCACATAGGGGTATTTTAGTCCGCACAAAAAAGTTAAAAAATATTCATGTTTTTATAATAGTAGAGATAGAGATATGTCTAATCTATTTTTTAACCAATTTAACTCGTTTTTACCATTTTTGTCGACTAAACATATTTTATAGATTTAAACCACTACTACACTAATTTTACCATTTTTTTTTGTTATTTTAACATGTTATTTTATCAATTTCACCTGCTTTTACATTGAATATACCATTATTTCATGTAAATTTAACCCGTTCTTTAGCCAATTTCACCCATATTTTGTGGTTTATCTCATTTGTTAATCAATTCACTCATTAATTCCGGTTTAACCCAATTTAATTTGATCGTGCTTATTTACCTATTTTCTCGAGTAATTCACATAGTTTTGTTAATTTAACTCGTTTTTTTGTTCTTGTTCTTTCATCAATTTGATCCATTTTTTGTTATCCCGTGTGTAGCTGATATCATTCATTTTTTTATCGATTTACTCGTGTTTTGCTGGTTTACCCCGTTGTTTTATCGATTGAAATATTTTTTGTTGCTTTTATTAGTTTTTCGTTGATCTAACCCATTTTTTCATTATTTCACCATCTTTATTCATATATTTTTTAATAAAATTTTACATGTTTTCACCAATTTTAGATATTTATATGTTTTAACTTTTTTAATCAGTTATAAGTTTTTCAGTTAACCAAATATTACTTTAGTTTATTTATACAGGACAAACGTGGCTAATTTTTTTAGACTCTTTAATGTCTTTTATGTTCTTTAATAATTGATAATTTTTTAAGAATTGTCCAAAGAAATAATATGAAGATTATACATATCACTTTGTAACGAAAAATATCTAAGTGTAATGACATGCGATCTATCACAACAACTAAATGTACTTATACCGTGCATGTGAGTAATCACACGGACTTTATGTATTAACTATCACATGCAATTGTATATCGTCTTGTAAATGGAGTTAATGATAATTTAATCTCTGTTATATTCATAATGTTCAATTTAATTCTTTATGGTATGAAAATGAGTAATTTACCTCCTATAATCTCATAAAAGTTTAACACCGTTTTTCTGATAATTTTATTAATGACACTTTACCCCCCCCCCCCCCCTTTGTGTTATGAGAATGTGTCAGTTTAACCCCATATATTATGATAAATGTGACAGTTTATTCTCATGTGTTTTAATAAATGTCGTAAGTTACCCCTTATATTATACAAATGTTTTTCATGTACTCTCTCAATTTCGACAAGTAAGTTATACTCTCTAGCTGAAGGAGGTAAATTGCTTCTTTAATATTTTCTCAGGATGGTAAAATATGCTTTTTTATAAAATTACAGGTGATAAATTGAATATTATGAATTTAACATTAACTCTTTGTGAATAATACACACAATTTTAGAAGAATGGCCAAGCATAACACATTTATTTCTTAATTGAATGCATGGACAATGTTGCATGATGTTTAGACAAAAATTTTCCTAATTATATAATCCTTAGATATGGAAATATATATTGTCCTGATCCTTTTGGGTTTAGTTAAATGCAATAATTTAAAGAATTTTGATTTTTTACCATATATAATCCATATATATGATTTTGACCATATATAATCCTTAGATATCATTGTTTGTTTGCAGAAATTAACTTCTGATTTTTAAGAAAGTACTTCTAACTGCAAAAGCTAAAAACAAGCTTGTTCTTGTTTCTTTTCATCTTAAAAAAATCAGTTTCAGAAACTCAGATGAAAAACAACAAAACTGACTGAAAACGGGCTGGACATAATGAACATCCAAGCGGGTCGGGTCCTGGTCCAATAAACATAAATGATCGGGCTTGGCATGGTCCAAGTCTATGTTGAGTCTGTCCAACAAGAACAAGAACAACGTGAGCGGGTCTTGATAGAATCCAGGTCCAAACCCATCTTCACCCTTAATATGTTAGAACATAAGTAATAATATTCATATATTTTAATAAAAGAGAAAAAAACTCATGCGTTTAGGCTATATGTTTTATTCTCATCTATTCTATATCTATATCTATATTCTATCTATATCTATATTCTACATATATATATATATATATATTATTCATATAAAAGTACGAGTTCAGAAAATAGAATTTCTTGAATTTTTTGTGAAAACTAATATACCCCTACTTAAATTTTATTGTTAATAGCAAAATGGAAGAAAAAAAACTTAAAGAATCCTATTTCTACATAAACATTACTACTTGAAAAGATATATCTTAAAAGATCCTTATCTTATTAAAATTTCAAAGTCCATATCCAACATAAAAGCCATTTAGCATATTTTAATCGGCAATTGAAAATCTATCAAAACCAAAAGAATCGACATAAATGGACTATTAGTATAGAATAATAGTTTTGGAGATTAACCAAAAAAATTAACAATGGTGATGCATCAGCTATACATACAAAGTCAGCTTTGTTATTACATATAATAAAGTCAAGTTTTATTTTTCTAAAAATTTAAACTATGCCTCTCGATAATCTATTTTGTATTTTGTGTATGACAGATGTAATACGACAACGAAATTTGAATCAAATGAAAAGAAAATATGCTAGTCAAAGTTCTCTAGAGAAATAAAAGTTTATTGAAAAACTTAAGAGGTCTAAGATTACTAGGAACGAGCAAGAGACAATTAATGAACAAAATCAAAAAAATTATGAAACTATTATAGAAAATTATTCAAGGTTTGTTTCATAATCTTTGAATGTTGTGAATACATTTTTGTGTTGTGTTTATATTAATCTTATTTTCTTGAATGTGGCAGGTGGTTAAGATGAAAAATTGAAAGTCGGTGTTATTATAAATTGAGTTCTCTATTATTATATCTACAATATATAGGGCCAAAAGTTAAAAATATTTTTCCATATATATATATATATATATATATATATATATATATATACACACAAATAAACATAGAAGGACTACTATGATTCAAAACTGGCAATAACCTGCTTTAACTAAAAAATTAACACAAATGGATATTTGGTTAAGAAATAGTAATGCTGAAGGGCTAATGAAAATAACATAGGGGGTTGATAATTAAACAAAGAACAATGGGTGTTTTTGGATTTCACTCATTAATGTATTTTGTTTGTGTGTTCTTTTATTTCTTTCGATTAATATAAAACGAGCACTTTACCTCCTCTAATGTCATTAAAATTTCACACCGTCTCTCGGATATTATCATACGTTGTATTTTACACTCATATTTTATGATAATATAGTAGTTTACCCCCAATGTTATTTTAATGTGATATTTTATCCCCTATTTACACAAACACTTTTCATGCTACTCTTCAATTTCGGCAAGTGAGTTACAATCTCTGGCTGAAGGGGTAAGTTTCTTCTTTAAAATTTTGATGAGGGAAGGGAGGGGTGAATGCTCATTCTCAAATCACAGAGGGGTAAAATGAATATTATTTATTTTACAGGGAGGTAAGTTGGTATTAATTCTATAAAATTGATTAGTGTAATTATAAATTATCAACAATTTGGATTAGGAATGCTCTTTTCTAAATCACATAGGGGTAAATCCAATATTATGCATTTTACAGGGGCAAATTGGCATTAACTCTATAAATTTTTATCGGTATAACACATTTTATGGATGTAATTTAGCCGAAAAAGTGTCTATCAGTGTAACACATTTTACATAAGAGAGATATTTTTTTTTGTATAAGGGATATAAGTGTAACATATTTCATATAAGAGGGACTTAGATTAACAAGAGAGATTTAAGTGTAAAACACTTTATACTTGAGGTATCATAAATATGATTTATCACTTTTTTTTTATTTTTTTTTTTGTACAATATTGGTATCACTTATATTATTACGTTTTCACCAACAGGTGATTGGTCTAGTGGAAGGGACTAGCCCCTACAAAGTAGCGGGCTCGTGTTCGAATCCCTGTTGGGAGAGGTTCCCACTTTATGTGTCTGACGTGCCTCGAAAGGGATTAAAACCCCTGGGAAACCAAAAAAAATATTATTACGTTTCCTATATCAATTAAATCTTTAGTAAGACTCGCAAACTAATAGGACATCTAAAACAAAATACTGTAATCCTATTTGAAGCAGGGATGGATCCAGGAATTTGGGTTAAGGGGGCTAAACTTATACACAAAAAAAAATCAAACAGTTAAACATAAAGTTTATAATATTCACATAAGAACCCAAAATATTTACTTTAATAATTGACCACGACGGTTTTTCATCTTTTGAAACCGGCCCATGATAGCATCATTATATTTGAAATACTACTAAATATGTCTCTCTCTATATAAAGACAATTAAACTATCATTTAGCCATTGATCGCTCATTCGGTTACGAAGTCGATTCTTTACTATCTTCATAGCCGAAAAAGCTCTCTCCACTGATGCAGTTGCAACGGGTAGAATAAGCGCCAATGTTACAAGTTTGTAAACCATCGAGAATGCGACATGTCTTTTAGTTGCAACCATCTTCTTAGCAAGATCACCAATCCCTTTCAAACTAGAAAAATCATCACTTGATCGAACATCCCTAATATAATTTTCAAGTTGATTGGGAAGAGCCGAGAGCTCAAGAAAAGAAAAGTCATTTGGATAAAATTCGGCAAGATGAGCGAGTTTTCCTTTGTCGAAAGCTTCAAAGTGATTGGATGGATTTAAGCATGCAACACAAAGAAGCAAATCCGTGTTTACTTCATTGAAGCGGTTGTTCAACTCTTGCAATTGTCTATCTATCACCGAATTGAATCTCTCAACTTTGTAATGATATTCGATAGTCACTTGTTCAATCCTACGTTTTGGCCTCCCATATGGAACATAAACATTACTCATTGAAGGAACTTCAATTTCATGTTTAGAACAAAAAGAAGTAACATCCTCCAACAAAGTTTCCCATCCATCATCTCTTGTCTCTTGAAGACGATCTTTCGCTAATTTGACTAATTTCATAGCATTCACTATATCTTGATCTTTTCTTTGTAAAGCTTGAGACAAGTCATTAGTGATCCCCAATATCGACGCCATCAAATGTAAATTTGAAGACAAAGGAAAATGATTGCAATATTACCAATAGATTGCTTGCTTCTCCATTCTTATCGGTGCACTCCTCAACTATGAAACCAAGAATGTCAATCACGGAAGAGAACATGTGAATTACACTCATCAAAGTACCATAATGTGATCCCCAACGTGTATCACTCGCACGAACCATAGTTCTCTCTTGGTTGAGACCTTTACCACTTTCAATTTCATTATTTGATAAAGCCTCGACTACTTTTTCGAATTTCTTGTCAAGAAGAATATCTCGACGTTTAGGAGATCCTCCAACAATATTGACCACCATAGTAACCGAATCAAATAGTCCGGACATATAAGGGCATTTCCTAGCTACCGCAACAAGAGCAAGTTGAAGTTGATGTGCAAAGCAATGGACATAATATGCACTTTGATTTTCCTTTAGAATTAATGCCTTTAATCCAATAAATTCACCTTGCATGTTGCTCGCCCCATCATAACCTTGCCCACGTAATCGATCAATACTCAATCCATGTGTAGCAAATAATTCATCAATTGAGTCTTTGAGAGATCGAGCCGTAGTACTCTTAACATGGTTGATGCCAATAACACGTTCATTCACATATCCTCGTGAATCAATATATCTCAAAAGAACTGCCATTTGCTCCTTACAAGATATATCACGAGATTCATCGACAAGAAGAGCAAATAACCCATCTCCAAGCTCTCTAATAATGGCATTGATAGTTTCAATTGAAAAAGCATTGACAATGTCTTTTTGAATTGATGGAGCCGTTAACTTAAGATTTTTCGGGGCATTCCGTAAAATAACGGCTCTAGCACTCTCATTTTGTTCCGCTAAAAAGCTTAAAAGCTCAAGAAAATTCCCTTGATTGCTTGAAGATTCCAATTCGTCGTGTCCACAAAATGTAAGACCTTGTTTAAGAAGAAATCGAATGCAATCGATTGATGCATTCAATCGAATTCGGTAGTCATTGCTATTTTCATTAACCTTCCTAAGTAACAAAGGTTCAACTTGTTGTTTTTGATCCAACAATGCTTGACATTTTCCCCATGCTTGGTTGTGGATACTATTACATTTTCCCACATGTTGTGCCAACTTTTCTTTCTTTTTCCAATTTGAATATCCTTCGGTAACAAACGAATCCCCACCTCCTTGGTGTCCAATTTCGGGTTTGAAGAGATAACAACAAAGACAAAATACGGCATCTTTGTTTTCACTATACTCCAACCAATTTTCATTTCCACTATACCAAGAAGGACTAAATCTTCTAAGTTGACCTCCAATTAACGTTTGCCGAAACTCAAGGTTGCGTGGTTGACATGGACCTTTGAGCAAATAAGCTCTACGAACTCTCTCTCGAATGTTAGAATCATATAAAGTTATATGAGGTCGTAGACCGGGATCATTCGGAAGCTCGGGGAAGTTCGTTTCAATATGAAAGTTTGGAAGCTCAACGTTACTTGAAGACTCCTCATGAGGTGTAGGTGTAGGTGTAGCCTTAAAATATCTCTCCATATTTCTAAGATCATAAAATGTACAAAACATAACTATCTCAAAATTAATGACATACTCAAGA
Source organism: Penstemon barbatus (assembly GCA_003313485.2). Classification (NCBI taxonomy): domain Eukaryota; kingdom Viridiplantae; phylum Streptophyta; class Magnoliopsida; order Lamiales; family Plantaginaceae; genus Penstemon; species Penstemon barbatus. The sequence continues at coordinate 67,992,334 of CM064879.1, read as the reverse complement.
AGTAGACGTTAAATATAATAGAGATATAACAATGACAAGGCTTATTTTTCATTCCATTTGATAAAACAAGAGAGGTTGAATCTCAATATGCCAATAAATGCTAATAAAAGACTATTAATAATATAAGATTAGTGCTTGACATTTTAATAAATAAACTATTAACCATCTAAGATAGTCTTTAATATGTAAATGAATACTATTAACTCTATTGCATATTGATTTAAGCATCATATTATTTTAATATAATTGGTATCCTTATATCTTTATCACTTATATATGAAAATCTTAACAAGTATATAACTTTATGCACAAAAATGAAACTTGAATCTAAAGATTGATTTTGAAAAGTAATATAAGCATCAATAATGAATATATAACAATATTAGTATATTACATAAACACAATTGCACACACATAAATATAAATAAAAATAGAAAAAATTACTAACATTCACAATTGGGGCTTTTGGTGCTCAAGACTTCAATGTGTTGGGACTTGGGTTGGGTATGGCCGGAGATGGGGCAGCAGGCGGCGGCGACCACAGGCGGGCAGCAGACGGCTGGTGGTGGTAGGAGGTGCAATGGTGGCTAGGGTTAGGGTTTGGATATGTTGGGAGTAGGAGAAAATTGGGCTTAAAATTGGGGCTTACAATTGAAAGATTAAGTTATTGTTAAAGTGGGTATATTAATTGGACTTAAAATTATATTTGGGCTATTGGGCTAATATATTATATTTTTTGTTAAAAAAAATTACAACACATATATATAAAAAAAATAAAAATTTCCGGGGGGGGGGGGGGGGGAGGGGAGGGCTATAGCCCCCCTTGCCCCTATGTGGATCCGCCACTGATTTGAAGTATAATCGATTTCTAATTTCTCAAGTGGTCTTATTCATTATTCAATATAAATAAGACACTTCTTTGTTAATATTATAAAAAATCTCAGTAGCAATTTACAGAGAATCACCGTATATTTGTTATGCAATCTCAGGTACACAATTACGATTTTTATTTGAAATTCATATTTTTGTTTACACATATACTTTAATTCATGATTTATGATAATACAGAAGATAAACTATGATGATGAATGATTCCATCAAATCTCTAGAGGTGAATCAGAAAACATGGACAATTCGATTAAGACTTTGCGAATAGGAACCGAGACAAGATGTGGAGCAAATTTCTCTATAAGAGTTAAGAAGATGATAATGATTGACGATGAAGTAAGTAATCAAATATATACTATTAAAATCATGAACATAACATATCAGAATATATTTTCACAATTTTTTGACTTTTGCATATACGATGAATTGAAGCATGAACTATTCCATATTACATTCTTCTAATCAAGCTTTTATTTTTATGTCAGGGAACAAGAATCGGAACAATTATATTTAATGATGATATCCAACTATTCAACAAAATATTATTGCTCCACAAAACCTACATAATTAAAAATGGACATGTTCAAAAGAGTAATTTTACATACTTCAATGCACACCCACATATTGAGTTGATCTTAAAGAAGTATTCAAAGGTGGAAGAAGCTTCAGAACCACATATTCTTACTACCAAAGTCTGCTACAAATTCATTGATTTTAAAAGCATTAATCCTATTATTCACGACAAGGAAGCAATTGGTATCATTAGTTTTTTTTATGAATTATATCATTTTTTTCACAATACTTAATTTTAAAAATAAAATTTTATATTTTTATATGTATAGATGTTTGTGGACTTGTCAATAAAGTCAAACATATCATAACAACGACACCTTTTAAGGGAACATCAAAACATGTGAGATAAATTACATTATCGACGAAGAGTAATTTCATATCACTATATAATTTTGTATTTATTATACTTCGTCAAAATTATGACTATAGCTATTTTGAATTATATATACTTTCTTTCTATGCATCTATAATTTTATTAGTTGATTGCTAATAGTCAATTATATCATACAATAGTTGTTATCAATTTTTCTATTCAAATTGTTTAAGAAAAACAATAATTAAAAAAATATATAAAATTCTATGTACACAACTAATACTTTAATATTTAGAAATCAACCTTTGGTGGTTACTCTTTGGGATGATATGGCAATATATGTAGGAAATAAACTTCAACAATTTATCGAGAAAAGACCAGTAGTTATCATTGCAAAAGTTACAGCAAAAACTATTTAGGTAAAATTTTATCATATGACGTTATAACATTATTCTCTTCTTTTTAATTAATATTATATTCTAATCTATGTATTTGGTTTAGGTTAGGTACAGTTAGTACTTACAAACAACAACGGCATCAATAATGCAAATAAATTCAATATCTGAAGAAGTTTTAGACATCCATAATTGGTAAATGAAAAAAAATTACATTATCCATTCATTTGAAGAATTAAAAATACATAATTTTTTAATCATGCAGGTTATATATGCCACGTGATCCGCTGAAAATACAAAGACCTCACAGTGAAACAAAGAATAAAAAAGGCAATGGAAGTAACTTTGAAAGATATATTACATGACATTGATTTACATCCTAAGATATTTCTTTTTCAAATAACAAATTTCTTCTATATTATATTAGCAAAACAAGTCTAATGTCAAATATACTTTATTTTGCAGGACGAGCATTTCTCTTTTAAGGGAATGGTTGACAAGGTAAAAAAATATATCATCATTGTGCTATGATTCGTACGATAAATGTTATTCTTCAGTTTTCAAAGTTGAAGATAACATAGTTTGCAAAAGGTGCATCAATGAAGAAATAGAAACAACACCAATGTTCTAACACATCTACCGACATTTACTATATATGGCAAGTGTTATTTATTATAATATATAATTTTAAACGCTAATTAATTAATTACAGATATAGAATGATTCTAAATGTCGTACAAGGAGATGACAATGTTCGAATCACATTGTTCGAGGATGCAGCTATACTATAAATTAGATGTCCTCCACAAGAATACATAAGATCCATCGATGAGGTACTTTTAAATATATATATTATATATATATATATATATATATATATATTAATTAAAATCAGTTCTTTTCCTGAAATATGTAATATTCATCAATTAATAATGTGTTAATATTTTTTTAAGGGAGAAGATAAATCCATTTATTACAAGAGATTAAGCTTGGATTCTAAAGACGAATATATTTTAATGGTTATCCCATCAAAAATACAAACAACAAATGGACAACTTAATCTTGTAGCGGATGCAATAGAGAAAATGCAACCAGTATTGCATGAAATAGAAGCAACATGTGACCATCAAAAGACAAATGAGGCAACTGACGATGATATAACAAATGACATCAATGCAAAAGAAGTTGTGATCAGTCGAAAAAATACTGTAATAAAGAAAAGGCGAATCACCAAAAAAAAAAAAAAAAAAAAAAAGATGTTGTGAAATTTTAATGAAAGCTCAAGATATTGATGACACTACAAAGGACACCAATGTAAAAAAAGTTCTGAAAGATGTACAAACTACTGAAAAAAGAAAAGACGAATAACAAAAAAGAAAAAATATGACTACATCCCCACTGAAATTTCAAACGAAGCTCAAGATGACGATGACACAACAAAGGACATCAATGGAAAGAAGGTTATAATTGATGTAGAAACTACTGAATGAAAGAAAAGACGAATCACAAAGAAGACTTCATCCTGATTGAAATTTTGAGTGACGAAGAGACACTTAGTAAACTGTTGGATAAAGATGAAGATGGAGTGCACTGAATTTTATTAGTTAAGGGAGGTTTTGATGATTTCCAAAACTTCAAATCAGCTAAGTAAAGACAACTTAGTTGAAATCCCTTAGAAGAATTTTGACCAAGTAAGAAGACATATCACACGGGTCAAATATTCAAGGTCCAGAAGACTACTGATCTGCTGAAGAGAAGAAATCAAATTGGTGTAAATCAGTCGACTCAAATCAGATTTGTTCAAGTTTGAGATCAGCTCTGTTTATCATCAGAAGTGTTCTCTCATCAGCCAAGTGGAAAGATCAAGAAGTCGTCCCAACGGTAATAAATGCCACTGGAGTAATAAATGCTGAAGTCTAAGGTCATTAATGATAAATGATTGAAGAAAAGACTCGTATCAGCTCGGTGCATTTAATGCTGCCTGACAGAAAGTACAATCTGCAGTACTGTCACTGTGCAGAGAGCCGTTCGCGGATTTTAAGGACCAGAAATCAAGAGATTTGAATTGTGTCTCCCTTCAGCGGACATAATTCAAAGAGTGACTATAAATAGCTGAAGAGACGAAGAGAAAATTAGCTACAACACAACAACTGAGAGATTGATTTCGAAGCAAAATATTTTCTAAGTCTCAAAGCTCAAGAACAGCTCACTCATCAGTCTTGTCATTTGTTGACTCAAGCTGAAGCTGAAGATCAAAGTTAAACACATTTTTCGGAGTGAAATCTGTTAGAGTGTTGTGAGGAGTGTTTATCCATCTGTGTGAAGTGATAAAACTCTGTAGAATAGGATTTTATTGTGATTTCTTATTGCGAGCTTACGGCCAGATTCATTTGTTGTTTTGGTGTAAGTGGAGTATAATGTAAACTTTGTGATTATACTATAACCCATGATCTGTGTGACTTGGAAGAGTGGACTAAATGATTTAAATCCATATAACCACTATAAAAATTCTGGTGTTTGGTTTTTGCATAAGTTTTCTTGCATACTTTTAAAATTGCATAAAACACTTGATTAACTGTTTGAAAAAAGGTTAAATGAGGTTTTATAAAACTGGGGATTAAGTTTTCAAACTACTAAGTTTACTTGTGAAAAACACTTCAAAAATCCGCTGCAAGTATTCTGGTATTAAAACTGATTTTCACAAAAATCAGCTAAGTAACTATCAGATTAGTGGTCAGCAAAGCTGTTCAAAGATTTGTTCGCGATCAGCCTTGTAAACATACTGTTTTGTAACAGCTTAGTCTGTTTAAGTTTGAGCAACAGTTTAAAGTTAAAATTTGATTAAAAAAAATTTCAGAGGTCTATTCACACCCCCCCCCTCTAGACCTCATCTGACCACTTGGGACCAACAAGTGGTATCAGAGCAGGTGGTTCATTAGAATCAGCTGCCTGATCAACAAGCTTGATCCGAGTGTTTTTCAAAGGTTTTCAAACTTTTCAAAAGAGCATTTTTTTTGAAAAATGGATTGTATCAGTCATGTTCCCCACATAGCTGGTATGAGCTTCGAAGACTGGAAGATCAGAATGGAGATCTTTGTAGCTGCCTACAATAATAACATGTACACATGTATCATCAAAGGTCCATTCAAATTCACCAAGACCATCAAAGTGGATGAAGTCGATATAACGGTGGAAAAAGATTTACACGAGATGACAGCCGAAGAAATAAAGCTGTTCAACCTGAACAAAGTTGGGCGATTCATCATGACCAAGGCCCTTGACAACGACAGATTTGACAAAGTCAAGCATTGCAAGACTGCCAAAGAAATGTGGGATAAGGTTCGTGATATGAGCGAATGAAACGACGCCATAAAAGAGCATCAGCTGAGTGTTGCTCTGGAAAAGCTGGACAACTTCAAGATGAAGTCTGCGGAAACCATTGATCAGATGGATACAAGGTTTACAAGGACGCTGAATGAAGCTCTGAAGCTTGGAAAAACCTTCACTTATAAGGAGATAACCATCAGAGTGCTGAAGGCTCTACCTCCAAAGTTCAACATGAAGGTGACAGTGGAAGAGTCAAGAGATTTAGGAAAAATCTCCCTTACCGAGCTGTTCTCAGTACTCAAGGCATACGAGTATAAACTGCCAAGAATGGGTGTTAAAGAAACCTCTACTTCAAGTCCCACAGCTGCCCTGGTTGCTGCTGAAAATCCTAGAAGACCAGCCTATAAAAGCAAAGACGTGGACTCATCTGATGAAGCCACAATACTCAACAAAAAGGAGTACACTGCTGGAGACGTTGCATTGCTGATGAATAATTTCAAGAAGTTCTACAAACGAAAAATGAAGAACAAATACAACAATGTTTCTACTTATAACCCTACTTCTTCTTCTCAGATAAAGATTCTTATAAATCTTAAATGATGTGCTATAACTACAGGAAATTGGGTCATTTCATCAGAGACTGCCCATATCCTAAAGCGGAAAATTACACTGAAGAAGAAAAGAGAATCAGAAAGAAAGAAAGCATCAGAAAACTGGTGGGCAGAAGTGGAAAAACTAGCTGCTATCTACTCATCAGATTCGGATTCAGACACTTCTAATGAAGAGAGACCTGCTCTTCTCTGCCTGATGGCTAAGGAATCTGATGGCTCTGAGGATGATGAGGTAACTCCTCTAGATAATGAATTATTCAATTCATTTGAACAAATGATGCTTAACAATACCAGTATTGCTGAAGCATTTACAAAGCTTAAGGAAGAGATGATATTGCTAAGAGAGCAAAATAGTTCACTGAAACTTAAGGCTGAAAAGCCAAAAGAATCAGATGAATATAAACAGCTTGAGCAAGAAAATGAATCTCTGAAAGCTGAATGTGAAGTCCTTAAAGGAAAAATCATGGAACTTGAAAAGTCAATTGAGTCTCATGAAAAGTCAATTGTTGTATCCACTCATATGTCTAGTAAACAGAAGACACTTTTAGATCAGGATAAGTTAGAACTGAACCATACTGAAAAGTTTATATCAGCTGACAACAGTAAGGTCATTTTGTATGTTCAGACTACTAAACCTGCTTCACCTGAGAAAGTGTTATAATAGACGAAAACTCCTAAGTCTAAAAAGAGCAAAGAGCCTAGTGTAGGAAAACAGACTGGTAAGTCCAAACAGAAGAGTCCTAGGAAGTCTTCTGATAAGGCTAAAACCAATTAGGCTAGTGATAAAACTAAGTCGTCTATTAATGAGCAAACATCTAGTAAACCAAAGAAGCATAAAAATAAGAAAAATCAAAATGCTTGGTATGGAAATAAGTCTTATTATGTGCAACCTGCTGCATATCCTCCTATGTATCATGCACCTCAATTTCCAACTTACTATGCACCATATCCTGCTCATCCAATGCATGCATATTCTGCTTATCATGCATCTTATTCTGCTTATGAACATTATCCTTATCATGCTGATTATCAATAACATGACATATCTAACAAACGTGATAAAGGCAAATATGTTCATACTCCTGCTGAAAATCAGAAGCCTAAGAAGCCTAAAACTTCAACATCTTGGGTTGTCAAAGTGGAACTAATCCTTCAGGACCTCTCAATAAGGGTACCTAAAACAATTTTATTTTGTTTTATAGGTTAGGATTAGGAGTAGAGTAAAGTAGAGAAGACTTGGTACTTGAACAGTGGCTGTTCAGGCCACATGTGTGGAAGCATAAATGAGCTGACTGATGTTGTTGCTGTGGATGGCCCAAATGTGACGTTTGGAGACAACAAGGAAGGCAAGATTGTAGCAAGTGGAAAGCTGATCATAGGCAACATTGAGATATCTGACGTCTCTTATGTTAAAGGCCTCAAATACAATTTGTTGAGCATAAGTCAATTTTGTAACAAAGGATATTCAGTCATCTTCTCAATAGATAAGTGCTACGTTGAACAGATTGGAACAAAGAAAGTCATTTTATCTGAAAGACGACAAGGGAATGTCTACACAGTGGACTGGAATTCTGTTGACAAGAATTCAAGTGTTTGTTTGGTGGCATCAACACCAAGTAAAATCAGTTGGCTGTGGCACAAAAGAATGAATCATGTGAATTTCAAGACCATCAACAGACTTATCAAGAATGATCTGGTAGAGGGAATTCCAAATACAGTCATGAGCAAAGATAAGCTTTGTGACGCATGTCAGAAGGGCAAACAAATCAAGTTATCATTCAAAAGCAAGAAGCACCAATCATCTGGAAGGACCTTGGAGCTACTACATATGGACTTATTTGGACCCATTGATCCTATAAGCAATGGTGGAAAGAAAAACTGCCTAGCTGTTGTGGATGATTATTCAAGATACACTTGGGTGATTTTCATGAAGAAGAAAAGTGAGACCAAGGAGCATCTTACAAATCTGATGGAGCAAATTCAGAACAAAAAGAGTATGAAAATACTGAAGATCAGATCAGATAGAGGGACTGAATTTACAAACTCTACTGTTGTAGAGTATTGTAATACCAGAGGAATCAGCCAGGAATACTCTGTTGCCAGAACCCCTCAACAGAACGGAGTTGCTGAAAGGAGAAACAGAACTCTGAAAGAAGCTACTAGAACCATGATAGCTGAAGCTAAGCTGCCTCAAAGATTTTGGGCAGAAGCAACAAATACAGCATGCTTTACCCAAAACAGATGCATGATCAACAAGCACCAAAACAAAACTCCATATGAAGTTTGGAACAACAGGAAGCCAAACATTCATTACTTTATAATTTTTGGTTGTAAATGCTTTGTTTTAAATAATGGGAAAAATCACCTTACTGCTTTTGCAGAGAAGGCTGATGAAGCAGTATTTGTAGGATATTCTACTGTTAGTAAAGCATATAGAGTTTTTAACAAAAGAACTTTACTTGTAGAAGAATCCATTCATGTAGTATTTGATGAACCTAGTCAATCTTCTGAAAAGAATCAAAGTACTGATCAAAATCTGTCTACTGATTTTCAGAAATTGAGTGTTGAAAAGAATGAAGAATATATTCCCATCATACTACATGATCTCAACTCAGCTGATAACTCAAATGCTGTTCAAAATCACAGTGCTGATTGTCTAACAGAAGAGTCACAAACAGTTGATAGACCAGAGACTGTTCAACAGACAACTGATGTTCAACAGACTACTACTGGAACTCCAACAGTAGTGTTGCAAGATCAAAACAGAGGACAACATTATGATTTGCAACCTGATCTTAGATGGCTCAAAAATCACCCACCAGAACTGGTGATTGGTGATCATTTGGATAGAGTAAAGACAAGGAGAGCTGCTGCAAGTGAAGTAATGTTTGTCAGCTGTCTATCTCAAGTTGAGCCCAAACAGATTTAAGAAGCTCTAAATGATTCAAACTGGATTGAAGCTATGCAAGAAGAGCTAAATCAATTTGAAATGAATGAAGTCTGGTACTTAGTTCCTAGACCAAGTCATCAAAGAGTAATTGGCACTAAATGGGTATTCAGGAACAAAATGAATGAAGATGGTGTGGTCACCAGAAATAAAGCAATATTAGTTGCCAAAGGCTATTGTCAAGAAGAAGGCATTGACTTTGATGAAATTTTTGCACCAGTAGTAAGTCTAGAGGCAATCAGACTCTTTCTTGCCTATGCTGCTCATAAGAATTTCACAGTCTATCAAATGGATGTGAGATCAGCTTTTCTTAATGGAGAATTGCAAGAAGTTATGACAACCATCTGGATTTGAAGTTTATCAAGAAGAAGACAAGGTGTATCGTCTGAAGAAAGCCCTCTATGCACTGAAACAGGCTCCAAGAGCATGGTATGATACCCTATCTGATTTTCTTTTAATTAAAGGATTTCGCAAAGGTAAGGTAGACAAGACCTTGTTCACTATTGAATGGAAAATCATATATTGCTCGTGCAAATATATGTGGACGATATCATTTTCGGTTCAACAAATCAACATATGTGTGACAAGTTCTCATAGCTGATACAGAACAAGTTTGAAATGAGCATGATGGGAGAGCTTAACTATTTTCTTGGCTTGCAAGTAAGACAGTTGCCTGATGGAATATTCATCAGCCAAGCAAAATACATAAAGGATATGTTCAAGAAATTTGGTATGGAATCTAGCTCAACTGCTAATATTCCAATGTCTACTAGTCTTCGTTTGGATAAAGATGAGGATGGTAAATCAGTAGACATAACCAAGTATAAAGGAATTATTGGGTCACTGTTATACTTCACAGCTAGCAGACCTGATATCATGTACTCTGTTGGGGTTTGTGTGAGATATCAATCAAATCTTAAAGAATCTCATCTCTTAGCTGCCAAAAGGATTCTCAAATATCTTAAAGGCACTGAAGAATTGGGATTGTGGTATCCTAGGGAATCTGGATTTGAACTGATTGGATATTCAAATTCTGACCTTGCTGGCTGTAAGATTGACAGAAAAAGCACAACAGGTGCCTGTCAGTTCTTAGGTAGCCGTCTGATCTCTTGGATGAGTAAGAAACAGATTTCAGTATCCATATCTACTGCTGAAGCTGAATACATAGTTGCTGGAGCTTGCTGTGCATAGATATTATGGTTGAAGCATCAACTAGAAGATTACAACATCAAAATCAGTAGAATACCTATCTACTTTGACAATACAAGTGCAATCAGTCTTACTCAAAACACTACAAGTCATTCAAGGACTAAACATATTGAGATCAAGCATCACTTCATCAGAGATCATGTGGAGAAAGGAAATGTCGTGATAGAATATGTGTTTACTGAAAATCAGATTGCTGACATCATCACAAAACCTCTAAGTGAGACAAGGTTTTCAACTCTACGAGCTGAACTAGCACTACTAAAATTAGATGCATAAGCTGAGGGGGAACTCATCAGAAGACTGAAGTTCATCAGCTTACACATCGTATTATCTTCAAGGATTAACTCACAACAGACTAGTTAACTTATGGATTCTTAAAGTCAGGGGAAACGTGTAAGACTAGCGGTACTTCTGATTAAAAGATGAAATTTGTTGATGAAAGTTAGTTGAAGTTATGTTTTCATCAGAAGATTAAAGTCTTGAAGATTGAAGATTAATTATCTAGCTGGATTGACAGACAGCCGAGGAAGGTTATCAGTTATTGGCTTTCACTGATAACAATCAGTCATCAGGACGGTAGTCCCATCAGATAAGTGCTTTAGTTACTCGTCTGATCAGTTAAGTAAAAGCTATACGTATTAAAAACGTTTTATTTAAAAATGCGCTTTTACAAATATGATAAGGCGGTTCGCATGCTTTTTGAATTTGAAAAGGCGTAACTGACGCCGCACGATCAGAACTGACAAGAAACGGATCTAACGGTAGGTGGGTATCACGGAAACCAAAATACCCTAACTCTATAAATTCAGATCTGATCAGACTTGTGCCTCTTTACGCAACCAAATATACTTAGAGCATTTGTGAGAAAATTCTTTGCATTCTATCTTCTACAAATTTCTGTTTTTCACTAACATCCCACAGATTCAAAATGAGTTCTAGTCAAGAAGCTAAGGCGGAGGGTATGTATCTGGTTTATGATGCGTACTATCAGTCTGGTACCGATTTGATGAAGCAATTATTGGAGAAGTTCAAGGCTGCTTCCCTGGTGAACTTCATGGAACTACACGAAGGACTGGTCTGGAAGGACCAAGTGTTGGAAAACTACAGGACGGCCGAAGTGGATTTCGACAAAAGGGAGATTAAAGCTACAGTTGGAAGCAAATATGTAGTCATCACCCCTGTTCTGCTTCATGAAACGTTTGGTCTGCCAAACGGAGGACGACATGATGTAACTACCCTTGCTGAGGAAAAACTTCAAGAATTCTGGGCAATTTGTGCCAAGGAGGGTGAGATGTTGACTGACAACATTAAGAAGAAGCAACTGAAGGACAAGTATCAGCGCATGGCTGATATGGTTGCTAAGCTGATAGAGAACTGCACTTTTTCTCTTGATGCAGTGACTATGAAGATATACAACATTATGTTGGCTATCTTCTACGACTTGGAAGTTAATTGGTCAGTGGTTGTATGGTACATTCTGGCTAATTTTCATGAGAAGAAAGGCAAAAAGTCTACTCAACAGACTAATCATAGAATTACTTTGATCTATCTACTCCACCACATGGGATGTGAGATGACAAATGGGAAGGAGATTCATAACGCTAAGGCAATGGCCAAGTACCTGCCTGTTATGAAGAGGAAAGCTAATGAAGTAGAAGCTGATGAAGATGTGGAGGAACACAATGAAGAGGTTCCTGCCAAGATGCAAAGAAAGTTGACTAAAACAGCTCAGCCTCCTGTTGAAGTTAAAAGGAAGACTGCTGAGCCCAAGGAAGTGGCTCCCAAGAAGATGCAGAAAGTATCTACTCAAAAAGCTGAGCCAGCTGTTCAAGCCAAAGTAGACACGTCTGATGCTATGAAGACTGATGAAATCATCAGACAGACTACTGCGGAGATCAGGAATATATCTTCTGCCTCATCTTCAAGAACACCATATGCTGAACATCCTGATGAGACTGTTGCTCACAGGACCAGAAATCAACTCAGAGATACAAGTGCTTCCAAACCTGTTCAAGGAGGAAGGGCAAAGAAAACAATAAGGAAGAAGATGACTTTTGTTGATTCACCCACTGAGTTATCAGACTTAGTGCGACAAAGCCCTCAATCAGCAGAGAGGTCTGATGGTGCTGAAGAAAAGTCTGCTGCTGAAAAGATTGATGCTCAACAGACTGCTCCAAAAGAACCAACAGCTGAGGTTGCTCAACCTCAAGATGATCCAGATGTGCAGATCATCAACCCCATAGCAGCTGCACCCATTGCATCTGCTGGTCCTGCTCCTAAACCTGCCCAAACTGATAAAGGGAAAAAAATCCTTATCAAAAAGAAGAAAATTTCTGCTGCTGATAAAAAGAAGAGAGATGAAGCAGAGCAGAGAAAAAGAGATGAACATGAGGAGCAGAGGGTCCTTGAACTCAGTAAGATTCAGGCCGAAAAGGATGAACAGAGAAGAAAATGTCTGAAGCAGAACGTAAGGCTGCTGAAGATGCTGAACTTGTTGTGGTCATTGAGCTGAGCAAGAAGGATGCTCATGGCCCTGAACATGCTGGAGGAGTAAAGATTGGTGAATCTTTACAAGCCAAGCCAAAGATGCCTGTTGCCATGGTCAAGCCTAAGGCCAAGTTTGAAGTCAGAAAATCTTTTGACATTATCAATGCTGACAAATCTATTTTCAACAGGTTTGAGAAGGCTCTGGCTTACTTTGATCAAAAACTGATGCTGAAGACTTTATTCACCCATGAAAAACAATGATATATGAAGTGGAGAGACTACATAGTGAATAAGTCTGTTGAAGAGCTTCAGAACTGGAAGGAGTTTGCTGATGAAGAAAAGTGGGTTCTTCAATGGTTGAAAACTACCTCCATCACAAGAGCCTTGGATCCTGATTTTGTCAGAGATGCTATGCATCAGTATGCCAAGGACTTTGCTACAGAAGAAGCAAAGATCATTGCTAACACTTTGCCAGGCAAGAGAAGGAAAACTGATTATCCTACTGAAAGGGCTATTCAAATTGCTGTGATGACTGCCCTGAAGAACTGGGCTGCTAAGTCAAGATATCAGAAAGGTTCTTCAAGTGCTCTACCCTCGTTGTCAAGCGTTCAACGGATTACTTTTGGCAAAGAATTGAGAGAATATCATGAAATGCCTAAGGTTAAGAATCCTGCCCCAAATCTGTGGCCTGTTGTAAGACAGATTCGTCAAACAACAGTCTTTACTGATGATGGCAAGATCATTGATAAAATCTTCGATGACGTCACTGATAAGCCCCGCACTAATAAAGAGCCCTTAGCAATTGAGTGGAAAGCTAAGGAGTCAACTGATGATAAAGAGACTGATTTGAAAGATGCACCTGTCCATCAGGAAACTGAAGATGACCAGCCTGCTGATCCTTCTGCTTCATCAGCTGATATGCACTCATCACTGATGGAAGCCTTCCAAATGCTACTGGAGAACAACTTAAAGGAAATGGAAGAAAGGAACAGACTACATCTGGAAAAGATGTAGCAAGTCTTGGAAGAATCCAACAGGCTGCGATTTGAGCAAATGCAGAAAGCAACTGCAAGCATAATTCAAGATGCTATTGATAATTTCCCACTGCCAGATGACAGTGCACTGAAGAGAAGTGTGCTGGATATGAACAGAAATGTTAAAGACATTAAGGCAGATGTGGATCATCTTCATACTGCTCTAAAAGGGGTGAAAACAACATTGCCCATCTAACAAAAACCTTCATCAAAGTCAGCGAAGAGGAGAAAGCTGCAAACATGGCATTATTAAAAGATATCCACGTAGCTGGAGATGTTATTCATGAAGAACTTGCCACTATGCAACTCAACGTTGACTGCTTGAATGATCAGAATGACATCATCACTACCTCTCTCAATCATCTCACTGCCAGTCATGATGTAGCGAATCAGAACATCAAAGCTTTATGTGCAGCAATGAAGATTCAGTCTGTTGCACTCAACCCTACTATCAAACCTGCTAATGTCACCAGTTCTGATGACGACAAAAATGGGAAGAGAAAAAGGGAAGAGAAGTCAACTCTTCAGGCTGCTTATGATAGTCAGAAAATTGAAGAAAAAGCGGAGGAAGCTGCTGCTATTGAAACCAAGAAGACTGATGCTGCTGAAGAAACTGGAAAGGTTGAAGGCAAAGAAGAAGCTGCTGAAGAACCCAAGGAAAAAGCCAAGACTGATGAGGAAAAGGCTACATCCAAGGATTCTGATGGAGAAAAATCAAAGCCCTATACCAAGTACAAAGATGAGGAAAGAATCAAGAGAAAGATGGACGAGATAGACAAAGAGCAAGAAATCAAAGAGAAGATGGAAGCTGCTAAGTCTAATCTACTCTTAGATGATGAAGCTGATGATGATGAAGAGTCTTCATATGAATATTATGAAGAATTGAAGGAAGTGAAGAAGCTGATGACTAGAATTAGATAAATCTCATTAAATCAGTTTTTCTTTATTTTCTGACAGACATCTCATCTGAACAGAATTGTACTTGTAATAAATTTCTTATTATCAATAAAAAAGTTCAAGTTCTGTTTCCAACATTTTTTCTATCTCAGAAAACTTTGAGGATCAAAACTTTAGTGTAGGTAAACAGGTACCAAGCTGAAGTTTTGTCATCATCAAAAAGGGGAAACTGTTGGATAAAGATGAAGATGGAGTGCACTGAATTTTATTAGTTAAGGGAGGTTTTGATAATTTCCAAAACTTCAAATCAGCTAAGTAAAGACAACTTAGTTGAAATCCCTTAGAAGAATTTTGACCAAGTAAGAAAGCATATCAGACGGGTCAAATATTCAAGGTCCAGAAGACTACTGATCTGCTGAAGAGAAGAAATCAGATTGGTGTAAATCAGCCGACTCAAATCAGATTTGTTCAAGTTTGAGATCAGCTCTGTTCATCATCAGAAGTGTTCTCTCATCAGCCAAGTGAAAAGATCAAGAAGTCGTCCCAACGGTAATAAATGCCACTGGAGTAATAAATGCTGAAGTCTAAGGTCATTAATGACAAATGATTGAAGAAAAGACTCGTATCAGCTCGGTGCATTTAATGCTGCCTGACAGAAAGTACAATCTGCAGTACTGTCACTGTGCAGAGAGCCGTTCGCGGATTTAAGGACCAGAAATCAAGAGATTTGAATTGTGTCCCTTCAACGGACATAATTCAAAGAGTGACTATAAATAGCTGAAGAGACGAAGAGAAAATTAGCTACAACACAACAACTGAGAGATTGATTTCGAAGCAAAATATTTTCTAAGTCTCAAAGCTCAAGAACAACTCACTCATCAGCCTTGTCATTTGTTGACTCAAGCTGAAGCTGAAGATCAAAGTTAAACACATTTTTCTGAGTGAAATTTGTTAGAGTGTTGTGAGGAGTGTTTATCCATCTGTGTGAAGTGATAAAACTCTGTAGAATAGGATTTCTTTGTGATTTCTTATTGCGAGCTTACGGCCAGATTCATTTGTTGTTTTGGCGTAAGTGGAGTATACTGTAAACTTTGTGATTATAGTATAACTCAATATCTGTGTGACTTGGAAGAGTGGACTAAAGGATTTAAATCCATATAACCACTATAAAATTCTGGTGTTTGGTTTTTGCATAAGTTTACTTGCATAATTTTAAAATTGCATAAAACACTTGATTAACTGTTTGAAAAAGGGTTAAAAGAGGTTTTATAAAACTGGGGATTAAGTTTTCAAACTACAAGTTTACTTGTGAAAAACACTTCAAAAATCCGCTGCAAGTATTCTGGTATTAAAACTGATTTTCACAAAAATCAGCTAAGTAACTATCAGATTAGTGGTCAGCAAAGCTGTTCAAAGATTTGTTCGCGATCATCTTGTAAACATACTGTTCTGTAACAGCTTAGTCTGTTTAAGTTTGAGCAACAGTTTTAAAGTTAAAATTTGATTAAAAAAACTTTCAGAGGTCTATTCACCCCCCCCCCTCTAGACCTCATCTGACCACTTGGGACCAACATAAATTAAAGACAAAAGAAAAATAATGTGGTCAAATCAGATGAAAAAATATCATTTCGAAATATCAAGGTCAAAAAATAAAAAAAATTGATGTTATTTGGTCGTTCAAATGGTATTATTAAAATAATAGTATGTAGATAAGTAGTTTTAGGAAAAAAAAACTTGGTAATTATAATTTTCTTTTTTTAGTTTTCTAAGTTTATGGTATTATTTATTAATTGATCTATATATATATCAATATTTTATTAAATAAAGTTATTTTATAAAAAGTTATGTATTTCA
>CM064879.1:67869784-67955096 GCA_003313485.2 Penstemon barbatus | reverse complement strand
TTATAGAGTTAGGGTATATTGGATTCCGTGATACCAGCCAACCGTTAGATCTGTTTCTTGTCAGTACTGATCGTGCGGCGTCAGTTACGACCTTTCAAATTCAAATCGCATTAAATGAGGAGCGGGAACTTGTACCGCCCTTCTGTCACTTGTAAAAGCGTGTTTTAAAATGAAATGTTTTAAACAGTCAGCTTTTACATAAGCGATCAGATGAATAAATTAAATACTTATCTGATGGACTAATGTCCTGAAGACACAGTTGTTATCAGAGAAAGCCAATAGCTGATAACCTTCCTCAGCTGTTTGTCAATCCAGCTAGATAAATAAATCTTCATTCTTCAAGATTTTAATCTTCTGTTGAAAACATAACTTCAACTAACTGACATTAACAGATTTCATCTTTTAATCAGAAGTACCGCTAGTCTTACACGTTCCCCCTGACTTTAAGAATTCATAAGTTAACTAGTCTGTTGAGAGTTAATCCTTGAAGATAAATAAGATGAGTAAGCTGTTGAACTTTAGTCTTCTGATAAGTTCCCCCTCAGCTTATGCATCTAATTTCAATAAACCTAGTTCAGCTCTTAGAGTTGAAAACCTTGTCTCACTTAAAGGTTTTGTGAAGATGTCAGCAATTTGATTTTCGGTAAACACATATTCTATTATGACATTTCCTTTCTCCACATGATCTCTAATAAAGTGATGCTTGATCTCAATATGCTTAGTCCTTGAATGACTTGTAGTGTTCTGAGTAAGGCTGATTGCACTTGTATTGTCACAGTAGATTGGTATTCCACTGATCTTGATGTTGTAGTCTTCCAGTTGATGCTTCAACCATAAGATTTGTGCACAGCAAGCTCCAGCAGCTATGTATTCAGCTTCAGCAGTAGATATGGATACTGAAGTCTGTTTCTTACTCATCCATGAGATCAGACGACTACCTAAGAATTGACAGGCACCTGTTGTGCTCTTTCTATCAATCTTGCAGCCAGCAAGGTCAGAATCTAAATAACCAATAAGCTCAAATCCAGATTCTCTAGGATACCACAACCCCAAATCTTGAGTGCCTTTAATATATTTCAGTATTCTCTTGGCAGCTAAGAGATGAGATTCCTTGGGATTTGATTGGAATCTTGCACAGACCCCAACTGAGTACATGATATCAGGTCTGCTTGCTGTTAGATACAACAATGACCCAATAATGCCTCTGTATTTGGTTATGTCCACTGATTTGCCATCTTCATCTTTATCCAAGCGAAGACTTGTAGACATTGGAATAGTAGCAGTAGAGCTAGTCTCCATACCAAATTTCTTGAACAGATCCTTTGTGTATTTTGCTTGGCTGATGAAAATTCCATCAGGCAACTGTCTGACTTGCAAACCAAGAAAATAATTAAGTTCTCCCATCATGCTCATTTCAAACTTGTTCTGCATCAGCTTTGAGAACTTGTCACACATCTGTTGGTTAGTTGAACCAAAAATAATATCGTCCACATAAATTTGCACTAGCAAAATATGTTCTTCCCATTCAATAGTGAACAAGGTCTTGTCAACTTTACCTTTGCGAAATCCTTTAATTAAAAGAAAATCAGATAAGGTATCATACCATGCTCTTGGAGCCTGTTTCAGTCCATAGAGGGTTTTCTTCAGACGATACACCTTGTCTTCTTCTTGATAGACTTCAAAACCAGGTGGTTGTTCAACATAAACTTCTTCTTGCAATTCTCCATTGAGAAAAGCTGATTTCACATCCATCTGATAGACGGTGAATTTTTGTGAGCAGCATAGGCAAGAAAGAGTCTGATTGCCTCTAATCTTGCTACTGGTGCAAACGTTTCATCAAAGTCAATGCCTTCTTCTTGGCAGTAACCTTTGGCCACTAATCTTGCTTTGTTTCTGGTGACTTCACCATCTTCATTCATCTTATTCCTGAATACCCATTTAGTGCCAATGACTCTTTGATAACTTGGTCTAGGAACTAAGTACCAGACTTTATTCCTTTCAAATTGATTTAGCTCTTCTTGCATAGCTTCAATCCAGTTGGAATCACTAAGAGCTTCTTCAATCTGTTTGGGCTCAATTTGGGATAGGAAGCTGACGAATATTGCATCACTTGCAGCAGCTCTCCTAGTCTTCACTTTATCCAAAGGATCACCAATCACCAACTCTGGTGGGTGATTCTTGAGCCATCTGAGATCAGGTTGCAAATCATAATGTTGTCCTTTGTTTTGATCTTGCAACTCTACTGTTGGAGATCCAGTAGTAGTCTGTTGAACATTTGTTGTCTGTTGAACAATCTCTGGTCTATCAGCTGTTTGCAACTCGTCTGTTAGACAATCAGCACTGTGATTTTGAACAGCACTTGAGTTATCAGCTGGGTTGAGATCAGGTAGTATGATGGGAACATATTCTTCATTCTTTCCAACATTCAACTTCTGTAAATCAGTAGACAGATCTTGATTAACATTTTGATTCTTTTCAGAAGATTGGCTTGGTTCATCAAATACTACATGAATGGATTCCTCTATTAGTAATGTTCTTTTGTTAAAAACTCTATAAGCTTTACTAACAGTAGAGTATCCTACAAAGACAGCTTCATCAGCCTTTTCTGCAAATGCAGTAAGGTGATTTTTACCATTATTTAAAACATAGCATTTACAACCAAAAATCTTAAAGTAATGAATGTTTGGCTTCCTGTGGTTCCAAACTTCATATGGAGTCTTGTTTTGGTGCTTGTTGATCATGCATCTGTTTTGGGTAAAACATGCTGTGTTTGTTGCTTCTGCCCAAAATCTTTGAGGCAGTTTAGCTTCAGCTATCATGGTTCTGACAGCTTCCTTTAGTGTTCTGTTTCTCCTTTCAGCAACACCATTCTGTTGAGGGGTTCTAGCAGCTGAATACTCATGATGTATTCCTTTGATATTACAATACTCTTCAACAGTAGAGTTTGTAAACTCTGTCCCTCTATCTGATCTGATCTTCAATATCTTTATGTTTTTCTCATTCTGGATCAGCTCCGTCAGATTAGTAAGATGTTCCTTGGTTTCACTTTTCTTTTTCATGAATATCACCCAAGTATATCTTGAATAGTCATCCACAACAGCTAGGCATTATTTATTTCCACCATTGCTGACTGGATCAATGGGTCCAAATAAGTCCATATGAAGCAGCTCCAATATTCTTCCAGAAGATTGATGCTTCTTGCTTTTGAATGATGACTTGATTTGTTTACCCTTCTGACAAGCGTCACAAAGCTTATCTTTGCTCATGACTGTCTTTGGAATTCCTTCTACCAGATTGTTCTTGATAAGTCTGTTGATGGTCTTGAAATTCACATGATTCATTCTTTTGTGCCACAGTCAACTAACTTCACTTGGTGTTGATGCCACCAAACAGATGTTTGAATTCTTGTCAGCAAAATTCCAGTCGACTATGTAGACATTCCCTTGTCGTCTTCAAGATAAAATTACCTTCTTTGTACCAATCTGTTCAACATAGCACTTATCTGTTGAGAAGATGACTGAATATCCTTTGTCACAAAATTGACTTATGCTCAGCAGGTTGTACTTTAGGCCTTTAACATATGAGACGTCAGATATCTCTATGTTTCCCTTGATTAAGCTACCTTTTGCTAACTGTCTCCAAAAGTAACTTTTGGACCATCCAAAGCAACAGCATCAGTCAGTTCATGTATGCTTCCACACATGTGCCTTGAACAGCCACTGTCCAAGTACCAAATCTTCTCTATTTTACTCCTACTTCTAATCCTAACCTACAAAACAAAATAAAATTATTTTAGGTACCCTTATTGAGAGGGTCCTGAAGGATTAGTTCCACCTTTGACAACCCAAGATGATGAAGTCTTAGGCTTCTTAGGTTTCTGAGTTTCAACAGGAGTATGAACAGCTTTACCTTTACCACGTTCATCAGATTTGTCATATTGTTGATGATCAGCATGATAAGGATAATGTTCAAATGCAGAGTAAGATGCATGATAAGGAGGATATGCATGCATTGGATGAGCAGGATATGGTGCATAGTAAGTTGGAAATTGAGGTGCATGATACATAGGATGATATGCAGCAGGTTGCACATAATAAGACTCATTTCCATACCAAGCATTTTGATTTTTCTTATTCTTATGCTTCTTTGGTTTACTACTTGCTTGCTCATTAACAGACGACTTAGTTTTATCACTAGTCTGATTAGTTTTAGCCTTATCAGAGGACTTCCTAGGACTCTTCTGTTTAGGCTTACTAGTCTGTTTTCCTACACTAGGCTCTTTGCTCTTTTTAGCCTTAGGAGTTTTCGTCTCCTTTAATATTTTCTCAGGTGAAGCAGGTCTAGCAGTTTGAACATACAGGATGACCTTACTATTGTCAGCAGATATAAATTTCTCAGTATGATTTGATTCTTGCTTATCCTGTTCTAAAGGTGTCTTCTGTTTACTAGGCATATGAGTGGATGCAACAGATGACTTCTCATGAGACTCAATGACTTTCTCAAGTTCCATGATTTTTCCTTTATAGACTTCACATTCAACTTTCTGAGACTCATGTTCTTGCTCAAGCTGTTTATATTCAGCTGATTCTCTTGGCCTTTCAGCTGAGAGTTTCAGTGAACTGTTTTGCTCTTTTAGCAATATCATCTCTTCCTTAAGCTTTTTATATGCTTCAGCAATAGTAGTATTGTTAAGCATCATTTGTTCAAATGAACTAAATAGTTCATTCTCAAGAGGAGTTACCTCACTATCCTCAGAGTCATCAGATTCCTTAGCCATCAGGCAGAGAAGGGCAGGGCTCTCTTCATCAGAAGTGTCAGAATCTGAATCAGATGAGTAGACGGCAGCTGGCTTTTCTGCTTCTGCTACCATCGCCTTAGCTTTCTGATGCTTTCTTTCTTTTCTGATTCTCTTTTCTTCTTTAGTATACTTCTCAGCCTTAGGATATGGGCAGTCTCTAATGAAATGACCCAGTTTCCTGCAATTATAGCACATCATCTTAGATTTATAAGAATCCTTATCCTGAGAAGAAGAAGTAGGGTTAGAAGTAGAAGCATTGTTATATTTGTTCTTCATTTTTCGTCTGTAGAACTTTTTGAAGTTGTTCATCAGCAATGCAACGTCTCCAGCAGTGTACTCCTTTTTATTGAGTAGTGTGGCTTAATCAGATTAGTCCACATCTTTGCTTTTGTGAGCTGGCCTTCTGGGATTTTCAGCAGCAACAAATGCAGCTGTTGGACTTGAAGTTGAGGTTTCTTCAACACCCATTCTTGGCAGTTTATACTCGTACGCCTTGAGTACTGAGAACAGCTCGGTGAGAGAAATCTTGCCCAGATCTCTTGACTCTTCCATGGCTGTCACCTTCATGTTGAACTTTGGAGGTAGAACCTTCAGAACTCTGACGGTTATCTCCTTGTCCGTAAAGGTTTTTCCAAGCTTTAACACTTCATTCAACGTCCTCGTAAACCTTGTATCCATCTGGTCATTGGTTTCCGCAGACTTCATCTTGAAGTTGTCCAGCTTTTCCAGAGCAACACTCAGCTGATGCTCTTTGATGGCGTCGTTCCCTTCGCTCATGTCACGAACCTTGTCCCACATTTCCTTTGCAGTTTTGCAATGTTTGACTTTGTCAAACCGATCATTGTCCAGGGCTTTGGTCATGATGAAACGGCCAACTTTATCCAGATTGAACAGCTTTATTTCTTCGGCTGTCATCTCTGTCAGATCTTTTTCTACCACCAGTTCAGCTTCGTCAACTATAATGGTCTTGGTGAATTTGAAAGGACCTTTTATGATACATGTGTACATGTTATCATTATAGGCAGCTAAGAAGATCTCCATTCTGATCTTCCAGTCTTCAAAAGACATACCAGCAATGTGGGGAACATGGCTGATACAGTCCATTTTTCAAAAAGTTTTAAATTTTCAAAAAGATGCTCTTTTGAAAAGTTTTGAAAAACCTTTGAAAAACACATGGATCAAGCTCGTTGATCAGGCAGCTGATTCTAATGAACCGTGGTCAGAAGAGGTTTAGAGGGGGGGGTGAATAAACCTCTTTAAAATTTTCTTCCAATTTTAACTTTAAAACTTCTCTCTAACTGTGAGCAGACTAAGCTGATCAGAGTAGTAAGTTACAAGTCTGTTCGCGAACAAATCTTTGAACAGGTTGATGACCACTCGTCTGATAATTACTTAGCTGATTTTGTTAAATCAGTTTTAATACTTAGAGTACTTGTAGCGGATTTTTCAAAGTGTTTTTCACAAGTATTCTCAGTAGTTTGAAAAGTGTTTCCCCAGTTTTATAAACTCCTTCTAATATCTTTTCAAACAGTTAAGTAAAGTGTTTTTATGCAATCAGAAAATATGCAAGTTTAAAAGCAATGTAAAAACACAAGTAATTTTTATAGTTGTTATATGGATGCAAATATCATTTAATCCACTCGTCCAAGTCACAAAGATCTTGGGTTATACTAGAAACACAAAGTAACCAGTACACTCTGCTTACGCCGATCATAAATGAACAGGCCGTAAGTGCGCAGTAAGAAATCACAAAGAAATCCTACTCTCTGAAGTAATATCACTCACTTATATGGATATCTACTTCTCACAACACTCTTGTTTACAAAATCACTCAGAAGATGTATATAGCTTTGTTCTTCAACTTCGCTTTTCGTCAACAGATGACTAAGCTGATGAGTGAGCTGTTCTTGAGACTTAAAGAGTTTTGCTTCGAAAATTCTCTCAGAAGGTGTGTTGCTTGTATTCTCTTCGTCTCTTTCAACTATTTATACTTGAGGTTTGAAAAATGTCCGTTGAAGAGAGACAAGATTCAAATTCCTCGAGCACTGGTCCTTAATTTCCGCGAACGGCTCTTTTGCAGTCTGTCCGTACTGTCAACAGTACTATTCTGCAGGCAGCATTAAATGCAGCATGAAATGCACCCAGCTGATGCGAAGCATTTCTTCAATCATTTGTCTTTAATATCCTTGTACTTCAGCATTTATTACTCTCAGGGGCATTTATTACCGTTGGGAAGACTTTATGATCCTTTCCACTTGGCTGTCGGAAGTGCAAGTCTGATGGCGAGCTAAGCTGATCCCAAACTTGAACAAATCTGATTTGAGTCGGCTGATCTTCATCAATCTGATAACTTTCCTTCAGCAGATCAGAAGTCTTGGACCTTGAAATTTTGACTCTTCTGATGTCTTCTTGTACTTAGTCAAAATTCCTTCCAAAGGGATCATCAGCTAAGTTACTCCATACTTAGCAGATTTTGAAGTTTTGGAATGCATCAAAACCTCCCTTCTAAATTTGTCTTCAGTGCCTTCATCTTCATCCTTATCCAACAGATATATATCATCTTCAAGATAGTATCCCATGAAGTATTTGTTGCGATTCACTTCATACTTAACCTCTGGGCAATTTCCAGCCGCGAGGCTGTCAAACAAGGGACTTCGGCCAAGGACAGTGATGTCATTTTGGGATCCGGGCACACCAAAGAAGGCATGCCATATCCAAGTGTCGGCATCAGTCACTGCTTCAAAAAATAATAAGTAGGTTTTCTTGTTCTACCTGAAAAAGCACCTTGTCATCCTGTTGGACAATTCTTCCATTGTCAATACATACAATCAATTGGCCCGAGCATTCCTGGGAACCCACGTTGTTCCGCTCTTTCAAGAAGCCTCTTGATATCATCAATGTTTGGTTGACTAAGGTAGGTCGTTTTGTATAACCGCAAGATCGTCTTGCAAAATTGGCGCAATGTTGCACATGCAGTCTACTCTCCAATATGGTAGGGTTCATCCATAGAATCAACGGGGTTTGAGTAAGCTAATATACACATGGTGACCGTCACCTTGACGTCCCGCCCTATCACGGTTTTTGTTGAAAATAGGGATTTTCATGCTCGCAAGCTTCAACCAAACGGAGGAACAATGGATTTTTCATGCAAAAACGCCTTCGAAAGTCCTCATCGTTATAAACAGGTCTTTCAACGAAGTAGTCGCGGATGAGTGATTTGTGGTTCTCTTCGCGGTTCCTAGGTTTATATTCTCGTCCAGTTTGCGAGCCACCCCGCACAGGTGCTACATCTCTCTTAAAAAGAGTATATTGCCGATACTTTTCAATTCTTTTTTGGAACTCCTCTTGTTTTTCCACTCCTTCATTTTCATTAAAAATTGCATAATCATCCAAATTTATCGAACTTTATCTAAAATGCGGGTAGTAGTTATCTGAACCTTCTCCTAAATTCAAGTAGTAGTTACCCGAACCTTTTTCAAAATTTGGGTGGTAGTTACCCGAATCTTGTTCAAAATTTGGGTAGTAGTTACCCGAACCTTCTCCAAAATTTGGGTAGTAGTTACCAAAATCTTCTCCAAAATTTGGGTAGTAGTTACCCGAATCTTCTTCGGAATTCGTTGTATATCAAAAGTGTAAAAATATGAAATATGGAATATGAAAGTTGATGATTTAGAGAGTGTGAATTATGCGGAAGGTAAAGAAAATAGATGAGCTAACTAAAGGTTGTGCCTATCTTAAATAGATAATGTTTAGATAAGCGAAATATGAAAATCACCCACGTGTCATCATCTCATTGGCTAGTCACATTTCTTATAGATATAAGATTATTGTTCACGTATGGATAATTGGGGTGGACATAACTGGCCCAGAGAAAAATAACTGACCCAAAATTTCTTTTTCACGTTTCTTTTGCAAAGCTTTTCAATTCAATGCATCAATTATGCAAAGCTTTTAAATTCAATGCATCAGTTAATTGACCCAAAGTTTCTTTCTTCACGTTTCTTCTGCAAAGCTTTTCATTTCAATGCATCAATTAACTTTTATATTCCATCCACAAAAATGCATAATAATATTCACCCTTATTTGGAAATTAATATTCACCTCTTCAACAATAAATACAATAAACTCAACTTACCTACTTACTTCTGGATGATTTAACTAATATTTAACTTAATAATTTCTGTGTTTTCTAGTATAATTTATCCTGTCACGCTTCCCCCACAACCTTGGATTGCTGCCTAAAATTCCTCTGGTTTGTACATGTCAGCTTCAAAAAGCTTCAGTCTTTCCTCAGCCCCATTAAAACCCTTTAAATGTTGTACCTTCGAGTGATCATCTACTAATCAAATCATATATATATATATATATATATATATATGATGAATTAATGTGATGAATGAACAAGTAAAATTAAGTAGAGAGAGGATTTAAAAGCTGAGGGCCACAAGGTTTAATCTCTTCATTTAATTATTAGTGGTTTCATATATAGTATATGAAATATATATGATTAACCTTTTAATTTCTTTTTTTGAATGATCCTTTTGGGTTTAGTTAAACGCAATAATTTAAAGAATTTTGATTTCTGCTTACATAACACGGGATAGATGATGTATCATTGTTTGTTTGCAGAAATTAACTTCTGATTTTTAAGAAAGTATTTCTAACCGCGGAAGCTAAAAACAAACTTGTTCTTGTTTCTTTTCATCTTAAAAAAATCAGTTTCAGAAACTCAGATGAAAAACAAAAAAACTGACTGAAAACGGGCTCGATTTAATAAACATCCAAGCGGGTCGGGTCCTGGTCCAATAAGCATTGATGATCGGGCTTGGCATGGTCTAAGTCTATGTTGAGTCTGTCCAACAAGAACTAGAACAACGTGAGCGGGTTCTGATAGAATCCAAGTCCAAACCCATCTTAACCCTTAATATGTTAGAACATAAGTAATAATGTTTATATATTTTAATAAAAGAGAAAAAACTCATGCGTTTAGACTAAATGTTTTATTCTCATTTTATTAAATAAATAATACAAATAGGGTGCATAATGTCGTATATCGATCAAACTATACCAACACCGAATTTCGATATGCATCGAATATCAAATCAAATATTTAGTTCAATATTCGATATATATAACAATATCGGATACAATTTGCACTAGTTCTGTAACGCCCGCCCGCCCCCCCCCCCCCCCCCCCCCCAAATTTTCGAACCCTTTTGATTGGATTTTTAATCCAAATTTAAGTGCTACATTTTATTTTTAAAGTTAAGCATTAATTTGAACTAAAATATACAACTTAATTAAATCATGTGATCTTTTGAACTTTGAAATAATTAAAAATATAGAAGTTACTTTAAAATAAGATCAAGACCTTTTTGAAAATTTTCGGGCTTGGATGCACAAAAATTTTGTTATAACACATATAAATGTTATATAAATATATTTATTTCTTAATTGAATGCATGGACAATGTTGCATGATGTTTAGACTAAAATTTTCCTAATTATATAATCCTTAGATATGGAAATATGATCATTTTGGGTTTAGTTAAATGCAATAATTTAAAGAATTTTGATTTTTGCTTACATAGCACGGGATAGATGAGATATATTGTTTGTTTGTAGAAATTATCTTCTGATTTTTAAGAAAGTACTTCTAACTGCAAAAGCTAAAAACAATCATGTTCTTGTTTCTTTTCATCTTAAAAAAATCAGTTTCAGAAACTCAGATGAAAAACAACAAAAATGACTGAAAACGGGCTAGATTTCATGAACATCCAAGCGGGTCGGGTCCTGGTCCAATAAACATTGATGATCGGGCTTGGCATGGTCCAAGTCTGTGTTGAGTCTGTCCAACAAGAACAAGGACAACGTGAGCGGGTCCTGATAGAATCCAGGTCCAAACCCATCTTAACACTTAATATGTTAGAACATAAGTAATAATATTTATATATTTTAATAAAAGAGAAAAAACTCATGCGTTGAGGCTAAATGTTTTATTTGTTATGAAATATATACAAGTTGTGGATGCCCATTGCAATTTACACTTCAAGTTACATAATGTCAAGACAATTGTTGGTCCCAAGTGGTCAGAAGAGGTTTAGAGGGGGGGGGGGGTGAATAAACCTCTTTAAAATTTTCTTCTAAATTTTAACTTTAAAATTTTCTCTAACTGAACAGACCAAGCTGATCAGAGGGGTAAGTTACAATTCTGTTCGCGAACAAATCTTTGAACAGCTTTGTTGACCACTCGTCTGATTGTTACTTAGCTGATTTTGTTAAAATCAGTTTTAATACTTAGAGTACTTGCAGCGGATTTTTCAAAGTGTTTTTAACAAGTAATCTCAGCAGTTTGAAAAATGTTTTCCCAGTTTTATAAACTCCTTTTAAGTATTTTTCAAACAGTTAACTTAATGTGTTTTTATGCAATCAGAAAGTATGCAAGTTTAAAAGCAATGTAAAAACACAAGTAATTTTTATAGTGGTTATATGGATGTAAATATCCTTTAATCCACTCGTCCAAGTCACAAAGATCTTGGGTTATACTATAATCACAAAGTTTACAGTATACTCTGCTTGCGCCAAGCAACAAATGAAAAGGCCACAATTGCGCAGTTGGAAATCACTTAGAAACTCCTACTCTCCGAAGTAATATCACTCACAAAGATGGATATCTACTTCTCACAACACTCAGTTCTACAAATTCACTCAGAAGATGTATTTTGCTTTGTTCTTCAACTTCGCTTTTCGTCAACAGATGACTAAGCTGATGAGTGAGCTGTTCTTGAGACTTAAGAGTTCTGCTTTAAAAATTCTCTCAGAAAGTGTGTTGCTTCCAATCTCTTCGTCTCTTTCAGCTATTTATACTTGAGGTTTGAAAAATGTCCGTTGAAGAGAGACAAGATTCAAATTCCTCGAGTACTGGTCCTTAAAATCCGCGAACGGCTCTTTTGCAGTCTGTCCGTACTGCCAACAGTACTATTCTGCAGGCAGCATTAAATGCACCCAGCTGATGCGAAGCATTTCTTCCATCATTTGTCTTTAATAACCTTGTACTTCAGCATTTATTACTCCAAGGGGCATTTATTACCGTTGGGAAGACTTTATGATCCTTTCCACTTGGCTGTCGGAAGAGCAAGTCTGATGGCGAACTAAGCTGATCTCAAACTTGAACAAATCTGATTTGAGTCGGCTGATCTTCATCAGTCTGATATCTTTCCTTCAGCAGATCAGAAGTCTTGGACCTTGAAATTTGACTCTTCTGATGTCTTCATTACTTAGTCAAAATTTCTTCAAAGGGATCATCAGCTAAGTTAACCCATACTTAGCCAATCTTGAAGTTTTGGAAATCTTCAAAACCTCCCTTAGCAAATTGTCTTCAGTGCTTTCATCTTCATCCTTATCCAACAATTTCCCCCTTTTAAATGATGACAAAACTTCAGCTAAGTACCTGTTAAATACCTAAACTAAAGATTGTAATCCTAAAAATTTTCTGAGATAGAAAAAGTATATTGGATTGAACTTGTCTTTTTATTGATATTTGAAAATAGTTACAAGTACAAGTTCATCAGATGAGATGTGTGAAGAATAGATAAAGTAAACTGATTACAAAGATTTTACAAGTTCTAACTATCAGCTTCTTCATCAGATTCTTCAAGCACTTCTTCGTACTCATAAGATGACTCCTCATCATCTTCTTCTTCATCTTCATCAGCTTCTTCACCTTGAAGGATGTCTTCTTTAGCAGCTTCCATTTTCTCTTTGAGTTGTTGCTCTCTTAGAAGTTCCATCGCCTTCCTAGCTGATTCTGTATTTTTGTACTTAGTTAAAGGCTCTGATTGATCAGCAGCAGAGTCTTTGGATTCAGCCATTACTTCATCAGTTTTGGCTTCTTCCTTGGTCTCTTCTTCAGACTTGTCTTTGCCTTGAACCTTTCCAAATTCTTCTTCAGCTGTCTTGGTCAGTTCAGCAGTTTCATCAGTTTTTTTTTCTTCAGCAGCAGAGGTTTCCTTGGTTGATTCTTCCCCTTTATCTTCCCCCTTTTTGTCATCATCAGACTTGATGACTTCTTCAGGTTTAGCAGCAGGGTTGAGTGCAACTGTTGGAACCTTCATAGCAGCACCTATAGTCTTTAAATTCTGATTAACTACGTCATGACTTGCTGTAAGGTGATGAAGAGTTGTGCTGATGTTGTCAGTCTGGTCATTGAAGTAGTCAATGTTAAGGTTTATAGTTGCAATCTCATTTTGAATTTCCTGTGCAGCATTTGATACTTCATGCAACATCCCTAAGTTGATTTCCTTCTCCTCTTCACTGACTTTGATGAAGGTTGCAGTCAGATCAGCGATCTTGTGTTCAGCTCTTTGAAGGGCAGTATGAAGGTGATTTACATCAGCCTTCACATCTTCCACGTTTCTGTTCATTTCATTTAAGTTGTTCACTAACTGCAAGGAATTGTCTTGAGGAACAGGGAAACTTGTGATTTCAGTCTTGATAATCTTTTCAGTAGACTGTTACACAGTTTCCAGCTGAAGTTTATTTGACTCTGCCAACTCTGTCTTAAGCTCATTCTTCAGCTCCTCTTTGACCGTCATCAGCTGCTGGTGATGCTTCTCTTCCAGTTCCTTTACTGAATTCTCCATTAGCATCTGGAAAGCTTCCATCAGTGATGAGTGTTCATCACCTGATGAAGCAGAAGCAGCAGCTTCATCCTTTTCTTCAGTCGCCTGGTGGACAGGGACATCTTCCATCTTCGTCTCCTTATGATCTTCAGAATCCTTAGCATTCCACTCAATGGCTAAGGGCTTGTCAGCAGACTTGTCAGAAGACTTGTCAGCAGCTTTGTGTTCATCAGTGACGTCATCATAGAACAGGTCAGTGATTGTGCCATCATCATTGAAGCAAGTTGTTTGTCTAATCTGCCTCACAATGATCCAAGGGTTGACAAAGGCGTTATTTCCCTTGGGCACTTCACTGAACTCTTTCACTTCCTTGCCAAAGATAATATGCTGGATACTTGGCAGTTGGGGCAGCTCACTTGAGTGACCCTGCTGATATCTTGACCTTTCTGTCCATCTCTTCAAGGCGGTCATAACAGCAATGTTTACTGCTCTGTCTTCAGCATTGTCTTTCTTTCTTCTCTTGGCAGGCAGAGAGTTGTCTATTTTCTTGGCCTCCTCCAGTGCAAACTCTTTTGCATACTGATGCATAATGTCTCTGACATAACTGGGATCCAGGACCTTCTGAATGGAGTTAGTTTTTAGCCAATTAAGAACCCATTGTTCTTCATCAGCTAACTCCTTTGAGTTTTGAAGTTCAAGTATGGATTTGTTCAATCTGCTGTCTCTCCAGTTGATGTATCTTGGCTTCTCTTGATTGAACAATGTCTTCAACATCAGCTTTTGATCATAGTAAGCTAAGGACTTCTCAAATTTCTTGAAGAGTTCCTTATCAGCATACACTATGTTAAAAGCTCTTCGAACTTCAAACTTTTCTTTGGGTTTGGGCTCAGCAGCAGGCATTTTTGGCTTCCTAGGCTTTTCTTCATCATCAGCAGCCTCATTTATTTTGATGCTTCCTCCATGGACAGGTCCATGAGCATCAGTTTTGCTAAGCTCAATAACTAAGGCCAATTCAGCAGCCTCAGCAGCTTCCCTTTCAGCCGTAGACATCTGTCTTCTGGCTTCATCCTTAGCAGCTTGAGCCTTGCTTAGCTCAAGAGCCTTCTTCTCCTCCAATTCATCCTGCTTCCTCTGTTCAGCTTCTTCCGTTGCTTTCTTGTCAGCTTTAGAGATTTTCTTTCTCTTAAGCACTATCTTCTTTTTGCCTTTGTCAGCTAGAGCAGGGGCTGGACCAGCAGATGAGATTGGTGCAGCAGCAATAGGATTGATGATCATGACATCTGGATCATCTTGATGTTGAGCAGCTTCAACTGTTGGTGCAGTTTGAGTAGTCTGTTGCTCAACAGCTTCAAGGGGTCTTTCAGCAGAATCAAGACTTGATCTCACCAAGTCTACCAACTCAGTGTCCTTCACCAAAAATGTCATCTGCTTTCTTGCAGACTTCTTTGACAGACCCTGAATAGGTCTTGAAGCAGCTGTATCCCTTAGTTGGCTCATTGTCCTGTAGGAGACATTTTCAGTAGGTCTTTCAGCAGATGGAGTTCTTGAAGGTGATGCAGGTGAAGCAGTCCTGACATCAGCAGTGACTTGATCAATGATCTTTGTGACCTGATCAGCAGCAGTCACTGACTCCATTTTCTTTGTGATCTTCTCCTTAGGCTTATCAGCAGCCTTCTTCTTTCTTATCTCAACAGCCATGTCAGCTGTTTTGACTAACCTTCTTTGCCTCTTGGCAGGAACCCCCTTTGGGTCCTCATCTTCGTCTTTATCAGGCTCATCAGCCTTTCTTTTCTGAACAACAGGCAAGTAAGTTTTCATTGCCTTTGACTTGTGAATTTCCTAGCCATTCAGCATAGTGCATCCCAGATGAGATAGCAGATAGCTGAGAGTAATCCTGTGGTTGGTGTGAGGTTCTTTTCCTTTCTTCACATCCAAAAACTCAGCAAGGATGTACCAGATGACTGTGGACCAGTTGACCTCCAGTCCATAATAAATGGCAGTCATTATGCTGAACCTTTTCATGGTAACAGCATCAAGGGAAAAAGTGCAATTTTCAATCAGCTTCGACACCATATCAGCCATTCGCTGATACTCGTCCTTCAACTCTCTCTTCTTTATATTTCCAGACATTATATCCCCTTCCTTGGCGCAGATCGCCCAAAACTCTTGGTGTTTGTCTTCCGTCAGTATAGTGACGTCATGGCGTCCACTTTTACGAAGCCCAAACTGTTCGTGAAGAACGTCAGGAGTGATAACAATGGATTTGTCTCCCACTGTAGCAGTAATCTCCAGTTTGTTGAAATCAACAACCGCCGTGTTATAATATTCCGTAACCTGGTCAGTCCAGATTACACCTTCGTTGTATTCCATAAAGTTTACCAGAGATGCAGATTTGAACTTCTCCAGAAGTTCCTTCATCAGATTTGTACCAGATTGGTAATAGGAATCATAAACGAGGTACATACCTTCAGCAGCCATTGCAGATCTGTTGAATTTAGAGAGAAAAAGAAGATATTTTTGCAGAAAAATTGCTCAATTTCTTACAAGTACTTTTGAAATTTTTGGGTGCGTAAAGAACTACACGACTGATCAGATTGGGAT
The DNA here is from genome assembly GCA_003313485.2 of Penstemon barbatus. NCBI lineage: Eukaryota > Viridiplantae > Streptophyta > Magnoliopsida > Lamiales > Plantaginaceae > Penstemon > Penstemon barbatus. The sequence continues at coordinate 67,939,077 of CM064879.1, read as the reverse complement.
TTATAGAGTTAGGGTATCTTGGATTCCGTGATACCAGCCAACCGTTAGATCCGTTTCTTGTCAGTGCTGATCGTGCGGCGTCAGTTACGACCTTTCAAATTCAAATCGCATTAAATGAGGAGCGGGAATTTGTACCGCCCTTCTGTCACTTGTAAAAGCGTGTTTTTAGAAAATTAAACGTTTTAAACAGCCAGCTTTTACATAAGCGATTAGATGAGTAAATTAAATACTTATCTGATGGACTAATGTCCTGATGACACAGTTGTTATCAGAGAAAGCCAATAGCTGATAACCTTCCTCAGCTGTTTGTCAATCCAGCTAGATAAATAAATCTTCATTCTTCAAGACTTTAATCTTCTGTTGAAAACATAACTTCAACTAACTGTCATTAACAGATTTCATCTTTTAATCAGAAGTACCGCTAGTCTTACACGTTCCCCCTGACTTTAAGAATTCATAAGTTAACTAGTCTGTTGAAAGTTAATCCTTGAAGATAAATAAGATGAGTAAGCTGTTGAACTTTAGTCTTCTGATAAGTTCCCCCTCAGCTTATGCATCTAATTTCAATAAACCTAGTTCAGCTCTTAGAGTTGAAAACCTTGTCTCACTTAAAGGTTTTGTGAAGATGTCAGCAATCTGATTTTCAGTAAATACATACTCTATTATGACATTTCCTTTCTCCACATGATCTCTAATAAAGTGATGCTTGATCTCAATATGCTTAGTCCTTGATTGACTTGTAGTATTCTGAGTAAGGCTGATTGCACTAGTATTGTCACAGTAGATTGGTATTCCACTGATCTTGATATTGTAGTCTTCCAGTTGATGCTTCAACCATAAGATTTGTGCACAGCAAGCTCCAGCAGCTATGTATTCAGCTTCAGCAGTAGATATGGATACTGAAGTCTGTTTCTTACTCATCCATGAGATCAGACGACTACCTAAGAATTGACAGGGACCTGTTGTGCTTTTTCTATCAATCTTGCAGCCTGCAAGGTCAGAATCTGAATATCCAATAAGCTCAAATCCAGACTCTCTAGGATACCACAACACCAAATCTTGAGTGCCCTTAATATACTTCAGTATTTTCTTGGCAGCTAAGAGATGAGATTCCTTGGGATTTGATTGGAATCTTGCACAGACCCCAACTGAGTACATAATATCAGGTCTGCTTGCTGTTAGATACAACAATGACCCAATAATGCCTCTGTATTTGGTTATGTCCACTGATTTGCCATCTTCATCTTTATCCAAACGAAGACTTGTAGACATTGGAATAGTAGCAGTAGAGCTAGTTTCCATATCAAATTTCTTGAACAGATCCTTTGTGTATTTTGCTTGGCTGATGAAAATTCCATCAGGCAACTGTCTGACTTGCAAACCAAGAAAATAATTAAGTTCTCCCATCATGCTCATTTCAAATTTGTTCTGCATCAGCTTTGAGAACTTGTCACACATCTGTTGGTTAGTTGAACCAAAAATAATATCGTCCACATAAATTTACACAAGCAAAATATGTTCTTCCCATTCAATAGTGAACAAGGTCTTGTCAACTTTACCTTTGCGAAATCCTTTAATTAAAAGAAAATCAGATAAGGTATCATACCATGCTCTTGGAGCCTGTTTCAGTCCATAAAGGGCTTTCTTCAGACGATACACCTTGTCTTCTTCTTGATAGACTTCAAAACCAGGTGGTTGTTCAACATAAACTTCTTCTTGCAATTCTCCATTGAGAAAAGCTGATTTCACATCCATCTGATAGACGGTGAAATTCTTGTGAGCAGCATAGGCAAGAAAGAGTCTGATTGCCTCTAGTCTTGCTACTGGTGCAAACGTTTCATCAAAGTCAATGCCTTCTTCTTGGCAGTAACCCTTGGCCACTAGTCTTGCTTTGTTTCTGGTGACTTCACCATCTTCATTCATCTTATTTCTGAATACCCACTTAGTGCCAATAACTCTTTGATGACTTGGTCTAGGAACTAAGTACCAGACTTCATTCCTTTCAAATTGATTTGGCTCTTATTGCATAGCTTCAATCCAGTTGGAATCACTAAGAGCTTCTTCAATCTGCTTGGGCTCAATTTGGGATAGGAAGCTGACGAACATTGCATCACTTGCAGCAGCTCTCCTAGTCTTTACTTTATCCAAAGGATCACCAATCACCAACACTGGAGGGTGATTCTTGAGCCATCTGAGATCAGGTTGCAAATCATAATGTTGTCCTTTGTCTTGATCTTGCAACACTACTGTTGGAGATCCAGTAGTAGTCTGTTGAACATTTGTTGTCTGTTGAACAGTCTCTGGTCAATCAGTTGTTTGCAACTCGTCTGTTAGACAATCAGCACTGTGATTTTGAACAGCACTTGAGTTATCAGCTGGGTTGAGATCAGGTAGTATGATGGGAACATATTCTTCACTCTTTCCAACATTCAACTTCTGTAAATCAGTAGACAGATCTTGGTTAACATTTTGATTCTTTTCAGAAGATTGACTTGGTTCATCAAATACTACATGAATGGATTCTTCTATTAGTAATGTTCTTTTGTTAAACAGTCTATAAGCTTTACTAACAGTAGAGTATCCTACAAAGACAGCTTCATCAGCCTTTTCTGCAAATGCAGTAAGGTGATTTTTACCATTATTTAAAACATAGCATTTACAACCAAAAATCTTAAAGTAATGAATGTTTGGCTTCCTGTTGTTCCAAACTTCATATGGAGTCTTGTTTTGGTGCTTGTTGATCATGCACCTATTTTGGGTAAAACATGTTGTGTTTGTTGCTTCTGCCCAAAATCTTTGAGGCAGCTTAGCTTCAGCTATCATGGTTCTGACAGCTTCCTTTAGTGTTATGTTTCTCCTTTCAGCAACACCATTCTGTTGAGGGGTTCTAGCAGCTGAATACTCATGATGTATTCCTTTGATATTACAATACTCTTCAACAGTAGAGTTTGTAAACTCTGTCCCTCTATCTGATCTGATCTTCAATATCTTTATGCTTTTCTCATTCTGGATCAGCTCCATCAGATTAGTAAGATGTTCCTTGGTTTCACTTTTCTTTTTCATGAATATCACCCAAGTATATCTTGAATAGTCATCCACAACAGCTAGGCAGTATTTCTTTCCACCATTGCTGACTGGATCAATGGGTCCAAATAAGTCCATATGAAGCAGCTCCAATATTCTTCCAGAAGATTGATGCTTCTTGCTTTTGAACGATGACTTGATTTGTTTACCCTTCTGACAAGCCTCACAAAGCTTATCTTTGCTCATGACTGTCTTTGGAATTCCTTCTACCAGATTATTTTTGATAAGTCTGTTGATGGTCTTGAAATTCACATGATTTATTCTTTTGTGCCACAGCCAACTAACTTCACTTGGTGTTGATGCCACCAAACAGATGTTTGAATTCTTGTCAGCAGAATTCCAGTCGACTATGTAGACATTCCCTTGTCGTCTTCCAGATAAAATTACCTTCTTTGTACCAATCTGTTCAACATAGCACTTATCTGTTGAGAAGATGACTGAATATCCTTTGTCACAAAATTGACTTATGCTCAGCAGATTATATTTGAGGCCTTTAACATATGAGACTTCAGATATCTCTATGTTTCCTTTGATTAATCTTCCTTTAACTTTAATCTTGCCTTCTTTGCTGTCCCCAAAAGTAACTTTTGGACCATCCACAGCAACTGCATCCGTCAGCTCATGTATGTTTCCACACATGTGTCTTGAACAGCCACTGTCCAAGTACCAGATTTTCTCTACTTTACTCCTACTTCTAATCCTAACCTACAAAACAAAATAAAATTGTTTTAGGTACCCTTATTGAGAGGGTCCTGAAGGATTAGTTCCACCTTTGACAACCCAAGATGATGAAGTCTTAGGCTTCTTAGGTTTCTGAATTTCAACAGGAGTATGAACAGCTTTGCCTTTACCACGTTCATCAGATTTATCATATTGTTGATGATCAGCATGATAAGGATAATGTTCAAATGCAGAGTAAGATGCATGATAAGGAGGATATGCATGCATTGGATGAGCAGGATATGGTGCATAGTAAGTTGGAAATTGAGGTGCATGATACATAGGATGATATGCAGCAGGTTGCACATAATAAGACTCATTTCCATACCAAGCATTTTGATTTTTCTTATTCTTATGCTTCTTTAGTTTTAGCCTTATCAGATGACTTCCTAGGACTCTTTTGTTTAGGCTTACTAGTCTGTTTTCCTACACTAGGCTCTTTGCTCTTTTTAGCCTTAGGAGTTTTCGTCTCCTTTAATACTTTCTCAGGTGAAGTAGGTCTAGCAGTTTGAACATACAGGATGACCTTACTATTGTCAGCAGATATAAATTTCTCAGTATGGTTCAATTCTTGCTTATCCTGATCTAAAGGTGCCTTCTGTTTACTAGACATGTGAGTGGATGCAACAGATGACTTCTCATGAGACTCAATGACTTTCTCAAGCTCCATGATTTTTCCTTTATAAACTTCACATTCAGCTTTCAGAGACTCATGTTCTTGCTCAAGCTGTTTATATTCAGCTGATTCTCTTGGCCTTTCAGCTGAGAGTTTCAGTGAACTGTTTTGCTCCTTTAGCAATATCATCTCTTCCTTAAGCTTTTTATATGCTTCAGCAATAGTAGTATTGTTAAGCATCATTTGTTCAAATGAACTAAATAGTTCATTCTCAAGAGGAGTTACCTCACTATCCTCAGAGTCATCAGATTCCTTAGCCATCAGGCAGAGAAGGGCAGGGCTCTCTTCAACATAAGACCCTTCATCAGAAGTGTCAGAATCTGAATCAGATGAGTAAACGGCAGCTGGCTTTTCTGCTTCTGCTACCATTGCCTTAGCTTTCTGATGCTTTCTTTCTTTTCTGATTCTCTTTTCTGATTCTCTTTTCTTCTTCAGTATACTTCTCAGCTTTAGGATATGGGCAGTCTCTAATGAAATGACCCAATTTCCTGCAATTATAGCACATCATCTTAGATTTATAAGAATCCTTATCCTGAGAGGAAGAAGTAGGGTTAGAAGTAGAAGCATTGTTATATTTGTTCTTCATTTTTCGTCTGTAGAACTTTTTGAAGTTGTTCATCAGCAATGCAAAGTCTCCAGCAGTGTAATCCTTTTTGTTGAGTATTGTGGCTTCATCAGATGAGTCCACGTCTTTGCTTTTGTGAGCTGGCCTTCTAGGATTTTCAGCAGCAACAAGTGCAGCTGTGGGACTTGAAGTTGAGGTTTCTTCAACACCCATTCTAGGCAGTTTATACTCATACGCCTTGAGTACGGAGAACAGCTCTGTAAGAGAAATCTTTCCCAGATCTCTTGACTATTCCATTGCTGTCACCTTCATGTTGAACTTGGGAGGCAGAGCCTTCAGAACTCTAACGGTGATCTCCTTGTCAGTGAAGGTCTTTCCCAGCTTTAGAACTTCATTCAATGTTCTGGTAAACCTGGTATCCATCTGATCAATGGTCTCTCCAGATTTCATCTTGAAGTTGTCCAGCTTCTCCAAGGCAACACTGAGCTGATGCTATTTGATGGCGTCGTTTCCTTCACTCATATCACGAACCTTATCCCACATCTCCTTTGCAGTTTTGCAATGTTTGACTTTGTCAAACCGATCATTGTCCAGGGCTTTGGTCATGATGAAACGGCCAACTTTATCCAGATTGAACAGCTTTATCTCTTCGGCTGTCATCTCTGTTAAGTCTTTTTCCACCACCAGTTCAGCTTCATCAACTATAATGGTCTTGGTGAATTTGAATGGACCTTTTATGATACATGTGTACATGTTATCATTATAGGCAGCTAAGAAGATCTCCATTCTGATCTTCCAGTCTTCAAACGACATACCAGCAATGTGGGGAACATGGCTGATACAGTCCATTTTTCAAAAAGTTTTGATTTTTCAAAAAGATGATCTTTTGAAAAAGTTTTTAAAACCTTTGAAAAAACACTTGGATCAAGCTCGTTGATCAGGCAGCTGATTCAAATGAACCACCTGCTCTGATACCACTTGTTGGTCCCAAGTGGTCAGAAGAGGTTTAGAGGGGGGGGGTGAATAAACCTCTTTAAAATTTTCTTCCAAATTTTAACTTTAAAACTTTTCTCTAACTGAACAGACCAAGCTGATCAGAGGGGTAAGTTACAATTCTGTTCGCGAACAAATCTTTGAACAGCTTTGTTGACCACTCGTCTGATTGTTACTTAGCTGATTTTGTTAAAATCAGTTTTAATACTTAGAGTACTTGCAGCGGATTTTTCAAAGTGTTTTTCACAAGTAATCTCAGCAGTTTGAAAAATGTTTCCCCAGTTTTATAAACTCCTTTTAAGTATTTTTCAAACAGTTAACTTATTGTGTTTTTATGCAATCAGAAAGTATGCAAGTTTAAAAGCAATGTAAAAACACAAATAATTTTTATAGTGGTTATATGGATGTAAATATCCTTTAATCCACTCGTCCAAGTCACAAAGTTCTTGGGTTATACTATAATTACAAAGTTTATAGTATACTCTGCTTGCGCCAATCAACAAATGAAAAGGCCACAAGTGCGCAGTAGGAAATCACTTAGAAACTCCTACTCTCCGAAGTAATATCACTCACAAAGATGGATATCTACTTCTCACAACACTCAGTTCTACAAATTCACTCAGAAGATGTATTTTGCTTTGTTCTTCAACTTCGCTTTTCGTGAACAGATGACTAAGCTGATGAGTGAGCTGTTCTTGAGACTTAAGAGTTCTGCTTCAAAAATTCTCTCAGAAAGTGTGTTGCTTCCAATCTCGTCGTCTCTTCCAGCTATTTATACTTGAGGTTTGAAAAATGTCCGTTAAAGAGAGACAAGATTCAAATTCCTCGAGTACTGGTCCTTAAAATCCGCGAACGGCTCTTTTGCAGCCTGTCCGTACTACCAACAGTACTATTCTGCAGGCAGCATTAAATGCACCCAGCTGATGCGAAGCATTTCTTCAATCATTTGTCTTTAATAACCTTGTACTTCAGCATTTATTACTCCAAGGGGCATTTATTACCGTTGGGGAGACTTTATGATCCTTTCCACTTGGCTGTCGGAAGAACAAGTCTGATGGCGAACTAAGCTGATCTCAAACTTGAACAAATCTGATTTGAGTCGGCTGATCTTCATCAGTCTGATATCTTTCCTTCAGCAGATCAGAAGTCTTGGACCTTGAAATTCGACTCTTCTGATGTCTTCATTACTTAGTCAAAATTTCTTCAAAGGGATCATCAGCTAAGTTAACCCATACTTAGCCAATCTTGAAGTTTTGGAAATCTTCAAAACCTCCCTTAGCAAATTGTCTTCAGTGCTTTCATCTTCATCCTTATCCAACAACAATGCTTTTGCACTTGGTTGCATAAGGAGATAACACATAACTCCTTTATGTGTCAAGACAAGAAGAAGTGTGGCAAAAGCATACACCTTTGTGGAAGTGTGGCAAAGCATGCACTTGGTAAACTTGAAGTAAAGCCATGTATCACAATTGCATGGAAGACACATTGAATATATGTGGCCATTGTATAGAAGACTTGAACTTGTATAAATAGAGGAGTTCATCTCTCATTTGTAAGAACAACAAGTGGTAGAGAAAAAGATGAAGTACAACATCAATGAAATGAGATAAAAGAGTTGATGAGTTTTCTCTACATATAACTTTGTTTACTACAATTTGTTCATCCATTTTATCCTAAGTTTTATAACACGTTATCAGCACGAGTTTGCTCTATAACTTGATTTCAAGTTATCACAATTTATCCCACAAACAAGAGAGAAAATAGGCAAACACCTTTGAGAGGCAAATTCTCGGATTTGCAAATAGCAGCTTTGGTTTTTCCATCATTCCGACCATATTAACCGTTGGATCATGCTCAAATTTTAACCGAAGGTTCCTCACACCAGGCTCTTCATTATGACCGTTCGGATCGTCCTTACAACGTTTGTAGGTGACACGGCATCCATTAGAAGTTGACGAAAAGAGTTGAGGAGAGTAGCAATTGCCTCTACCCGGAAGGATTAAAAATCGACAAACAAGTAATACGTATACTTTATTATACGTAGTATAAATAACTTGAATTCGAATATGAACAAATTTTTTTTGGCTTGAAAGAAAGCCTAATAAGTTTTGAGCTTGAAATAAAGCTTTAAAGTTTAAGCTTGAAAGAAAGCTTTGAAAATTTTAGACTTGACAGAAAGTCTAGGCAAAAGGCTCAAACCCGAAGATTTGAGTATATTTTCGGCTTGAAAGAAAGCCTACTATTTGTGTGCCTCCATTAGGAAAAAGCCTCAAACCCGATGATTTGAGAACATTTTCGGCTTGAAAGAAAGCCTACTACTTTGGTGCCTCCATTAGGCAAAAGACTCAAACCCGAAGATTTGAGAACATTTTCGGCTTGAAAGAAAGCCTAATACTTTTGTGCCTCTGTAAGGCAAACGACTCAAACCCGAAGATTTGAGAACATTTTCGGCTTGAAAGAAAGCCTACTACTTTTGTGCCTCCGTTAGGCAAAAGACTCAAACCCGAAGATTTGAGTACATTTTAAAGAAAACTTATTATTTTTGTGCTTGACTTGAAAGAAAGCCTAATAAATTTTAAGCTTGAAAGAAAGCTTCAAAGATTTTAAGTTTGAAAGAAAGCTTCATAGATTTTAAGCTTGAAAGAAAGCTTCAAAGGTTTTTAAGCTTGCAACAAAGCTTTGGAAATTTTAGACTTGAAAGAAAGTCTGGGTGAAAGAATCAAACCCGGAGATTTGAGTATATTTTAAAGAAATTTTATTATCTATTTGTGCTTAAGAAAAATAAATATATATATATATATATATATATATATATATATATATATATATATATATATATATATAATAATAAATAAATAAAAATGAAAAATAACATTGATGTGAGCATGAACAATGGAGATATTTGTTTGGTTGACAGTGGGACCACACACACAATCCTTCGAGATAAGAAATATTTCTCGAATTTGAAATTATCAAAGGCTAATGTTAGCACAATTTGTGGTACTACAAAAATAATTGAAGGCTCCGGAAGAGCCAATATGATATTGCCCGGTGGTACAAATATTTTGATAAAAGAGGCGTTGTACTCTCCGAAATCCAAAAGAAACTTGTTAAGTTTCAAATATATACGTTTGAATGGATTTCATATTGAGACCATGAATGAGGGGAATATGGAATATCTTTGTATCACATCCATGAGTTCATGCCAGAAGCATGTAATTGAAAAACTCCCAGTTTTTTCATCGGGTTTATATTATGCGACCATGAGAGTTTTTGAATCAAATGTTGTATTGAACCGGAAGTTCAATGATTCAAAACTTTTCTCGCTTTGGCATGACCGACTTGGCCACCCGGGAGCAATTATGATGCGTCGAATAATAAAGAATTCGAGCGGGCATCCTTTAAAGAACCAGAAGATTCTTTTGCCACAAGAAAATATGTGTGTGGCATGCTCACATGGGAAATTAATTATCAAAACATCTCCTATGAAGATTGATACTGAATCCCCAATGTTTTTACAACGAACTCATGGAGATATATGTGGGCCTGTAGATCCACCATGCGGACCTTTTCGTTATTTTATGGTCCTAATAGACGCATCTTCGAGATGGTCTCATGTATGCCTACTGTCAACGCGTACAATGGCTTTTGCAAAGCTTCTTGCTCAAATTATAAAATTGAGGGCACAATTTCCTGATTATCCGATAAAGACAATCCGTCTTGATAATGCCGGTGAGTTTACATCTCAGGCATTTGATGATTATTGCATGTCAATTGAAATTGATGTTGAACATTCTGTTGCACATGTTCGTACCCAAAATGGCCTAGCTGAGTCATTTATAAAGAGGTTGCAATTAATTGCTAGACCTTTACTTTTGAGGTCAAATTTACCCACCTCTGTTTGGGGACATGCAATATTACATGCTGCTTCACTGGTCCGGATTAGACCAAGTTCATTCGAGGCGTATTCGGCATTGCAGCTTGTGACAGGCCAGCAGCCTGATATTTCTCATTTGAAAATTTTTGGATGTACGGTTTATGTTCCAATACCACCGCCACAACGAACAAAAATGGGTCCACAGAGACGACTTGAGATCTACATTGGTTTTGATTCTCCGTCTATTATCAGATATCTTGAACCCCTGACGGGTGATATGTTTAAAGCAAGATATGTTGATAGTATTTTTAATGAGACAGTTTTCCCGCCGTTAGGGGGAGATAAGAAGCCGGTTCCTGAAGAACGGCGTGAAATTAAATGGAATGTGTCATCTTTGTCTCATTATGACCCATGTACAAATAATTGTGAGCAAGAAGTAAGAAAGATTATACATTTGCAAAATGTTGCAAATCAATTGCTGGATGCATTTGTTGATACAAAGAAAATAACAAAATCTTATATACCGGCAGTTAATGCACCAGCACGATTGATGTCCCTGAAGGACATGTCCCTGCAGGACAATATGAAAAACCACGAATCAAACGTGGACGCCCGATTGGTGCAAAAGACAAGAATCCCCGAAGGAAAAAGATACCAGAAGTATGTATTCCTCCTGAAGAGGAAACTTTTTCAAAACAAAGTGCTATAGAAAAATTAACTGATCAGTCTGAATTAAGAAATGCCCCGGAAGAGGCAAACGAAACTAATGCCCCGGAAGAGGCAAATGAAACTGATGCCCCTGAAGAGGCGATATTTGAAGAGTTCTCTTTGAATTATTTAAATACCCGAGAAAACCGGGATAGAAAGAAAGTGGTTGTAGACAATGTCTTTGCATATGGGGTCGCACTAGATATTATAAATAAGGATCCCGAAGATCCCGAACCGATATTGGTTGATGAATGTCGACATAGAAATGATTGGCCAAAATGGAAATATGCGATTCAAGCTGAGCTGAACTCGCTAGAAAATCGCAAAGTTTTTGGACCAATAGTTCGCACGCCCGAAGACGTGCAACCAGTCGGGTACAAATGGGTATTTGTACGAAAACGGAATGAGAAAAATGAGATTGTGAGATATAAGGCACGACTTGTTGCACAAGGATTCTCACAAAGACCTGGAATTGAGTATGATGAAATATATTCCCCTGTGATTGATGTAATCATGTTGCGGTATTTGATTAGCTTTGCAGTCTCTGAAGGACTGGACATGCGTCTCATGGATGTGGTTACCGCATATTTATATGGATCACTTGATAGTGATATATATATATATATATGAAAATCCCTGAAGGATTAAAAATCCCTGAAGGATCTCATAATTAAAGGTCTCATGGATTGTATTCAATTAAATTACAACGATCCTTGTACGGATTAAAACAGTCTGGCCGGATGTGGTATAATCGGCTCAGTGATTATCTCATAAAGGAAGGATTTGTTAACAATCCAATTTGTCCATGTGTTTTCATTAAAATATTTGAGAATGGATTTTCCATTATTGCGGTATACGTGGACGATTTAAATCTTGTGGGGACTCCTGAAGAGCTCACAAAGACCGCAAACTATTTAATGAAAGAATTTGAGATGAAAAATCTCGGAAAAACAAAGTTTTGTCTCGGCCTGCAGATCGAACATTTATCAACTGGAATCTTTATCCATCAATCGGCATATACAGAAAAGATTATGAAGAGATTTTATATGGGCAAAGCTCATCCATTGAGCAGTCCCATGGTTGTCCGTTCTTTGGATATAAAGAAAGATCCTTTCCGTCCTCGAGAGGAAAATGAAGAATTGCTTGGTCCTGAAGTACCTTATCTAAGTGCAATTGGAGCCTTGATGTATCTTGCAAATTGTACGAGACCTGATATAGCCTTCTCGGTTAACTTACTGGCAAGGTATAGCTCCGCACCAACACGAAGACATTGGAATGGAGTTAAACACATATTGTGCTATCTTCGTGGGACAATAGACATGGGTCTATTTTACTCTAGAGATGCCGATGCACATGTAGCAGTGTTGGTCCCAAGTGGTCAGATGAGGTCTAGAGGGGGGGGGGGTGAATAGACCTCTAAAAATTTTAGACTTAAAAACTTTTTACTCTTCTGTCAGCAGACTAAGCTGATGAAGAACAGTAAGATGACTATGCTGATCGTGAACAAATCTTGAACAGCAGAGTGACCACTCTTCTCACAGATTACTTAGCTGATTTCAGTGAAAATCAGTTTTACCAAGAGTATACTTGCAGCGGATGTTTAAAAGTGTTTTTCACAAGTAGACTAAGTCCTTAAAAGATTTTATCCCCAGTTTTGAAACTCCTTATAAAATCTTTTGATAATTCAAAGTGTTGAAATATGCAAAGTTCAAAATATGCCAGAAAACTTAAATGCAAGATAACACAAAGAATTTTTATAGTGGTTATATGGATAAAAATCCTTTAGTTCACTCTTCCAGATCACTTAGATTCTGGGTTATACTATAATCACAAAGATTACAATATTTCTCCACTTACACCTAAACAACAAATGAAAAGGCTGTAAGCTCACAATTGAAATTCACTCAGAAAACCTATCTCTAAAGTAGAATCACTCACAAAGATGGATTCTAACTTTGCACAACACTCAGCTAATACAAAACACTCAGATTGTATTTTTCTGTTTTCTTCAACTGGGTTTCTGTCAACAGATGACTTCCACCAGACGAGTGAGCTGTTCGAGCTTCTTGAGACTTAAAAAAAAATTCTGCTTCGAATGCGAAATCTCAGATGTTGTTGTGTGTCTCTCTCTTCGAAATCAGCTCTATTTATACTTGGATTTAAAAATATGACCGTTGAAGGAAATCAAATCTCAAATCCATAGTCTTAGCCCGAAAATCAGAACGGCTACCTGCTACAGTCCTTTCTCTGCTGTACTTTCCTGTAGCAGCATTAAATGCACTCTGCTGATCCGAGAGTTTTCTTCAATCATTTGCCATTACTACCCTTCTCTTTCAGCATTTATTACACCAGTTGCATTTATTACCGTTGGACTAATCTCTTGATCTCTTCTACTCTGCTGATCAGAGCAACTCTGCTGATAGATACTCTGCTGATCAAATACTGAACTAATCTGATTTGAGTCAGCTGATGGTCTACCATTCTGATTGCTGTTTCAGCATGAGATCACTAGTCTTCTAGGCTTTGAACTTTGAACTCTTTTGATGTCTTCTTTACTTGTTCAAAATTCTTCTAAGGGAACTAAGCTTTCCATACTTAGCTGATTCTGATGTTTTGGAAATCATCAAAACCATCCCTTAACTTCTTAACTTCTTTGCACTTCATCTTCATCTTCAACCATCAATTTCCCCCTTTTTGATGATGACAAAACTTCAGCTAAGTACCTGTACCTAAACTAAAGTTTTGATCCTCAAAAATTTCTGAGATAGAAATAGTCTGTTGGATTTCAAACTTGCAATTTTATAGATATTGAAAAGTGTTACATATTACAAGTCTGTTCAGATGAAATGTGCAAAAAAAATTACAAGGAAATACATAAGTAATCTTCACTAGACTTGTCTTCTTCTTTCTTGTCTTCTTCAGCTTCCTTGAATTTTTGTTGTAACAGCTCTAACTTCTTCTGTTTAACATCAGGGTCAAGCTGTTCTTTAGCTGAGTCCTTAGCAGCAGCTATCTCTTTATCAGATTTAGCTTTTGCTTCAGCTTCAGTTTCATCAGCTTCACTTTCTTCTTCTGTGATCTTCTCATCTGTTGGTCTGCTTGTGCCTTCATTATCTTCATCAGTCTTTTCATCTTCAGCAGCAGCAGATTCCCCCAACACTTCAATCCCTTCAGCATTCTCTTCTTCATCGGAAGGTACCTTTTCTTCCCTTAGTACCCTATCTTCCCCCTTTTTGTCATCATCAGCAGGGTTGATTGGATATTTAGGTAAGACTGGTTGAATTTGAAGTGAGTCACAGAGAAGCTTGATGTTTTCTTCCATGGCATTAAGTTGAGCTTGTTGCCTAAGTTGATTGGCTTCAAAAGCTTCCATTCTTTTTAACACAAATCTGGGTTGCAAGAATCCAATCAGCAGATGCCTTGAAGTCCTTGGTCATATTTGTTATAACTTCATCTTCAGCTTGAATAGTCATCTCAACAGTTTCTGTAATATCTCTCCAACCAGCAGCAGTGCTCTGAGTCCTTCTTCTGAGTACATCCATATCTTGACAGATAGATTTAACATTCTGAGCAGTGTCTTCTATCAGATCGGTTGGAACAACAGCAGCTTTGGTTGGTTGACTTACAGCAGCCAACATATTGGCAGTTATCTTCTCTTCCATCTCCTTCATTGAGTTTGATATCATTTGCTGAATTGAATCCAAGAAAGATGTTTGCTGTAAATTCTGAGAAGTAGAAGCAACTTCAGTTTGAATTGGAGGTAAGGCAAGAATTGCCTCTTCAGCAATCTGATCTGCTACTTGAGTTGTTTCTTCAGTTGTCTGATCTGCTGGACCAGAAGCAGGCTCATCTTCCTTGGTCTTATCAGCTTGACTAGGAGTGCTTTCCTTCTCCTTAGTCTGATCATTTTGTTCAGCAGACTCCTCCTTTTCTCTGTTCTGATCAATAAAATCAGAAGTATCATCCTTTCCTGTCTCTTTGTTCTGATCAGCAGGGTCAGAAGCACCCTCTTTTGCTTTGTCTTGATCAGCAACATCAGACAAGTTATCTTTTTCTTTGGATTGATCAGCAGGATCAGAGTTTCCTTCTGTTTACTTAGTTTTATCTTCAGGATTAGAAGTTTCTTCTTTGTCCTTGTTCTGATCAGCAGGTGGTTGAATCTTCTTAATGGATTTAACTGTTTTTATCAAACCTGCATCATCCAAAGTAGACCTGTGAGAAATCCAAGTAAAATTATCAAGTGGAATGAACGGTGAGATTGGATCCTCAGGTAACTCTTCATATGGCCTAATATTAGTGCCATAGACAATCTGTTTCAGACTTGGAAGGGGAATCATGGAGCTTGGTTGTCCTCCCATCTTCCTAGTCTTCTTGGCCCAAGTTTCCATTGTCTGGGAAACAGCCAACTTGATGGATCTTTCCTTGAGGTCTTCATCATCAGCATACTCCTCAGGAACAGATTCATATATCTTCTTAGCTTCTGCCTTCACCACTTGACTGATCCTCAGTCTTAGCTTGTCCAGGAAGCACTCTGAGTCTAATGCTTGAGTGAGAGAGCCAGTCTCAAGCCACTTTAGTACCTAAGCTTCTTCATCAGCAAAAGCTTTCCAGTTTGCAATTTGTTCTTTGCTCTTTGTCAGACGGTAGTCTCTCCACCTATTATATCTGATCTTCTCCTTGTTGAACATTGTCAGACGAGCAATTCTTTCATTTTCAGCATCCAACCTCTTAGTGAATTCTTCAAAGGCATCAGGGTCATCCCTGACAATCTCCAAAGCCAATTTGACTTCTTCTCTTCTCTTAGGTTGTATTGCTGGTGCAGGCATAACTGGTTTGGGCTTGGTGGGATCTCTTGGTTCACCTATGACAATACCACCAGTCTGCTTAGGACCATGAGAGTCCTTAGCACTTGCCTCAATAGCAGCAGCTAACTCAGCTGCTTCTATGGCATCCCTTTGTTCTTGAGTCATCTTCCTGGCTTCTTCTTCCAGCCTTTTGAGCTCAAGGTTCTTCAGACGATCCTCCTCAGCCTTTTCTGCAGCTTTCTTTTTCCTTTCTGCTTCATCTTGTTTCTTCTTTGCAGCAGCAGAGACATAAGGGATCACATTCTTTCCAGTCCTTTTCTTCTTTGATTCAGGACTTTCAACAGCTTGAAGTGGAGTTGCAGCAACAGGAGTAGGATGCAGAAGGAGTGTTTCTCCTTCACCTGTTGTGCCAGTCAGATGTTCAACTCTTTCCTCAGCAGACTCTCCAACAGCAGGGTTTGCAGCAGACTCAACAGCAGTTTCAGTAGAAGGTTCTTCAATGATAATTGGTCTCTCTGCTGATGCTGTTGTTTCCCTTACTGTTTCTGTTGATTCTTCAGAGAATGTCACTTTCTTTTTTACTTTAGACTTAGGAATTATCTTTGAAGCTTCAGGTTGGGACTTAGCTTGGGGAGGTCCCCTTGCTTCTCTTTTTGTTCTCATTCTCTTCAGTCTTTGAAGAGGAATTTCTTCTTCAGATTCAGTTCTTTCAGGAGAGGAACCTGTCTCCATTTGTTCAATCTCCTTGGTGAAGTCATCAATCACCTTTTCAGGGATTACAACTTCAGGCTGTGCTGATCCAGCTTCAACAGCAGGGCTTGCTGTTTGATCAGCAGATTTACTTGTCTGACCCTCCTTCTTGCTCTTCTTAGAAGGGGTCTTCTTAGACTTTGCAGTAGCCTTTCTTTTAGGAGCAGCCATTCTCCTTACTGGCTCATACAACTTAAACTCTTTACTGGCGTGGGTAACCTTCCCACCTGCCATAGGACAGCTTAGTGACATGAACAGATGACTAAGCAAGATGGCATGCGAAGTCCTCTTGTCACTCAGCAAATCATAGACATGAACTGCCCAGTTCACCTTTAGTCCATAGTAGATGCAGATCATGGTGTGAAACCTTTTCCTTGGTAACCCATCCAAAGAGCTCGTACAGCAATCCAGTACCTTCGCAATGATGTCTGCGAACCTCTGATACTCATCCTTTAAATGAGTCTTCATCAGAGTCCCAGTCATCTCTTCTCCCTTCTTAGCACAAATTGCCCAAAATTCTTCCTCTTTTTTAGACCCAAGGTCTGTTACGTCTCCTCCTTCATTTTTCAGTTTGTAAATCTCACTTAAACAGCAGCAGAGACAGCGATTTTCTTACCCCCAATGACAGCCGACATAACAGTGTCATTATTAGTGAATTTCCTGGTCTTGTAGAAGTGATCAATGTCTTCTAAGTAAACCCTGTCTTCGTGGGCTTCCAGAACTGGAACTAAAGATGCCTCTTTGATTTTCTCCATGATTGAGCGCATCAGATCAGTACCAGAGAAGTGGAATTTGCTGTAGTTCAAGTACCTTCCATCAATAATTTTCTCCATTTCTGGGATTACTGAGTAGAAATCTGTGAAAGCAGTAAACTTTTGAAAGCAAGAGAGTTTGAGAGTTAGAAAATTTGACAGTTTATGTGTGCGTAAGACGACTATACTGTTCAGATCGGATTTTATATGTTTCCCTCTATTTAGGTTATCGTGATTAATCTGAGACGTTGGATTAATCTGACAGTTTATTAATCGTGTGGGTGGGAGCTGCGGATTTCAATTTTATTATTTTAATGTCAGACGGGCGGGAAACTCTATCGACACTAATTTGTTACTTATAAAAGCGTGTTTCTAAAGATACGATTTATAACCATGCTTATATAAGATATCAGATGAGTAGAGTTTAACTTATCTGACAGACGGGTGATCTGTTATCTGATATTACTAGAGAAAGCCAATAGCTAGTAATCTTCCTCTGCTGTTTGTCAATCCAGCAAGATAAAATAATCTTCAGTCTTCAAGAATTAAGAACAGATCTTCTGATAACATAACTTCAACTAACTGGCATTAACAAATTTCATCTTTTAATCAGAAGTACCGCTAGTCTTACACGTTCCCCCTGACTTTAAGAGTTCATAAGTTAACTAGTCTGTTGAAAGTTAATCCTTGAATAGAATAACGGATAACTAAGCTGTTGAACTTCAGTCTTCTTAAAGGTTCCCCCTCAGCTTATGCATCCAAATTAAGTAGTCCTAGCTCAGCTCTTAGAGTTGAGAACCTTACTTCACTTAGAGGTTTAGTGAAAATATCAGCAATCTGATTGTCTGTATGAACATTCTCAATCATCACATTCCCTTTTTCCACATGATCTCTAATGAAGTGATGCTTGATCTCTATATGTTTAGTCCTTGAATGACTTGTAGTGTTCTGAGTAAGTAAGATTGCACTAGTATTGTCACAGTAGATTGGAATTCCACTGATCTTGATATTGTAATCTTCTAGTTGATGTTTCAACCAAAGTATCTGTGCACAGCAAGCTCCAGCAGCTATATATTCAGCTTCAGCAGTAGATATAGAAACTGAAGTCTGTTTCTTACTCATCCATGAGATCAGACGACTACCTAAGAACTGACAAGCACCTGTTGTGCTTTTTCTGTCAATCTTGCAGCCAGCAAGGTCTGAATCTGAATAACCAATAAGCTCAAATCCAGATTCTCTAGGATACCACAATCCCAATTCTTGAGTGCCCTTAATATATTTCAGTATTCTCTTGGCAGCTAAGAGATGAGATTCCTTGGGATTTGATTGAAATCTTGCACAAACCCCAACTGAGTACATGATATCAGGTCTGCTTGCTGTTAGATATAAAAGTGACCCAATAATGCCTCTGTATTTGGTCATTTCCACTGATTTGCCATCTTCATCTTTATCCAAACGAAGACTTGTAGACATAGGAACAGTAGCAGTAGAGCTAGTTTCCATACCAAATTTCTTGAACAGATCTCTTGTGTATTTTGCTTGGTTGATGAATATACCATCAGGCAACTGTCTAACTTGCAAACCAAGAAAATAATTGAGTTCACCCATCATGCTCATTTCAAACTTATTTTGCATGAGCTTGGAGAACTTGTCACACATCTGTTGGTTAGTTGAACCAAAGATAATATCGTCCACATATATTTGCACAATTAATATATGATTCTCCCATTCAGTTGTGAACAAGGTTTTATCTACCTAACATTTACGAAATCCTTTAATTAAAAGAAAATCAGATAGGGTATCATACCATGCTCTTGGAGCCTGTTTCAGTCCATAGAGGGCTTTCTTTAGACGATACACCTTGTCTTCTTGTTGATAAGCTTCAAATCCAGGTGGTTGTTCAACATATACTTCTTCTTGCAGTTCTCCATTGAGAAATGCAGACTTCACATCCATCTGATAAACAGTGAAGTTTCTTGTAAGCAGCATAGGCTAGAAACAGTCTGATTGCTTCAAGTCTTGCTACTGGTGCAAATGTTTCATCAAAGTATATTCCTTCTTCTTGACAATAACCCTTGGTCACTAATCTTGCTTTGTTTCTGGTAACAATACCATCTTCATTCATCTTATTTCTGAAAACCCATTTAGTGTCAATTACCCTTTGATGACTTTGTCTAGGAACTAAGTACCAGACTTCATTCCTTTCAAATTGATTCAACTCTTCTTGCATAGCTTCAATCCAGAAGGAATCATTGAGAGCTTCTTCAATTTGTTTAGGCTCTATTTGAGATAGAAAACTCTCAAACATAGCATCTTGTGCAGCAGCTCTTCTTGTTTTCACTCTATCCAAAGGATCACCGATCACTAACTCTGGAGGGTGATTCCTGAGCCATCTGAGATCAGGTTGCAGGTCTGGATGTTGTCCTTGATTATGATCTTGCAACACTACTGTTGGAGTTCCAGTAGTAGTATGTTGAACATTTGTTGTCTGTTGAACAGTCTCTGGTCTGTCAGCTGTTTGTAACTCGTCTGTTAGGCAATCAGTGATCTGATTTTGAACAGCACTTGAGTTGGCAGCAAAGTTGAGGTCAGGTAGTATGATGGGAATATATTCTTCATTCTTTCCAATATTCAACTTCTGTAAATCATTAGACAGATCTTGATTAATATTTTGATTCTTTTTCAGAAGATGGACTTGGCTCATCAAATACTACATGAATGGATTCTTCTATTAGTAATGTTCTTTTATTAAAAACTCTATAAGCCTTACTAACAGTAGAGTATCCTACAAAAACAGCTTCATCAGCCTTTTCTGCAAATGCAGTAAGGTGATTTTTCCCATTATTTAAAACAAAGCATTTACAACCAAAAATTTTAAAGTAATGAATGTTTGGCTTCCTGTTGTTCCAAACTTCATATGGAGTCTTGTTCTGATTTTTGTTGATCATGCATCTGTTCTGGGTAAAAGCAGGTTGTATTTGTTGCTTCTGCCCAAAATCTTTGTGGCAGCTTAGCTTCAGCTATCATGGTTCTGACAGCTTCTTTCAGTGTTCTGTTTCTCCTTTCAGCAACACCATTCTGTTGAGGGGTTCTAGCAGCTTAATACTCATGATGTATTCCTTTGATATTACAATACTCTTCAACAGTAGAGTTTGTAAACTATATCTCTCTATCTGATCTGATCTTCAATATTTTTGTACTTTTCTCATTCTGGATCAGTTCCATCAGATTAGTAAGATGTTCCTTGGTTTCACTTTTCTTTTTCATGAATATCACCCAAGTATATCTTGAAAAGTCATCCACAACAGCTAGGCAGTATTTCTTTCCACCATTGATGACTGGATCAATGGGTCCAAATAAGTCCATGTGTAGCAGCTCCAAGATTCTTTCAGAAGATTGGTGCTTCTTGCTTTTGAACGATGACTTGATTTGTTTACCCTTCTGACAGGCGTCACAGAGCTTGTCTTTGCTCATGACTGTTTTAGGAATTCCTTCTACCAAATCATTCTTTATTAATCTGTTGATGGTCTTGAAGTTTAAATGATTCATTCTTTTGTGCCATAGCCAGCTAACTTCACTTGGTGTTGATGCCACCAAACAAATACTTGAATTCTTGTCAGCAGAATTCCAGTCGACTATGTAGACATTCCCTTGTCGTCTTCCAGATAAAATTACCTTCTTTGTACCAATCTGTTCAACGTGGCACTTATCTGTTGAGAAGATGACTGAATATCCTTTGTCACAAAATTGACTTATGCTCAGCAGATTATATTTGAGGCCTTTAACATATGAGACGTCAGATATCTCTATGTTTCCTCTGATCAGTTTCCCTTTAGCTTTAATCTTGCCTTCTTTGCTGTCTCCAAAAGTAACCTTTGGACCATCCACAGCAATTGCATCAGTCAGCTCATGTATGCTTCCACACATGTGTCTTGAACAGCCACTGTCCAAGTACCAAATATTCTCTACTTTACTCCTACTCCTAATCCTATCCTACAAAACAAAAATAAAATTGTTTTAGGTACCCTTATTGAGAGGGTCCTGAAGGATTAGTTCCACCTTTGACAACCCAAGATGTTGATGTCTTAGGCTTCTTAGGCTTCTGAGTTTTGACAGGAGCATGAACAGTTTCATTTTTATCAAAATTATCAGATAAGTCATGTTGATGATCAGTATGATAAGAATAATGTTCATAAGCAGGGTAAGGTGTATGATAAGCAGGGTATGCATGCGTTGGATGAGCAGGATATGGTGCATAGTAACCAGGAAATTGAGGTGCATGATACATAGGATGATATGCAGCAGGTTGCACGTAATAAGACTCATTTCCATACCAAGCATTTTGAGTTTTCTTATTTTTATGCTTCTTTGGTTTACTAGTTGCTTGCTCATTAACAGACGACTTAGTTTTACCACTAGTCTGATTGACTTTAGCTTTATCAGCAGACTTCTTAGGACTCTGTTGTTTGGTCTTACTAGTCTGTTTACCTACACTAGGCTCCTTGCTCTTTTTAGCCTTAGGAGATTTCGTCTCCTTTACCACTTTCTCAGGTGAAGTCGGTTTAGCAGTTTGAACATACAGAATGACCTTACTATTGTCAGCAGATATAAATGTCTCAGTATGATTCAATTCTTGCTTATCCTGTTCTAAAGGCATCTTCTGTTTACTAGACATGTGAGTGGATGCAACAGATGATTTTTCATGAGACTCAATAACTTTTTCAAGTTCCATGATTTTTCCTTTATAAACTTCACATTCAGCTTTCAGAGATTCATTCTCTTGCTCAAGCAGTTTATATTCAGCTGATTCCTTTGGCTTTTCAGCTTTAAGTTTCAGTGAACTGTTTTGTTCTTTTAGCAATATCATCTCTTCCTTAAGCTTTTTAAATGCATCAGCAATGCTAGTATTGTTGAGCATCATTTGTCAAATGAAATAAATAATTCATTGTCAAGAGGAGTTACCTCATCCTCAGAGTCATCAGATTCCTTTGCCATCAGGCAGAGGAGAGCAGGTTTTTCTTCATCAGATGATTCTTCATCAGACGTGTCTGAATCTGAATCAGATGAGTAGACAGCAGTCAGCTTCTCTGCTTCAGCCATCATTGCCTTGCCTCTCTGATGCTTTCTTTCTTTCCTTATTCTCTTCTCTTCTTCAGTGTATTTCTCTGCTTTTGGATATGGACAGTCTCTGATGAAATGTCCCAATTTCCTGCAGTTATAACGCATTAGTTTTGCTTTATAATCATCTTTTTCTTGAGAAGAAGAGTTAGGTTTAGAAGTAGAAGCATTGTTGTATTTGTTCTTCAATTTTCTCTTGTAGAACTTCTTGAAATTGTTCATCAGCAATGCTACATCTCCAGCTGTGTAATCCTTTTTGTTGAGTAGAGTGGCTTCATCAGATGAGTCCACTTCTTTGCTTTTCTGTGCTGGTCTTCTGGTGTTTTCAGCAGCAACTAAGGCAGCTGTGGGTCCTGAAGTTGAGGTTTCTTCAATTCCCATTCTAGGCAGTTTATACTCATACGCCTTGAGTACGGAGAACAGCTCTGTAAGAGAGATTTTTCCCAAATCTCTTGATTCTTCCATTGCTGTCACATTCATGTTGAATTTTGGAGGTAAAGCCTTCAGCACTCTGATGGTTATCTCCTTGTCCGTGAAGGTTTTTCCAAGCTTCAAAACTTCATTCAATGTTCTGGTAAACCTCATATCCATCTGATCTATGGTCTCTCCAGATTTCATCTTGAAATTGTCTAGCTTTTCCAGAGCAACACTCAGCTGATGCTCTTTAATGGCGTCGTTTCCTTCGCTCATATCTCTGACTTTATCCCACATCTCTTTTGCAGTTTTGCAATGTTTGACTTTGTCAAACCGATCATTGTCCAAGGCTTTAGTCATGATGAATCTTCCGATCTTATCCAGATTAAATAGCTTTATTTCTTCTGGAGTCATCTCATGAAGATCTTTTTCCACAACCGTATCAACTTCATTTATCTTTATGGTCTTTGTGAATCTGAATAGACCTTTAATGATACATGTGTACATGTTATCATTATAAGCAGCAAGGAAAATCTCCATTCTGATTTTTCCAGTCTTCAAATGACATACCAGCAATGTGGGGAACATGGCTGATATAGTCCATTTTTCAAAAAGTTTTAAATTTTCAAAAAGATGCTATTTTGAAAAGTTTTGAAAAACCTTTGAAAAACACTTGGATCAAGCTCGTTGATCAGGCAGCTGATTCTATTGAAC
Organism: Penstemon barbatus; assembly: GCA_003313485.2. Lineage (NCBI taxonomy): Eukaryota > Viridiplantae > Streptophyta > Magnoliopsida > Lamiales > Plantaginaceae > Penstemon > Penstemon barbatus. The sequence goes on along the minus strand of CM064879.1, from coordinate 67,915,901 downwards.
CACCTGCTCTGATACCACTTGTTGGTCCCAAGTGGTCAGATGAGGTCTACAGGGGGGGGGTGAATAGACCTCTAAAAATTTTAGACTTAAAAACTTTTTACTCTTCTGTCAGCAGACTAAGCTGATGAAGAACAGTAAGATGACTATGCTGATCGTGAACAAATCTTGAACAGCAGAGTGACCACTCTTCTCACAGATTACTTAGCTGATTTCAGTGAAAATCAGTTTTACCAAGAGTATACTTGCAGCGGATGTTTAAAAGTGTTTTTCACAAGTAGACTAAGTCCTTAAAAGATTTTATCCCCAGTTTTGAAACTCCTTATAAAATCTTTTGATAATTCAAAGTGTTGAAATATGCAAAGTTCAAAATATGCAAGAAAACTTAAATGCAAGATAACACAAAGAATTTTTATAGTGGTTATATGGATAAAAATCATTTAGTCCACTCTTCCAGATCACTTAGATTCTGGGTTATACTATAATCACAAAGATTACAATATTTCCCCACTTACACCTAAACAACAAATGAAAAGGCTGTAAGCTCACAATAGGAATTCACTCAGAAAACCTATCCTCTAAAGTAGAATCACTCACAAAGATGGATTCTAACTTCGCACAACACTCAGCTAATACAAAACACTCAGATTGTATTTTTCTGTTTTCTTCAACTGGGTTTCTGTCAACAAATGACTTCCACCAGACGAGTGAGCTGTTCGAGCTTCTTGAAACTTAAAAAAAATTCTGCTTCGAATGCGAAATCTCAGATGTTGTTGTGTGTCTCTCTCTTCGAAATCAGCTCTATTTATACTTGGATTTGAAAATATGACCGTTGAAGGAAATCAAATCTCAAATCCATAGTCTTAGCCCGAAAATCAGAACGGCTACCTGTTACAGTCCTTTCTCTGCTGTACTTTCCTGTAGCAGCATTAAATGCACTCTGCTGATCCGAGAGTTTTCTTCAATCATTTGCCATTACTACCCTTCTCTTTCAGCATTTATTACACCAGGTGCATTTATTACCGTTGGACTAATCTCTTGATCTCTTCTACTCTGCTGATCAGAGCAACTCTGCTGATAGATACTCTGCTGATCAAATACTGAACTAATATGATTTGAGTCAGTTGATGGTCTACCCTTCTGATTGTTGTTTCAGCATGAGATCACTAGTCTTCTGGGCTTTGAACTTCGAACTCTTCTGATGTCTTCTTTACTTGTTCAAAATTCTTCTGAGGGAACTAAGCTTTCCATACTTAGCTGATTCTGATGTTTTGGAAATCATCAAAACCATCCCTTAACTTCTTAACTTCTTTGCACTTCATCCAACAAGCAGGTTATGCAGATGCCGGTTATCTTTCTGATCCACACAAAGATAGATCACAAAGTGGATATGTATTCACTTGTGGTGGCGCTGCAATATCATGGCGATCTGTTAAACAAACTCTAGCAGCCACTTCTTCTAATCATGCTGAAATTTTGGCATTGCATGAAGCAAGTCGAGAATGCCTATGGCTGAGATCAATGGTTCAATATATCCAAGAATCTTGTGGATTGCCTTCAACAAAGAATATACCGACATCATTATATGAAGACAATGCCGCCTGTATTGCTCAAATTAAGAATGGATATATCAAAGGAGACAGAACGAAGCACATATCACCAAAGTTTTTCTTTACCCACGAGCTTCAGAAAAATGGTGATATAGACGTTCTTCATATTCAGTCATGTAACAACTTTGCCGATTTATTCACTAAAGCATTGCCGACTACAACATTCAGGAAGATGGTTTACAACATTGGAATGCGACGACTTGTGGATCTTATGTCGGCATCAGGGGGAGCGTGTAATTAACGACACTTACACTGTACTCTTTTTCCTTCGTCCAAGTTTTTATCCCACTAGGTTTTTCTTGGCAATGTTTTAACAAGGCAGTGTTACACGCTTATAAGCCCCTTTTTCGGATATGTACTCTTTTTCCTTCGTTCATTTTTGTCCCAATGAGTTTTTCTTGACAAGGTTTTAACGAGACATACTCCAGAAGCAATGGTCATCCAAGGGGGAGTGTTATGAAATATATACAAGTTGTGGATGCCCATTGCAATTTATACTTCAAGTTACATAATGTCAAGACAATGCTTTTGCACTTGTTTGCATAAGGAGATAACACATAACTCCTTTATGTGTCAAGACAAGAAGAAGTGTGGCAAAAGCATACACCTTTGTGGAAGTGTGGCAAAGCATGCACTTGTTAAACTTGAAGTAAAGCCATGTATCACAATTGCATGGAAGACACATTGAAGATATGTGGCCATTGTATAGAAGACTTGAACTTGTATAAATAGAGGAGTTCATCTCTCATTTGTAAGAACAACAAGTGGTAGAGAAAAAGATGAACTACAACATCAATGAAATGAGATAAAAGAGTTGATGAGTTTTCTCTACATATAACTTTGTTTACTACAATTTGTTCATCCATTTTATCCTAAGTTTTATAACATTATTCTCATTTAATTAAATAAATAATACAAATAGGGTGCATAGTGTCGTAGATCGAACAAACTATGCCATCACCGAATTCGATATGCATCGAATATCAAATCAAATATTTAGTTCAATTTTCGATACATATAACAATATTAGATACAATTTGCACTAGTTCTTATTAGAAAACGAAACGAAAGAAAATTTAGCCATATTATTCGAAAAGATAAGGCTAAATTAATGAATCAAGAGCTTCGGTTTGAACCAAGACGAAAAATAAATTAGGTATAATACCATAGCATATACATAGGGGTATTTTCATTCATTCACATGCAAATATTGTTGCATCTTGTTAATGAAAGATAAAATTGTTAATTTCCTTAATGGGCCAAAAATAAAACCAAGCAGGCTACAATTGGTGAACAAGTTAGGCCCAATCATATGAACCTAATCGAACGGGCCTAAGTTAGGCCCAATTGGTGAACAAGCTCAGTCCTATGAGCCTAACCACATGGGCTTAAGAGTAGGTCTTGATCTTATTATATTTAGCCCAAATCGATGTGATCATACGAACGTTTGTAAATACCGATTTGTACGAAAATTATAATGCAGGAAAGAATGATAATTAATAGTACTGTTTTTTTTTTATTTTATAATTATTATTTTCTAGTGTTTGAACTTTCAATTGAGAAGAGGGTAAATTACGAATACCTCCCTCAGGTAAGGTCTAATTACAAAAATTTCCCTCACATATTGGGTATTACAAAAATTCACCTCAGGTTTGTCACATTCTTACAATTAACCCCTTGTCGTTAAAATGTTCCAATTTTACCCTTGAAAGTTATTTGTAATGTTTATAATATGTTATCAATTTTAAAATGTGTGGTTAATTGTTATATCTTGTAAATTATAAAAATAATAATTATATATTTACTACCAAAATAATTGATATAATTTATAATTTCCCATAAATTTCAATAAAAATTTCAATTTATAATATACACTATAAACTTTAATAAATTAAAATATCTTATTTATAATACAACATAATTTATTAAATATACTAATTTATAAAGTAAATTCATTTAACTAATGTGTAAACAATTCATATTTACAAAATATATTATTAAAATTCTATTTAATTTAATATTTTACAATTTAAATTGCTAATAAATATATAAATACCTTATTTTGCCATATTTATTAAAACTTATAGGCAATTATAAATTTTATCAGTTATTCTGGTAGTAAATATATAATTATCTCTTTTCTAATTTATAAGGTATAATAATTAGATCGCAAGTTTTAACATTTATAAGACATTACAAACAATACAAATAACACACAAGGGCAAAATTGGAATATTTTAGGGACAAGAGATTAATTGTAAGAAGGTGACAAATCTGAGGGGAATTTTTGTAATACCAATACGTGAGGGTGATTTTTGTAATTAAGCCTTACCTGAGGGGTATTCTTAATTTACCCTTGAGATTAATACATCAAGATGTTTATATACAATACGTTGTATTTTTTCGTTTGTCTGTTGATAATACGTTCTATATTAATTAAATACAGTAGTATATTTTGCATGACATAGTTTCATGTGGACTCTATACGACGGAAAAATCAAAAGGGTTGCTAGTTTTATTGCCCTTTTATAGGGAAAATGACAAGAGGTAAATAAAATACTGGAATTATATTTCTCTTGGGTTGTTTGATCGGAAGAGGTCCTATTTATTAGAGGGTGAAAAAAATATGTAGTCAAATTAATTTTTTTATTTTGAAAAAAATTGAAAGTACTAATTAATTATAGGTATATTACTTTTTCTAATATATAATTTTTAGATATATAAAATGACAAATTCATTTAAACTTTTGACAGATATTTTGATGAAAATGTGTACTGAGATAATATAAATATGCAGAAACATAAATTAAGAAAGTCTTAAAAAAAATAAGTTAAGCAAAACAATATTTAGTAATTATTAAGAAACAGGATCTGAGAAATCTAAAATATAATTTTAAGAGTTGGGAAAAAACTTAATGTATAAATAATAATGGTATTTTGAAAGGAAAAATTGCATTTTTGGTACCCTAGGATAGGCCAACTTGCAACTTTAGTATTATTGAATACGAAAATGCAAATTTAGTATCACAAACCGGATATGTTTTCATTGCAACTTTGATACCAAATCCATTTTTTCTCCCAATTTAATGGTCATTACCCCTTGAAATATATAATGTTCAATTTATCCCTTCTATAATTTAAAAAAAATCAATTTACCCATGTAAAAAAGTTAATAATAGCTTGTTTGGTTGTCAAGAAAGTGAGGGAAAATTGTAGGGAAAGGAAAAGGAAAAGAAAGTCATTTTCCTCTACATGTTTTGTTGTCAGGAAAATTATTTTCTTGCAAATGTTTGATTGTCAAGAAAATTTTAAAATATAATATTTTTGATAAATATTTTTGTTTGATTATGAATACTTCCAAAATTATAAAATATATTAAAAGTGATTGCAAAATAAAAGTTATCAAATTAATCCCTAGAAAATAAAAAGTACAAATCGAGTAATTGAATCAAATAAAAAAAGTTAGAATAACTGAATATATTTTACTCGGGAAAGTTTATCTATCCATGTAGATATATGATATATCTTCATATATCTATATTACACGTTTATATAAAATTTTTAATTTTTCTTTGGTTGAGATTTATGTAAAACTTAGTTGATATTGTCTTTCGTTATTTATATTTTTTTTATTTCAAGATAGGATTTACGTTTTCTTTGTTAATAAAATATTGTATGAATAATAATGTTTTCATTATATTAACTATAATATATAGATTAATTTGACGCTATTGTATATTTTTTAGCCACCGAATTTATATCAATTTTCAAAATTAACAAGGGGTTATCGTCAATTTTTAAAGTTAACAGGGGGTAATATTTTAGGTAAAAGTGGTGCTTTTGCGTCATGTTGTGGGAGTATAATTGTTATAATGACTTGAGAGGGTACTTTTTTGCTAATAATAAATAAGCACAAAGGGGCTTTTGATAGAAAAAAAACACAAATGGAGAATTATGATAGTTAGACAAAGTACAAGGGGAATTTTGCAATTTACTAAAAAAGTTTCCCCGGATTTTCCCAGGATTTCCCCATCAAATTGGTGAGGAAATTTTTTCTTCACAAAATTTTCCTGTAGGAAAGTTGAAGAATAAAAACTTCCTTTCCTGCTATCCAAACAACAATGAGAGAAAAAAAAAAAAAAAACTTCATTTCCCTCACTTTTCAGACAACCAAACAGTACATAAAGCAATTTACCCCTTTTAGCTGGAGGGTCACTTCCCGAAATTGAAAGTAAAATATTTTGTAATATAGGGGGATAAATTATTACATTTATCATAATAAAGAGGGGTAAAATGTAATATTATCCTAATAAAAGGGGACAAAGTGTCGCCTATAAAAATGTCAGAGAGGTTGTGTGAATATTTTTTATAAAAGTACAGGAGATAAAGTACTCTTTTTTTTAATCACAAAGGGATAAATTGAACATTATACATTACATAGGGTTCAATTATATATATCATTAACTTTGGGGAAAAAATGTGTTTGATACAAAAGTTGCAATGAAAATATATTCTCTGATACAAAATTTGTATTTTCGAATCCAATAGTATCAAACTTCCAAGTTGGCTTATTATATGATATAAAAAAAGCAAATTTCCCTATATTGAAAGGTTAAACTTAAAATATAAGTTTAACCTCGATCACACCACTAAAGATGGTCTTATTTAGGGTTGAGACCGATTCGGTTATCCGACCGAACCGAATCAACTGAATCGGTCCGGATCGAATACCAAACCGAAAAAACGGTTCGGTAGTCGATTTTTGTCTCATATCTTTCAAATCTTCACGTTGCTTTCCTTAATTACTTTCATAATTCTAAAATGTCGATCCTTTGAATCAAGCACACCAATTCAAACTTAATTAACTTCCTACAAATTAAAATGATATTTATATTTTTTCTTGCCAGTGGAATATTATGGTTTTACAATTTAAAAATTTATTGATGCGTGGATAAATAAGAATGCACCATGGGCACGACACACATAATTTTTCATGACAGAAATAATAATATATAAAACAATATTTAAGATTAACACGTACAACCATTAAAACTAAACCTTGCCAAATTAACATAAGCAATATGTCATGACACCTGAATAAGGTTTCACAATAATCAAGAATACATTCATCAAAACTAGACACGACAAATCATTAAAAAAGGAAAAAGGAAGATAATAAAATAATTAGACACCACCAAATACTTATACTAGGACGGACTAATTAGACTCTTTACACATAAAATATACTAAAAATAATTTTTTGAAATATGTCGATCCAAAACGACCTATTTTTTACAAATTAAATTTTTTTGCATAATTTTTGAAAATATAAGAAAGTTTGGTTCAATAAAAATTTCACAGAGGAGTATTTTGCATTTACCCCAAGAAAAAACTTATGAAATGAGTTAAAAAAAGTGGAGAAAAGAATGAAGAGTTGAGTCTGTATTTATAGAGTAGGCGGTCAATCCTATTCCAAAATTAGGAAATCTTTATTAATTCATTGCTTTTTAATTGATCGATGTATATCTACTTCCATATTAACTAGGTTTGTAAGACGGGTTCATCATATTAAGCATTTAATTAAAAGATTATTAGATTATTTATTAGTAACTTTTGCTGCAAGATATATCCCAGAATTTTAATGTTATCGAACTTCTCAATGGTTAGGCCATCGCCTATGACTCCAACTATTGAGGGGCCTCATTTTTTTTTTTTTTTTTTTTTCTATTTGTCATTTTTTTTTTTTTTTGTCAACTAAGATGTAATAATACAAATTTTCAAATAAAGTCTTACCCTATTTATATAACCACATTCTTAAACAGACGGTGAAAATCAACTTGATCTAGTGGCTAAAACTAATGCTCTAAAGACTTTTCATATTTACTTATCTAGAATGTTTTATACCTTAGTCTAGAACCATTTATATGCAAAAAGAATGTCATCGATATCTTTAGGCCATCTCCAACCGAAGCCCTTGCCCAATTGCCCAATCGCCTTGCCCTCATGCATTTTCGACCCACCTAAAAAACTCATCTCCAACCAAAGGGCAATCAACATTCATAAATTCAATTCACGACTTTCCCCACTCAAACTTATAATAATAATAATTATTATTATTATTATTATTATTATTATTATTATTATTTTTTTTTTTTTTAATAATTACACAATTATGAAAATTAAGACATTCTTAATAATAACACGAGGCATCGTGATATATTCGAAACAAATATGTCAATGGCTAACTAAGAAAATATTTAATCGAATAATTATGGGCGACTACGGGTTGTAGGATTAAGATTGTAACACCCAATTTCTAAAAATTGGTTTAATCAACCCGAAAATATTAAAAGAAAAAAGAGTGGATTGTTATTGTGATCACGTTATTAAATCTAAAACAAAATAAGAAAATTCGTTCAAAGAAAAAATTATCCTCCGTTCGGGGTTATGGCTTCGAAGAGGCCTTAGTTTATACAATGATTTCTTTTTTTAAAAAAAAAACTAATATTTATAATTAAACTAACTCAACAAAAAAGTTAAAAAAAAAAAAAATCAATGTGGTAGCCACCTATATCAATTAACAATTGTGGATGGCTGGAGTCCTGCTGGGTTCGTTGCCCAGCTGGCAACCAGGCGGTCATTCAATGACCACCCAGTTGCCCTTCTGCTTGCCCAAACCCCCAGCCCACCCTGCCCACCTATATATATATGTTATGATATTGTTGATTTGTATTAATTAATCAAATTTAGAATTTGATGTAATATTAATTTATTATAAAAAATACTCAAATTACATATATGTCTCATTTCTTTTGTTACGGACTGAACTATTTGATAATCGAACTGAATAATTTGATTTGATGTATTGTACAAATTTTGAAATTATAGCGTCATACTAGATATAAAAATTTGGTACGATTAAGCTATATTGACAACGACATCAAACCCCTAATATTATGTTTGTGCACAATTCGTTAAACCATATATCCTAATATTATGATTGTGCACAATTTGATAAACCATGTATTGAACTGAAATTTCAATTTAATATACGGAGTGAACTTTATTACTAAACCATTATAAATTTCGATTTTCAATGTTAACTTTATATTTACCTTACATAATTTAACCTATATGCCCAATTTTTTTTTTTAATCCCAATTTGTATATAAGGTAAAGACAAGTTCCAAATATCCAATCCTCCACTTTTCTCACTTCTTCTACGGTGCCCTAAAAGCAAACCCAAATCGTCTTCTTCTTCAATTAAATCCCACCGCGCCGCCGCACCACCTACCCCATCGGACCTCCACCATCTCTCTCGGCACAGATTTTTAATTTACAGAGGTACAGTCCAAATTCTAAATGCCCAATTTTGAGTTTTCTCTAGACTAATGTTGATGCTTTTAACTCTCATGATTCATGTTCCATAGAAGTCTCTTTTGCAATGCCACACTGAATCCTGTTTTCATATCTCTGTATGGTCATTAACGGATGATGATCTATAAATTTGCAAAGTGTTGTATTATATCTATCCTACCAGGACCCAATGAATCCAATTTTTCTGAATCAAATCTAACCTTACTGAATCGGTAATTTACTGAACCAAACCAAAATTTTCGGTTTGGCAAACTGTACAAGATTTCTAAATACCTAACCAGAAGAAATTGAAGATCACCCATTTACTTCTTCTTCTTTTTTCTTAAACCTTTTATTTTTTGTAAAACCTTCTTTTTATCACTCTCCCCCATTTTCTTCTTCTTCTTCTTCGCCAAATACAAAACCCTCTTTAAATCCCTCATCCAATATGTCATTTTCCCGACTTTCCAGAGGAACCCATTTCTTCTCTTGTATTAAGACTCATCTTCATCGCCCCCCATTATCCAGGTAAAAATCAACCCTTTTTCTATTATTTGTATATCTGAGATTCTTTTCCTTTTATTTTTACAAATAGTGATTAAGGGCTCAATTAATTGATTATGATTAATCTTTTTTTGTTAATCAAGGTGTCTGGTTGATGGTGTAGGTTCAACAAACAATTTTGTGGGAGCAAATGGTAAGAAGATATACATGTGTCTAAATTGAATGACTATAATTTAGGTCGATAAAATGCTTCAAATGCGGCCAGATTTATTATTTTTCTTGCTGTTGGATTTCTCTTAGGATTATATGATTTTCAATTATAATTGATTTTCTTTTTTCTATTATGTCTCTGAAGATGATCTTTTTGGATTTTATTTTATTATTTTCAGAGAAAGATGGAAGGTCAACATGGTCAAAGCTGTTTCTGTTTATACCAGGAGCCATGACATTTGGCCTTGGCACCTGGCAAATCATCAGAAGACAAGAAAAGGTCAATTATTTTTTAATTTTATTTGTGAAATCAGCAATTTTACCTTCATTTATGCTTTAAATGATGATAGCCTGTATGTCTAATGTATTTGCATATGATATGGTTTTGAGATCTAGTTGTATTGGATAATTATACGAGCTTACTAAATTAACTTGTTTTATTACAAAAATTATGATATTTCGGCGTGTGAAAAATAGGATAACCTATAAGATTGTCCACAAACTTTAAGAATAGCCTATTGTTCTTGTTCAATGTTTTTATAATCATTCATATAATTTTCACTGTGGATGGAGGATGGAATTTTATGAATGTGATATTTGATTCTTGCTGTATGGGCCGTACTTTAGTTGATTTTTGAATCTTATTAAATAACAGATAAAGATGCTCGAGTATCGGCAAAGTAGACTAGGAATGGAGCCTCTTAAGGGCAATCAGATTGTACCTTCTGGTGAGAACTTGGATTCCCTGGAGTTTAGGAGAATAAAATGTAAAGGTGTATTTGACGAAAAGAAGTCAATTTATATTGGCCCACGTTCAAGGAGCATTTCTGGTGTGACTGAAAATGGATACTATATCATTAGTCCACTTGTCCCGATCCCCGGTGATCCTGAAAGGTAAGTAATTTTGAAAACAAAGAAAATAGTATATAGTTACGTAAACTAAAGGATTCTATTGTGATTGTTAACTGATATCGGGGAAGTGAATAGAATAGACAGTGATTTGAAGAAAGATTGTCTGGTTTAGTTTGGCCTCTGGATGTGATTTTTTAAGTGGACATTAGACAAGTTTTTGATGAATGCGGAAACCTTGGAAGTACTTGTAAATCGAAATCACTATCTACCATTTGTTGTAAGCTTATTGCAATGTATGTGTGTCATGACATAGAAGTATATCTGATGGTTAAGTTCTTCTAGTTTTTCTATATTGGTGTTGGTAAGAATTTTATACTTTAAGACGGAAAAAGAATTTCTCTTTCTAGCTATATAATTAAAAGGGAGAATTACTCAAACTACCTTGAAGTTTAGTGTAGTTACATTGACCATCCTCCTTGTTTGGAATATTACACAAACTACCCCTGAGGTATTAGATTCATTACAATGACACCCTTTATGACGTTAATTTCTGACAACGCACGTCGACGCCATCAAACAACTTTGATGTGAAAAATCGGGCAAAATTTGTTTGAAAAAGTGGTGAAATTGGGTCAGTCAGTGGAAAAAATGGGTGAAGAAACTGGTGAAATCGGTTTGCCACTCTTGTGGTTTGTGATTTCTTAGATAGTACCCATGGGTATTTCTGGATTTCAAACCATTTTTTAATAAAATCAATTTTGTAAGGGTAACTTAACTGTAATGAATACAATACCTTAGGATAGTTTGAGTAATTTCCTAAACATGGAGGGTGGTTAGTGTAATTACATCAAACCGCCGGGGTAGTTTGAATAATATTATCATTGTGTAATTCACTCACTTTGTTTAAGATATTGTTGACTAGGGAAGTGCTTACATTTCAGAACGGAACTTCTGTCATTGTGATAAAGTACGAATTTTTAGATGTTTGATATATTTGACATACATTACATTTGAGCCTCAAATTAAAATTCTTGCAGTGTACAGTCACCTATACTTGTCAATCGAGGATGGGTCCCACGGAGTTGGAGAGATAAGGCGTTAAGTGCTTCAGAAGTTGTGGAAGAAGTATCAAATAGCTCATCCAACACTACTCAAGAAAATACACAAACTTCTTCTTGGCGTTTTTGGTCTAAGAAGCCACAACTTGTCGAGGTTGTAACTCATGCTCCTTCACATTTTTATTAATGTTGATGAAATATTTAAAAAGGAGAGTTACTCAAATTACCCTTAAGGTTTAGTATAATTACACCAACCACCCTCCATGTTTGAGAAATTACTCGAACTGCCCCTGAGGTATTGGATTTATTATAGTTGCATCCGTACGGCATTACTTTCATTGAAATAAAGTTTGAATTCCAGGTACCATCTAAGAGATCACAAACCTCAAGGGTGGAAAACCGATTTCACTCGTTTCTCCACCGATTTCACCCATTTTTTCACTAATTTCAGTCATTTTTTACCAATTTAATCCAATTTCACTCCCTTTATTTCACCAATTTCACTTTTTTTTTTTCCATTTTAAAAGTTTTTTTTTATGACAATGGCATGTTCCTTCAGAAATTAACTCATGAATATAATACGTGAGGGGTAGCTTGTGTAATTTCCAAAAATGGAGGGTGGTCAGTGTAGTTACACTGAACCTTTGAGTACCCTATTTCAAAATACAGTATTAACTTACACTGTATTGAATCCCAGGATCAACATCCAACTATTATCAATGTCGAAGAAGTGGTTGGAGTTATGCGTGACAGTGAGAAGCCTAGCATATTTGTTCCAGTAAATGATCCTAATAACTTGCAATGGTTTTATGTTGATGTTTCGGCTATTGCTCGTGCTTGTGGACTTCCGGAGAGAACACTATACGTCGAAGAAATCAATGAAAATTTCAATCCAAGTAAACCTTACCCCATTCCAAAGGAAGTCAATACTTTGATTCGTAATTCAGTAATGCCACAGGACCATCTCAACTATACATTAACATGGTATTTATTTATACATTTTTCTCACTATGATATATATTTATGTATAAATATCCACTTTATATTTAGATGCTAATCCATAATAATTAATCAACAACGATTTAACATAATAGGTGCATTATGCAGGTACTCGTTGTCAGCTGCAGTAACTTTCATGGCTTTTAAGAGACTGAAGTCGAGAAAGAGCAGGAGATAGTACGTTCATTCTATTTTCTTGTACGCAATTTTGCCATGTTGATCTGAAATCACGTCGGTTTTTTTGTATTTTTCCTTCTTTGTTCAAATGTTGTTTCGAATACCTTTGCAATTAGGCACCACCAAGAAAATAATATTCTTGACAATCTTATTTGGTGGTGCTAAGTAGAAAAGGTGTTGGTAGCGCTCCCACTGAATATATAAGTGGGTTAATAAAAATTGGCTCTAGTTTTCTCTTAATACACTCTTTTTGTTCTCTTTTCCTTTTTATGGGGTTTTACTATGCTGCATGTACGTTTTTATTGAGAAATATAGTAACTTCAAAATATTATCCTTTAAAGGTTATATGATTTTATGGTTTCGATGGATGTTTGAGGTTGAGACCTGGATTTGGTGGAGTTAGGATTTAAACATGGTTTAGATTGGTGTTAGTCATGTTTTTTGAAACCGTGTTAAAACCATGTAACAAAATTTGGCAAAAAAAAAATTCATTTTTTGCACAAGAACTAAGCGTTTTTCAATTTTGATACCATGATGTCAATTTTGGTATCAATTTTGAATGTTATTTTTAATTTTGGCACTTCCATCAGTTGACCGTTAAGTCAACTGACGGAAGTACCAAAATTGAAAAGATTAGTCAGAATTGGTATCAAAATTGACACAATGGTACCAAAATTGAAAAACTCCTTGTTCTGTTGTGTCAAAATTGATTTTTTGCCAACTCCCCTCACAATCACTTCTAATTCACAATTTATGTAACTCCCATTTTAATAATAATAACAAAATAGTAAAAAAATTATATTATAAAAAATATTTGGGTAAACAGTAATAATAATTTTTTTTTGCTACACATGTGATCATCAAAATCACTCCTTATTACATTGACTAAACTTCATCCAACAATTCCCTCATTTTTTTTATGATGACAAAACATTCAACTAAAAACGTTTTCTAAGTCTTCAGTTTGGTCTTCACTCAAAGATAAAAATCACTTGGTTAAATAAGAATATACAATTATTTTTTAATTTGAACTTCTACTTTTCAGTTGAATAAATATTTTTTTTAATAAATTCAACCTTTATGAATGATAATTCATTTTTGGCACCATAAAATTAGCCGTTTTTATTTTTATTTTTTTATTTTGGTACCATTGTGTCAATTTTGGTACCAATTTTGATTGGCCTTTTCAATTTTGGTACTTCTGTTAGTTGACTTAACGATCAACTGACGGAAGTGCCAAAATTGAATACGGCAGTCAGAATTGGTACCAAAATTGATATCATGGTACCAAAATTGAAAAACGACTAGTTCTATGGTGTTAAAATGAATTTTTGCCATCAAAATTTTCATCTTTTCCGTCGAAAACATCAAAAAATTTCTGTTTTTGAATCAATCAAAACGAAAATAAGATGTATTTCTGAAATTATATATTTATCTTGAAACTTTTTATTTTTCTTAATTTATCAACTTTTTTCATAATTTTTTCTAGTTTTTTCGAAATATTTTCCTAAATTTTTTGAGAAGTTTCTTAGATTGAAAACGGAACTTTGATTCATGGTTAAAAGTTAAAACTAATTTAGAGTGACAAATGGACAGGTCGGTCGGATTTGGGTTGGTCAAATATAGATTTGGTCTAAAGAGGGTCATTAAAGTGGCTGAAAACGGACCGGGTTCAAACGGGCAAGTCCAAAACAGGCCGGGCCGGGCCATACATGGTTGACATTAGTTGTAAAATGAGACATATGTTATCAACCTTCATAAAATTTTATAAATTTTCAACACTTAACAACTTTTCTAATTCAATTTTTAAATTTTAATTACATAACTTCATTATCTGTTACTTAGATCCTAAACTAGTGGATTTAATCCATTGGGTTGGATGAATGCCACATGGACATGAAAAGATAAAAAATTATCCTTATATGCTCATGTGACATTCATCCAACACTCGGGTGGATTAAATCCACCGGGATAGGTACTAATTTTCCCATTATCTAATTTAATTGAAATAAAATTGTCCCTTGCATAACATGCTATGTCCCATGTAATTTCAAAACATTTCAGTACATCATAAATACTTAATTTGTAGAACTTTAAATGAAGAAATAATTTCCAATCAAAATTGTGTAAAGTGAAGCATTTTAATCATTAAAATGAGCACCTCCAAGTTGCACAACCAAACTTCCCATGTCCGTTAAGAGTTTATTTTCTTTGTCGTCTTCATCAAAACTTTCATGTCATAATTAAGAAATGTTACTAGAATACATAAAAAACTAAAAATATACAATATATATCTATTAAATATGGCAATATAAGTTATGATATAACATTTGGAATGTGTAATTTTCTTCTTGCAACTAGTGGTGTTGCCAAAACACTATTTTAGCAGGTCATTATAAAATTAGATATTAATAAAAAAAAAATACTTCTAAACTCGACAACAACGAAAATTTGAATAAAATTAATTCAAACTAAAAAATCAATTAGTTAGATGCAAAAATATTTTATAAGTGTCTACGTTAGTTTATCATGAATTGAAATTATTTCATGATTGAACCATTTAAAACAACGTCAAACACATATTTCTCCAGTCTAATCAGTTAACGATCAAGTTTTTTAATAATTCATTTTTCATCTGATTCTCTAGTGAACTTCTGATATATTTCATAGCAGAATATGTCTTTCCACTGTTCTTCTAGCACTTGCCAAATCATGGTGATTTCTAAATAATTTAAACGTATAATTAAATTTTAAAACTAAAAATAATATTTTTTTTATATATACCCGACCTTCTCTCTCCCCCATATTTAAATAATATATTTTATGATTAATCAGTATCAGACTCATCATTTGCTCAATTAGTACCATTATCACGCTTAGATGTTAAGTTATTTATTCTATTAAATAATTGTTAGATTTTAACTATAGTTTTATGTAAAAGTTATGATTAGTTCAATTACTTAACCCATTATATTTGAGTTTGACTACACTTAGGGTATTATGGTCTTTTAATATTTTATATTTTATAAAATATAATTTAAAACATAGAGAAGATACAAAATTATTATAATTTATATAAAATATAATTTTATAGAAGAACAAAGGATAACATTCTTTTTTTTTTTATTTATGAATATTTTTAACAACAATTAACGTCTAGGTAATTATTGAAACCTCAAGGATATTTTTATAATTTTACTGAACATAAGGGATAAGCATGAAATTATATATATATATATATATATATATAAATTTGTTAAGCTCAACTGGTTGCAATATCTTATTTATACAAGCAAAACATGAGGTCAATGGTTCAAATCCCACATCCTACAATCTAATTAAAACATAGGTTGCTTAGGCGATGGTCAACTGCCTAAGCATAGTCAGGTGATAATTTCTCGCCTAGGCCTTGCATAAGCGCCCGGGCGATAACCACACAGCTATAAATATATTTATGCCGACATAATAATTCCGACGGATTTGCTAGTCGCCTAGCTAGGCGCTGCCCAGGTGCCCGGTCGATGGTGAACCGACTAGGCGCACGAGTGGGGGTTAATTGCTCATCTAGGCCTTGCCTAAGTGCCCGCGCGATAACCACATCGCTATCAACATATGAATACCTACATAATATTCCAATGGATTTGCCGACATAAATAGAATTCTTATACAAAACCCGTTGCAATGCTTCCAAGCAATTACATTTTCCATCAGAAAATGTATTATCGCTATAATTACTAAAGGAAAACTATTTCTCACTCCATTTACCTATGGGGTCATCACACACGAAATATCCAATGAAAAAAATCCGTTGCTACGCTTAAATACCAATGAAAATTGAGACTTCACCTATAAAAAATTTCGTTATTGACATTGTTAGGTGTGAAACTCGAGTGATTCTTGAAATTTAAAAACTAGTTGAAGTCTTTTTTAATTTGTAGCATTTGACATTGTCAAAATTTCACACATATACATAAAATTATGATAGTTATTTTGCCCAATATATTTTTTAAGTTAGTGAAACTGTTTTTAATTTCATAGTCTAATTAAAAAAAAAAAATCCCTTTGAATAGAATTTTTCACTATAGTTAGAGGGGTTAAAAGACAAGCTCAGTTTTACAAAAATCTCAGCTATTTTTATTGGAAAACACAAATACATTTGGGGAGAGGGGGGCGGGGTTTCCATGCACCGTCTCAAGTGTATGTCCTACACATTGCTTGCAACCTTATGTCATGTTTTTTTTTTCTTTTGACGTGGGAGTTTTGAAAACTATCAAATTCATGTAAAAATATAACGTGCTATATAAATGAATATTTGAAAAAAAAAAAAAAGGGAACATTGAGTTGTAAATTATTTATTATAATTCTTTGGTTTATGTGATTAGGTAAGAAGAGATTGATGAACAATAATTATAACAAACAAAGAGAGATATGTTCTAAAAAAATAGTAATGAGAACAATATAGAGAAAAGAAACGTAGAAAAAATTTAGGCGATATTATTTGGAAGGAGAGGTATCTTATTAATAATAAAGTCACTCATAAGGAGATGTTACAAGTCTCACATAATCGGGAATGTGAGATAGTGAATAATTATTACAAATTATGTTCCTGAACTATATAGGTATTTAATAGGACTACCCACTAATCTATACTATTTACAATATAATAAACAAATGAAATAACTCGGTTAATCTCCATTAGTTTTGCAATATCATCATGACATCTAGTGCTAAACTTTGAAGACTGTGCACCAAAAGATGGCTGACTTTTTCAAATAAGTTTTCAATTAATCTTTCATCTTTTGTCTTATATCTTGGACCTTTGCACATCATTCGATTACTAAACCTTATCGACTGGATCTCGCTTAATGGTAAATGATAACATTATACTATAAGACTCCCTTAGCGAACTTAGCTCTAGCTTTGAATCCATATTAAGAGATGTTTTCACTTAATGTGCTATACGCACTTCATAAGAGATTAAACCCTTAAGAAACCAACAAATATATGCCATCTAATGTGTATTTATACCCTACTTATAAGGACCTCAATTTTGACCCAGTCACATACTTTACGGGAAAATTGCTTTTTTGGTACCATATAATAAGCTAACTTGCAATTTTGGTACCATTGGATACGAAAATGCAAATTTGGGTACCATGGGATAAGTTTTTGTTGCAACTTTGGTACCAAACCCAATTTTTCCCCAAAATTAATGAATAATTTAATCTCTATGAAATGCATAATGTTATTCCTTCGTCGTTTAAAAAAGAGCATTTTATCCCCTGAAATTTCGTAGAAGTTCACATCGCTTCCCTGATATTTTTATAGGAGGCACTTTATTCACTTTTATTATG
Source organism: Penstemon barbatus (assembly GCA_003313485.2). Lineage (NCBI taxonomy): Eukaryota > Viridiplantae > Streptophyta > Magnoliopsida > Lamiales > Plantaginaceae > Penstemon > Penstemon barbatus. The sequence continues at coordinate 67,897,785 of CM064879.1, read as the reverse complement.
ATAATGTGGCATTTTACCCCCCATGGTATGATAAATGTGGCAATTTATCCCCCTATATTATAAAATAGTTTGCATGTCTACTCTCAATTTCGGCAAGTGAGCTACACTCTCTGGCTGAAGGGGGTAAATTGCTTCATTAAAAAAATTACAAGGGGTAAATTGATTTTTTTCCAAATTATAGAGGGGTAAATCGAATATTATGTAATTTGGTACTAAAATTGTAATGAAAATCTATCCTATGGTACCAAGTTTGCATTTTCGTATCCAATGATACCAAAAGTGCAAGTTCGCATATCCTATGGTACCAAAAAAAAACAATTTTCCCCATACTTTACATTATCCTAAGTTTTTTCAATAGTCGTTTCGATTCTTGCACGATGAGATTCTAATATATGAGCACAACACCTCAGTTGCATTCACAACTGCAAATTGTAGACCCATTAATTAAAAACGATCTTTAAGCACAACAACTAACCCATCATTATATATTACATTATCTAAAGTAATGTTGCATATTTCCTTTTCAATATTCCGTTATTTCAAGAAATCAATCAACCACTTTGCCAAAACTAAGAGAGAGGCATATAAAAAAAATTGAAACACCCAATTTTCACATATATAAGTCACATAATGTGTTTTGAGAGTTGTATAGCAATCTAGGTTATCGAAAATCACAAGTTTGAAGTTAAGCGGTATATAGCTTTAGAACATCTGCTCTGATTGTATTTCTAGTTGTACACTAGGGTTTAAGTAATTGTGAATATTTTTTCTCCTTCATATTCAACATATTAAAATGAAAAATTATGTTTAACCACCGCCTTAGCCATATTATCTCAATTCACATTTTATCAATATTATGTGAACTATCTAACTCACCCTCAGTCGACTCATGAAATGAACAATGGGAACTTGCGTTTCCTGTCATACTAGTAGTCGCATTACTTGAACCTCATGCAAATATAGCACTACACTTTTTACACTTTGACCTTTCTATTTTATCCTCATCAGTGGGTAACTTTCAAAAAAAAAATTCTTGTTCTTCGATGACCTAGTGATGATCCATCTCCCAAGATAAGTTATCTTCCGTTTCCATTGCATTCATATCAATATCTACTTCACAAAAAACTAATGTATAAGTATAAGGGTATATATTTTAATCGAAATAAAAATATTTTTCCAAAAGATTAATCTAATTACACAAACTCTGTGTAAACTAGATGTGAGGATGATTGCAAATTTCAAATCGGGTCCAGTGATTTTGGAGATCCATATTGTCAGACTCTTGCCGAAAGCTATATACATAATGTACCTGATAGAACAGAGAAAGAAGAAAGGAATTTGTATATTCATTATGCTTACGCTACGTTCGGTTTGCTATATTAGGCCCAAATAAGGATTTTTATGCGGCAGATTAAATTAATTGGGGCCAATAAAATGTTTTCGGTTGGGCTGATAAAATTGCGGGCAACTCGTCTTAATTCGCCGGATATGTGGGCCACCCTCTTTATTCGGCCCATTCCAATTTGAGGGGCTCCTATGTGATTATAATTGGGCAGCCCATATTAAGTTTTGTCTCCCGATTTTGCCCCTTGATTTGATATGAATTACAAAATAACCTGCCCAATTCTAACAAAAGTCCGAAAATTAGAATTTTCCCCCTTTTTCTGAAGTGAGCACCGACGCCATGGATGGATAAAATGCCTTCGAATCCTTCCTTCATTTTGTTAAGTATACATATTTATTCAATTATCCATGCTATTTGCTTGCACTAATGTTTGAATTTCTTGATTTGTAGGTTAGAGCACCGAAGCTCTCATTTCCCCTTCGATTCAAGCACAAGCTAGATCAGTTTTATAGGAGAAATTTCATGTATTTTTGTGTGGTTTAATGGACAGTTCGTATGTCTCAATGGGTAGTTATGAATTAATTTTGTTTTCCATTTGCAAATTTTTCCTTTCAAGTTTGGTACTTTGGTTTCTTTTTGCACCGTATATGTGACTACTGTTGTTCTCCGATTCTAGGTTAGACTATTCTTTTTCCATTTGCAAAGTTTGGCATTGGAGTATATATTTTGTTGGTTGGACCGATCAAAGATAATTGCAAAATTGGTACATGTTTTTAAATAGCAATTGTGAACTTTGTTGCCACTGTTTTTGTGTACCATTTGATTTGGTCTCACTTTGTGAAAGATATAAAAGTTTATAGATTCAATTAACAACACTTCTTTAGTTTGCATTTTGAGTGTTCGGATAAGATGAATTGTTGCCTATCAACATTTATGTATAATAAATAAGGTTTGTGTTTATATGGTTATGAAGTTTAGGATGCTCTTGTCCTCCATTGCAAAAAAAAACTGAATTGTGTTAAAATTTTATAGGACTTGTATTGACAGCCAAATTGCAAATGGAACCCCGAAAGAAGCACCTTTTCTTATTAATATTTCATTATTTTTTTTGGATGGGCGTTTATGTTATGTGCCTACGTATTAAAGCACACCTTCATGCACAAGCTTTGAACCCACCAATTCGATATAGTCTAATACGTAGGAAATGTAAGCAAGCCAAGTATGTTCGTAAGATCACTATGAAGAAAAATGTAAGATGAAAAAAAAAACTTACGACTTGATAAGAGTTCCTTTGAAAAATTTTGTTGCTTGCTACATAACGAGGGGGGTTAAGGGATACAAAATATGTTCCGATTAGAGAACAAGTAGCCATTTTCCTGAGTGTCCTTTCTCACCATAAGAAGATTCGATATGTTGGTGGTGATTATTAATGTTCCGGCGACACCGTGAGCAAGTGCTTTTACTGCGTATTGGGTTGTACGTTATCCCTTCATAAGATTTTATTATCCGTACCAGAAACATTTCCAGATGATTGTGACGATGCAAGATGGAATTGTTTTCCGGTGAGCCTTTACATTCTTAAAAATATTTTGGCATTAAAAAATGAGTGCATAGTTTTAATAGTTTTATATATAGGGATGCATAGGGGCATTGGATGGAACATACGTTGGAATTCAAGTGTAGTTGGCAGACAGGCCACGATATAGATCACGCAAAGGTGTTGTTTCGACGAATGTATTAGCTGTGTGTGATATTAGTGGAGGATTCACGTATGCACTTGTTGGTTGGGAGGGATCCGCTGCAGATGGTCGTGTCTTATGGGATGCAATCAACCGAAACAATGGGTTAAGGGTGCCTACATGTTCGAAAATATAGACATTAGAAATGGGAAACAATTTTAAAAGTTTAACGTGTAACTAGGCAGTGGGTACATTTAATTTTAATTTTTTTTTAAATTTAGGTACATATTACTTATGTGATAATGATTATATCAACGAAAAAGGGTTTCTTGCACCATATAGAGGGGTGCGGTACCCTTTGAAAGAGTGGGCGTGGGAATGGAGGCCCCGCAAAATGAGAAAGAATATTTTAACATGAAGCATTCACAAGCCCGGAATGTAATAGAGCAGAGCTTCGGACAAGTTAAAAAAAATGGGCAATTCTAAGAAGCAATGCATTCTACCCTTGAAGACGCAAAACCGTACTATAATGGCATTGTTCTTGATTCAGAATTTTATGCAGCGAACAATGGACTTTGATGTGTGGTATACGGAGGAAAATTATAGTGACTCAAGTTCATCAAGTGATTCAAGTGATGATGATAACGACGCAGTTGTTGATGATTACATTGATGTCATTGAGCCGTCGCATGCGTGGAACCATTTTCGCGAAAATATGGCTCGTAATATGTTCATAAAATGGAATCAAGAGCGTCACTAGAAGGGAACCATCACTTGTCTTTAAACAAATCAGTTTCTTCTTGATATTCTTATGTTATGCATGGATGTTGTGAACTAATTTTCGTTCTTATTTGTACTAGTTTGTACTTTATGAACAATTTATTTATTACTCGTTGTAATATTTTTATTTTTACGTGAATTTGTTGAATTGAGTTTCTTTAATTGGATATTCGAGTTTATAATACAATTTGAATGTGACCATGACATGTGGACTTATTCCTGTTAGTTTTGTACAGGTTTAATGAACTTTGAACTTTATTATGTAGGTTTGTGTTAATCTCAAGTGACATCCATTCCACGATATGGTGATACGGCGCCACCTCAACGAAAGATACAATCTGTCCGGAGAACTTGGAATGAGCTTGAAGAACAACAAATATTACATTGCTTGAAAGATATGCTTACTAATGGTTGGAAGGCCGATAATGCATTTCGGCCGGGTTATTTACAAACATTAGAGAAAGCATTAAAAACCATACTTCCTAACTCTAACATTCTTGCTAAGCATATCAACTCTAAGATTACCGTTTGGAAAAAGATGTATGGCCAATTGCTAGGGATGCAAGGCACAAGTGGCTTTGGATGGAACGATTCCGGGAGGCAAATCACCGTTGAAGACGAGGTTTGGGACTTATACGTGAAGGTACGTTGGACTCCCGAAATTAAAGTTCTATTAAACATGAGCATTTGGTATGTTTATCTTATTTTTTATCCGTGCTAGGCCCACCCTGATGTTGCAAATATGCGTTACAAAACGTATCATTATTTTGATGATTGGGTTGAAATATTTGGAAGGGATAGGGCAACCGGGGATGGTGCGGAAAGTTTTGAGGATATAGTTGAGGATTTGACAAGGAATGCAAATGAAGTAAACCGGAAAAGAAAAGAACCGTCGAGCAAGAATGAGGAACTGGTGTATAGTAGTCCCTGTGTGGATTTGACTACCGATGCCTCGGATGTGGCTGAGGATACATTGACTGCGTGTCTCACATACCCAGACTTTGAGTCCCCTCGAACTTCGAAATTGACAAAGAAGCTGAAAAAAGAGAAGATAAAGAAGGAGAAACAACAAAGAAAGAAGAAAACACCCGAGGTTAGTCCGGCGGATGTATATAAGCCGGACATGTCTCAGTTTCTTACTGCCGCAAAAGATACATGGGCTGATCTCACGTCAAAGTTTGCAAAGGAGGAAGACTCGTATGACGAAAAAGCTCAAAAGATCATTGCTGCCTTAGAGAGTATTGAGTCAGTAAGTGAGGAGAATCGCAATTACCTTTCCTTCAAGATAATGGATAACCCAAAGCATACGAGCTTGTTCTTGAATTCAAACCCCTCGAAACCATTAGATTCAAGTGCACATGATGCTTCAAGGTAAAATGCCGTGATCAAGATTCATATAATTGCTGTTTTGGAACTTGTGGTAAACTGTATGCTTTGTGTTTTTGGATTTGCTTCCTAAACTTGGATTTGGTGGTTGATGTGTGGTATTATGAACCAATATTTTTGTCTCTGTCTTTACTGTATAGACATGGGAGGTGGACTGATTTGGTATGCATGTAGAACTGGGTTATTGCATATATGGTAGGCTGGACAAGTTTATTTTGATATATTAGTTAGGTTGACAACAATTGATGTTATCATTTGTAATTGTCCTAACTAATATATGTTTTATGTATGATTTTGCTGAATTCTTGTATTGTGTTTATGGTTGAACATATGAAATGTTGGATTTTTTGGTAACCTGGAAATTGCAAAAATGCCCCCTAAATTTCAGTGTTAGTTATATTGAACTATGAAATGTTGCAAAAAATGGTCAATTTTGGAAATTACAAAAATGCCCCCTCAATCCTGTTAGTTATATTGAAGATAATAAATGAACTTTTTTTTATAATTTGGAAATTGCAAAAAATGACCTTTAACAAAAAATTGATAGTTATATTAAACAATTTTCAATGTTGTTTACTTTGGTAATCTGGAAATTGCAAAAATGCCCCCCTCAATTTTTATAGTTATATTGATTGAACATAAGATTATATAAGGGCAAGATAGCATGCGTATCACAATTTTTATGTTTGCTGGAAATTGCAAAAATGCCCCCTGAAAATTTTGTTGCCGGAATAGAAATTCCAACAATGGAACCATATTACAAATTTTATAGTCGAAGACGACTATATTTTGGAAAAGAAATTGCATAAATCATAATGCATACTAGTCTGAATTTTTTTTTTCCCGTTTCGACGATGCCGAAGACGTCCCTTCGTCCGGCCAAAGACACTTAGCAACGGAACTAGGTTTGTCACTCTCGGCATTTTCATCATCTGTATTTGTGTTGTTTTTGTCTGCCAGATCATTCCAAAAATCGTCGTCCTCACAAGGCGAGAATTGCAGCATTTCAGTGGGATTTATGGGGTTTGGTAACGGACTTTCTTGACCAACAATGGGCCCATCATCTATTTCGAACCATTGAAGATCAATGGGAGAAGCCGGCACGATCGCCGAAAATTCGACCCCGGAATGTCTGAAAATCTCACACAAATCTTCCCACTTAGGATCTCCATTGATAGCATATGCTTCAAAGAATGGACGTTCCTATTATAAATATTGACAAACAAACAATTTTTTTTAGCAAAACATATACCAAATTTACATTATTAATGTAGAATGAGTAAATTTTTATACCATGCACAAATGTTTAACAATCTCCCTGCCTTCATTCCCAACATTGTTGGTGTCACCAATCAAGTAGTAACCCGAAAGGCTCCTCAAATACGAAAACGTAGAATGTCTTCGTTTTATAAGGTGGAATTTTGCAATGATAGTCTTAAGAGTGAAAGAAGTTTGAAAGTAAATATTAAGGTCGCTACAAGCAATTGTAAGAACATCACTGAAACTATGGATGAAAATTGCATTTTTGTAGAAAGCCTCATTGGATGAAAATTCGATGAAGTAATCATCGATTTCCTTGTGCCATATTTTAGTGTAAAAAAATTCAGATTGTGGGCGAGGGTTGAAGACTGCCATTTGTTATCAATGGCTCAATTATGTAAAACCCACCAAGTATATTTATAGGAATTGGCAAGTTGGAATGAATATAATTGCATTTTTCAAGACTTTTGGGGGTAGGTGGTAATTATGCCAAGTCCTTAGATTGGGCTGGTGATGAAGATTTTATTCCTGACCAAGATTCATATAATTTACAAGGCTGAAGGGAATATTGTGTCACATTATCATCAGATGTATATGCTAGAGTTATGAAAATACATGCCAACTTTGTTGACCAAAACAGTTGTAAAGGTTTTAACATACATGCATCGGTTATTCATACATTTCAACTTTTCCCACTTTATTATAAACTATACTGTCCCATTTAATAGCATGTTCAATTTTCATGCACAATTAATAATTGACCATAGATATGGTATTGAAATGTACTTGTAATAAGGAGCAATAAAATTTAATTGTAAATACAACTTAAGATCATAATAGTTACCGCTGCCAACCATCATCATATATATATATAGATAAAAATTGATCATAAAAACATTCTAGGTTGGGACCAGATATTTAATCTGGCTTTGAAAACAACTTCAAAACAACATAAATAAACATAAGTAACTTAAAAACATAGTTCGGCAGAAATATAAAACATAGATTAAATACATAAAGTAACAAAAGTCCTTGATACATTAGACAAACAAACATTAGTCCTTTGGTCCAGAAGTTTCACCATTGGATTCACCTTTCATTCCACCTTCAACAGGTTCATCATCAAACAACCTTTTTCCTTGAATTTCCTTGCATTCATATCCTTGCACAATAGCCAACTGATTATTGTCATAATCCAAGAACGTATCCATGTCAACATAACACTCCTCTGGGAAAAGGAAAGGGGGGGATACATTCACTTCCTGAAGCCATTGCCACCAGTGCCTTGTCATCCTCATCATCGTCGCTCAGATGAATAGGCCACTGCGGACTGCCACTCAAGTCCATTGGCAGCTTGGTAACACCCTCTGTCTCAAATATGCATTCAAGCATAAAGCCGAGGGTGTTACCATTTTTTCTGAAGTACTTAAACAGTCCGGGCTCCGTCTATAAACAATAATATCAAATATCAGTATATAAAGAATTAATGAAGCACAAAACATATTGAAATTCCAACAAAATCATGTAGAAGTAGTAAAAAATGAAAGGGATATTACCTCCCTATCAATAGCATGCCAGTATGCATCAGTCACAGTTGATTCACAATTTTCTATGTCGTAAATAACTCCGGGGGTGTTAAGAAACTTCTTCCACAAACGGTGCCTAATGCGAATCTGTTCCAGCTTGGTCTTGATGGAATGGAAGCTGAACCACCTTCCAAAACGTGTTCCCATGGATTTTTGAATCCGTCCGAGAGCTTTCTTTAGATTATCAACGTCCTTCAGATCATTTTCTTTTGTTTCCCGCATCAAGAATGCCACATAGTTCCAGTTTTCATCATAAGTCCATCCATCCTTATGTATGGTTGACATTTTTCAAAACAGAGATGTACGCACTCAAGAACTAAATTTTCAGTTTGGGATAAAATACACTGAAGGAAAAAGAAAAGGTAACTAAGTTATATATAGAGACTTGATGACTTTAACTTTTCAACTTCCCCCATACATGTTGATTTAAGTGGGTTAGATATGCATTTATGGCAACCATTCAAGTCCAAAAATATATATTCAGATAAGTCATTCCATATCCATTTCACTCAATATTTATGAAAGCAATAAATGCCCACAACCATCTTATTCAAATCAATGATAATATGGAATTGACTAGTCACTTTCAAATTGCAAACAAGGCACTTCATATTCTTTGACAGGCAATGGACAAGTGATACATAATAAGTTTGGTAGAAATTAATCTGAAATTTTTGAATTCTTTTGAACAATCATCATTCAACAAATAGAGCCCCTGAAAATTTGCAACAAACCCCCTAACTTTTTAAAAATAAAATAATTAGGCAGTATGCAAGGATTTTACAAAATATGTTTAGTTTGGTTTTCTGGAAGCACAAAACAGCCCCTGAAAGTTTGCAAATAACCCCCAATTTTTTAGAATGAAAATTCTTTGGCAGTATGAAATGAATTTGGAAAAAAAAAAACTTGCAATCAAAATCAGATGGCCAATTATGGAAATGCAAAAAAATCAACTGAACATTTGTCAATAATCCCCAAACATATATAGAACCACTACCAAATTTGTACTAGGCAATACACAAGTTTATGAAAGATATCACATCAAAATATAATTTGCAATCAACATCAAAGCACCAATTATGGAAATACAATAAACCAACTGGAAATATGCCAATAATCCCATACTGTTGATAAAACAAACCACAAATAGACAGTACAATAATTTATGAAATATACGATAAGAAAATATAACTTCCAATCAAAATACAAGGCAGCCAATTCTGGAAATGCAAAATAGCATCTGGAAATATGACAATAGTCCCCTAAAGTAGAAAAACCAAACTACAAATGCCCGGTATAAAAGTTTATGAAAGATATGACAACAAACTATAAATTGCAAAATATATAAAACCAAGCTCACATCATGCATATAAATAGTCATCCAATGATTCAAATTTAAAATTAACTAAAACTTCAATTAACAAACCATGCAACAGCCACAAAATGGTGAACCCAGAATCCAACAAAAAGTTTACAGGCCAACTTCAACAGCACAAACTATATTATGCTAAATATAAAAGCACATAAAAAAGAGCATGACACAGATCATTGCAAATTTTAGTTTACGACGCAATGCCATGTTTTCGTTCTCAAGTTTAGTAATGGAATGAACAAGCCTTTGAATTTCAGTATTCAGTCATAGTATCATGCTCTAGACGGGTATTCTCTGCCTGAACATGATTAACCCGCGTAAGCAAACCAGGAATAATGATCATTGACCTATCACACGTCGGTGGATCAACCCATTCAAAGTAAGGACAACGTTCTCCCTAAAAAAACCAGACGAGGGCATATTAATACACAATCAGCTTCACAAATTACACATCCCAAATTCAACAATAATTATTTCAAAACTAAACAAACAATGCATAAATTATGAACCATCAAGTATATGAGCACAAACAAAACATATTAACCTTGGTCACTTGACACCGTGCAAATCTCCCCAGGGTTATCCTTGGTCCAGGAGGTATACACCTTCACCCTAGATCCACACACACATTTTGTTCCATCCAAACTATGGCTATTGAATGAAGCACGAGTTCGGCTATTAACACTATCACTGGAGTCCATACCTACGGGTTGGAGACACACAAAAATGGAACCTATGTTAAAACCCTAACCCAAAATTCATTTTTAACGAAATGTTTAACAATCTGGAAACGGAAAGCTTATCTCGTATTTCACTTGATAATATGGTAATAAGGCTTATTTCACTGGATACAACCTCCTGGATCATAAAAATTTACGAGCAAATGTGAAGCCCTAACATATGAATGATTTTATCAAAATGGACAAAAAATTGTTGAGAAAGCTTACCGTGTTAATCAAACCTCAGATTACAACCTCCTGGATCAAAAAAATGAAGCACGAGTGTTAAAACCCGAACATATGCCCGCGTAAACAAGAAATGAAATTAGGCTCTAAGGGAAAGCTTACCGTGTAAATAAAGAAGATAATGGCGGAACGAGGCACAAAGTCACTGGAAAAACTTTGGGATCAATGGAGAACTCAGCTTCGGCCGCGGGTGTAGAGGGAGAAAGGAGATGAGCAGGTCGGCCGCGGGTGTAGAGAGAGAAATGAGAGAAGGCAAAACTGAATTAGGGTTTGGTTCAAGATTACTTATACACGAAAATGAACGGCCCATATCGAGTCATTTCAAATGAACGGCCGTGATGAAAGTCGCCCATTCGGATCAAGGGCAAAATAGACATTGCCCATTTTCAAGATCCAATTGGGCCAACCGAACTGGAGTTTGATCTAGTTGCCCGATTTTAATAAGTCCAATTCCTAATGTGCCAAACATGCTACTAAGCCCCTGATTAGATAAGTTATTGGCCCAAATAATAATACAGCCCAATTATTAATATGACAAACCGAACTTTGCCAAAGCCTATAAGATATCCAGATATGTAATCAATTTCCTCATAGCTGTAGAGTTATATATGTAATCTATATCTTCATGGTTGTAGACTTTGTTGTGGGGATTTATCTTGAGTAGAAGATGTATTGTTAATGGTACCTTCAGGTCCAACATCATTCCCATGCCTACAACAGCAGAAGAACAAACAAATGTTTCGATGAAGCAGAGATGATCTCTCATAACATGGATGTTGGTCCCAAGTGGTCAGATGAGGTCTAGAGGGGGGGTGAATAGACCTCTTCAAATTTTTAAACTTAGAAAGTTTCACTCGACTGTCAGCAGACTAAGCTGTTGAAGGTCAGTAAGCTGACTAGGCTGATCAGTGAACAAATCTTCGAATCAGCACAGTTAACCACTTCTCTTTAAACTACTTAGCTGATTTCAATAAAATCAACTTTTAAAAGCGGAGTACTTACAGCGGATTTAAAACAGTGTTTTTCACAAGTAAACTTACATCAGTTAGAAAGATTTTTCCCCAGTTTTAACAAACTCTTTTCACGAAATCTTTCAACAGTTTTGTTAAAGTGTTTTATGCAATCTAAAAATATGCAAGAAAAAGTGCAAAGTAAAACACACAGAATTTTTATAGTGGTTATATGGATTTAAATTCTTTAGTCCACTCTTCCAAGTCACTTAGATCTTGGGTTATACTAGAAAACACAAAGTAATCAGTATACAATGCTTGCGTCGAACAACAAATGAAACGATCATAAGTGCGCAATTGGAAATCACAAAGAAGACCTATTCTACAGAGTTTTATCACTCACAAAGATGGATAAACACTCCTCACAAAACTCTAACAGTTTTTCACTCAGAAAAGTGTATTTATCTTTGATCTTCAACTTCGGCTTGTGTCAACAAATGACAAAGTTGATGAGTGAGTTGTTCTTGAGACTTGAAGAATTCTACTTCGGAATTTTTCTCAGAGATGTGTTGTTCTTCCTTCTCTTCGTCTCATGAACTATTTATACTCGCAGGTTTTAAAAATGTCCGTTGAAGAGAGACACAGTTCAAATTCCTCGGGTACTGGTCCTTAATTTCTGCGAACGGCTCACTGCACAGTGACAGTACTGCAGACTGTACTTTCTGTCAGGCAGCATTTAATGCACCAAGCTGATACGAGGTTTTCCTTCAATCATTTGTCTTTAATACCGTCATACTTCAGCATATTACTCCAAGTGCATTTATTACCGTTGGAGAGACTTTCTGATCCTTTCCACTTGGCTGATGAGAACACAAGTCTGATGATGAACAGAGCTGATCCCAAACTTGAACAAATCTAATTTGAGTCGGCTGATCTTCACAAGTCGGATTTCTTTCTTCAGCAGACCAGTAGTCTTCTGGACCTTTTGACCCTTCTGATTTGTCTTTTTATTTGGTCAAAATTCTTCTAAGGGTTTTAACTAAGTGTTCCATACTTTGCTGATCTTGATATTTTGGAAATCATCAAAACATCCCTTAAATTCTTTGTCTTCAATACACTCTACTCTATCTTCATCTTCATCCAACAATGGATAAACACCAAAAAATGTTAAGGGATAAAAAGGCTGACAAATATCGTATTTGTTGGAGCCTTTATCCTACCGAGGCTGAAATAGAAATCCACAAGCGGGATTCCGTGAGAGAAGTAAAATGTTGCAGAAACCATATAGTCTAGCAAACTAGAAAAAAATACCTTTCAGTTTAGCTTTCTCCCATCCCATACCAATATCCTTCTACCTCATGAATTGTTATTTTATATGACGAAAACATTACTCGTCAGTAAAGGAAGATTTCTTGGGATGAAAATGATATTTTTCACATAAAAAATTGTCACAAAATATGCTTTTTTTTGTAGTGACTAGAAAAAAACACCTTTCAGTTTAGCTTTCTCCCATCCCATATCAATATCATTCTGACTCAACTTAAACAGTCTCATTTCAGGTGTGATTATATGCTCTTCATCTTCCTCCTACTTCTAACTAAAGAGACGTAGTCAAGTCAACTGAAAATTCTAATTACGTAGTTATGTAAATTAAGTGATGATAATTTAATTTTTCACATAAGAAATATATAAAACAAATAGCCCAATATGCAACAATATAATTGGTATGGTATGCATTTAGCTAATAAAATCGCAATATTGTGCCATGTGCACCCCCTGAAAATTCTAATTATGTAGTTATGTAAATTAAGTGATGATAATTTAATTTTTCACATAAGAAATACATAAAACAAATAGCCCAATATGCAACAATTTTTTCATAGAATTTAAGGTATATATAATTAAACACACATAGAAGATCGATAATTAAAATCCATTTTGATGAATGAATTGTATAATAATTAGTTAGCTAGGGATACAAAAGCTTGGAAAATAAAAGGTGGCTCCATGTATCTTGAACTCCAGGTAAACACTAATGTATACAATCAGCATAACTCGTTGGATTCGTGTTGGATGAAGATGAAGATGAAAGAAGTCAGAAATTAAGGGAAGGTTTTGATGATTTCCAAAACATCATAATCAGCTAAGTATAGAAAGCTTAGTTCCCTTAGAAGAATTTTGAACAAGTAAAAGAAGACATCAAAAGAGTTCAAAGTTCAAAGACTAGAAGACTAGTGATCTCTTGCTGAAACAGCGAACAGAAGGGTAGGTCATCAGCCGAGTCAAATCAGATAAGTTCAGTATTTGATCAGCAGAGTACCTATCAGAAGGGTTGCTTCGATCAGCAGAGTGAAAGAGATCATAAGATCAGTTCAACGGTAATAAATGCACTTGGTGTAATAAATGCTGAAAGAGAAGGGTAGTAATGGCAAATGATTGAAGATATCCTCGGATCAGCAGAGTGCATTAAATGCAGCATTAAATGCGATGGACAGAAAGGTACTGTACACTGTACGATTGCTGCAGGGAGCCGTTTCAAAAAAAAAAAGCTGAAGGTTGGATTTGAAGATTTGATTTCCTTCAACGGTCATAATTTCAAATCCGAGTATAAATAGAGCAAAGTTCGAAGAGAGACACACACAACAACAATCAGAGATCGAAATTTTGAAGCAGAATTTCTCTAAGTCTCAAAAGCTCGAACAGCTCACTCGTCTGGTGGAAGTCATCTGTTGACAGAAACCAAGTTGAAGAAAACAGAAAAACATTATCTGAGTGATTTTGTAATAGCTGAGTGTTGTGCGAAGTGAGAATCCGTCTTTGTGAGTGATTCTACTTCAGAGGATAGGTTTTCTTTGTGAATTCCTATTGCGAGCTTGCAGCCTTCTCATTAGTTGTTTAGGTGTAAGTGGAGAAATATTGTAATCTAAGTGATTATAGTATAACCCAGAATCTGTGTGATCTGGAAGAGTGGACTAAAGGATTTTTATCCATATAACCACTATAAAAATTCTTTGTGTTATCTTGCATCTAAAGCTTTCTTGCATATTTAAAGTTTGCATTTTCAAACACTTTGGATTACCTAAAAGATTTTAAAAAGGAGTTTGTTAAAAACTGGGGATAAAATCTTTTAAGAACTTAGTCTACTTGTGAAAAACACTTTAAAACAATCCGCTGCAAGTATACTCTTTGAAAAACTGTTTTGCTGAAAAACAGCTAAGTTACTGTAAGAAGAGTGGTCAGTCGTCTGTTCAAGATTTGTTCACGATCAGATTAGTCTGCTTACTGTTCTTCATCAGCTTAGTCTGCTGACAGAAGACTGAAAAGTTTTTAAGTTCAAAAATTTTCAGAGGTCTATTCACCCCCCCCCCCCCTCTAGACCTCATCTGACCACTTGGGACCAACAATTCGCAAGTTGCTTTGCGGTTAAATTACGCCATTGCGCCTTGTAAACTAAAGTATGTGCATCTTTTATGTAATTTGAGATTTTGGTAATGTTGAGAACTGTAATAGGAACCACTGATTTGTTGAATTCTTCTGTAATATTCTGCATTATGCTATTTCCAGATCCCCAAGGAGTCACCTTTTTATTCATGCTTGTTTCATTATAACAGTTGCCATTTAGATCACCTCCCCAGATCTTGCTTTTGTAAAAGAAATGTTTTCTAAGTATATTAGAAAAATTAAACTATACATAGATCGAAAATGTAACATCATCAAATAAATATAAAACTTTAACATACGATTTGTGCGTACAGTCTTGAATGATGAAAATAAAAATTTGTCACAAGAGAATTTATTTTGTGACGAACTACAAATTTGTCGTATAAAACCTTTATTTACGTGACGATTATAAAATCTGTCACATAAAATAAAAATTTGAATGATGAAAACAAGTTTTGTAGCTTGAAAACTTCACTCATGTGACGATAATTTTATTCGTCACATAAAATATTACTTTGTATGACAATATCCCAAGTCGTCACATGATTTGTTATTTTATATGACAAAAACATTACTCGTCAGTAAAGGAAGATTTCTTGGGATGAAAATGATATTTGTCACATAAAAATTATCACAAAATATGCTTTTTTTTGTAGTGACTAGAAAAAAACACCTTTTCAGTTTAGCTTTCTCCCATCCCATATCAATATCCTTCTGACTCAACTTAAACAGCCTCACTTCAGGTGTGATTATATGCTCTTCATCTCCCTCCTACTTCTAACTAAAGAGACGTAGTCAAGTCAAGCCTACGGAATATCTAGTTAAGTACACTCATGCGTTAAGTTGTTTATGAAATGCAGTATTCAGTCAGGTCAGGAAGAGAGCTTCGGGATCGTCCCCAAGGTGGTGTTACAATAAGTCTTTAGTCAAAGCTGTAAATCAAGATATGATCATCGATCTTGTAGATCAACAACCTGATGGTACTACATTATTTATCAGTAGAGCGCTCAATAGCTAGACTGGATAGTGTTGAACGGATCCATGTTATCAAAGAGGACAAAAGTTTAGTTTATTATTCACATAACAAGAGAAACTGTGACAATTGATTGATTTACAAATGAACTTCTATAACTATTTATACCAATCAACATCCCTAATGATATTTGAAATTAATCTAATATAATGGATTAAACTAGGTAGCTCTCTAGAATAGTTCTACAAGCCATAAGCTTATCTACATATTCTATATTATTCCTCAGTTGTAAGTACATCATTCTATTTTTTTCCCAAAGATACTTCTAGAATGGACGTAGAATATTTCACTGGAGACTTCACACTTGTTTAAAATGTTCTTGAACCTCCAGGCAAATATATAATCCTTGGCAAATTTGTAATCATTGAAACTCATGGAAAACTTGGCTGGAAACCTGACTTGGTCATGGCCTATTGTGCGGTCGTCCCATGGCTTACATGATGTGTTTGGCAGGTAGGACCATTGGTTTGACCCATAAAATTGTAAGTCTCTCCAAGCCCGCCCGTGTTGCGCGCCTAATGCGACTGGCACGTGCAGGCCTGATCGAACCACCTGCCTAGCTGCCAATACCGATTGTTTGGTCAGCCCGACAACTTGTCCGCTCTCTAGGTTATTCAATGAGCCGCGTTCCTTCCCTGCAAAGCATCACCTCTGCTTGGTTAAGTCCTTCCGTTAGCCCTCGCTCGATGATAAGTCATGTTCCCAGCTCTTCAAGCCATGCCCCTGACCGGTTAGTCCATATACCGTGTCATTTTGCCCTTACAAAATGTAAGGACGTGGATTCCAATAACTCAAAGTTTCGGGGAATTATATCGATTACTTTACTTTTGCTCCTTATCTATTACCCATGCATAAATAGCTCATTTGTGAATGAGAAAAGATATTATCTCAAGCTGTGAGATCACAAAATTAATGTAATTAACCCAGTTTCAGTTTCAGTTCCTAGCATTAAATCGTAAATTTCTCATTCTTATTTTCTTTAATTTCTCTCTAAATATTGTTTGTTTCGATTCATCGTGTAATTATTATTAGCGCAAATAATTAACTAACAACAATTTAATTTGTTGTATCTCGACTGGCTATCATGAATTAATTTGTATACATGGTAACAATCCCAAAATTATATTATAGTTTTAAGGACATCGCTAATTGAATGCCTAAGTTGTTCTACTGATTACTTTTAAGTAATATAATATAAGAGGGAAAAACACGATACCAAATTTTAGTTCAAACAATATATATGGTACCAAACTTTTTGAAAAAATAAATTTCATACTATAATTCACACAATTTTGACACATTCAGTTTTGCCATCAATTTTCGGACGAAATTCAGTACGTGTCACTCATGTGCCCGTTAAATTGACAATGAGAGAAAAAACATGCACAAGTTTTAAAGACCCACAATTGACGACACTTGCTGAATTTCGTCCGAAAATTGGCGAAAAAAGTAAAATATGTCAAAATGGTTTGAATCATGGTATGAAATGTATTTTTTCAAAAAATCTGATATCAAATATATTTTTTGAACTAAAATTTAGTATCAAAAATATTTTTCCTTTATAATAATTAATTACTTCGAGTATATTTATTTAATTAGAAATTGTATGTTAAAAGTTGGCCAAGAATGTTAGGTGAAATGTACTATATGTTCAGATGCATAAATACATCACATATATATGTGCGTGTCTATGTGGACTATGGATTAGAAATTCCACGCGAGCTGCCCCTACAAATTAAATACTAAGAATTAAAATTAATAACAAACACTACAGCTTGACAAAAGTACGTACTAGAGCCCCACCACCTTATTGCTTAGGTATTTCCAACCTTGCAATTGGACTTTTCAAAACTCCCAATCTGTCCAAAAAAAAAAAAAAGCCATTTTATGAAGCTCACTACGAACCTCACATGAAATCTCATAGAAATCCCCCATGCAAATTACAAATAAACAACCTCTTCTTTAATTTATCTATATATAATCATACATCCATCGCAAAATTCACACAGTAGCTAGCTAAAACACATGCATATAATTAATTTATAAAGATATGGGATATTGGAAAAAAAAGATACCTCAATATTATTACAATAAAAAAAGATTATTAAAGGAAAATGCAGTTTGCAAGAAGCATCCCAAACACAAGCAATCCCCAGGTGTTTGCTCAATTTGTCTATGTGAAAAACTCTCTCAATTGTCAAATAGTAGTACTAGTGATCAAGGAGGTTTTTCACGGCGGAAAGTGGTCGCGAAATCTTCATCGTCATCTTCGTCTTCTTCATATCTTTCTTCTTTGTCATCATCCAATGCTTCTTCGTACTCGTCTCCTCGTGTGGAGTTGGATACGTCTGGAAAATCGATGTGGGTTAGCCATAATGTTCTTAAGAAAAGTAGATCAATGGCTTTTGTGTTGCAAAGAAGAATAGAGAATGATGAGGACGAGGAAGAGGACGAGGATGAGGATGATGTGATTATTAATGGGAAGAATAAATCAAGGTCTTTTTGGTCGAAATTGTTGGCGAGGAAAAGTAAGAGATTGATGCATTCAAGAACTACAAGAGAAAGGGTTATTACATAAATTCATTGATTTTATATAGATGGTTAATTAGATCTAGATCCTTTTTTTTTTCTTTCTTTTGGTTGATTTTATTCATCTCATTTTTTATTTTTTGTCTATCAAGATCGAAAACATGGTTGGATAGATGGAAAAGATGATACAATCAGGAAATTTGTTCATTCATTTGAAAAGTTGTGGGCTAAATTTGTAAATTTTTTTCTTTCTATTTTTTCTCCTATAAGGGGAATATTGTACCGAAGATTGGTTGGTTCACTATATCTATTTTTTTAATTTATTTATTTATGTTGTATCAGAGTTTGGTAAGAGATATATTAATTTCAAAACAAAGTAAGGCTTTTGAAGCTTTCTTTTATAAATAAGAAATAAATTTTGAGAGGAGATTTGATTTTCCGATTGAGAAAGAAAAGACTTTTATGAACAGCTCTTTCAAAACTGAAAATTTCCTTGTTTGGTATTAAAGGTAACACTGAAATGTCTTCTAAATAATTAAATAAACATGTTTTATCTCTACCTTTTAGTAATTTGATGAGCCTTATTTAAAAAAAAAAAAATTTGGTTTCCCAAGAGTTTAATCTCTTTCGAAGTGCATCAGACACATTAAGTGAGAAACTCTTCCAATAAGAATTCAAACTCGAGTTCGATATTTTGTAATGACTAGTCCATTCTATTAGACCAATCATTTATTGATGATGAGCCTTACAAATTTTTCTTTAATTCTGTACAATTTCGTAAATAAAATATATATACACATATTGTTAGACCCAGATCGAAAACACTTTTGGTAGCTAAACTTTTGTTGGAATGATATGTAATTAAATATAGTCTAAATTTGGACTTAGTCAAGAAACTATTTAATTTATTTGGTTTATGAAATGATTAGCGATCAAATGGTTTGTCCTTGGAATATAGCATACTATATTTTTCTTTACAATTGGTCCCTGGAATATACGGATCATAACACGACCAAATTTCTTTTCTTGTACTTTTCCTTGAGGAAATTTTTAATTTAATAATAGGAAAAGCTCACTTTATATACAGCTGGCAGAAAAGTCTGTACTATCATATTCTCAGCAGCTTCTTTGGAATAAAAATCAAAATAATCTTTATGACAAATAGAAAATCTACTTATAAAAATTATTAAGTAATGGCTAGCTAGTCGACTATCATGGAAAGTAGATAGAGGATTATATAATTAATGACTAGCTACGTACCTTCATAATTTGAAGAAAAAATTTGCTCTTCTTAATTGCAATTTTAGGACATTTTTTTCCGTGCTCCTCCTAATCGTGACTAGGAAGAGCAAAAAAAAAAAAAAAAAAAAAATCTAATCACGATTGGAAAGAGCAGAAAAAAAGAAAAATTTGTCCAAATTAAATCTTGATTAAGAAGCACAAATTGTTTTGTTCAAAAATCGCAACTAGGATACTGGGACAATTTTTTTTATCGTGATTAGAAAAATAATTGTCCCAAAATAGTGATTACGAAGAGCTGGCAATTTTTTTCCCCGAAATCGTAAAAAATTATTTAATTTTTACCCCAAATAGCAATTAGGAGCCCCAGTAAAAGTCAACATAATTTTTTTTCATTTTTTTCTTCTTTAAATCATGGTCAAAACACTTCAGTTAAAACTCATCAGCATATGAAGCTCACTCTTTCCAATTGGATGAAGTACAAAATTTGCTTCGAGTTAGTGACTTATTGAGTAAAACTATCACCCGGAATACTTATAGGTCAGCGATAATAATAAAAAAAAATACTATATTTTTCCAAATTTATATTAAAATATTATTTAATTTATTAATATTGTTTATAAAATCAAATTAGTTAAATATATCTTCCTTACTATTATTTCAAGGGGGTTAATTGGTCAAACTTATCTTATTTTGACTCCATACTATTTCCTACGAATTTTGAAATGTTTTTTTAATAATATAGTGAAATAAATTAGATTTCCTACTTTCTTTTTTTATTTTTTTTAGGCACCCAGTTTCCCACTTTCTCCCAACTCCCCTATTCTCTTGCCCACTTCTCTCAAAAACCTCCACAGTCCCCACTATCTCCTCAACTGCCATTTTCCCTTGCATCACATCTCTCATGACTTTGGAAACTGACACCTTCTATAACATCATACTTCCACTCACTTCTTCGTCTTCTTAAGGTAATGTGGCAGTTTGCGATTGTCTCATTTGTTTATATCTGAATTGTGAATTACAAAGGTTTTTTTTAACATTTTTAGTAACATAATTGCAAACAATTTGTTTATTTGTAATACAGGATCATAATTATGTTTCACTAAGACATTGCAGGCAGTTATCACGGCCATGAAAACAACTTTATTCTGATTGGTTACGTTACTCTGGTGGAAATGGGAGATGGAAGAAATAGAAATTTTATCTAATCCAAGAATAAGTTTTGAAAAAATCAGGTAAAGGAGCAAGTTAGATTATCATCATTTTAATTTGAAGGTGATATGTTTGATAAATGCCTCATCCTTAAATTTACTTCATCAGTTAGATTAGTTCCTCCATGTCCATTGCAATATCATATCATATCGACTTTCTGTCAAATGGTAATCCAAATAGATTGTTTGTAGTTGTTTCATAATATGTTTAATAGCAAAATAAAATTGCTTGATTGATTAAGTATTTAACTATTTATACTTCTGTTTTGTAGCAGTTCCCTGAATAATATCGTGGTCAACAATAGTTTCTACCTCAACATCGGTTCACTTGGAGTCTATATGTTGGATAAGGATGAGGATGAAGGCTCTAAAGGAAGTTTGATAAGGGAGGTTTTGATGCATTCCAAAACTTCATATTTGGCTAAGTATGGAGTAACTTAGCTGATAAACTTATCAAGGAATTTTGACTAAGTAAAGAAGACATCAGAAGAGTCAAAGTTTCAAGGTCCAAGACTTCTGATCTGCTGAAGAAAAGTTATCAGACTGGTGAAGATCAGCCGACTCAAATCAGATTTGTTCAAGTTTGAGATCAGCTTTGTTCGCCATCAGACGCGTACTTTCATCAGCAAAGTAAAGAAGATCATGAAGTGTTCCCAACGGTAATAAATGCCCCTTGGAGTAATAAATGCTGAAGTACAAGGTTATTAAAGACAAATGATTGAAGAAATGCTTCGCATCAGCTGGGTGCATTTAATGCTGCCTGCAGAATAGTACTGTTCACAGTACGGACATACTGCAAAAGAGCCGTTCGCGGATTTTAAGGACCAGTACTCGAGGAATTTGAATCTTGTCTCTCTTCAACGGACACTTTTCAATCCTCAAGTATAAATAGCTGGAAGAGACGAAGAAGAAAGAAGAAACACAACCTCTGAGAAATTTTCGAAGCAAAATTCTTTAAGTCTCAAGAACAGCTCACTCATCAGCTGAGTCATTTGTTGACGAAAGCAGAGTTGAAGAATCAAGCCAAATACATCTTCTGAGTGATTTTGTAAACATTGAGTGTTGTGAGAAGTAGATATCCATCTTAGTGAGTGATATTACTTCAGAGAAGTAGGATCTCTTTGTGATTTCTTACTGCGAACTTACGGCCTGTTCATTTGTTGTAAGGCGTAAGCAGAGTATACTGATTACTGTGTGTTTTTAGTATAACCCAAGATCTTTGTGACTTGGAAGAGTGGACTAAAGGATATTCAAATCCAAATAACCACTATAAAAATTGTTTGTGTTTTTATTTGCTTCTTACTTGCATATTTTCAGTTTGCATAAAACACATTAACTTAACTGTTTGAAAAAGAATTTAAAGGAGTTTATAAAACTGGGGAAACATTTTTCAAACTACTAAGATTACTTGTGAAAAACACTTTGAAAATCCGCTGCAAGTACTCTATGTATTAAAACTGATTTTAGCAAAATCAGCTAAGTAACAATCAGACGAGTGGTCAACAAGGCTGTTCAAAGATTTGTTCGCGAACAGAGTTGTAACTAACTAATCTGATCAGCTTAGTCTGTTCAGTTAAAGTGAAAGTTTTAAAGTTAAATTTGAAGAAAATTTTTAAAGAGGTTTATTCACCCCCCCCCCCCCTCTAAACCTCTTCTGACCACTTGGGACCAACAAGTGGTATCAGAGCAGGTGGTTCATTTGAATCAGCTGCCTGATCAACGAGCTTGATCCAAGTGTTTTTCAAAGGTTTTCAAACTTTTTCAAAAGAGCATATTTTTGAAAAATCAAAACTTTTTGAAAAATGGATTGTATCAGCCATGTTCCCCACATTGTTGGTATGTCTTTTGAAGACTGGAAGATTAGAATGGAAATCTTTCTAGCAGCCTATAATGACAACATGTACACATGTATCATTAAAGGTCCATTCAAATTCACCAAGACCATTATAGTTGATGAAGCTGAACTGGTAGTGGAAAAAGATCTGACGGAGATGACAGCTGAAGAAATAAAGCTGTTCAACCTGGATAAAGTTGGCCGTTTCATCATGACCAAAGCCCTGGATAATGATCGGTTTGACAAGGTCAAACATTGCAAAACTGCAAAGGAGATGTGGGACAAGGTTCGTGACATGAGTGAAGGAAACGACGCCATCAAAGAGCATCAGCTCAGTGTTGCTTTGGAAAAGCTGGACAACTTCAAGATGAAATCTGGAGAGACCATTGATCAGATGGATACCAGGTTTACCAGAACATTGAATGAAGTCCTAAAGGTGGGAAAGACCTTTACTGACAAGGAGATCACTGTCAGAGTTCTGAAGGCCCTGCCCCCTAAGTTCAACATGAAGGTGACAGCTATGGAAGAATCAAGAGATTTGGGAAAAATCTCTCTTACAGAGCTGTTCTCCGTACTCAAGGCGTATGAGTATAAACTGCCTAGAATGGGTGTTGAAGAAACCTCAACTTCAAGTCCCACAGCTGCACTTGTTGCTGCTGAAAATCCAAGAAGACCAGCTCACAAAAGTAAAGATGTGGACTCATCTGATGAAGCATCTCTACTCAACAAGAAGGAGTACACTGCTGTAGATGTAGCATTATTGGTGAACAACTTCAAGAAGTTCTATAAGAGAAAGATGAAAAACAAATACAATCATGCTGCTTCTACTTCTAAACCTAACTCTTCTTCTCAAGAGAAAGATGATTATAAAGCAAAACTAATGTGTTATAACTGCAGGAAATTGGGACATTTCATTAGAGACTGTCCATATCCGAAAGCAGAGAAATACACTGAGGAAGAAAAGAGAATCAGAAAGGAAAGAAAGCATCAAAGAGGGAAAGCAATGGTAGCTGAAGCAGAAAAGCTTGCTGCTGTCCACTTATCTGATTAAGATTCAGACACGTCTGATGAAGAATCTTCTGATGAAGAGAAACCTGCTCTCCACTGCCTGATGGCTAAGGAATCTGATGACTCCGAGGATGAGGTAACTCCTCCAAATAATGAACTATTTGATTCTCTAGAGCAAATGATGTTAAATAATACTACTATTGCTGGAGAATTTGTTAAGCTTAAGGAAGAGATGAGCTTGCTAAAAGAGCAAAATAACTCACTGAAACTTAAAGCTGAAAAGCCTAAAGAATCAGCTGAGTATAAACAGCTTGAGCAAGAGCATGAATCTCTGAAAGCTGAATGTGAGGTCTATAAAGGAAAAATCATGGAACTTGAGAAAATTATTGAGTCTCATGATAAGTCAACTGTTGCATCCATGCATACATCTAGTAAACAGGAGACACCTTTAGAAAAGGATAAACTAGAATTGAATCATACTGAAAAATTCATTTCTGCTGACAATAGTAAGGTCATTCTGTATGTTCAAACTTCTAAACCTACCTCATATGAGAAAGTGGTAAAGGAGAAGAAATCTCCTAAGGCTAAAAAGAGCAAAGAGCCTAGTGTAGAAAAACAGACTAGTAAACCCAAACAGAAGAGTCCTAGGAAGTCTTCTGATAAGGTTAAGACTAATCAGACTAGTAAGAAAACTAAGTCGTCTGTTAATGAGCAAGCTGTAAGTAAACCAAAGAAGCATAAGAATAAGAAAAATCAAAATGCTTGGTATGGAAATGAGTCATATTATGTGCAACCTGCTGCATATCATCCTATGTATCATGCACCTCAGTTTCCTAGTTACTATGCACCTTACCCTGCTCATCCAATGCATGCATATCCTGCTTATCATGCACCTTACCCTGCTTATGAACATTTTCCTTATCATACTGATCATCAACATGACTTATCTGATAACTATGATGAAAATAAAACTGTTCATGCTCCTGTCAAAACTCAGAAACCTAAGAAGCCTAAGACATCAACATCTTGGGTTGTCAAAGGTGGAACTAATCCTTCAGGACCCTCTCAATAAGGGTACCTAAAACAATTTTATTTTTGTTTTGTAGGATAGGATTAGGAGTAGGAGTAAAGTAGAGAAGATTTGGTACTTGGACAGTGGATGTTCAAGACACATGTGTGGAAACATACATGAGCTGACTGATGCAGTTGCTGTGGATGGTCCAAGTGTTACATTTGGAGACAGCAAAGAAGGCAAGATTGTAGCTAAAGGAAAAGTTATCAAAGGAAACATAGAGATATCTGACGTCTCATATGTTAAAGGCCTAAAGTACAACCTGCTGAGCATAAGTCAATTTTGTGACAAGGGATATTCAGTCATCTTCTCAACAGATAAGTGCTACGTTGAACAAATTGGTACAAAGAAGGTAATTTTATCTGGAAGAAGACAAGGAAATATCTACATAGTCGACTGGAATTCTGCTGACAAGAATTCAAGTGTCTGTTTGGTTGCATCCGCACCAAGTGAAGTTAGTTGGCTATGGCACAAGAGAATGAATCATTTAAACTTCAAGACCATCAACAGTTTAATCAAGAATTATTTGGTAGAAGGGATTCCTAAAACAGTCATGAGCAAAGATAAGCTCTGTGACGCCTGTCAGAAGGGTAAACAAATCAAGTCATCGTTCAAAAGCAAGAAGCATCAATCTTCTGGAAGGATATTGGAGCTACTACATATGGACTTATTTGGACCCATTGATCCAGTCAGCAATGGTGGAAAGAAATACTGCCTAGCTGTTGTGGATGATTATTCAAGATATACTTGGGTGATTTTCATGAAGAAGAAAAGTGAAACCAAGGAACATCTTACCAATCTGATGGAACTGATCCAGAATGAGAAGAGTATCAAAATATTGAAGATCAGATCAGATAGAGGGACATAGTTCACAAACTCTACTGTTGAAGAGTATTGTAATGTCAAAGGAATACATCATGAGTATTCAGCTGCTAGAACCCCTCAACAGAATGGTGTTGCTGAAAGGAGAAACAGAACACTAAAAGAAGCTGTCAGGACCATGATAGCTGAAGCAAAGTTGCCACAAAGATTTTGGGCAGAAGCAACAAATACAGCATGTTTTACCCAAAACAGATGCATGATCAACAAGCACCAAAACAAGACTCCATATGAAGTTTGGAACAACAGGAAGCCAAACATTCATTACTTTAAGATTTTTGGTTGTAAATGCTATGTTTTAAATAATGGTAAAAATCACCTTACTGCATTTGCAGAAAAGGCTGATGAAGCTGTCTTTGTAGGATACTCAACTATTAGTAAAGCCTATAGAGTTTTCAATAAAAGAACATTACTAATAGAAGAATCCATTCATGTAGTATTTGATGAGCCAAGTCAATCTTCTGAAAAGAATCAAAATGTTAATCAAAATCTGTCTACTGATTTACAGAAGATGAATGTTGGAAAGAATGAAGAATATGTTCCCATCATACTACCTGATCTCAACCCAGCTGATAACTCAAGTGCTGTTCAAAATCACAGTGCTGATTGTCTAACAGACGAGTTGCAAACAGCTGAAAGACCAGAGACTGTTCAACAGACAACAAATGTTCAACAGACTACTACTGATTCTCCAACAGTAGTGTTGCAAGATCAAGACAAAGGACAACATTATGATTTGCAACCTGATCTCAGATGGCTCAGAAATCACCCACCAGAGTTAGTGATTGGTGATCCATTAGACAGAGTGAAAACAAGAAGAGTTGCTGCACAAGATGCTATGTTTGCTAGTTTTCTATCTCAAATTGAGCCTAAACAAATTGAAGAAGCTCTCAGTGACTCCAACTGGATTGAAGCTATGCAGGAGGAGCTAAATCAATTTGAAAGGAATGAAGTTTGGTACTTAGTTCCTAGACCAAGTCATCAAAGAGTCATTGGCACTAAGTGGGTATTCAGAAATAAAATGAATGAAGATGGTGAAGTCACCAGAAACAAAGCAAGATTAGTGGCCAAGGGTTACTGCCAAGAAGAAGGCATTGACTTTGATGAAACATTTGCACCAGTAGCAAGACTAGAGGCAATCAGACTCTTTCTTGCCTACGCTGCTCACAAGAATTTCACAGTCTATCAGATGGATGTGAAATCAGCTTTTCTCAATGGAGAATTGCAAGAAGAAGTTTATGTTGAACAACCTCCTGGATTTGAAGTTTATCAAGAAGAGGATAAAGTATATCGTCTGAAGAAAGCTCTTTATGGACTGAAACAGGCTCCAAGAGCATGGTATGATACTTTATCTGACTTTCTTTTAATTAAAGGATTTCGCAAAGGTAAAGTTGACAAGACCCTGTTCACTATTGAATGGGAAGAACATATTTTGCTTGTGCAAATTTATGTGGACGATATCATTTTTGGTTCAACTAATCAACAGATGTGTGATAAGTTCTCAAAGCTGATGCAGAACAAGTTTGAAATGAGCATGATGGGAGAACTTAACTATTTTCTTGGTTTGCAAGTTAGACAGTTGCCTGATGGAATTTTCATCAGCCAAGCAAAATACACAAAGGATCTGTTCAAGAAATTTGGTATGGAAACTAGCTCTACTGCTACAATTCCAATGTCTACAAGTCTTCGTTTGGATAAAGATGAAGATGGCAAATCCGTAGACATAACCAAATACAGAGGCATTATTGGGTCACTATTATATCTAACAGCCAGCAGACCTGATATCATGTACTATGTTGGGGTCTGTGCAAGATTTCAATCAAACCCCAAAGAATCTCATCTCTTAGCTGCCAAGAGAATATTGAAATATATTAAGGGCACTCAAGAATTGGGATTATGGTACCCTAGAGAGTCTGGATTTGAGCTTATTGGATATTCAGATTCTGACCTTGCAGGCTGCAAGATTGACAGAAAAAGCACAACAGGTGCCTGTCAGTTCTTAGGCAGTCGTCTGATCTCATGGATGAGTAAGAAACAAACTTCAGTTTCTATATCTACTGCTGAAGCTGAATATATAGCTGCTGGAGCTTGCTGTGCACAAATCTTATGGTTGAAACATCAACTTGAAGACTACAATATCAAAATCAGTGGAATACCAATCTACTGTGACAATACAAGTGCAATCAGTCTCACTCAGAATACTACAAGTCATTCAAGGACTAAACATATTGAGATCAAACATCATTTTATTAGAGATCACGTGGAGAAAGGAAATGTCTTGATAGAATATGTATTTACTGAAAATCAGATTGCTGACATCTTCACAAAACCTCTAAGTGAGTCAAGGTTTTCAACTCTAAGAGCTGAACTGGGTTTATTAAAATTGGATGCATAAGCTGAGGGGGAACTCATCAGAAGACTAGAGTTCAACA
>CM064879.1:67570423-67737730 GCA_003313485.2 Penstemon barbatus | reverse complement strand
TAATTGTTGGTCCCAAGTGGTCAGATGAGGTCTAGAGGGGGGGGGGGTGAATAGACCTCTGAAAATTTTTGAACTTAAAAACTTTTCAGTCTTCTGTCAGCAGACTAAGCTGATGAAGAACAGTAAGCAGACTAGTCTGATCGTGAACAAATCTTGAACAGACGACTGACCACTCTTCTTACAGTAACTTAGCTGTTTTTCAGCAAAACAGTTTTTCAAAGAGTTTACTTGCAGCGGATTGTTTCAAAGTGTTTTTCACAAGTAGACTAAGTTCTTGAAAGATTTTATCCCCAGTTTTTACAAACTCCTTTTGTTTTAAAATCTTTTCAAATAATTCAAGTGTTTAAATGTGCAAACTTTAAATATGCAAGAAAGCTTTAAATGCAAGATAACACAAAGAATTTTTATAGTGGTTATATGGATAAAAATCCTTTAGTCCACTCTTCCAGATCACAGATTCTGGGTTATACTATAATCACAGATTACAATACAAATCTCCACTTATACCTAACCAACAAATGAGAAGGCTATAAGCTCGCAATAGGAATTCACAAAGAAAACCTATCCTCTAGATTTTGATCACTCACAAAGACGGATCAAATCTTCGCACAACACTACTCTTTCACAATATCACTCAGATAATGTTTTTCTTTTGACTTCAACTTGGATCAGCCAACAGATGACTTCACCAGACGAGTGAGCTGTTCGAGTTTCTTGAGACTTAAAGAAATTCTGCTTCAATTGCAAAATCTCAGATATGTTGTTGTGTGTCTCTCTCTTCGAACTTTGCTCTATTTATACTTGGATTTGAATTTATGACCGTTGAAGGAAATCACATCTTCAAATCCATTATCCAGCTCATTTTGAAACGGCTCCCTGCAGCAATCGTACAGTGTACAGTACCTTTCTGTCCATCGCATTTAATGCTGCATTTAATGCACTCTGCTGATCCGAGGATATCTTCAATCATTTGCCATTACTATCCTTCTCTTTCAGCATTTATTACGCCAGGTGCATTTATTACCGTTGGACTAATCTCTTGATCTCTTCTACTCTGCTGATCAAAACGACTCTGCTGATAGATACTCTGCTGATCAAATACTGAACTCATCTGATTTGACTCGGCTGATGATCTACCCTTCTGTTCGCTGTTTCAGCAAGAGATCACTAGTCTTCTGAGCTTCGAACTTTGAACTCTTCTGATGTCTTCTTTTACTTGTTCAAAATTCTTCTAAGGGAAC
The DNA here is from genome assembly GCA_003313485.2 of Penstemon barbatus. Lineage (NCBI taxonomy): Eukaryota > Viridiplantae > Streptophyta > Magnoliopsida > Lamiales > Plantaginaceae > Penstemon > Penstemon barbatus. The sequence continues at coordinate 67,736,489 of CM064879.1, read as the reverse complement.
TAAGCTTTCCATACTTAGCTGATTATGATGTTTTGAGAATCATCAAAACCTTCCCTTAATTTCTGACTTCTTTGCACCTCATCTTCATCTTCTTCCAACAATTTCCCCCTTTTTGATGATGACAAAACCTCAGCTAAGTACCTGTACCTAAACTAAAGTTTTGATCCTCAAAAATTTCTGAGATAGAAATAATCTGTTGGAGTCAAACTTGCAATTTTATAGATATAGAATTGATTACATTTTACAAGTTTTGAAGAGTAAAAGATGCAAAGTAAAAGATTACAAGGTTTTTAAAGTAAAGAAATCTAGTCTAAACTAGTCTTCTTCTTTCTTTTCTTCTTCAGCTTCCTTGTCTTCTTTTTCTGATTCATCAGCAGGTTTGGAAGTTTCAATTTCCAACTTCTGCTTCAACAGCTCTAGCTTCTTCTTTTTAGAGTCAGGATCAAGCTGTTCTTCAGCTGAATCCTTAGCAGCAGCTATCTCCTTATCAGATTTAGCTTTTGCTTCAGCTTCAGTTTCTTCAAATTCTTCAGCTATCTCCTTGTCATCTTCTTCTTTTTCTGTGATCTTTTCTTCTGCTGATCTGCTTGTGCCTTCATTTGCTGCTTCATTCCTATCATTATCATCAGCAGACTCTTCTAAGACTTCTGTTCCTTCAGCATCATCTTCAGCTTCCAATTCAACAGAAGGTCCAACTCTTTTCTGCCCAAATATCCTTTCTTCCCCCTTTTTGTCATCATCAGCAGGGTCGATTTGATAGTTTGGTAAGATTGGAGTAATTAGAAGTGAATCACAGAGAAGCTTGATGTTCTCTTCCATAGCATTCATCTGAGCCTGTTGTTTAAGTTGATTGGCTTTAACACTCTTGACTTCTTTGAACAAGTCTTCTCCTTGATCACCCAATTGAATTTGAGATCCCAAAATCCAATTTGATGAAGCAGTGAAGTCTTTCATCATGTTTCCCATGACTTCATCTTCTGCTTGGAGAGCCAATTCAACAGTTTGTTCAATCTGCTTCCAACCTTCAGTAGTGCTCTGAGTCCTTCTTCTAAGGATATCCATGTCCTGACAGATAGATTTAACGTTGTAAGCAGTGTCTTCTATCAGATCTGTTGGGACAGCAGCAGCTTTCTGAACTGGTTGTTTAACAGCAGCTATCACTTCTGCAGCTAATTCTTTCTTCATATCCTTCAGAGAATTGGTGATCATTTGCTGGATGGAGTCCAACAAATTTGTCTGAACACCATGAGAGGTTGAAGGCATATCTGAAGTAGCAGCAGGTGAATCTTCCATGAGTTGCTCTGATGGTTGAGTTGTCAATGCAAGAGATTGATCTGCTGGTTCATCAGCAAGGCTTGGAGTGCTTTCCTTCTCCATAGCTTGATCATCTCTTTCAGCAGCAACTTCTGTCTCTTTTAACTGATCTGCTGGAATTTCTTCTTCCTTCTTTGATTCCTCAGCAGCATCAGACTTATCATCCTGCATTTTGTCTTGATCAGATGGGTCTGAAGTACCCTCAATTTGCTTAAGTTGATCAGAGGACTCTGCTCCTTCTTTCTTAGCAGGTGATATAATCTTCTTGACAGTTTCAACTGTCCTCATCAATCCTTCATTGTCCACTGCAGACCTGTTAGAAATCCAAGTAAAGTTATCAAGAGGAATAAAAGTAGATGTTGGATCCTCAGGCAACTCTTCATAAGGTTTCAGATTAGGTCCATAGACAATATGTTTGATGTTGGGAAGTGGGACCAGTTCACTTGGTTGTCCCCTTAACTTCCTTGCTTTCTTTGCCCAGAGCTCCATTGCTTGAGCAATAGCCAACTTGATAAATCTTTCTTTGAGGTCTGTTGAGTTATCAAAATCCTCAGAGATAGATGCAAAGATCTTCTTGGCTTCTTCTTTGACTATATGACATATCCTCATCCTTAACCTATCCAGAAAGAACTCTGAATCAAGTGCTTGAATGAGTGAATTTGTTTCAAGCCATTTAAGTATCCATTCTTCTGTAGCCTTGAATTCTTTCCATTTGGCCATATCAGCAGGACTCTTTGTCAATCTGAATTCTCTCCATCTGTTGTATCTGATCTTTTCAGAATGGAAGAGTGTCAGACGATTAATCCTTTCACTTTCAGCATCCAGTCTTTTGAGAAATTCTTCAAACATTGCAGGGTCTTCCCTAACAATTTCAATAGATAATCTGATTTCTTCTCTTTTCTTCTCTTTTATCTTGGGTGCAGGCATAGCTGGGATTGGTTTGTTTGGATCCCTTGGTTCACCAATAGCTATCCCACCAGTATGCTGATGTCCATGAGCATCCTTGATGCTTGCTTCAATAACAGCAGCCAACTCTGCTGCCTCAATAGCATCTCTCTGCTCTTGAGTCATTTTGCTGGCTTCTTCTTCCAGCCTTTTTAATTCTAGGCTTTTCAGCCTATCCTCTTCTGCTTTCTCTGCAGCCAACCTCTGCTTTTCAGCAGCATCTAACTTCATCTTTTCTGCAACAGTTACATAAGTTGAAAACTTCCCAGGCCTTTGTCTGATTGGGTCAGGGCTTTCAACTGCTTGAAGAGGAGTTGCAGCAACTGGAGTAGGATGCAACAAAGGTACATCTCCTTCAAGTGTTGAACTAGTCTGCTGTTCATTTTGAACTTCAGCAGATAGTGCAGCAGATGAGTCTTCTGTTTGTACTCCAATTTCAGAGATAACTTTATCTTCAGTAGCAGCAGCTTTAGCAGCTTCAACAGCAGGTTCTTTAATTGTTAATGGCCTTTCTGCTTCTGTAGTTGTTTCTCTTACAATTGCAACAGGTTCTTCAGAGAAATTTACCTTTCTCTTTGCTCTGGACTTAGGAATTCTCTTGGCAGGAGGGTTTGCAACAGGAGGTCCCCTTGCCTCACTCCTAGTCCTCAATCTCTTCAACCTTGTAATAGGAACTTCTTCATCAGATTCTGTCTTTTCAGATGAAGTACCAGTCTCCATGTTCTCTACTTCAGCTGTGAAGTCATCTATCACCTTTTCAGGGACTTCAAATTCAGGTTGTGCTGATTCAGCCACAACAGCAGACTGTGCTGTTGCCTCAGCAGATTGACTTGTCTGACCCACCTTCTTGCTCTTCTTAGAAGGGGTCTTCTTGGATTTTGCAGGGGCTTTTCTCTTAGGCTTATCCACTATTTGTCTGACTGGCTCGTAGAGTTTGAACTCTTTACTTCCATGAGTTTGCTTCCCACCACCCATAGGGCAATTTAGTGAGGCAAACAGATTACTCAGTAAAATAGCGTGAGAATGCCTTTTATCACTTAACAGCTCATACAAGTGAGCAGCCCAGTTAACCTTAAATCCATAATAAATGCAAATCATTGTGCAGTACCTCTTCCTAGGTAATCCATCCAGTGAACCTGTAGCACAATCTATTATCTTTGCAATAATATCAGCAAACCTCTGATATTCTCCTTTCAGCTGAGTCTTCATCAAAGACCCAGTCATCTCTTCTCCAGGTTTAGCACAAATGGCCCAAAACTCTTCTTCCTTTGCTGACCCTAGACTGGTCACATCTCCTCCCTCATTCGTCAGCTTATAAACTTCACTAAGAACAGCAGCAGATACAGCAATCTTCTTACCGCCTATTTCAGCAGTCATAACAGTCTCATCATCATTGAATTCTCTGGTCATGTAGAAATGGTAAACATCCTCCAGGTAGACTCTATTTTCGTGAGCCTCCAAAACAGGAACCAACGATGCTTCTTTGATCTTTTCCAGTAAAGAACGCATCAGATCAGTGCCAGAAAAATGAAATTTGCTGTAGTTGAAGTACCTTCCCTCAATAATCTTGTCCATTTTCAGAGATTAGTGAGTAGATTCTGCAAAAGAACAGTGAACTTTCGAAGCAATAGGGTTTGAGAGTTAGAGAGTTTGAGAATTTTTTGTGTGCGTAAGACGACTATACTGTTTCAGATCGGATTTTATAGGTTTCCTTTTGATTTGGTTTTCGTGATTTATCTGAACCGTTGATCTAATCTGACAGTTTTAAATCGTGTGGATAGGAGAAGCGGATTTCAATTTTATTATTTTAATGTCAGATGGGCGGGAAACTCTATCGACACTAATCTGTTACTTATAAAAGCGCGTTTCTTACAATACGATTTATGACCATGCTTATATAAGGTATCAGATGAGTAGAGTTTAACTTATCTGACAGACGAGTGATCTGTTATCTGATATTACTAGAGAATGCCAATAGCTAGTAATCTTCCTCTGCTGTTTGTCAATCCAGCAAGATAAAATAATCTTCAGTCTTCAAGAATTAAGAACAGATCTTCAGATAATATAACTTTCACTAACTGACATTAACAGATTTCATCTTTAGAGCAGAAGTACCGCTAGTCTTACACGTTCCCCCTGTCTTTAAGAATCCATAAGCTAACTAGTCTGTTGAAAGTTAATTCTTGAATAGAATAACGGATAACTAAGCTGTTGAACTCCAGTCTTCTGATGAGTTCCCCCTCAGCTTATGCATCCAAATTAAGTAGTCCTAACTCAGCTCTTAAAGTTGAGAACCTTGCTTCACTTAGAGGTTTAGTGAAGATATCAGCAATCTGATTATCAGTATGAACATACTCAATCAACACATTGCCTTTTTCCACATGATCTCTAATGAAGTGATGCTTGATCTCTATATGTTTAGTCCTTGAATGACTTGTAGTATTCTGAGTAAGTGAGATTGCACTTGTATTATCACAGTAGATTGGTATTCCACTGATCTTGATGTTGTAGTCTTCTAGTTGATGCTTCAACCAAAGTATCTGTGCACAACAAGCTCCAGCAGCTATATATTCAGCTTCAGCAGTAGATATAGAAACTGAGGTTTGTTTCTTACTCATCCATGAGATCAGACGACTACCTAAGAACTGACAAGCACCTGTTGTGCTCTTTCTGTCAATCTTGCAGCCAGCAAGGTCTGAATCTGAATAACCAATAAGCTCAAATCCAGATTCTCTAGGATACCACAATCCCAATTCTTGAGTGCCTTTAACATATTTCAATATCCTCTTGGCAGCTAAGAGATGAGATTCCTTGGGGTTTGATTGAAATCTTGCACAGACTCCAACTGAGTACATTATGTCAGGTCTGCTTGCTGTTAAATATAACAGTGACCCTATAATGCCTCTATATTTGGTTATGTCTACTGATTTGCCATCTTCATCTTTATCCAAACGAAGACTTGTAGACATAGGAATAGTAGCAGTAGAGCTAGTTTCCATACCAAACTTCTTGAACAGATCTCTTGTGTATTTTGCTTGATTTATAAAGATTCCATCAGGCAACTGTTTGACTTGTAAACCAAGAAAATAATTAAGTTCACCCATCATGCTCATTTCAAACTTATTCTGCATCAGCTTGGAGAACTTATCACACATCTGTTGGTTAGTTGAACCAAAAATAATATCGTCCACATATATTTGCACAAGTAATATATGATCTTCCCATTCAATTGTGAACAAGGTTTTATCTACCTTACCTTTATGAAATCCTTTAATTAAAAGAAAATCAGATAGGGTATCATACCATGCTCTTGGAGTCTGTTTCAGTCCATAGAGGGCTTTCTTCAGACGATATACTTTGTCCTCTTCTTGATAGACTTCAAATCCAGGAGGTTGTTCAACATACACTTCTTCTTGCAATTCTCCATTGAGAAAAGCAGACTTCACATCCATCTGATAGACAGTGAAGTTCTTGTAAGCAGCATAGGCTAGAAACAGTCTGATTGCTTCAAGTCTTGCTACTGGTGCAAAAGTTTCATCAAAGTCAATTCCTTCTTCTTGACAATAACCCTTGGCCACTAGTCTTGCTTTATTTCTGGTAACAACACCATCTTCATTCATCTTATTTCTGAATACCCACTTAGTGCCAATTACTCTTTGATGACTAGGTCTAGGAACTAAGTACCAGACTTTATTCCTTTCAAATTGATTCAACTCTTCTTGCATGGCTTCTATCCAGAAGGAATCACTGAGAGCTTCTTCAATTTGCTTAGGCTCTATTTGAGATAGAAAAGTGACAAACATGGCATCTTGTGCAGCAGCTCTTCTTGTTTTCACTCTATCTAATGGATCACCAATCACCAACTCTGGTGGATGGTTTCTGAGCCATCTGAGATCAGGTTGCAGGTCTGAATGTTGTCCTCTGTTTTGATCTTGCAACACTACTGTTGGAGATACAGTAGTAGTCTGTTGAACATTTGCCGTCTGTTGAACAGTCTCTGGTCTGTCAGCTGTTTGCAACTCGTCTGTTAGACAATCAGCACTGTGATTTTGAACAGCACTTGAGTTATCAGCTGAATTTAGAATAGGTAGTATGATGGGAACATATTCTTCATTTCTTCCAATGTCTAGCTTCTGTAGATCAGTAGACAGATCTTGATTAACACTTTGATTCTTTTCAGAAGATTGACTTGGCTCATCAAATACTACATGGATAGATTCTTCTATTAGTAATGTTCTTTTATTGAAAACTCTATAAGCTTTACTAACAGATGAATATCCTACAAAAACAGCTTCATCAGCCTTTTCTGCAAATGCAGTAAGGTGATTTTTCCCATTATTCAATACAAAACATTTACAACCAAAAATCTTAAAGTAATGAATGTTTGGTTTCCTGTTGTTCCAAACTTCATATGGCGTCTTGTTCTGATTTTTGTTGATCATACATCTGTTCTGGGTGAAGCATGCTGTATTTGTTGCTTCTGCCCAAAATCTTTGAGGCAGTTTAGCTTCTGCTATCATGGTTCTGACAGCTTCCTTTAGTGTTCTGTTTCTCCTTTCAGCAACACCATTCTGTTGAGGGGTTCTGGCAGCAGAGTACTCATGATGTATTCCTTTGATGTTACAGTACTCTTCAACAGTAGAGTTTGTAAACTCTGTCCCTCTATCTGATCTGATCTTCAAGATTTTGATAGTCTTCTCATTCTGGATCAGTTCCATCAGATTAGTAAGATGTTCCTTGGTTTCACTCTTTTTCTTCATGAAAATCACCCAAGTATATCTTGAATAATCATCCACAACAGCTAGGCAGTATTTCTTTCCACCATTGCTGACTGGATCAATAGGGCCAAATAAGTCCATATGTAACAGCTCCAAAATTCTTTCAGAAGATTGGTGCTTCTTGCTTTTGAAAGATGACTTGATTTGTTTACCCTTCTGACAGGCGTCACAGAGCTTGTCCTTGCTCATGACTGCTTTTGGAATCCCTTCTACCAAATCATTCTTGATTAATCTGTTTATGGTCTTGAAGTTTAAATGATTCATCCTTTTGTGCCACAGCCAACTAACTTCACTTGGTGCAGATGCAACCAAACAAACACTTGAATTCTTGTCAGCAGAATTCCAGTCGACTATGTAGACATTCCCTTGTCGTCTTCCAGATAAAATTACCTTCTTTGTACCAATCTGTTCGACGAAACACTTATCTGTTGAGAAGATGACTGAATATCCCTTGTCACAAAATTGACTTATGCTCAGCAGATTATATTTGAGGCCTTTGACATATGAGACGTCAGATATCTCTATGTTTCCTCTGATTAATCTTCCTTTAGCTTTAATCTTGCCTTCTTTGCTGTCTCCAAATGTAACCTTTGGACCATCCACAGCAACTGCATCAGTCAGCTCATGTATGTTTCCACACATGTGTCTTGAACATCCACTGTCCAAGTACCAAATCTTCTCTACTTTACTCCTACTCCTAATCCTATCCTACAAAACAAAAGTAAAATTGTTTTAGGTACCCTTATTGAGAGGGTCCTGAAGGATTAGTTCCACCCTTGACAACCCAAGATGTTGAAGTCTTAGGCTTCTTAGGTTTCTGAGTTTTGACAGGAGCATGAACAGTTTCATTTTTATCATAATTATCAGATAAGTCATGTTGATGATCAGTATGATATGAATAATGTTCATAAGCAGGGTAAGGTGCATGATATGCAGGATATGCATGCATTGGATGAGCAGGGTAAGGTGCATAGTAACTAGGAAACTGAGGTGCATGATACATAGGATGATATGCAGCAGGTTGCACATAATATGACTCATTTCCATACCAAGCATTTTGATTTTTCTTATTCTTATGCTTCTTTGGCTTACTAGATGCTTGCTCAACTTGTTTAGACTTAGCTTTACCATTAGTCTGATTGACTTTAGTTTTATCAGCAGACTTCTTGGGACTCTGCTGTTTGGTCTTACTAGTCTTATTTCCTACACTAGGCTCTTTGCTCTTTTTAGCCTTAGGAGATTTCTTCTCCTTTGATACTTTCTCAGGTGAAGTAGGTCTAGCAGTTTGAACATATAGAATGACCTTACTATTGTCAGCTGATATGAATTTTTCAGTATGTTTCAACTCTTGCTTATCCTGTTCTAAAGGCATCTTCTGTTTGCTAGATGTATGCGTGGATGCAACAGATGATTTTTCATGAGACTCGATGATCTTTTCAAGTTCCATGATTTTTCCTTTATAAACTTCACATTCAGCTTTCAGAGATTCATGCTCTTGCTCAAGCTGTTTATATTCAGCTGATTCTTTTGGCTTTTCAGCTAAAAGTTTCAGTGAACTGTTTTGCTCTTTTAGCAGGATCATCTCTTCCTTAAGCTTTACAAATTCTCCAGCAATAGTAGTATTATTTAACATCATTTGCTCTAGAGAATCAAACAGTTCATTATTTTGAGGAGTTACCTCATCCTCAGAGTCATCAGAGTCCTTTGCCATCAGGCACAGGAGAGCAGGTTTTTCTTCATCAGAAGATTCTTCATCAGACGAGTCTGAATCTGAATCAGATGAGTGGACAGCAGCAAGCTTTTCTGCTTCAGCCATCATTGCTTTCCCTCTCTGATACTTTCTTTCTTTTCTCACTTTCTTCTCCTCTTCAGTGTACTTTTCTGCTTTTGGATATGGGCAGTCTTTAATGAAGTGTCCCAATTTCCTGCAGTTGTAACACATTAGTTTTGATTTATAATCATCTTTATCTTGAGAAGAAAAGTTAGGTTTAGAAGTAGAAGCATTGTTGTATTTGTTCTTCATTTTTCTTTTGTAGAACTTCTTGAAATTGTTCATCAACAGTGCAACGTCTCCAGCAGTGTACTCCTTTTTGTTGAGTAGAGTGGCTTCATCAGATGAGTCCACTTCCGCAATTCTTTGGGCTGGTCTTCTTTGGTTTTCAGCAGCAACCAGTGCAGCTGTGGGTCCTGAAGTTGAGGTTTCTTCAATACCCATCCTAGGCAGTTTATACTCATAAGCCTTGAGTACAGAAAACAGCTCTGTCAGAGAGATCTTCCCCAGATCCCTTGATTCTTCCATTGCTGTCACCTTCATGTTGAACTTAGGAGGTAAGGCCTTCAGTACTCTGATGGTTATCTCCTTGTCTGTGAAGGTTTTTCCAAGCTTCAGAACTTCATTTAATATTCTTGTAAACCTTGTGTCCATCTGATCAATGGTTTCAGAGGACTTCATCTTGAAGTTATCCAGCTTTTCTAGAGCAACACTCAGCTGATGCTCCTTGATAGCATCATTGCCTTCGCTCATATCTCTGACTTTGTCCCACATCTCTTTTGCAGATTTGCAATGTTTGATCTTGTCAAACCGATCATTGTCCAGGGCTTTAGTCATGATAAATCTTCCAATCTTGTCCAGGTTGAATAGCTTGATTTCTTCAGCTGTCATTTCGCTCAAGTCTTTTTCCACCACGGTATCAACTTCATTGATTTTTATCGTCTTGGTGAACTTGAATGGACCTTTTGTAATGCAAGTGAACATGTTGTCATTGTAGGCAGCAAGGAAAATCTCCATTCTGATTTTCCAGTCTTCGAAGGACATGCCAGCAATGTGGGGAACATGGTTTATGCATTCCATTTTCAAAAAGTTTTAGTTTTTCAAAAAGATGCTCTTTTGAAAAGTTTTCAAAAACCTTTGAAAAACACTTGGATCAAGCTCGTTGATCAGGCAGCTGATTCAAATGAACCACCTGCTCTGATACCACTTGTTGGTCCCAAGTGGTCAGATGAGGTCTAGAGGGGGGGGGGTGAATAGACCTCTGAAAATTTTTGAACTTAAAAACTTTTCAGTCTTCTGTCAGCAGACTAAGCTGATGAAGAACAGTAAGCAGACTAGTCTGATCGTGAACAAATCTTGAGCAGACGACTGACCACTCTTCTTACGATAACTTAGCTGTTTTTCAGCAAAACAGTTTTTCAAAGAGTTTACTTGCAGCGGATTGTTTCAAAGTGTTTTTCACAAGTAGACTTAGTTCTTGAAAGATTTTATCCCCAGTTTTTACAAACTCCTTTTGTTTTAAAATCTTTTCAAATAATTCGAAGTGTTTAAATGTGCAAACTTTAAATATGCAAGAAAGCTTTAAATGCAAGATAACACAAAGAATTTTTATAGTGGTTATATGGATAAAAATCCTTTAGTCCACTCTTCCAGATCACACAGATTCTGGGTTATACTATAATCACAAGGATTACAATACAAATCTCCACTTATACCTAACCAACAAATGAGAAGGCTATAAGCTCGCAATAGGAATTCACAAAGAAAACCTATCCTCTAGATTTTGATCACTCACAAAGACGGATCAAATCTTCGCACAACACTACTCTTTCACAATATCACTCAGATAATGTTTTTCTTTTGACTTCAACTTGGATCAGCCAACAGATGACTTCACCAGACGAGTGAGCTGTTCGAGTTTCTTGAGACTTAAAGAAATTCTGCTTCAATTGTGAAATCTCAGATATGTTGTTGTGTGTCTCTCTCTTCGAACTTTGCTCTATTTATACTTGGATTTGAATTTATGACCGTTGAAGGAAATCACATCTTCAAATCCATTATCCAGCTCATTTTGAAACGGCTCCCTGCAGCAATCGTACAGTGTACAGTACCTTTCTGTCCATCGCATTTAATGCTGCATTTAATGCACTCTGCTGATCCGAGGATATCTTCAATCATTTGCCATTACTATCCTTCTCTTTCAGCATTTATTACGCCAGGTGCATTTATTACCGTTGGACTAATCTCTTGATCTCTTCTACTCTGCTGATCAAAACGACTCTGCTGATAGATACTCTGCTGATCAAATACTGAACTCATCTGATTTGACTCGGCTGATGATCTACCCTTCTGTTCGCTGTTTCAGCAAGAGATCACTAGTCTTCTGAGCTTCGAACTTTGAACTCTTCTGATGTCTTCTTTTACTTGTTCAAAATTCTTCTAAGGGAACTAAGCTTTCCATACTTAGCTGATTATGATGTTTTGAGAATCATCAAAACCTTCCCTTAATTTCTGACTTCTTTGCACCTCATCTTCATCTTCTTCCAACACCTTTCGTCAGCTAAGTGGAAAAGATCAAGAAGCCATCCCAACGGTAATAAATGCCCCTGTAAGTAATAAATGCTGAAGTACAAGGCTATTAAAGACAAATGATTGAAGAAATGCTTCGCATCAGCTGGGTGCATTTAATGCTGCCTGCAGAAAAGTACTGTTGACAGTACGGACAGACTGCAAAGAGCCGTTCGCGGAAATTAAGGACCAGTACTCGAGGAATTTGAATCCTGTCTCTCTTCAACGGACATTTTTCAAACCTCAGGTATAAATAACTGAAAGAGACGAAGAGAAACAACAACAACACATTTTCTGAGAGAAATTTTCGAAGCAGGACTCTTTAAGTCTCAAGAACAGCTCACTCATCAGCTTAGTCATTTGTTGACAAAAGCAGAGTTGAAGAACAACGAAAAATACATCTTCTGAGTGATTTTGTAATCGTGAGTGTCGTGAGAAGTGTAGATCCATCTTAGTGAGTGATCTAACTTCAGAGGATAGGTCTTCTTAGTGATTTCCTATTGTGAGCTTACGGCCAGATTCATTTGTTGTTTTGGCGTAAGTGGAGTGTACTAATTACTTTGTGTTCTTAGTATAACCCAAGATCTTTGTGACTTGGAAGAGTGGACTAAAGGATATTTAAATCCATATAACCACTATAAAAATTACTTGTGTTTTTACTTGCATTTTTACTTGCATATTTTTAGTTGCATAAAAACACTTTGATTTAACTGTTTGAAAAGTTTATAAGGAAAGGAGTTTTATAAAAACTGGGGAACAAACTTTCAAACTACTAAGTTTACTTGTGAAAAACACTTTACAAATCCGCTGCAAGTACTCTAAGTATTGAAATTGATTTTGACAAAATCAGCTAAGTAACTATCAGTTTAGTGGTCAACGAAGCTGTTCAAAGATTTGTTCGCGATCAGCCAAGTAACTTACTGTTGATAACAGCTTAGTCTGTTTAAGTTAGAACAAAAGGTCTTAAAAGTTAAAAATCGTTAAAAAGTTTAGAGGTCTATTCACCCCCCCCTCCCCCCTCTAGACCTCATCTGACCACTTGGGACCAACGCAAGTCAACCTATCCTATGGTACCAAAAAAGCAATTTTTTCTATATAAATAATAATGATGAACCCGTCTTACAAACCTAGTTAGGGTGAGTTTGGCCTAGCGATACGAGAAGCAATTATAGGAGAATTATTTTTAATATAATTGATTTTGGTAATAATTTATTATAATAAAAATTAATTATAGAATAATTGCTTTTGTATAATAGCTTTTGCAAAAGTAACACTTTAGTAGCTTCTAAAATATGTTGATTTTTTGCTTCTCGAGATCCCAAAAGTGATTATGATATTGGGGGCCAAACACCATGAAAATCACGATTGAACAGAAGTTATTTTTATAATCGGGGCCAAACACTTCAAAAATTACAATATAAATCTATAAGTGATTTTAAGAGCTCCAATCGTTGGGCCAAACTCACCCTTAATATGGAAGTAGATATATATCGATCAATTAAAAAACAATGAATCAATAAAGATTTCCTAATTTTGGAATAGGATTGACGGCCTACTCTATAAATACAGACTCAAATCTCCATTCTTTTCCCCACTTTTTTTTAACTCATTTCATAAGTTTTTTTCTTGGGGTAAATGCAAAATACTCACCCGTGAAATTTTTATTACACCAAACTTCCTTATATTTTGGATCGACATACTAGTATAAGTATTTGGCGGTGTCTAGTTACTTTATTATCTTCCTTTTTCCTTTTTTAACGATTTGTGGTGTCTAGTTTTGATGAATGTATTTTTGCTTATTGTGAAACCTTATGCTGGTGTCATGACATATTGCTTATGTTAATTTGGCAAGGTTTAGTTTTAATGGTTGTACGTGTTAATCTTAAATATGTTTTATATATTATTATTTTTGTCATGAAATATTATGTGTGTCGTGTCCATGGTACATTCTGATTGATCCACGCATCAATAAATTTTTAAATTGTAAAATCATATTATTCCACTAAAAAAATATAAATATCATTTTAATTTGTAGAAGTTAATTAAGCTTGAATTGATTTGTGTTTGATTCTAAGGATCGACATTTTAGAAATATGAAAGTAATTAAGGAAATCAAGGGAAGATTTGAAAGATTAGGATACCTAGGAGATAGGAGTAAATGAGTAGTCTCCTTATTAGACTATTATATTTCTATTTATTTACAAATAAACAATCTCTATGTACTAAAAATGTTTTTATCAAATCAAAGGAATTTGAAAGTAAAACAATCAGAATAAAATATATGTTACAAGACTAAAATTAGATTAAGATGTGAATACCAAGGTAAGGAATTCTATGGAAAATATGCTTTGAAATGTTAATATTTTAATAATTTAAATTAATAAAATTTTGTGCACTTAACCTCCCAAAAGATTAAAATTATTGCACTAAATCTCAAATTTATATTTCTACCCTTTGAAATCAAACAAAATATTGACAAGGGCAAAATCTACTCACTTATCAACTTTTAGAGGACATTATCATGTTTTTTCAATCATAGGATGGAAAGTGCGAAAATAAAACTGTTCTTGGAAGTGACGTGCAAAAATTCCTAAAATAAAATAGACGAGAGATTGTTATCAAAATTTTACCAATACAACAAACTCTTAGTTAAAGGCTTGACCTTTGCTTTGGGTTATGTTCTTTGAAGGATGAAAAAATGAAACTCGACGCCTCAGGCTCCTTTGGCTCAGAATGGATTTAGTATGTCTGGTTTTGGACTCATTCAAATCGGATCAAACCCCATCAAGTAAAGTTTTATTTGAAGAAGTCTGAAACTTTAAGATTCAACCAAACTAAAACATACACAATATTAATTGAGACCTATAAAATGATTGATATGATGTCTGTCATATATTTTTTATACACAATTATTGATTTGACATCTACCACATATAATCTCAAGGTTCCATTGAAACATTATCTAGATCGAGTTTCAAAAGTTTCACCAAAAGTTTCAAATCACTTTTTGAGACCAAACCGAGATAGAACCAAGTCAATCCACTGACTATTATTTAATAATATTTTACTATCTCAATATTCAATTGAAACCATTATTCAAATCAAATTTCAAAAGTTTCACCAAATCATCAAAACTTTCAAACAACTTTTTGAGACAATTTTTAAGACCAAACAGTGATGGAACCAAGTCAAACTATTTCCATAATAACCATTGATCCATTCTTGTACTGTTTGCATGTGATGTGATAAAAAAGAGCCCTAATTCCTGTCCTAAGTCCTAAGTCCTAACTCAAGTTGTTTAACCCAAAACTTAAAACAAACAAAAACGTGAATTTTTTTTTTTAATATATGATGATTCATGAATAAGACATAATACTGCACTGGCAACAATAAAGTGGTCATACGCCATTTCAAACTCTCTACTTTTAAATTTAAAACAAAAGATAATTGTCATAATATTCAAACCACAAATTAGAAACCAAAAGGTCGTCAGAATCAAATTTCCATAGCTGTTTACTAAGATTCCACAACCGATGATGAAGGAGCAGCATTCGACTGTGAGCTACATTGTACAGCAGCAGTCTTATCTTGTGTCTAAAACGGATGCTCAGAGTTCATTTAGCCTTAATCTGGCTAACCGAAAGAGCCTCGTCAGAAGGGGCTGATCAGAATTCGCTTGTGCAAGAATAGCCTTAACCTGGCTACCCGAAACAGTCTCGTGCTCAAGCAAAGCATTAGCAAGTGCATGTAGCTCTTTCTTATGCGTAGTAAGAATAGTTTTAGCATTTTCGTTTGCCCTTTTCAGGAGTTCTCTCACTTTTTCATCAATAAGGAGCCTAGACTCGGTGCTCATATCATCATAGTTTCGGGGCGCATCTTCGGTAAGCATTGCTCTAGCTATTCCAGTTGCTAGTTTGATATCATTCGAATCACCACCGGGAATAGATTCACCAATGATGAGCTCTTCTGCAACTCTTCCACCCATGAGCATATCAAGCTGAGCAAGAATTCTCCTCTGTACATAACCATCAGGGTTAGCAAGTATTTTCATTCCTGATATACTTAGAAGACGCGGACGCGTCATTTGCAATTGGGCAGACTGCCCAAGCCACTTGAAATCTGGAACAATAGTTACTTTGTGTAGTGGTAATGCTCCATCGGTAAGTATGGATACAAGAGCGTGGCCTCCCTCGTGGTAAGCCATAGTCTTTCTTAATTTCGGACAACTGACAGCAGATTTGAGCTTACATTCCTTCATTATTTTATCCTTGGCGTTCTCTAGATAAGCCATACACACTGCTAAGGAACCGTCCATTTCAGCCTTGTGTGCAGCAATGTTGATTAAGTTTGCAAGATCAGCACCCGAGAAAGCCAGAGTTCCTCGGGCAATGGTCATTAGATCAACATCCTCTGCCTTGAGAACCAGTCAAATTTTATACCCCCAAATTAGAGGACGATTAAAACCCCAACCTTAGTCAAAATCTTTATGCAATATGCAATTACCTTTGACATGTGAGCTTCCAAGATATGCCTCCTTCCTTCAACATCAGGATATGGTACAAGAATACAGAGGTCTAATAGTTCAGGTGGCACCACTGCCTTGTCCAATGACTCCGCTGAATAAGTTGTTGCAATTACAATAATACCCTCATTTCTTTTGATACCATCAAGTTCAACAAGCAACTGATTCAAAGTCATCTGCATGTCTTCCTGATCCTTTGGGTTGCGGCTCCCTCCTACGACATCAATTTCGTCAATAAAGATAACACACGGTGACCTCTTTTTTGCAGCTGCGACGAGATCTCTCACTCTTTGGGCTCCAACACCGGCAGACATTTCCTCAAATTCACGGCCACTGCAAGAAAAAAATGGCACACCAGCTTCTCCAGCTATTGCTCTTGCCAACATAGTTTTCCCATTGCCATGACGGCCAACTAGCAGAACAACTTTTGCATGTGAGCCCTAGCCAAAAAATTTACTGATTAAGGTGAAGGAATGAAACCATCTAATATGGTACAAATAAACACAAATCAAAATAAAAATTGACGCAACCACTCAGCTCAAGAGATCCTTATGGGCTGACTAAGTGTCTATATCATAGACAATGTCCACTAGTACATTTACCAGAAGTTAGTACTGACATAGTTCCTACATTTAATGTGTGTGACAGAGAGAGAAGTTTACATAAGTACATAAATTATTATACCTTAGGATCGCGGAGGTAGTGAACAATATTTTCCAGCTCAGCTTTTGCCTCGTCTAGACCCTTCACATCACTGAATTTAGTATTAGATTCCATAATGGGTTGAACTTCTTCCGGTAAACCGAGCCCTGATAAGAGCAAGCAACAATGCATTGTATAATACTTCAAATTTAGCCAGAGATGCAACTAAACAACAGTAGCTGTGATGAAGGATTTATCAGTAGCTTTACCAATTCCTCTATCCACAACGGGTGCTCCAAAACCCTCTGTAACACGCAATCGACTAGCTGGCCTGTTAGAGTAATTTGATCTTCCAAGTGTGCTCGTTATAGAACTTGAAAGCTTCTGCACTGCATAAGAAAATAAAAAAAGGTGAGAAGCAATGGGGTGGTGCAGCACATGACATTTCCAAAATATTTCATAAAACAAAGTTAAAGAAACATCTCCAAATTCAATGATGCACTTACCTTAGCCACTACCCTCAACAAATCTAACAATCTCAAAATCCGTGAAATTAAGATACGATACCATAATGTCACCGATCCCATAATGTATGCCAAATAATCTTGATCATCATTAATCTTAACTGGTAACATTATGCAGGGATTTGAGATGCATGACAATAGTTTCTAAATGAAACCAAGTTGGTTGCTAAGAAAAAACACGATAGGTTGTTCCCTCAGCATACAAGTGCAAACTTCTAACAAGCATAGATGCAACAACTGCGTCAAACCATCAAAACCATAACCCAACATGACATTCTCCGATATGCAGAAACAACGAACCAATGTTACGGGAAAAGAGAAGATTATGTCAGATAATAGATCACATTCTACCTGAGTATAGTTATGAAAAGATCGGTAATTTTGTATTTATAAACATTACTTGAATATAAAAGAAGAGATAAAGATGAATTATTTATAGTATACCTCCTCTAGCATGTTGTGAAGTTCGATGTGGTTGAGCAGCCAAATAGCTAAACTCCTTCAACTGTGTCTCATGCCTTTCAACCTACCGTAAGAATGCAAATGGCATACAACAAATTGAAAAGCGAAAAAAGCAAATAACCCTGAATATTGAAAATGTAATCCAATGGACAATTTGATAAAATTCACAAGTGAGAGTTCGGGAGCTTTTCCTCCACGAAAATTAGTAATGCAGTGATGTACAGAAATCATCTAATTAAAAATGAGCAAAAGCCAAAAAACCCCTTATGCTTTGTCTAACTCCCAAAAACCCCCTGTGTAATTTTATCTCCCAATAAAAATCAAGTCTTTCCAATAAAAACAATAAAATAAAATCCCAACCTACAATCTTTAAAATTGAACTAAACACACTAAAAATTCACATCATAGCTATTTATCTGCTCTCCTAAACTTACATTTCTCACATCACATAAAAGACCAATGGAGGAAGAAAATAACACCTAAAATAGGGTTTTAAAAACAGAGCAAATGATAATTCTCAACCGTAAACGCAGAGTATAACGATGAAGATCTTGCAACTCACCTGAATAAGAAGCCGCCTTAAAGCCATCTTGATTAAAAAAATGTCAAAAATAAATAAATAAATAAATGAAAAGATCTTTTCTGGTTTGGAACTTCTAAACAATGTACTCCCGTGAAAATGATAATTGTTTTTCTCAGATTTTTCAGGAATTACAGTTGAGTGTTGACTCTTGGCCCAGGATTTACATTTTGAAATCACTCATGTTCACTTCTACTTCCCTAATTTACGTTGACATTAATTCTGGAGAAGCCTTGACCTTGGTTAAATCACATTTACCGTCCCTCAAGTATAAATTTTTTATACTGTTACATAAATAATTTTTCCTTTTTTGTTTAATCGATTATGGAATATTAGTCTGGGTCTAATTTTGCATCTACAAACTCGAACCCGCGTTTGTGTGTCCCCTAATTGAAGGAAAATATGCTCTAATTGAAGCTGGAATTGGGGGAATTTGCCCTAATCAGTCGAATTGGATCAAATTGCGGAAAGCCAAAACACATTCCTACTAGTAAGAAACACGAAAACTTCAATGGAGTTTTCATCTCTTTTTTTCCTGCTAGAGAATCAATTATGCTGTCTTTATTATATATCTTGATTTTCTAGAAGAACGCTTTAATTCGTTAATGTTAAGTAGCTTCTGGTTCTGAATATAGTTATTTAATACTGTGCATAATTCCCCTCAAAAAAAAAAAAAAATACTGTGCATAATTATCCGAGTTTAGAGGGCTTTATCCCACTTTGCACCCTGGAAATGCATCATTTTGGCACTTTGCACCCTCGAAAAAAATCAATCCCACTTTGCACCCTGAAAACATGCTCTGCCTTCCACTTTGCACCCTAGACCCATTTTTGGCCAAAAAATAGGAGGAGCAAGGGGCAATTTCGTAATTTTCAACTATTGTCAATAAAAATAATACAATAATTTCACATTATATCTGTCAAAATACCTCTTGTGCTTTGTCTAACTATCAAAAACCCCATTATGTCATTTTAATTAGCAGAATCCCTCTGTATTTATTTTTCATTAACAAAAAAACACCTCCCAAGTAGAAATGACAATTATGCACCCATCACAATTAACCTAAAAAAATTTCAGTAACCCCTATTAACTTCGAAAATTGGCATTAACCACATATTCACTTAAAAATTTGACAAAAATCTACTTATGATTTATTAAGAATTGGTTTTTTTCTAATAAAAAATGAACACGGGTCAGAGAATTTTTGCAATTCATGCTTAATAATCAATTGGAAAAAAAATTCTCTGATAATCAGTTAAAAAATTCTTGACTGATTAATCATGCTTAATAATCATTAATTGTCTATATAGTCAGTATAAAAATTCTCTGACCCGTGTTAAATTCTAAAACTTCGTTTAACTGATTAATAATTCTAATAAACCCATGTTAAAAATTCTCTGACCCGTGTTAAATTCTAATAACTTCATTTTAACTTCAGTATAATAATTAATGATTATTAAGCATGATTAATCAGTCAAGAATTTTTTAATTGATTATCAGAGAATTTTTTTTCCAATTGATTATTAAGCATGAATTGCAAAAATTCTCTGACCCGTGTTATATTTTTTATTAGAAAAAAACCAATTCTTAATAAATCATAATGAGATTTTTGTCAAAATTTTAAGTGAATATGTAGTTAATGCCAATTTTCGAAGTTAATACGGATAACTGAATTTTTTTTAGGTTAATTGTGATGGGTGCATAATTGTCATTTCTACTTGGGAGGTGTTTTTTTGCTAATAAAAAATAAATACAGAGAGATTTTGCTAATTAAAATAACAAAAGGGGGTTTTTGATAGTTAGACAAAGCACAAGGGGTATTTTGGCAGATATAATGTGAAATTATTGTATTATTTTTATTGACAATAATTGAAAATTACGAAATTGCCCCTTGCTCCTCCTTTTTTTGGCCAAAAATTGGTCTAGGGTGCAAAGTGGAAGATAGGATATGTTTTCAGGGTGCAAAGTGGGATTGATTTTTTTCGAGGGTGCAAAGTGCCAAAATGATGCATTTCCAGGGTGCAAAGTGGGATAAAGCCGAGTTTAGAGCTGCATTATTAGGATGGTTGTGGTAAATGTTTTTTCGTTTTTTATTTTCTCAGTATTTTATGGGATTTTTCATGCTTACTCGTGTCTAATTTGTATTGATAGTCATCATGGATCAAAATTTCCATTTTTTCCTTCGGAAACATCGAAAAGTTTCTTTTTTTGAATCAAGCGAAACGAAGATAAGATGTAATTTCGAAACTATTTGTTTGCCTTAAACTCTGTTATTTATCTAAAGTTAGTAACTTTTATAATAATTTTTCTTTAGTGTTTCCGAAACATTTTCGAAATGTCTCGAAAAGTTTCCAATATTTAACTGACCGAAACATATACTCGAAACAAAATTTTGATCCATGATAGTCATAACATAAGTGCATTGTCAACTTTCCATCATTGTTAAAATCCTCACTCTACAATGTAAAAGCTCATGACCATGTCTAGGGGTGTTCGTTAACCCGCCCGACCCGCTCAACCCGACCCGACCCAACCCGAACCCGACGGTTTTTATTTTTATAAAACTAGTAATGGGTTGAAATTGTGACCACCCGAAAGTTATGGGTCGGGTTGCGGTTTTAATGGTTAAAAACCGCCTCTAACCCGACCCATCCAAATATTATATGTTTTCTCTACCCAACACCACTTACCAAACAAATATTGAGAAATAATTAGGATTTTCCATCTCTAAGCTTCATGCCTGCTCCACTCTACAGTTTTATTCTCCAATGCGCCTCTCCTCAAAAATTAAGATTCAAAATATGTTCTCAATTTTCATCACTCATAAGTCACACCAAGCCATATGTGCGAGCCAAGGGTAGGAAATTTGAGCGAGCAAGAGGAAAGAGGAAAGAGGAACATCAAAGTTTTCTAAGTTTAAGTTATTCATAATTATTAACCAAGTACCCAATTTCGTTTGCTGGATGTTTAGTTTAAATATCTTGCCACACCTACCTTATTTTACATGCTCTTGTTAACTGTAGATCCCTTTTTTTTGCAGTACACAAAAAGAGTTTGGAGAATATTTGAGTTTAAAATATATTTAAATTTTATTTTTATTTCTATAAAAAAAAAAAGAGTACTGTAACTTATGCATCAATTAACTTATTAATTTTTGCACTGTATGTATGTAGTTTCTTCTTATAAAATAATTGTAGGAATTGATCCTACCCATAAAAATCACCCCCCTATATGCTTCAAGCTTATAGACACTTCAAGCTCTTACCTTCGTACCAATGATTAATTTTGTTGAACAACGCGGACTGGAGAATTGTGTAGCTAGGAATTATATTGCAAAATGGGCCGTTAACCATGAGTTTGCGCAATCTTATTTTATTTTTATTCTTCCTAGTAAGATTGAATTTTATGTAGTATAAGTTAGTTGAATATACTATATTCAATGGTTCAACCCGCCAACCCGCCCGTCACCCGCCCACACCCGCCTCACCCGAACCGGCGGTTTATGAACTTAAAAATATGGGTGCGGTTTGAAATTTTGGCAACCCGCATGTGTCGGGTCGGGTTGATTTTTTCGTTGTCACCCGCTAAAACCCGACCGCGTTCACCCCTAACCATGTCTGAAAAATGAAACTGATTATTCTGCACTTATTTTGTCACATGGTTTATAGCTAGTTAAATATCCTGGAACTTTTGAATTACTATAATTGTAAGCTATTAAATATATATATATAAATTGGTACTGCATCCACCAAAGCTGATGATTAATAATAATAAAAATGAAGAAGATGAATTTGCATTAATTAAATGAACATGAAAGGAAAGATACAATCAAAATTTAAGAGAGATGTAAAAGAATAGAATGGCCAAAACAAGGATCTGAATTTTGTAAACCCTTGCTAATTTTCCACTCTGTTGAATTACAATAAAAGAGACACACGCACAATATCATTGAAGATTATAGCGCGTTTCTCCTAATACAAATTTGAGGAGTACTTTGGTGGTGGCGGTGAGCTATAAGAATACTTTGGTGGTGGTGGTGGTGAGTTGTATGAGTACTTTGGTGGCGGAGGTGAGCTGTAAGAGTACTTTGGTGGAGGCGGTGAGCTGTATGAGTACTTTGGTGGTGGTGGTGACTTGTAGGAATACTTTGATTCTTCAACATGTTTCGGAGGTGGTGGTGACTTGTAGGAATATTTTGGTGGTGGCGGTGAGCTGTATGAGTACTTCGGTGGTGGCGGTGACTTGTACAAGTATTTTGGTGGTGGCGGTGACTTGTATAAGTACTTTGGTGGTGGCGGTGATTTGTACAAGTACTTTGGTGGTGGCGATGACTTGTACAAGTATTTTGGTGGTGGTGGTGACTTGTATAAGTACTTTGGTGGTGGCGGTGATTTGTACAAGTACTTTGGTGGTGGTGGTGACTTGTACAAGTATTTAGGTGGTGAAGGTGAGCTGTATGAGTACTTTGGTGGTGGTGGTGATTTGTAGGAATACTTTGATTCTTCAACATGTTTCGGAGGTGGCGGTGACTTGTAGGAATATTTTGGTGGTGGCGGTGAGCTGTAGGAGTACTTCGGTGGTGGCGGTGACTTGTACAAGTACTTTGGTGGTGGTGGTGACTTGTACAGGTACTTTGGTGGTGATGGTGACTTGTACAAGTATTTAGGAGGTGGCGGTGAGCTGTAAGAGTACTTTGGTGGTGGAGGGGACTTGTAGGAATACTTTGATTCTTCAACATGTTTCGGAGGTGGTGGTGACTTGTAGGAATATTTTGGTGGTGGCGGTGAACTGTAAGAGTACTTTGGTGGAGGCGGTGAGCTATACGAATACTTTGGTGGTGGCGGTGACTTGTACAAGTACTTTGGTGGTGGCGGTGATTTGTACAAGTACTTTGGTGGTGGTGGTGACTTGTACAAGTATTTAGGTGGTGGAGGTGAGCTGTATGAGTACTTTGGTGGTGGTGGTGACTTGTAGGAATACTTTGATTCTTCAACATTTTTCGGAGGTGGTGGTGACTTGTAGGAATATGTCGGTGGTGGCGGTGAGCTGTAAGAGTACTTTGGTGGTGGCGGTGACTTGTACAAGTACGTTGGTGGTGGCGGTGAGCTATAAGAGTACGTTGGTGGTGGCGGTGAACTGTAAGAGTACTTTGGTGGAGGCGGTGAGCTGTAAGAATACTTTAGCGGTGGAGGCGGTGACCCATAAACATAGGGCTCGTTGGCGGCCACATTGGTGGCAATGAGGCAGAATGCCAAAGCACACATAACTAAGGGCAAGTGCCCTGTTTTCTCAAAGGTTTTCATATTTGTAGCTTCACCTTTTCTTGGTTGGAGAAAAGTTAAGGGAAGCTGTTTTTGTTATGTAGAATAAGGAGATGGCTAAAGCATTTATATAGACTTAAGTCTCATTATCAACTTGATTGAATATTTCTAACTCAAGTCATTTGAACTAATGATGAGAGAATACAAGTTTTTTTCCCCTAAATTCTCGGAGTAGACTACGACTTTGTCATGATTTATTAATTGGAATTAGTTCTACAAAGAAATATCTATATTGTCGTGTCCTAAAATTTGCAAAAATAAAAAACAAGTTACTTTTCTTTGCAAAATAAATTGCCTAGAAGATTTATTAGAGAAGAATCATTCCAGCCAAATGATTAGTCTCTGGTGTTCTTGATGAGGCAAAACAGAAGTGGAGGTAAGAGAGATAAGAAAATATTAACATGAGTAAGCAAATTGATTTGATTTTTTTTTTTAACACAATTTGATTTAGTTTTTTTTATTAAGTTTATTAGTATAAATGTTCTTAGTTCGATTAAATAAGCTGCATTTGAAATTATATACAAACACCATAATTAAACTCCAATAATAATTGATGCATATACTTATTTTTTAGTTTATCGCTCAAAGTTCATAAATAGTCAAACAAAAAGTAGTTTTTTGTCAATTAAACTCAAAGTAATTTCGGATAATTTGACTTTGATTTTTAACTTAAAAGCTGCCATTTGTCTATGAAAGTTTGCTTTGCCGTTTATTAGTCATCATGCAAACGTGCATATCATGTAGAATTATTGTGATTAATCTAAATGTCAGAGGCTTACTGCTCGAGCACTATCTGGTGACAACCTAAGCACTCAGAATTAGCCTGACATTGATCTTTATAACTTCATATATGCATATTTTATTATTAAATATTCTTTTGTTTACTAGTCTACAATCTACATGTTTTGTTTAATTACTAAATTTAAGAAAATTTACTGGTAGTTTCCATAGTCCAGGATTTCCAAATAGATTATATTAATTTGTAGCTGGCGAGTTTTGTTTAGATGGTGAATATATTGTTACATCAAACACTATATCG
This sequence comes from Penstemon barbatus, assembly GCA_003313485.2. Classification (NCBI taxonomy): domain Eukaryota; kingdom Viridiplantae; phylum Streptophyta; class Magnoliopsida; order Lamiales; family Plantaginaceae; genus Penstemon; species Penstemon barbatus. Next base: position 67,712,022 of record CM064879.1, on the reverse strand, counting down.
GATCGAAACATTACAATGATATCAAAGTAAATTAATTGCTAGTATTAAACTAGAGAAAAGCTAGTATGAAACTAGAGAAAATACCCACATTCGTGGGAGTTGAACCCATGACCTCCTGGTCATGGAGCCTCATCCTTAACCACTTGACTAAGGCCTCATCAGCATTTGTAGCTGGCGAGTTTGATTTGATAATTTTGAGAAAAACATTGCTCAGAGCCTGGTTGGTTTCGTGTTGTTTTGCGAATATGGATGATGAGACTTTGATGGTTGCGTTTAAAAGAATACATAAGTTTGTGATACAAACAATGTAATGAATAAGCTTGATCTTAATTTGTCGTTTCGTAGATTGGGTGGTGTATATTATGATGGAATAGCATAATTTGTCTCCTCATTCACCTATGTTTTATCCTCTTGTTCATGTTCGAGCCAGGACTTGAAGGATTTGAATTTTATTGAACTTGCTTTTTATATAAGACTTATTGCATTTTTTTATTTCTGGCTTTTGTGTGAAACTTCTATTCCCATCCCGGAGGTTGTGGCTTGCTTTGATGAATCTAAAATGATTCCTCATTCTCTTGATCGATGTTGTGTACTCTTGTGTTGTGCAAAACCTTCACAAAACGACCTTGAGAATTTTTTATTTAATCAAACCCCCTTGAACTTTTTAGAAACTCTGCATAAAACACCAGATTCGTATTCTTCCGTACATTTTTTTAACGTGTGTGTGTTTCACGCGGAAGATGTGTAATTTGTTATTTTTTCCCTAAGTTTTTCAGCCTAAATGACTATAATACCATTTATTTATTACTCACTCTTAATAATAAAATGCATGAAATTACCTTGATCTTTTCTAACTTAGAACGGAATATCCTTGTACTTTTTAAACATAGCACATAATTCCCTTGTACTTTCTAAACCTTGCTCGTAATACCTTTGTACCTTTTAAAATTTGCACAAAACTCTCTTGTACTTTTTAACGTTTGCACAAAACTCTCCTTTAATTTGTCATTAATATATTTAGGGGTAATTTAGGTAAATCAATTATAAATTGTAGTTATTAGTGATTAACAGAGTAAGAGGAGAGTGTCCAGGATTTCTGAAAGTACAATATAATTTGTTGCAAGAAAAATTTCATATGAGAATTTCATACATGTTTCATATAACACAAGTGAGTATCATGCATTTTTTCCGTTACAAGTAGATCATCTGAGTTCAAGCTACTATCACTACAAAGTAGCGGACTCAGGTTCAAATTCCTGTTGGGAGAGGTTCCCACTTTATGTGTCCGACGCGCCTCGAAATGGATTAAACTCTTGGAAAATAAAAAAAAACAAATTATATGCATTTATCAGTTACGTGTTTATCAAGGCGAGCTTTGATTGAGGTCTAAAAGTTATCAAATAACAAGCTTAAATGAATTATTGTCTCTCTCATAAAAGAAAAAAAAAATGAATTGTTGTCGGACGAATATCAATTAGATTGATTTAAGTTTGATCTCCAATAATAAACTAATTTTATTTTCTAAGGTGCACACATCCCACCCTTAATTATGTCCTTTAATGAGTGTATATATCTCTTTTTTCTTTATCATATTTTTACCTATTCTTTTTTTTTTATTTTTTTTTTTATTTTTTTTTTTTGACATTATATTTTTTCCTATTCAAATGGAAGGAACATAGTAGAATAAGATTGAAAAATTGCCTATATTAAAGTCCTTACTTAAGGATCTTCACTATTTAATTTTTATAAATGCATTTTTTTTTCTCGATATAAATTGCAATATAATTAGTGCAAAATTTGACTTTTGCCAATTCTTATAAATATATTTCAAAAGTTCCAGTACTCAAATGTAAGATTTTAATAAATAATCTAATTACATAAAATATTATTTTAACAATTAGTGTGATTATATGCATGACATGAAATTACATTAGTTTAATATAACCCGTGGACATGTACTAGTTAATTACTAATTTACAATTTCCTTCCCAAATAACTTCCTCCCATTCTCCACTCGTGTCGGGGCTAATTCCATTGCATTATTGGCAACTAAAGCTTCGGCAGATTCCGAGGAGTGCAAACTTTATTTTGGTCTAAGCCCAGCCCACATAATGTCTCAAATAATCTCTTGTAATTATAATTCCTCTCACCACATTATCAAAATTATAATTGTCAAACACAATCTCAAACTCTCATTTGAGTGGACGAGTTGAACTTGTGAGAGAACCAAACGCAACAGGTGTAACAAGAAAACCAACTTTACGAATTGCAACAGAAGTATGTGTAATAAAGTCCAATTTCCACACACATAAAATAGGGTAATTGCAAAATACTCCCATGTGTTATATTAAATCTGTAAAAAATGTAAAAAAACTATTGTATCAAACTTTCCTGGGTTTTTTAATAACTCTGCAAAAAACACCCAATTTATAAAAAAATAGGTCGTTTTGGATTGACATATTTCAAGAAACCATTTTTAAAATACTACAAGTTGGTCCCTACAACTTCACGTGATATAATTTTTAAATTATTTTTTAAAATATGTCGATCCATAACGACCTATTTTTACAAATTGGTATTTTTCAGGGTTTTAAAAAATACAAGGATATTTAACATAATAAAATTTCACAGAATACTTTCTTGCAGATTTAACATAACACAGAAGACTATCTTGCATTTTCTTCACATAAAATAATGCAACCATTTTCGGTTTATCTTTTATTTTTATTGCGAAAGTTGGGGTACAATAATTCACGGGAAAATCGCACTTTGCCCCCCGTCCTTTAGACCGTTTCGCACTTTCCCACCTATCCTTTCAAAATTCGCAGTTACCCACCCCACGTTTTTAAGTAGTCGCAGATCCCCCCTTGAAGCAATCGGAGGTGGTATTTCTGCCCATATTTTGTCATTTGCCGGTCACATGCAACTTTCCAAAGGGTAAAATCGTCTTTTCAAATGCACATTTATTAACTTATCTCCTCCAATTTTTTCTACCCTGTCAGTTTACATATGAGGAAAATAAACAGCAAATTGACGACAAAGCTCAAATGTCTGCAAATCGATTGACAAAGAGAACGCCGTGGATCGAACTTTAGCAGGGAGGAGATACACTTAATATGTTCGATTTTGGGTAAATTACGCAGTTTTAGTCGGAAAATCCTCTCTGCCTGAAATTGCTTGAGGGTCAATTTATCTTATTGAACATATGCTCAAGAGGAAGAATGGTTATCAGAAAAATTGTAAAATTTGAAAGCGAAAAATTACACTTCTAGAGTATTCAAAAGAGCTACGTACTGGTGATGATAGTGTATTGGCTTGTAAAAAATATGTGATGTATCTTTATTCTTTATCTGGGTCTAGCTATTCCAGTGTTGTTCTTTGATTTTGAGTAATGTAGTTTCGAAAATAGTTGAAACATTCACTAATGCTAGTTGGTCAATTTTATTTTATTTTTCTAGGCGTGGTAGAAATTTTGTTTGGGTTTGATTTGATTATTAAAATAATTGAGCTCAAACGAGGCTTCATGGAGTCGAACATGAATTGAGTTTGAGTATCTTGATATATTTACATATTTTTTTGTCACTTTTGTAATTTATCGTCGAGGTCGAACCAAATTTAAAAAATTATCGAACAAAAAATAATTTGAAATGTATAACGGAATGAGCTCAAACAATCTCAAGTTGAATAATGAGTAATTTGGTTTGATTTTGATCCCCTAAAAACCATTATTTCATAGGAACACAAATTGAGTTTGAGTAGCTTCATATATATTTTGTCCCATTTGTAGTTTATCAAGTCGAATTCGAACCAAATTTTAAAAGTTATCAAACAAAAAGTGATTTGATACGTATAACAAAATGAGCTCAAATAAACTTTTACCGAACAAACTCGAGTTGAATAATGAGTAATTTAATTTGATTTTGATCCCAAAAAAGTAAAAAAGCATTATTTGTCTCAAAGCAATACTTGCAATAATTGAACTATATCTACACTTGACTAAATAGCAAAACACAAATCCTTTATTAAGGAACACATCGAAGACAATTGTTTCAAAAATATCATAGACAATTGTTTCAAAATATCTTTCAAATCTAAAGCATATGTTCCAAAATATCAAAGACAAATTTGTTCAAAATATCAAGCCACTAAAAAATAAGTTTGTTCTTGCATTGCTTCCCAAAATCAAAACCACAACATATTTCCATCTGATGAGCGTGTTATCGTTAGGGTATTTATTACTAATCAATGTCTCGGGCTTCACGACTCGTCAATGTGAGGATAAGCAGGTCAATCAAGCTTCTCCTCGATTTGTATAAGGGATCCTAACCTGCAATCAAAGATAACTACGTGAGGTTAATGCCGGTGGTTACCCGGCGATAACCCTCCGATGCTAAAGTAAGTATCGAGATAAGGTGTAGGTCGGAGCGTATTTAATACTTGGAATGTGCGTACCTTTTATCTCATTTATGAGGGCTATTTATAGTTTCAGGATGGGTCACCGGGTCGAATCAGGATTGGACGTTTTGGTTCGAATATGGGTCCTCCGCATTTGATTTGATCCGATTGTAAACGGGTTAGCTATAAGAGAACGTCGATCACTACGTCGAATAAGTCGAAAGATTAATGTCGATGCCGACGTTAGTTTATTCGTTTATGATCGACGTAAACTCTAGAGGGGAGGTCCTCGATATTAATCGACTGATTCATAGTTGTTTATAATGACGAAGACTTGGTACATCAAGAGTCCCCCAAGTTCTAGAGTTCGAGCGTAAGTCGAACTCTGGAAGTTTTGAAGTGGTGATCGTTTTGAATTTTAAATTCTGCTTGTATCAGTGGAAGTCCCCCAAGTTCGAGAGTTTGATTGTAAAGCGAAGTCTGGAACTTGTAGTATCGGAGCAGAATTTCCCGCCATGGCGTCAATGTTTTCGCGCCTTCCAGTTCTAGGGTTTAAATTGGCGGGTAATTCCTATATTAGGGGTGGAAGATTAAACGTCGCGTCTTGTCCTGGGGCAGTGTGCAATTTTGGTGAATCGGTAGTTTTCGCGTCTATATATAGGATGGTTGTTCATCCTGTGCTTTTACACTACGGTAAAAAAAAATAGTTTTGACGTCGGAGCTTTGTACGCAAAATAAGAAAGAGTTTCATCAATTTCTGTTCTGAGATACTTAAGAGATGTCGGATAGCGAAGTATCTAGTCCGGAGAATGTTCATGTAGATGATGTTATCGAGGATGTTTTTGGCGAAGAAGAAAATCGACAGGAAGGCAACGAAGGCGATATACCTGTAAGTGGTGGTCAAGCTGACGACGATGATGAAGACGAAGAGGAAAAGAGGCTGGCGTATCACGAGATCCAAGCTGGGGATTATAAAAAACCGTTGCCGACCTGGTTGTCGTCGTTCTCGATCGCTCAGGGTTGGGTTTTGTCGAGTCCAAATAAAGTTCAGCGAATGCACAACCCTCCAAATAAGACCATAGTGATACATGAAGCGTCGATGGAGTGTGGATTTCGAGTCCCCATCGCTCCTGAGCTGGCCTCGATTCTCAATCATTTGGGTGTCGTACCTGCTCAGATTGTTCCGAATGGCATGTCGATGATTCTAGGGTTCATTGTCGTCATGAAGGCTTTAAGACAAGAGGCGTCGTTTGGCAACTTTTGGTGTTTATTCACTGTGAGAGAGTCTCCGAAGTCGGGCAAGGGCTTCTACCAGGTCAAATCTAGGGGGAATAGGAATAGCTTTCTGACAAATGCCAAAAGCTCTCATGGGAAAGGATGGAAGGCCCGTTTTGCGTATCTTAGGCCACCGAAGGGACAAAAGCTAAACATTACATCGTCCTGGCGCATTGGGCCTATCAACGTACAGAGGCCTCCACTACCGACAGTGTCGCCACAATTTTTGGAGAATCTGCGTACCTTCTGCCTCGACGTGAAAGTCCTTACTCAAGAGCCGTATCTTCGAACATGCGGGTTATCTGCATCAAAAAAGAAGGGAGACGATCCTTCCTTAGATGACCTTCTTAGGGGCGCTATGCTTGCGCCCAAAGGGAAGAAAAAGGAAGCTCTGGAAGCCGAGATTCAACGTAAGTGGCCACAAGGCTTTGGCGTCATGGCTGGATCTAGCGCGGAGGGACGAGCGAAGAGCGTAGGCGACAATGAGGCTCGTCGACTCGACATTAAGCGAGGAAAGAGGCCTCGCAGAGAGGAAGAGACAGCATTGAAGGCAGAAAATGATCCCGTCGTTCTGATTGAGGACGATAGCGACAAAAGCTCAGATGACGATGAGGTCGATCTCAATTGGTCGATATCTCAATGGGTCGATTCCGAGCATAAGTATCCCGGCGGTTTGGGCTCCAGTGATTCAGTTCTTCAACGAGGCTCAAAGGATACTGGTTTCCAAAGTTTTATTCACAGTATTTTTAGTCGCGATCAGAGGTGGTTGTCGAGAAAATCGCTACAAAAGAATTTACACACCTCGGGGCGAGCAGTCTCTGCAGTAAGTACTGTTTCTCGATATTAACTTTTTAATATTGATAACGAATCATGTATCGGAAATCATTTGTTTCGTTTTTATGCAGGTAACACAATATCTGTTTCAAGGTTACCTCCAGGCGGATCTCGCGCAACAAGAACTGGAAAAACTTAAGGCCGAGCATGATGTCGCCATTAAGGAGCGAGAGCAGCAACTCGATGAAGCTATGAAGCAGCTTAGCATTTCTACCCGAGAAGTTGATCGACTTCGTTCTGGGTATCCCCCAGAAGCTAGGGTGGTTTCTTCCGCTCAACGTCTAGAGATTGTCAAGGAGTTTCTCGCATCTCCCGTTTATGACTACCTTGCTGAAGCTAGGATGGGAGATGCCTTGGTCGAGATGCATACGAAGACCATCAAACAGTGCCAACACAAAGGTTTTCTTACCGCCAATTTCGATCCATCAGTTATAGGAGCAGCTCTTGACGAGCAGTGTCATCCCCCGGTACTCGATGGTATAGAAGAAGAATATGAAGCTGCTCGATCGCATGAGTTTGGATGCTTAATCGTAGATAGGATGTAGTACTTAGGGGTAGGGTTATATGTGAAGAACATTTTGACTGTATCTATTAATTGCCGAGGGATTATTTTGGATTGATAAATATATACAATGTCTATTCGTCTCTAATTGTTCATAATCGAATTATCGACTTCGAATATTGTAAATGGGCTAATATTGGGCCAACTTCCTCACTTCGAAAGGAGTGTTATTGGGCCGAAATATTGAATCAGTTTACTTTATAGTGAACCGCCACATCTATTCAAATAATTTGCCATTGGGCGCGCTCTTTAGGAATCCTCGCCTATATATATGGTGTTAGGAGCTCAACTGTTCATACTTATAAAAACGTCTTGGGCGGAAGGTTGTCGGAGCTTTGTCGATCAGCGATAGCTTGGAGCCTCTTAGTCGAAGTACTCCTTCCCTCTTAGGTATTTCTATCTCTTTTTCTTATTTATGTCTGGTGGGTTTAAGTCCATAGGAAATGAATCTGTCGGGGAAGGGGAAGGTGTGTCGATAGGTTCTGTAAGGCGTTCGAATAAGGAAGTTATGATTCCTTCAGGGTCTAAGTCGGACCGTCATCGAATATGTCTCTTTTCTTTTGATTGAATCAAACCAATTTATCTCTTTATTTGTTCCTTTCATGGTTTGTGTAGTAAGGCTTAATATCACCGATGTTTTTACTTTCGTGTCATGTATTGGTGTCACATTTGTGCACCTCTTTCTCAATAGAGATGTAAAAACCAAGCTTGATAATGAAAGATATTACCTGATTTATATTGAGGGCAAATTGATATTTTCAGTGAACATGTTAGGGCCGTTAAATTTAAACAACTGAGGTCATGGACGAAGGGACTAAAGTGTCACAATTTATAATTCAAGATCTATAATGGTACATGATTACTATTTTAGGGTACTAAACTGCATTGAACTCCTAATTCAATAATAATCCTAAGAAATTCAATAGCGATCAAAATTATTTTAAAGTGTGTTTAATAGCTATTAGTGATAATTGTATTACAATTTCCAACTAGGACGGTCAATGGAACCTTGTGAACCGAGATTTAAATAGCTCGAACTCAAATATTGTCGAGCTTCATTACTATAGGCTCAAATTCGGCTCATTGGGCTCAAACTCGTCCCATGTAATTTTTTGGGTTTCGGCTTTGTAAATATAGGCAAAAATAACTTGACATATAAAATATTTAGATTACCAAAATACATATGAATAGATTATTACTTAATACACGAGTATATATCATTAAATAATATTTTAATTGAAAGATCGAGTTATTTGTCCATAATTTTTAAGATATGTTGATCTATATGAACAGATTGTTGAGTTGTAAAGTCTCAAGACTCCTATTTATTGACATTTTGTGTTAAGTTTTGTCTTTTTTATTTTTAAGTTTTATTAAACTTTTTTCGTTTGAGTTTGGCCTTCATTATGTGTTGGTCCCAAGTGGTCAGATGAGGTCTAGAGGGGGGGAAGGGGTGAATAGACCTCTGAAAATTTTATCAAATTTTAACTTTAAAACTTTTGCTTAACTGTCAGCAGACTAAGCTGTTATCGAACAATAGGCTGACTAAGCTGATCGCGAACAAATCTTTGAACAGCACGGTAGATAATATTCTGCTTCGTAAATAGTCTCTCAGATGTTGTGTGCGCAGTTTCTCTTCGTCTCTTCAGCTATTTATACTCACAGATTCAAAAAGTGTCCGTTGAAGAGAGACACAATTCAAATTTCTCGGTTACTGGTCCTTAATTTTGGCGAACGGCTCTTTGCACGGTGACAGTACTGTCAGGCAGCATTTAATGCGCCTAGCTGATACGAGGTATTTCTTCAATCATTTACCATTAATATCCTCGGTCTTCAGCATTTATTACTCTAAGGGCATTTATTACCGTTGTGGAGACTTCCTGATCCTTTCCACTCGGCTGATAAGAACACAAGTCTGATGGTGAGCAGAGCTGATCCCAAACCTGAAGAAATCTGATTTGAGTCGGCTGATATTCACCAGTCTGATTTCTTTATTCAGCAGATCAGTAGTCTTCTGGACCTTGAATCTTTGACCCTTCTGATTTGTCTTCTCATTTGGTTAAAATTCTTCCAAGGGTTTCAACTAAGTCTTCCATTCTTAGCTGATCTTGATATTTTGGAAATCATCAAAACCTCCCTTAACTTCTTTATCTTCAATACACTCTATATTCATCTTTATCCAACAATTTCCCTCTTTTTGATGATGACAAAACTTCAGCTAAGTACCTGTTACCTATACTAAAGTTTTAATCCTCAAAATTTCTGAGATAGAAATATATGTTGGAGTAAAAACTTGAACTTCTATATATGATTGAAAATGATTACAAGTTACAAGCTTTTATCAGATGAGATAACTGAAAAAGTAAAGTGAACTGATATAATGATAAAACATTATATACTATTCATTAGCTTCTTCACTTCATTCTTCTTCAACTTCCTCATACTCATACTCATATTCATCATCTTCTTCCTCTTCATCATTTACATCATCAGTTAGAAGATTTTGTTGAGCAGCTTCCATCTTTTGCTTCATTTCTTTTTCACGCTTGAGTTCCTGTTCTGCTTCAGCAATTCTTCTCTTCAGACGATCAACATTTTTGTACTTGGTGTATGGATCCAGTTGCTCTTCAGGAGTGTCTTTAATTGCATCCAATTCATTATCAGACTTGACTTCTTTATCATCATCCTGTTCATCAGTTTCCTTGTCATCAGCTTTTCCATCTCCTTCAGTTTTTTCTTCAAGTACTTGTTTCTCTGGCTCTTTTGGCTTCTCTTGAGCAGCAGCAGAGTCTCCTTCAGTAACTTGAACAGTTGTCTCTTCCCTGTTCTCTTCCCCCTTTTTGTCATCATCAACAGGGTTAACAGTAGGGTTGAGTTCAACAGCTTGAATTTGGACAGCATCACATAAGTTTTTGTCATTGACGCAGTCAACATTGAGTTGTAAAGTAGAGATTTCTTGATGAACTTTACTGGCAGTGGTTTGAACTTCCACAACCAATAACAGATTCTTTGCAGTCTCTTCATTACTAACTTTGATGAATGTGTCAGTCAAATGAGCAATAGTATCTTCACTTCTCTTAAAAATAGCATGAAGATGACCAACATCATCTTTGACATCTTCAATACTTCTGTTCATATCCAGAATGCTCTTGGTCAGCATAAGGGAATTATCTTGTGGAAGTGGGAAGTTGTCAATGGCATCCTTAACTATTCTTGCATTTTCCTCATGCATTTGCTTCATCAATATCCTATTTCTCTCTTCCATTTCCTTGAGTGAATTTTCAAGCATCAGCTGGAAGGATTCCATCAGTGATGAGTGCATATCAGCTGTTGGAATGGAGGGTGATGCAGTCTGATCTTCTTCCTGGTGGACAGGAGCGTCTTTTAGAACAGCTTCTTCATCAGTCTTTTCCTTAGCTTTCCACTCAATAGCTAAAGACTCATTTGCAGTAGCAGTCTGTTCCTTGACATCCTCAAAGATCTTAGTAACAATAGTTCCATCTTCAGTGAAAACAGTAGTTTGGCGGATTCTCTTTATGATAGGTAGACTACTTGCAACAAATGTCTTCACTTTAGGCAACTCTTGATACGTTTTTATTTCTTTTCCAAATGTAATCCGCTGTATGCTAGGTAGGCTGGGCAGATCACTTGGAGATCCTTGTTCATACCTTGAACGTTCAGCCCATCTTTCCAAGGCAGTATGAACAGCAATTTGCACAGCTCTCTTGATAGGATCATCTTGCTTTCTTCTCTTGGCTGGCAATGCATCAGAGATGATCTTGGCTTCAGCAGCAGCAAATTCTTGTGCATATTTGTGCATCACATCTCTGACATAATCAGCATCCAGGGCTTTGGTGATTGAAGTAGTCTGCAACCAGCTGATGACCCATCTTTCCTCACTTGCAAACTCCTTCCAGCTCTGGAGCTCTTCAACAGATTTGTTCATCCTGTAATCCCTCCATCTTATATATCGTGCCTTTTCTTGGATAAACAGGGTTTTTCGCTGCAGCTTCTCATCAATATGAGCCAGGGCAGCTTCATATCTGTTGAAAACAAAAAGATCAGAATTGACAATTTCAAAGGCATTTCTCATTTCAAACCTTTTCTTCTATGGTATCACGCCAGCAGGCATTTTCAGCTTGGCATTCGTTGATTCACCAATTTTGATGCCACCAGATATGTTTGGACCATGAGAGTCCTTCTTGCTTAGCTCAATAGCAAGTGCCAATTCTGTATCTTCAGCAGTTTTTCGCTCAGCAGCAGTCATTTTTCTCCTTTGTTCATCTTTTTCAGCTGCTATTTTGCTAAGTTCAACAGCTCTTTGAAATTCCTGTTCGTCCCTTTTCCTTTGCTCTGCTTCTTCTCTCTTTTTCTTGTCAGCAGCAGACACTTTCTTTCTCCTTATGAGTATTTTTCTTTTTCCTTTCTTCTTGTCAGCTGTCTGTGCTTCTTTAGCAGCAGCAGGTTCAGGGGCAGCAGATGCAAGTGGTGCAACTGCAGCAAGTTCGATGATCTGCACTTCAGGATCATCTTGAGGTTGAGCTACCTCAACTGTTGGTGCGGTGGAAGTAGTCTGTTGAGTAGCTTGATCAGCAGCTGACTCCTTGGCAGCAGACTCTTCTTCAGCTCCAGCAGGCCTCTCTGCTGATTGAGGACTTTGTCTGACTAAGTCAGAAAGTTCAGTAGGAGATGTTCTAACTGTACTTCTTTTCCTTCCTTCTTGAACAGGTTTAGATGTTGCTGTGTCCTTTACTTGACTCCTTGTCCGATGAACAACATTTTCAGCCGGTTCAGCAGATATGGTTCTTGAAGGTGAAGCAGGAGACATATTTTCTATCTCCTCTGTTGTCTTTTTGATGATGTCATCAGCAACAACAGTGTCAGCAAGGTCAGCAGATGCCTTTTTCTTCTTACTGGGAGCCATCTCTTTTGGCTCAGCAGTAGCTTGATTCTTCTTATTTGTTCTGGCTTGAACAACTGGCTTAGCTGTTTGAACAGACTTCTTTTGTTTCTTAGCAGGAACCTTGTCCTTAGGTTCCTCAACCTCTTCTTCCTCATCATTTTTCCTCTTTGTTACTCCCTTAACAGCTTGATAGGTTCCCATAGCCTTGACATTATGAATCTCCTTCCCATGGGTCATTCCACAACCCAGCTGATAGAACAGGTAACTTAGAGTAATCATGTGGTTTGTTTGCTTCTTCTGGTGAAAGTTCGCCAGAATGTACCAGATGACAACAGACCAGTTCACCTCATAGCCGTAGTAAATAGCCATCATTATGCAGTAACGTTTCATGGTGACACTGTCTAGAGAGAAGGTACAATTCTCTATCAGCTTTGAAACCATATCAGCCATGCGCTGATATTCATTCTTCAGTTGTTTCTTCTTCAAATTCCCAGACATAACTTCTCCTTCCTTGGCACAGATTGCCCAGAATTCTTGGATTTTGTCTTCTGCCATAGAAGACACATCAGTTCTTCCCTGATTTGACAGCCCAAACTTCTCGTGTAACAGGGCAGGAGTGATGAGTACGGCCTGTCATCCGACGGTGGCTTTGATTTCAAGTTTTTCAAAATCAACAACATCCTTAGAATTGTAGTACTCCATCACTTGGTCCTGCCAGACCATTTCTTCATGAGCTTCCATGAATTTTACAAGTGTTGCAGCCTTGAAATTTTCCAGGATCTCTTTCATCACTGGGGTGCCAGAATGGTGATATGTATCGTAGACTAGATACATACCCTCAGCCTTAGCTTCTTGTTGAAGATTCATTGTTGATTCTGTAGAAGATTAGTGAAGAAACACAAGAGAATTTTGCAAAGTATAGAAGCAGAATTTCTCAAAATGCGTTTGAATATTTTTTGGGTGCGTAAAGAATCACAGAGCTAATCAGATCTGGTTTTATAGAGGTTAGGGTATTTCGGTTTCCGTGATACACGCAAATCGTTAGATACGTTTTGTGTCAGTTCTGATCGTGCGGGCATCAGTTACGCAATTCAAAATTCAAAAAGCATTAAATGTCAGGTGGGAATACGAACCACCTCAGTTTACTTGTAAAAGCGCATTTTTGAATGGTACGTTTTTAAGACAACGAAGCTTTTACATAGTTGATCAGACGAGTAAAATAAATACTTATCTGATGGGGCTAGTGTCCTGATGATAGATTATTACTAGTGAAAGCCAATAACTAGTTATCTTCCTCGGCTGTTTGTCAATCCAGCTTGATAATTAATCTTCAATCTTCAAGTTTTATATCTTCTGATGAAAACATAACTTCAACTAACTTTCATTAACAAATTTCATCTTTTAATCAGAAGTAGATCTAGTCTTACACGTTCCCCCTAACTTTAAGGATCCATATGCTAACTAGTCTGTTGAGAGTTAACCTTGAAGATAATAAGATGAGTAGGCTGATAAACTCCAGTCTTCTGTTGAGTTCCCCCTCAGCTTATGCATCTATATTCAGTAGACCTAGTTCAACGCTTAAAGTTGAAAACCTTGCATCACTTAGAGGTTTCGTGAAGATGCCAGCGATCTGATTTTCAGTATGAACATGTTCTATCATGACATTTCCTTTTTCCACATGATCTCTTATGAAGTGATGTTTGATCTCTATATGCTTAGTCCTTGAATGACTTGTAGTGTTTTGAGTAAGAGAGATTGCACTTGTATTATCACAGTAGATAGGTATTCCACTGATTTTGATGTTGTAATCTTCTAGTTGATGCTTCAACCAAAGTATTTGTGCACAGCAAGCTCCAGCAGCTATGTACCCAGCTTTAGCAGTAGATATGGATACTGAAGTCTGTTTCTTACTCATCCATGAGATCAGGCAACTACCTAAAAATTGACAGGCACCTGTTGTGCTCTTCCTATCAATTTTGCAGCCAGCAAGGTCAGAATCTGAATAACCTATCAACTCGAATCCAGATTCCCTAGGATACCACAATCCCAATTCTTGAGTGTCTTTAAGATATTTAAGTATCCTTTTGGCAGCTAGAAGATGAGATTCCTTAGGATTTGATTGATATCTCGCACAAACCCCAACATAGTACATGATATCAGGTCTGCTGGCTGTTAAGTGTAACATTGACCCAATAATACCTCTGTATTTGGTTATATCCACTGATTTGCCATCTTCATCTTTATCCAAACGAAGTCCAGTAGACATTGGAACACTAACAGTAGAGCTACTTTCCATACCAAATTTCTGGAACAGATCTTTTGTGTATTTTGCTTGGTTAATGAATATTCCATCAGGCAACTGTCTTACTTGCAAACCAAGAAAATAATTAAGTTCTCCCATCATGCTTATTTCAAACTTGTTCTGCATCAGCTTCGAGAACTTATCACACATCTGTTGATTTGTTGAACCGAAAATAATATCGTCCACATATATTTGCACAAGCAATATATGGTCTTCCCATTCAATAGTGAACAAGGTCTTATCTACCTTACCTTTACGAAATCCTTTAACTAAAAGAAAATCAGAGAGGGTATCATACCATGCTCTAGGAGCCTGTTTCAGTCCATAGAGGGATTTCTTCAGACGATACACATTCACTTCTTCTTTATATGCTTCAAATCCAGGTGGTTGTTCAACATAAACTTCTTGCAATTCTCCATTGAGAAAAGCTGATTTCACATCCATTTGATAGACTGTGAAATTCTTATGAGCAGCATAGGCGAGAAATAGTCTGATTGCCTCTAATCTTGCTACTGGTGCAAAAGTTTCATCAAAGTCAATGCCTTCTTCCTGGCAGTAACCCTTGGCCACTAATCTTGCTTTATTTCTGGTGACAATACCATCTTCATTCATTTTATTCCTGAATACCCATTTAGTGTCAATTACTCTTTGATGACTTGGTCTAGGAACTAAGTACTAGACTTCATTCCTTTCAAATTGATTAAACTCTTCTTGCATAGCTTCAATCCAATTTGAATCACTAAGAGCTTCTTCAATATGTTTGGGCTCTATTTGAGATATGAAGCTGACAAACATGGCATCATTTGCAGCAGCTCTCCTTGTCTTCACTCTATCCAAAGGATCACCAATCACCAGCTCTGGTGGGTGATTCTTGAGCCATCTAAGATCAGGTTGCAAATCTGAATGTTGTCCTCTGTTTTGATCTTGCAACACTACTGTTGGAGTTCCAGTAGTAGTCTGTTGAACAGCAGTTGTTTGTTGAACAGTCTCTGGTTTGTCAGCTGTTTGTAACTCTTCTGTTAGACAATCAGCAGAGTGATTTTGGACAGCACTTGAGTTAGCAGCTCAGTTTAGACCAGGTAGTATAATGGGTATATACTCTTCATTTCTTTCAACACTAAATTTCTGAAAATCAGTAGACAGATTTTGATCAGTACTTTGATTCTTTTCAGAAGATGATTTGGTTCGTCAAATACTACATGAATAGATTCTTCTACAAGTAAAGTTCTTTTGTTAAAGACTCTATAAGCTTTACTGACTGTAGAATATTACAAAAACAGCTTCATCAGCCTTCTCTGCAAAAGCAGTAAGGTGATTTTTCCCATTATTTAAAACAAAGCATTTACAACCAAAAATTTAAAAGTAATTTATGTTTGGTTTCCTGTTGTTCCAAACTTCAGATGGAGTCTTGTTTTGGTGTTTGTTGATCATGCATCTGTTTTGGGTAAAACAAGCTGTATTTGTGGCTTCTGCCCAGAATCTTTGGGGCAGCTTTGCTTCAACTATCATAGTCCTGGTAGCTTCTTTTAGAGTTCCATTTCTCCTTTCAGCAACTCCATTATGTTGAGGGGTTCTGGCAGCAGAGTAATCATGGCTGATTCCTCTGACATTACAATACTCTTCAACAGTAGAGTTTGTAAATTCAATCCCTCTATCTGATATGATCTTTAATATCTTCATGCTCTTTTCATTCTGGATCAGCTCCATCAGATTTGTAAGATGCTCCTTGGTTTCACTTTTCTTCTTCATGAAAATCACCCAAGTGTATCTTGAATAATCATCCATAACAGCTAGGCAGTACTTCTTTCCACCATTGCTGATTGGATCAATGGGTCCAAGTATGTCCATATGTAGCAGCTCCAAGATCCTTCCAGTGATTGCTGTTTTTTGCTCTTGAAAGATGACTTGATTTGTTTACCCTTCTGACAGGCGTCACAAAGCTTATCTTTGCTCATGACTGTTTTTGGAATTCCTTCTACCAGATCATTCTTGATAAGTCTATTTATGGTCTTGAAATTCACATGGTTCATTCATTTGTGCCATAGCCAACTGACTTCACTCGGTGTTGATGCCACCAAACAAACACTTGAACTCTTGTCAACGGAATTCCAGTCCACTATGTAGACATTTCCTTGTCGTCTTCCAGATAAAATTACCTTCTTTGTACCAATATGTTCAATGTAGCACTTATCTGATGAGAAGATGACTGAAAATCCCTTGTCACAAAATTGACTTATGCTCAGCAAATTGTATTTGAGGCCTTTAACATAAGAGACGTTAGATATATCAATGTTGCCTTTGATTAATCTTCCACTTGCTACAATCTTGCCTTCCTTGCTGTCTCCAAAAGTAACTTTAGGACCATCCACAACAACAACATCAGTCAGCTCATGTATGCTTCCACACATGTGTCTTGAACAACCACTGTCCAAGTACCAGATTTTCTCTACTTTACTCCTACTCCTAATCGTAACCTACAAAACAAAATAAAAATTGTTTTAGGTACCTTAGTTCCACATTTGACAACCCAAGATGTTGAAGTCTTAGGCTTCTTAGGCTTCTAAGTCTTAACAGGAGCATTCTTAGGCTTCTAAGTCTTAACAGGAGCATGAACAGTTTTATCTTCATCACGGATCATAAGATTTGCTATGTTTTTTATAATCAGCATGATAAGGATAATGTTCATAAGCAGAATAAGATGCATGATAAGCAAGATATGCATGCATTGGATGAGCAGGATATGGTGCATAGTAAGTTGGAAATTGTGGTGCATGATACATAGGAGGATATGCAGCAGGTTGCACATAATATGACTCATTTCCATACCAAGCATTTTGATTTTTCTTGTTCTTATGCTTCTTTGACTTACTAGGGGCTTGCTCATTAACAGACGACTTAGTTTTACCACTAATCTGATTGGTTTTAACCTTATCAGCAGACTTCTTAGGACTCTGCTGTCTAGTCTTACCAGTCTGTGTTCCTACACTAAGCTCTTTGCTCTTTTTAGCCTTAGGAGTTTTCTTCTCCTTTAATTCTTTCTCAGGTGAAGCAGGTTTAGTAGTCTGAACATACAAGATGACCTTACTGTTGTGCTGATACAAATTTTTCAGTATGGTTCAGTTCTAACTTATCCTATTCTAAAGGTATCTTCTGTTTACTAGAGATATGAGTGTATGCAATAGATTATTTTTCATGAGACTCAATTATCTTTTCAAGTTCCATGATTTTACCCTTATGTACTTCACATTCAGCTTTCAGAAATTCATTCTCTTGCTCAAGCAGTTTATATTCAGCTGATTCTTTTGGCTTTTCAGCCTTAAGTTTCAATGAACTGTTTTGCTCTCTTAGCAATATCATCTCTTCCTTAAGCTTACTAAATGTTTCAGCAATACCAGTATTGTTAAGCATCATTTGTTCAAATGAATTAAACAATTCATTGTCAAGAGGAGTTACTTCATCATCCCCAGGGTCATCAGATTCCTAGGCCATCAGGCAGATAAGAGCAGGACTCTCTTCTTCAGAAGACTCTTCATCAGAAGTGTTTGAATCTGAATCTGATGAGTAATTAGCAGCCAACTTTTCAGCTTCTGCTAACAACACCTTGCCTTTCTGATGCTTTCTTTCCTTTCTTATTCTCTTTTCCTCTTCAGTGTACTTCTCAGCTTTAGGATATGGGCAGTCTCTGATGAAATGTCCCAATTTCCTGCAATTATAACACATCATTTTAGATTTATATGAATCCTTATCTTGAGAAGGAGAGGTAGGGTTAGAAGTAGAAACATTGTTGAATTTGTCCTTCATTTTTCTTTTGTAGAACTTCTTGAAGTTGTTCATCAGCAATGCAACGTCTCCAGCTGTGTACTCCTTTTTGTTGAGTATTGTGGCTTCATCAGATGAGTCCACATCTTTGCTTTTGTATGCTGATCTTCTCGGATTTCCAGCAGCAACCAGGGCAGCTGTGGGACTTGAAGTTGAGGTTTCTTCAACACCCATTCTTGGCAGTTTATACTCATACGCCTTGAGTACTGAGAACAGCTCGGTAAGTGAGATCTTTCCCAAATCTCTTGACTCTTCCATGGCTGTCACCTTTATGTTGAACTTTGGAGGTAGAGTCTTCAGCACCCTGACGGTTATCTCTTTGTCTGTGAAGGTTTTTCCAAGCTTGAGAACTTCATTTAGCGTCCTTGTAAACCCTGTATCCATCTGATCAATGGTTTCCGCAGACTTCATCTTGCAGTTATCCAGCTTTTACAGAGCAACACTCAGCTGATGCTCTTTGATGGGGTCGTTTCGTTCGCTCATTTCACAAACCTTATCCCACATTTCTTTGACAGTCTTGCAATGCTTGACTTTATCAAATCTGTCATTGTCCAGGGCCTTGGTCATGATGAAACGGCCAACTTTATCCAGATTGAACAACTTGATTTCTTCAGCTGTCATCTCGTGCAAATCTTTGTCCACCACTATGTCGACTTCATCAACCTTTATAGTCTTGGTGAATTTGAATGGACTTTTGATGATACATGTGTACATGTTATCATTGTAGGCAGCTAAGAAGATCTCCATTCTGATCTTCCAGTCCTCAAAACTCATACCAGCAATGTGGGAACATGGCTGATACAATCCATTTTCAAAAAGTTTTGATTTCTCAAAAATATGCTCTTTTGAAAAAGTTTGAAAACCTTTGAAAAACACTAGGATCAGGCTCGTTGATCAGACAGCTGATTCTAATGAACCACCCGCTCTGATACCACTTGTTGGTCCCTAGTGGTCAGATGAGGTCTAGAGAGGGGGGGGGGGTGAATAGACCTCTGAAAATTTTATCAAATTTTAACTTTAAAACTTTTGATTAACTGTCAGCAGACTAAGCTGTTATCGAACAGTAGGCTGACTAAGCTGATCGCGAACAAATCTTTGAACAACACGGTAGACCACTAATCTGATAATCACTTAGCTGATTTAGTCAAAGTCAGTTTTAACACCAGAATACTTGCAGCAGATATTTTAAGTGTTTTTCACAAGTAAGCTTGGTAGATTGAAAGATTTTATCCCCAGTTTTATCAAACTTCTTATAAATCTTTTCAAACAGTTTTGTTAAAGTGTTTTTATGCAAACTGAAAATATGCAAGTAAAAATGCAAAGTAAAAACAAAAGGATTTTTATAGTGGTTATATGGATGTAAATCCTTTAGTCCATTCTTCCAAATCACACAGATCTTGGGTTATACTATAATCACGAAGTTTACAGTATACTTGCTTGCGTCGAACAACAAATGATACGACCACAAGTGCGCAATAGGAAATCACAAAGAAAACCTATTCTATATAGACTTATCACTCACAAAGACGGATAAGAACTCCTCACAACACTCTTTTAACACAGATTCACTCAGAAAATGTATTCGTTTTGCTTCAACAAGCTTCTGTCAACAAATGACTTCAGCAGGCGAGTGAGCTGTTCTTGAGCTTCTTGAGACTTAGAAAATATTCTGCTTCGTAAATAATCTCTCAGATGTTGTGTGCGCAGTTTCTCTTCGTCTCTTCAGCTATTTATACTCACAGATTCAAAAGGTGTCCGTTGAAGAGAGACACAATTCGAATTTCTCGGTTACTGGTCCTTAATTTCCGCGAACGGCTCTCTGCACAGTGACAGTACTGCAGACTGTACTTTCTGTCAGGCAGCATTTAATGCACCTAGCTGATACGAGGTATTTCTTCAATCATTTGCCATTAATATCCTCGGTCTTCAGCATTTATTACTCTAAGGGCATTTATTACCGTTGGGGAGACTTACTGATCCTTTCCACTCGGCTGATAAGAACACAAGTCTGATGGTGAGCAGAGCTGATCCCAAACCTGAACAAATCTGATTTGAGTCGGTTGATCTTCACCAGTCTGATTTCTTTCTTCAGCAGATCAGTAGTCTTCTGGACCTTGAATCTTTGACCCTTTTGATTTGTCTTCTCATTTGGTCAAAATTCTTCTAAGGGTTTTAACTAAGTCTTCCATACTTACATGTGCTTTGACATAAGCACCAAAAAGTATACCAAAATTATACAAGAGTATTTGCTGAAGAGGTACAGTGGTTATACTGTATAATTTCTTCTCTAGTATTCTCTAGGAGAGACATTTAAATAATTAAATTAAATTACATAATTGACCCATTCCCCAAGAGGGAGAGAGAGTTGGTGTCCTTTTATCTACTACTATATGTTAAGAGCAAATCGCAGTTTTAGTCCTCATGGATCGATTTTGCATATTCGTCCTTTATAAATTTTTTTAGCAGTTCTCCCTCTTACCAATATATCGTTTTATCGGTAACCTTTTCGGCAGTTACACGATAGAGACGGCCTCACTTGTCATTAGCGTGAACACACTTTTGACTATTGTATAACTTATGTATTGTTAGGAGTTAGTTAGTGAAGATTAATTAGTTTTAATCTTTCTTTCAAATCCGTCTTCTTGTACAAATAGTATACATACTTTTCCTTCTTCTTTTATGTACTGTAACAGAGAAAGATTAATGAAGAGTTCATTTTTACGCCCCAATTTTACTCTCAATAGCATTTTTGTCCCTTCCCCTTGAAATGTTCCCGTTTTATGTAACACAATATAGTGGTTCATTTTGGTCCCTCTTAAACATAGTATTTTAATATCAATAGTCCCTATGAATTTTAAAACAAATTAGTACATGTTTACTTCCTTAAGACTATGAATTGAACAATTTGACTAAATTTAAAATTGATAACTACATTTTTACCCCAAAAAATTAAAGAAAACCTTATATATTTTCTGGATAGTCAAACTTCATTATTTTTCACACCCTAAACCCATCCCATTTAGGTGGGTATCCCCAATTTTTTTGGCCTTTTTAAGTTCGGGTAACCCGAAATTTACATGTTTTTTTTTTAAAAAAATTATTTATATTTTGAAAGAAATTTTATTGAAAAGGGAGAATAAATTCGGGCCAACATCACTCATATGCCATGTCATTTTAATTTGTAATATGGCAAAAAAAAAAATTATTCAATACACGACGGGTCTGAATCCTCGTTTGGGTGTAAAATCAATACCCAAAATTCAACCCAAATAAATATTTTGAATATCGGGAACCTAACTCTAAATGTTCAAAAAACCATTTCTTCGTCCGAAATGGAAAATACGCGATCGGGTCGGGACGGGTCTTGAAAT
Organism: Penstemon barbatus; assembly: GCA_003313485.2. Classification (NCBI taxonomy): domain Eukaryota; kingdom Viridiplantae; phylum Streptophyta; class Magnoliopsida; order Lamiales; family Plantaginaceae; genus Penstemon; species Penstemon barbatus. Next base: position 67,690,561 of record CM064879.1, on the reverse strand, counting down.
ACCCGACCCAAACGCCCACCCCTAATGACATGAAGTTTAACATATCTCACACCTATAACATAATTCTTCCAACAATATCTACACATACTTTATTGTTTGCATATAATTTTGACTCGATTATGCCCTGATGTCAAGGGATTACTTGAGTATAAATTTCATATCGAAGAACACCTCGACGACGTCGAGTGGCAACTGGACGTGCCAAACTATTATTTGCGGTGAACTTTACATCGATGGGTCGACGTCGAGGGATTGGCATCGAGCGACCTCTGGCGTCAAGGGTATGTGCCAAAGTTCAATTACAATACCATGGTCGTCGAGGTATGCTTGACGTCGAGGGATTAACATCGAGGTATGCTTGGCATCAAGGTGTGCCAAAATGCTGTCTGTTGCAGACCTGTCAGTAAACCCCTCGACGAGCCAGCAGCTCGACGAGAAATGCCTCGATATGATATGGAAAAAGTGCGGGCGTGCCAATGTTTGTGCGTGCAAACATAACGATTCAAAATTAGACATGTTGATATCTGTACATTAATAATGTGAGTGTCCTGATGAAGACATATTGATATCATAATGGGTTGTCCTGATAAGGCTGACTTCTAAACGATTGCGACGGAGTAGGCAAACACTACCCCTAGTTCTTTTCTATGCCTGCCTGGCCGCAGGACTTAAACAATTTATGAAAATCTCTCTTGAAATGCCATGTTTTATAGCCAATCGATGGCCTGTTTATCATATCAGTGTATTTATAAACCAGTGAATAGGTCGACGATCAATCAGTTTTACACAATCATCTTGACAGAAAACAACAGCTTGACAGAAATAGCGTATCAATGGAAATTAGTCGACGTAAAGCATATTTAAGTAAAGGAGACAAGATATACGAACTAAATCACTTCCATTAATAATAAAAGAACATTAGTGCGTTTCCCGATGTACAAACATTACAAAAATATGCAAAACGGTAAAGTTCTCCTTTCTTGGCAAGGTCTGCCAAACGAGCTGATAAGTCTATTGGGTTCTGAAAACTGACTCCTTGATCGGCAGGGAACCCGCCGATGAGTTGATAAAACATGACAGTGCATTATATTGACAGAAAGTAACATTGACGACGGAGAACCACCGTCAATGGTTCGCCCAACCTTGATGGATAACCACCAATCGGGCTCCTGATCAGCAGGTGGCCACTGACCAAGGCATCGACGAAGCAGATGGCTACTTAGCCGATAGCCGTCAAGCAGATGGCTACTTGACGACGAGCTCATCAAGCAGATGGCTACTCAATGAGTTTGTCACATAAATACGTGGGCACTTACATGACAGTTACCAGCGAGCTACTTGCTGATATGAGTGGTTTCGCTCGAGTCAGTGTCAGCTGACGGCGGAAGAGAGCGGCGGCGGCGGCGGCGGCTTACTGTGAGCGGCGGCGGCGGCGGCGGCAAGACTTCAGGCTGTCAGGGATCACTGGTGGCTGAGGAGGGACAGACTGATATCGAGGAGTTGGCACGTTGATAACTTGACAGAAAACAGCTGTTAACTGCCTGCTATCAAGGGGTTTCGCTCGAGACAGCGTCTGGACAGCGGAAGCAGCGGCGGCGGCGGCTTAATGTCGGCGGCGGCGGCAGACTATTTTTAGTGGCGGCGGCGGCGGACCTTGGGCGGCAGCGGCGGCAAGACTTCAGGCTGTCGAGGGTGGCTGGTGGCTGAGGAGTGACGGTTGATATCAGGGGTTCTACAGGGTGTTTGCTGAAAAAGAAGCAGCGGAGCGCTGGACTTCCGGAGAGGCGTTGAGCCGATCAGTGTTAGACTGAGATTTGTTGATTGAGTTGTGTCCCTCCTGCGCGACTGACAGTATCAAGGTATTTATAGCTGCTGGATCTGTAGAGCTGATGGTCAGAAACTGATGCCTTGACAGCCACTATTCCACTTTCTCCACTACTTGAAACACCTTCCACTACTTCCACTACTTTGGTGGTAGTTCTTTTGTTGCTGAAAATTAATGTTAGTGGTGAAGAAGAAGAAACGTTGTGTTTGAAATTGAATTAATGATAACTAATTAAGAGATTTTTAAGGACTTAGTGTTTTAAGCCAACTACTTAGCCTAATCCTCATCCCTTAATTAATTAATCATTAATTAAATAACAAAACAACAAGTGGGCCCCAAAAATGGAGAATGGCCGATCTGGGGTGGGCCATGGCCGATTTGGGCTGCTTGGACCATGGTTGGTCCTGGGTCGAGCCCGTTTGTCTAATAATTTATCCAATTAATTACCCCTTTAAACCCTTAATGGCCTTTATTTATAAAAATAGGCCAATTAATTAGACTTGGCCCAATTAACCTTAATTAATCAGTCCATAATCTTTATTAACCAAAGCCATCAAGTGGGTCGAGCCCGTTTGTAATTAATCATTATTTGGCTTTAATTAGTAATTAATTAACTTTAGCCTATTAATTAATTTTATCAATTAATTAATATGTTTTTGGCCCAAATGTTAATTAATTGCGATATTGGGTCGAGTTTTGAAATTGGGCTCGTAGCCAACCCATTGGCTCGATTGGACCCATTTTCGGTCCAAATTGGATCCGATTTGGTCTGATCCGTTTTGGAGTGACTTGATTCGGCCCATATGCCATTTTTGGCTTGTTACATCGAGCCGTCGTTCCTCGATTAGTCGAGGGTGATTTTTTGGGTACAAACAATGCCCCCCGTAAGTCGTATCTGATAAATTTTATCCGGAAATAAAATTTTATCGGATAGACTTAGTTTTAAGGAATTTCCCTTTTTCTTACCCCTCGATTGGCATTTAATTTTATCATGCTTTGATAATTAAAATTGGCCATTTTTAGCCAAATAAATTATATCAGCATTTTTGGGATTTTTGGAATTTTTCCCAATCTGATAATTCCTTTGCCAGGTGTCAACTCCCTAACTCATTCCCAACTCCCGGGTAAATTCAAATGAAGCCTGACCTTTTTATAGCTTCTAAATTAATTAGAAGTCTATTCTACACACACTTCCCAACATATCTACTTTATTCCTTTTCAAATAAAACTCTTCTACTTCACCTGGGCCCCACACTCACTTTTCCTACTCACCCTCTCCTTCTCTCTTCTTCCTCACGGCCGACCTCTCTTCTCCCAACTCCATAGCCGTTTTTCTTCTTCCAAAATTGAGCCCCTTGCTTCGATTTTCTTCCTCCAAAATTGTTAAAATTGAATTCTCCATCACCCAAGGAATCTAGAGCTGCCATCATCTCCCCCAAAAACCCCAAAATCCGAAAAACCCATTCAAAGTTCACCATAGCCAAAAAGCTTCGAAGCTTTCGGAATCGGGCTGTTCATTGCGCTTTCCTTGCTACCCATTGCTTCTCCTTCATCCAAGGTACGTAAAAACCGAACTCAAAGCTCCCCAAGTCACCAAATCCGAAATACCCATTCCAAGAAATTTTCCTTAACCGAAAAGCTTCGGTTTTTTAGCCACTTACTACGAAATTTTTGTTTCTTTTGCAGTGTTATTATGGCTGGGATTAAACGGAAGGATGTTCGGATTATTACTCAAGCACTCGAAGACACTTCCTTCGGGGTTACAATCGGCCCCTACCATACCCAAGCCGATTTGCCTTCGCCGGAGCAGCACCCACTTATACGTTCGAGAGAGTCACTCCCATTTGTCACGGGAGCGAAGGAACTTTCGTCCACCACTCGTGGGTGGCCGTGGGCCGGTTCCGTTACCCACTCCGATTGGCTTGTTTGGTGTACCCGGGTTGAAAGAATTTATGCTTCGGTTTGGCGGAGCAGCGGTATTTATGACATTATCCAATTTTGCAAAACAGGGGTTTCCCTTAATCTTCCATTGATTCGCGCGGCCGTTCAATTCTGGTGTAAGGAAGACAATACTTTTCACTTCGCCCATGGTCCGATGACACCCACCCTCTTAGATATCATGGCCATTACTGGCCTGGGTCCAACGGGGCGTTATGTCGATCCAACACCGTCCGCAAACGACGATGCTTTTCGTTTCCCAGCAGCCGCAGGTGGGGGTGATAAGGCCGTGTCATACGGCCCTGTGATTGGTCGATATAAGGGTTTGTCCGATGCTGTCGAGGTGACGCACACAGAGCACGTACATTTTCTGACTCTATGGTTATCAAGGTACCTTTTTTGCCATCCAGCTTTATCAGTTACGAAAGAGTATAATGCCCTCGCAATCTCCCTTGCCGGGGGTAATCGAGTGGCACTTGGTCCTGTTGTTTTCTCTACTTTTTGTACTGGCATGGAGGGGTTTTTGGCCTCGAGTTGTACTTCGCTCCAGGGGCCTATTTGGTTGTTACAAATTTGGTTGCTTGCTTACTTTCCGGATTTTCGTATATTTGATGGTTATCCTGTTGATGGTGAGATTTATGCCTCATTCGTGGCTAGGCAGAGAGCGCCACCTTGCAACTTTTATTACTTTTTCAGCAGGTTTTATAGCCTTGAGAAAGGTCTCGCACCGGACTTTTCAGTGTTTTATCCGTCGGTGTTATCGACCTATGACCCCTCTATGTCGACGGAAGCTTTTAAGGAGTATCAACGGCTGTGGGCCAGTTTTTTGACGCCTAGGGACCTTCCGTCAGGGTTCAAAGTTACTGGGGCTAGAACTCCGACGAAGCGCAAACCGTATAAGTGTTCAGTCCGCTTTTACCCTGCGCATTACGTGGCTCGTTAGTTTGGGCTAGTGCAGATGATACCTCGATATGGTGACTCCTTGTCTGAAAGGAATGATAAGTTGATGGAGATGGAGGATATGGATGGTTATGATGAGCTACGGCGATGCTGGCGGGCGGCCCGTGATGCTTTCGTCTTTCGGCCCTTCGCTCCCACGCCTGTAGCTTCTCCGGAGTTCGTTAGTTGGTGGGGGGATTATATTACATCGACCCGTCGGGAATCTTTTCATGCTGTCATCGCTCAGTACGAGGTCCCTAACCATCCGGAGGTTATCTCTACCGATGGCCCTTTCCTTGACCAATCAGCGGCTGCCACCGTCAAGGCCTCTCAAAAAGGTACATTGTATGTTGTTTCTCGTTTTGAAAAGTTTTACAATGTGATTTGGGACCCTGATTGTAGAGATAGGGTGTATGAACAAGCCATTGCCAATTTTGAGTCGATCAAAAATATTAGAATAGGAAAAGCCATGTTAGCCCACGCTAAATTAGCCAAAAAACGGGGAGGTCCTGGCGAGGTTCCTCCTTGGCATACTTTTTACAAACCTTTTGGCCTTTCTCTTCCGTTACTCCCTGATTTTATCGAGTCGTCGGGGTATGTAGTTCCCTCCGTTGAGTCTAGCACAAGTATTAAATCACAGCCTCGTAGTCATCAAGGTACCTCCCAAGTTACTTTTACGGGGTATCAAGCTGATGACTTGCGAGACATGTCGACGATTTACCTTTTATGTGACTACAAGGATGGGGGCACCATTACCCTTGACGACCCAGGTAGCTTTCCATTGTTTTCTTTGTTTGATCGTCTCTAATGTACTGACACTTTTGTTTGTTTTTGGCAGGGAAAAAATCGGCAGCCCCTCCTGCTGACAAGAAAAGGAAGGTTGTCAAGGAACCGATTATCCCCATGGCCATTCCGCTGCAGGTCATCAGTCCGTCAGGACCCTCGCCCGCCGCTTCTCAGTCCTTGCAGACATCTGAAGCTCAATCTTCTGTCGACAAGGTAACGGACCCTCCTGTCGTATATGTCCGACGCTCTCGTCGGCTCTTCTATCAGCGAGGTGGCACGAGTGCCATAATCGTGAGCAGTTCCGACGAAGAGGTAGTCCTTGTCTGACTTACTTATCACATTTTTCAACTAACATTGATGTCTCGCTTTTTGTCAGGAGGCAAGTTCTAAAGGAAGGCGTCAAGCTGCTAAGGATGACCTCCCCCCCCGAAAACGAGTTAGGTCGATGGCTGACAGCTCGTCTGACAGTGGGGACGACGGGTCACGTTTCCAACGAGTGGAGATTCCATTCCATCCGCCACCTTTAGCACATGTCGAAGAACCCCTCGTCGACACTGTTGTCGACGGTGCATCAAGTGATGCGGCCGCAGCCCATCAAGAAGTTGAACCTTCTGTTCACAAGTCCATCCCTGTCAAGGAGACTCCCGTTTCAGTTCCTCTGCCTCGTCGAGAGGTAATTTTCATCATTGAGTCATTCGGAAACTCCTCGCTTATTTTGTACTTGGCTAATTATGTTTCTCTTTTGTTTTCGCAGATCCCTTTATCTAATCAAGCCAAAGATACCTCTCAACGACTCTCCCAGATACTGGCTCGATTTGCTGGTACTCACGCTCCGTCGATGAGCTCCTCCTCTCAAACCCTGTCAGCAGCATCGGATCAATCTACTCAAACCCCTTTTACTCCCGAAGAGCTTGCTCAATTCGAGGGGCTGCTGTCAAGCCATCAGAGCCAGCCGCTGGAGGTCCTAATGATCAATATGGGACCGTCCCTTGATGACTTAATGAGCCGGCTGTCCTCCGCCAAACTCCCTGACGACAAGGTGCCTTTTTATTCTAACTTCGCGAGGCAGTTTGCGAAGATGAGGGGTGATTTCAAGGAAAATGACAAAGCTATCAAGGCGAGGACAACTTCTGCATCCCCTGTCGAGGCCCTTCAGTCTCGATGTAACGAGCTATACGTTCAGGGTTCCGGCCTCAATGATTCGCTCACCCATCTCCAAGATACTGAAACCGATTTGGTTGCGGCCATTGCCAAGCTGCAGATGGAGTTGGACTCGGTCCGAGGTAAGATGGCGGGTGTTGTAAGTGAGGCCGAGTCAGTTACGGTGGAGTTGTCCAACACCGCCGATCTGCTTGACGAGGCAAAAGCTGCTGAAAATGAAGCAATCGCCAAGGCAAACGCGGCCGCAGCTGATCAGGCCAGAATCGAGACGGCCCTCAAAGGATTTCTCACCAAGTTTACTCAGGATTTCTTGCGTTGACTGTATCGGCCTGCGAGCCATTTGATATGGCGCATGTGCCTTAGTACTTTGATTACTCAGACTTAGTTTATTTCTCTGTTTATGCATTGGCCTGATGGCCACAGACTTACTTATTTTTTCTATCGATGTATTGGCTTGACAGCCATAAACTAATTTTCTCTAGCAGACTTTTCTTTCGGCTTTATATCGTATTGTCTTTATATCAAAGCCAAATAAACTAAGTACTTACCCTCCGGTCGATTCGATCCCTTGATGGACCATTTCTCGCAAGTGAAACATAACTTAATTGCCAATAAAATCGAACCAACTTTTCAAACTTAAACGAAATGCCTTGATGTAAAAGATTTGTAACTCGGGAAACAAATGTTTAAAATAAAATGGAAGTGTTTGAACTAAAATCGAAAGTAAATACATCTAACAATACTAATTCAAAGATTTTTTAGTCTAAATAAACGAAAAACGAAGTAAAAACGAAAGCTTAACGTAAATCCTACTTATATTTACAGAGGTATCGGCGCGCTGAAGTACTCTTGACGCCGTTCGATTTCCATTTCCAAGGCTTGCTGATGTTCCAGACACATCGATTCCCAAAGAGTAGGCCTAAACTTTTTCAAGTATCTTCCATTAATGGGGTCTCGACAGAGATTCCCATCTGGCTTTTTCAAGATGTAGCCCCCTCCTCGGGTTATCGAGTAAACTTCATATGGTCCTTGCCAAGTTGCGCTCCATTTGCCATACTTTTTCTCACGCTGATGAAGTGGCAACACAACTCTCCAGACCATGTCCCCGACGTCAAAGTGTTTCCTGCGTATCTTTTTATCGTAGCATCGGGCAACTAGCCTTTTTTGTGCCTCGATCTTGTCTAACGCGGCAACCCTGATCTCGTCGAGCTCGTCGAGCTGCTGGAACATATTTTCAGTATACTCTTCGGGCGTCAGCTCGTTCTGCTGCATCACCCGCAGAGATCGGACGTTGATCTCCATTGGTAGAACGGCTTCCTGTCCGTAAGTCAGCTTATACGGAGTGGTGCCTGTACTTGTCCGTTTGTTTGTCCGATAAGCCCACAATGCCTCTGACAGCATCAAGTGCCAAGCTCTTGGGTTTTCATCGATCATTTTCGAGATAATATCCTTAAGGACTCGATTCGAAGCTTCCGCTTGGCCATTCCCTTGTGCATAGTACGGTGTTGAATGGACCAATTCGAAACCCATTGATCTGGCAAACTCCTTGATCTCTTGACCGACGAACATCAGTCCCCTGTCAGTGACAATGGTCTGTGGCAGACCAAACCTGTGAATGATTAAGTCCTTGATGAACTTCATCACCTCGGCCTGATTGGCCTGTTTGAGCGGTTTGGCCTCTACCCACTTGGTAAAGTAGTCCGTGGCCACAATAATGTATCGATGGTGTTTGGAAGACGAAGGATGGATCTCCCCGATGATATCGATGGCCCAGCATCTGAAAGGCCATGGTTTGATTATCATGTTCATTTCCTCGACGGGCATCCTTTGGACTACCCCGAAGCGTTGGCACTTCTCACAACCCCTTGCCAATTGAATACAGTCTCCCACCATCTTTGGCCAGTAATAGCCATATCGGCGCAGCAGCCATGCTAACTTGTGACCATTCTGATGGGCCCCACAAATTCCTTCATGAGCCTCCATCATAATCCTCATGGCCTCTTGCTGATCGACGCATAACAGGAGCACGTCGTCATGGCTTTTTCTGAACAGTTGATCGCCTATCAAGACATAATTGACTGCTCTGAGCCTCGTCTGTCGAGATGCTCGGTCCGACGGATCAGCCAGATATTTTCTGATCGGCTCTCTCCAGTCATCAGGGTCCTGAAACACACTCAAAACAGTCAGGACGTTGTCTCGATACATAAATGAAGGACAGTGTCGTCTCCTGACGACGTAGAGGGATTCCTCGATGTCATCAGGGAGTTCAACACCAGTCGCCAGTTGGGCCAAACTGTTGGCCTCGCTGTTGTTTCCCCTCGTCACATGGTAACATGTAACGTCAACAAACTCCGACAACAAAGACATCGCAGTTAAATAATACTTGTCAAGTGTTGGGTTTCGGCATTTGTAAGTACCTTGTATTTGCCTGATAACCAACTGCGAGTCCCCGACGATGATGACAGACTTGCTGTCGAGCTCTCTAAGCATTTCCAGACCAATTATCAAGGCTTCGTATTCGGCCTGATTGTTAGTACATTCAAAATCAAATTGAACTGATAACTTAGTTTTTACATTTGACGGAGAGATCAAGACTATACCTGCTCCAGACAGCCTGTCGGTTCTAGACCCATCGAAGGCCAGTGTCCATGGCCTGATCTCTACTGTCATCGAGTCCAGTTCCTTGAGAACGGCTTGATCGATATCGAGACATGGATGGTCAACCAGAAAATCAGCCAATACTTGGCCTTTGACTGCTTTTTGCGGTACGTACTGTAATTGATATTCCATCAGTTGGATGGCCCATCGACCAATCCTTCCCCTCATTACAGGCTTAGCTATCATGTATTTTATCACGTCAATACCAGAAATAACCAATACTTTTACAGGCAGCATATAATGACGCAATTTCTTACAAGAGAAAAACAGTGCAAGGCATACCTTTTCAATCGGTGAGTACCTCTGCTCTGTTTCTGTCAGGTGTCTGCTCAAATAATAGATAGCTCGTTCGAATCCGTTTTCATCGTCCTGTGCCAGAAATCCGCCGACGGTGTCTTCCGTGGCAGATATGTATAGTTTCAAGGGCTTTCCCTTGACAGGCGGCATCATTACAGGCGGCGTTGTCAGCTTATCTTTGATATCCTGAAACGCCTGCTCATGCTCCGTTTGCCAGCAGAACTCTTCTTTGTCCTTCAGCTTTAACAAAGGCGAGAAGACCTTCGTTTTTCCAGCCAAGTTAGAGATGAACCTCCGTAAAAAGTTGACCTTGCCAAGGAACTGCTGTAATTCCTTTTTCGTCGATGGAGGTCTGGCTGTCAGGATAGCCTTGGACTTGTTTTTATCGATCTCAATCCCCTTGCGGTGTACTAGAAAGCCAAGAAAATTGGCTGACGCCACTGCGAAAACACATTTTAAGGGGTTGAGTTTCAACTTATGCTTTCTCATTTTGGCAAACGACTTCGCCAAATGTATCAAATGTTCATCATAGCTAGCCGATTTAATAATAATGTCATCGATGTAAATTTTTACAAAGTCATCGATGTACTCACTGAAAATGCAGTTCATGGCTCGTTGATAGGTTGCTCCGGCGTTTTTGAGTCCGAATGGCATCACTTTCCATTGGAAGGTGCCTATTCCGCCGGGACATTGAAAGGCCAGTTTTGGCACGTCGTCAACAGCCACGAAAATCTGATTGTAACCTGCACTTCCGTCGACGGCTGTCAGGAACATATTGCCAGCGGCAGCATCGATTAGCATGTCCGCCATTGGCATCGGATACTCGTCTTTGGGAGATGCAAGATTTAGGTCTCTGAAATCAATGCATATCCTTATTTTCCCGTTCTTTTTCATTACGGGGACTACATTTGCTACCCACTCCGGATATCGGGCCACTTCGATAAAACTGGCCTTCAACAGCTTCTCGATCTCTTCCCTGATCAGTCTGCAGACCTCGACAGACATCCTTCGCAGGGGCTGTTTACGGGGTAGGTACCCTTCAAGTATCGGAATACGATGTTCTACCAACTCCCTGCTTAACCCAGGCATCTCGTCGTAATTCCAGGCAAAACAGTCTTTGTACTCCGTCAGTACTTGGATCAATCGATCCTTCTGGCCATCATCAAGCAATGCGCTGATGTAAGTTGGCCTATGATCTTCCTCGCTGCCTAACTCAATCTCGATAACAGGATCCTGTACTTGGATCTTGATGTCGTCAAGCTTGGCTGGCGCCGTTGCTAATTCTTCTAACTGAATTTCATCGCCGACCGACGGTGGCGTTTCTTCCTCGAAGATGAGATCACCTGTATAGCATTCGGCCACATAGGCCCGAAACCTCCTGATTAAATCGGCACATGCTTCCTGCTGCGGCCCGATAACAACAATCTCATCAATTTCCAGTCTGTCGGCCTTGTAGGCCGATGGTCTTTCGTCATCAGGACAATTCATTGATCCTGACAGTGCTCTCCTTGCGGCCCTGACTCCTTGACGTTGCAGGGCCGACTTAGTTCCTTGGCTAAACAAGCCATTTCCAATTGCGTCAACTTCTTGCTTGAAGTGACTTCCTTCGGTCGCCCGTATTTGTCCTGCCCGATAAATCGATAAGGACCTACATCATCTCGATAATATGCTGCCTCGACAGCGTTGACCTTGGCGGTGAATGGCCTGTTGTCGGCCATGATAATTTCAGGTTCGGGAGAGTCTCCCCAGATTAACAGACATTGATGAAGAGAGGACGGTACACAAAGAGCTGAGTGAATCCAGTCCCTTCCCAACAACGCGTTGTAAGAGGTGGCAGCATCTACCACGAAAAATGCAATTTTCAAGCTGGTTTTTCCGATTTTCACCTCGACAGGCAAAATTCCTAGTGTATCAGCCTTTCCCCCTGTAAAGTTGCTGACAATTACTTTTGTCTCCAGCAGGTCCTCGCTGACTTTGCCCAGCTTGTACATCGTCGATGAAGGCATTACGTTGACGGCTGCCCCATTATCGACCAGCATTCTGTCAATGGGTTTTCCGTCGATATGCCCTGATACATACAATGGCCTGATATGCCTGGCCATAAAAGATGGTGGCTTTTGGAATATTGTCTCGATTTTTCTGTCCTAATCGGTCTCTTTTTCGTTGTCAACCGATAACAGCTCTAGATCTTCTGCCATTTGTACAACTGGCATACCTTCATCCCAAAAACCGTCAGTGGAATATCCCAACTCCTCGTTGACGAATTCAACAAGTTCTGAATCGACAGCATTGCATTCCATCATCGTCGAGCCGTCTGTCGGCTGACTCGTGGTAGCATCTTCCACTGATTTTGTTTCTGTTTCATCAATGGATTGTTTCTCGATGGGCTGTTTTTCAGCTTCCTGTTTCTCGGTAGGTCGATCGACCTGTTTTTCGATTTCCTGGCCAGTTTTGGCCTCGACGGTCTGACCAGGTTTGGCCTCATTTTCCTTGTTGCCTCTGTCATAAATCTCGGCAAGCTTTGCCTCGAGATCATTTCCATCCTCGTCATCGAACAGTAAGTCGTCCTCTTCCATATCCTTTGTCAAATCGATAGTACCGAATTTAACTTTCCCTGGGGTCCACTTAGAAGTATCCATCCCCATCGAGGTCTTGGCCTTACTGTCGACCCCTTGGCCAGATTTGGCCTCCTTCATTGCTTGTTTCAGTTTCTGTTCCCCTGACGGTGAAGGTTCTTTGCTGATTCTTCCTTCATCGGGGCTTTCCCCTTAGCAATTTCCAGTCCTTTCCGTTGACGTAAGAAACGCCTATATTGAGTCCGAGTCATTTGGTCAACCTTTCGGTCGCCAGGGAACTTCGGGTGCCTGACAGGAACCCATCGATCCACCGGTGTGTCGGCGGGAGTATGAACAGTCCGCGGCCTCGATGAGCCTGGCGGAGTAGTCTTGGGTGAAGGACCATGTGCCCTTTCTCTACGACTGGCGGTCGATCTGACCTGCCTGACTGGTGTCTTGTCAGGGGATCTCTCCCTGATTCTGCTGTTTCGGTTGGTACCTTCCTGATGCCGTCGAGGCATCATGGTTTTAGCCTGTTCCCGGCGTTGTTCCGCCGATGATGTTGCGCGTTCAGTACTTTCCATCGGAGTTGGGACTGGGTACGGCCCCGTGGATCGAGGTGGTGGCGGTGGTGGTATCGCCTGCGGCTGCGGCGCTGTTTGAGGGTTTGCCTGCGGCTGCGGCATCACCTGATAAGGATACCCTGACGGCATTACATTTGGCCAAGGCATGTATGGGCCATATATCGCCGGGTTGATGAACAGCGGGACTGTCGCCAATTCGTTTTGGCACCTCGCACACAGGCCCATTTGTTTGTTTCTCATGTCATATTCCGGATCATCATCTGAATACAGTTTCTCGCCTGTCGGTAATTCCGTGATTGTTATGACATTTATTCCCACTTCATTTTGTTGGAACGGGTTGGTGTCAACCGTCATCGGTTTCGTAATCTTCCAATCCGGGGCAAACTTCAAGATGCCCTTGTCAAGGTGGTCCTGCACCATCCACCTGAACACTAGACACTCGTTCGTTGCGTGAGTCCAAACATCATGATACTTGCAATACATTTTACCTGATATTTTTACTGATGGTGGAATCACGTGGTCTCCTTTGAGGCGAAGGATCTTGTCGGCCAATAATTGATCAAATATGGCCTCTGTCTTCGAGACGTCGAAAGAGTATCGTCTTTCCCTATCAGTTTTATATTCAGCGTCTCGTCGCACCAAATTATTTGGCACCTTGATAGTAGGTTGCGGTTCTTTCGGCTTGGCAAGAGCCGTACAAACGGTGTTCTTAGGGCAGACCACTTCTGCCAGCCCTATCTCGATACCCTGTTGCTCAATCGGTCTGCTGACCTGATTGATCTGCTCTCACTAGAGTCGGCCATCCCCACTTGATAGTAACTACCTCTAGGCTGTCGGCCGTTCTCGTCTCTCAATACTCGTTCATAACGGACCGCGTGATCGGTCAGTTCGAACAAGTCCTCGTGGTACTGTGCCATCATGATCTTTCGTAATTCGAAATGCATGCCATGGATGGCAATTTTGATGCATTCCTTTTCTGGCAGCGGGATGGCGCAAAATCCTCTAGCCCTGATAAACTTCTTCATGTATTCCTCGACAGTCTGTCCTGTCAGCTGCCTCATGTTCGACAGCTCGATGACGGACACCTCGAGAGGGGCCTGATAGTGGTTCATCACAAAAACCTTTTCCATGGATGGCCAGTCGAGGACCGATCCAGGCTTTAAATTGGCGTACCAGTGGAACGCCATTCCCGTCAAGGAGTTAGGAAACAGTTTCAATTTTAGCTCATTTGTCATGTTGCCACATTCTAGAGAGAATCGAGCCAGATGCTCTGTGGCAGATTGTGATCCCTCGCCTGAAAACAGTGTGAAATTCGGCGGTCTGTAGTTCAACGGGAACGGGATCTGATCGATATATTCCGGGTGAGGCTTATTATACCTTGCTGCCCTGTTTCCCTGCCTCCTGACGAACATTTCTTCAGCTTGGTTCACTGTCAAGAGGTCTTCTGGACCCTCTACTGCTCGATGAGCAGTCCTGTCATAAGCCATTGAGTTGGCTTGATATCCTTCCTGGCCGTATCCGACGGCCTCTAATCGGTCCTCTTCGGACCTGCCCCCCGAGTCTTGACGGGTGTTCCTTGCTTGGAAGTGCTTCCTTTGTTTCTTTCCTGGACATGGGATTGTCCGTTGCCTTGTCTGCAAGGCGTCTCGTCTCTTGAAGAACTTCCCCCGATATGGATTGCGGGGCCTTTTCCTTTGTCAACGGCAGTCTTTGGCGGCCCAGTCCAGGCCTGCGTTTGGATGCCATTGGCGAGCATGTTAATGCTTTCAGTGAGCGACGTCAACTTTGCCTCCAAGTGTATCAAGGCATTATTTACAGTGTGGCTGGCTTCTGTACTGGCCTGACTAGCAGCAGTGGCCGAGCCCAGCATATGTTCAAACTTGCTAACAATGTCAGACCATTCTCCTTGTTTGGTCTCAAGGTCCCTGGTAAAGTTGCGGACCTCTGTTGTCAGCTCTTCGATTCTGTCGGTTCCTTCCATAGTCAGTGGAACCGTTGATAAATTTTCCAAAGTATGCGTTAAGTCAGACTGTGTTCTTGTCAAGGTTGATCGAGTCCTGCGTGGTACCTGTGATGTCATCTGTCGATAACAAAAAAGCAACCACTTAGTATCAACTGATTGACCGTTTGGCAAAGAGATAATCAAGCTGTCAGCTAGCCAAAATTGGCTGATAATCGTTTTATGGCAACTCAATTAAAATACAAAAATCATGTTCATGCCCCCCGAGCCATAAACTGCTTGGCTGGTGGGCTTTTTAACAAAGAGACATTCATGTCCCACTGGGCGTGCCAAAATATTGTTTGCATATAATTTTGACTCGATTATGCCCTGATGTCAAGGGATTACTTGAGTATAAATTTAATATCGAAGAACACCTCGACGACGTCGAGTGGCAACTGGGCGTGCCAAACTATTATTTGCGATGAACTTTACATCGATGGGTCGACGTCGAGGGATTGGCATCGAGCGACCTCTGGCGTCAAGGGTACGTGCCAAAGTTCAATTACAATACCATGGTCGTCGAGGTATGCTTGACATCGAGGGATTAACATCGAGGTATGCTTGGCATCAAGGTGTGCCAAAATGCTGTCTGTTGCAGACCTGTCAGTAAACCCCTCGACGAGCAAGCAGCTCGACGAGAAATGCCTCGATATGATATGAAAAAGTGCGGGCGTGCCAATGCTTGTGCGTGCAAACATAACGATTCAAAATTAGACATGTTGATATCTGTACATTAATAATGTGAGTGTCTTGATAAAGACATATTGATATCATAATGGGTTGTCCTGATAAGGCTGACTTCTAAACGATTGCGACGGAGTAGGCAAACACTACCCCTAGTTCTTTTCTATGCCTGCCTGGCCGCAGGACTTAAACAATTTATGAAAATCTCTCTTGAAATGCCATGTTTTATAGCCAATCGATGGCCTGTTTATCATATCAGTGTATTTATAAACCAGTGAATAGGGTCGACGATCAATCAGTTTTACACAATCATCTGACAGAAAACAACAGCTTGACAGAAACAGCGTATCAATGGAAATTAGTCGACGTAAAGCATATTTAAGTAAAGAGACAAGATATACGAACTAAATCACTTCCATTAATAATAAAAGAACATTAGTGCGTTTCCCGATGTACAAACATTACAAAAATATGCAAAACGGTAAAGTTCTCCTTTCTTGGCAAGGTCTGCCAAACGAGCTGATAAGTCTATTAGGTTCTGAAAACTGACTCCTTGATCGGCAGGGAACCCGCCGATGAGTTGATAAAACATGACAGTGCATTATATTGACAGAAAGTAACATTGACGACGGAGAACCACCGTCAATGGTTCGCCCAACCTTGATGGATAACCACCAATCGGGCTCCTGATCAGCAGGTGGCCACTGACCAAGGCATCGACGAAGCAGATGGCTACTTAGCCGATAGCCGTCAAGCAGATGGCTACTTGACGACGAGCTCATCAAGCAGATGGCTACTCAATGAGTTTGTCACATAAATACGTGGGCACTTACATGACAGTTACCAGCGAGCTACTTGCTGATATGAGTGGTTTCGCTCGAGTCAGTGTCAGCTGACGGCGGAAGAGAGCGGCGGCGGCGGCGGCGGCTTACTGTGAGCGGCGGCGGCGGCGGCGGCAAGACTTCAGGCTGTCAGGGATCACTGGTGGCTGAGGAGGGACAGACTGATATCGAGGAGTTGGCACGTTGATAACTTGACAGAAAACAGCTGTTAACTGCCTGCTATCAAGGGGTTTCGCTCGAGACAGCGTCTGGACAGCGGAAGCAGCGGCGGCGGCGGCTTAATGTCGGCGGCGGCGGCAGACTATTTTTAGTGGCGGCGGCGGCGGACCTTGGGCGGCAGCGGCGGCAAGACTTCAGGCTGTCGAGGGTGGCTGGTGGCTGAGGAGTGACGGTTGATATCAGGGGTTCTACAGGGTGTTTGCTGAAAAAGAAGCAGCGGAGCGCTGGACTTCCGGAGAGGCGTTGAGCCGATCAGTGTTAGACTGAGATTTGTTGATTGATGTGTGTGTCCTCTGCGCGACTGACAGTATCAAGGTATTTATAGCTGCTGGATCTGTAGAGCTGATGGTCAGAAACTGATGCCTTGACAGCCACTATTCCACTTTCTCCACTACTTGAAACACCTTCCACTACTTCCACTACTTTGGTGGTAGTTCTTTTGTTGCTGAAAATTAATGTTAGTGGTGAAGAAGAAGAAACGTTGTGTTTGAAATTGAATTAATGATAACTAATTAAGAGATTTTTAAGGACTTAGTGTTTTAAGCCAACTACTTAGCCTAATCCTCATCCCTTAATTAATTAATCATTAATTAAATAACAAAACAACAAGTGGGCCCCAAAAATGGAGAATGGCCGATCTGGGGTGGGCCATGGCCGATTTGGGCTGCTCGGACCATGGTTGGTCCTGGGTCGAGCCCGTTTGTCTAATAATTTGTCCAATTAATTACTCCTTTAAACCCTTAATGGCCTTTATTTATAAAAATAGGCCAATTAATTAGACTTGGCCTAATTAACCTTAATTAATCAGTCCATAATCTTTATTAACCAAAGCCATCAAGTGGGTCAGGCCCGTTTGTAATTAATTATTATTTGGCTTTAATTAGTAATTAATTAACTTTAGCCTATTAATTAATTCTATCAATTAATTAATATTTTTGGCCCAAATGTTAATTAATTGCGAAATTGGGTCGAGTTTTGAAGTTGGGCTCGTAGCCAACCCATTGGCTCGATTAGACCCATTTTCGGTCCAAATTGGATCCGATTTGGTCTGATCCGTTTTGAAGTGACTTGATTCGGCCCATATGCCATTTTTGGCTTGTTACATCGAGCCGTCGTTCCTCGATTAGTCGAGGGTGATTTTTTGGGTACAAGCATTTATTTTTCAAACCACTCACTCAAAACTCAAACGAAGATTATTACACAAATCGAGTTTCACAAGTCTCAACTTTTCTCTCAAATACAGAAGAATGCAAATTTACAAAGTAAATTACATAACATAATTGACCAGTGACCCCTTCCCCGAGAGAGAGACAATTGGTGTCCTTTTTTCTACTATTATGTTATTGGGTAAATTAAGGTAAGTTTAATCACCACGTATTGGATATTATGAAAAATCCTTCAGAAATTTGTCACCATCTTATAATTGACCCCTTACTATTGAAAAATTTCAACTTTGCCCCTAAGGACTTATTTATAATGTTTGTAATATCTTAAAGAAACCTTGGTGCTAATTGTAATGTCACATTAATTATAAAATTGATAATTATTTATTAACACCAAAAAATTGATAAATTTGTATGATTACACATAAGTTTTAATTAATTTTTACATATTTATTAACAATTTAAATTTTACTATAAAAAATAAAACAAAATTAATTATATTTAATTAATATAAAAAATTATTTACACATTTAATTGAATAAATTAATTTTTATGTTTATAATAATGATTTAATAAATTATTATTATAAATATAAAAAGTAAATTAAAACCATTGGATTACACTAGAAATACAATCTTTTGTTTTTTATTCTGTGTCAGATAATTGGAAGGTAGTAGAACAGATTGAACTGCATTTTTAGCATAACTTCTTGATATGGTTTTGGCCTTGTTCTGCTATACATATGCTCATAGATTAAGGCTAATTTGTCTCAATAAATTAAAAACTTAATTTTAATAAACATCAATCTTACATCATAACACTCATAGAAACATAACAGCTTGCATATCTCACTTAATATCTCCTGAAATTTATTCAGATTTTTTTTTTCCTTTTCGAAAGATGTTCGTACTTTTGATTCACTTTTAGCTTCTTTAGTTTTTCCAAGACTTCATCTATTGGTGGCCTCTCAAAATACTCATTAACTTGAGGAATAGAAATCTCTGCCTCTTCCCATTGAATATAATTGGTAAAAACATTCATCATATCATTTGCTATTGCATTGTCAATATCAGATGATTGAGTTATGTCTATCGCCAACTGCGAAATGTTTTTCGCCTCAATCTTATTGCAACCTTTAAGAGTATTATGCACAATTGATTTGTGTTCAATGAACAAATCACGTGCAATTTTGGCAATGTGTAAGATATTTGGTCCCGAACTGGCATTCTCTGTTGGTCTGTCACGCTTCATGATAAGTTGAAGCATGATAACGCCGAAGGCATAGACATCATTGCCTTGTTCTGCTATACTTCCTGCATTTAGAAATTAATGTAGTTTGAATTTATTAAGAGGTAAAAATTGTTTTTTTTTTTTTTTTTTATTATTAATCCATCCCTATCATCTCAAGTTCTCAAATGCATAAATCATTAATAATCTGTAATGAGTATTATCAGAAATAGTTTTACCACTCTTTGAAAATTCTAAATCACCATAACCACGTGTACGCGCTACTTGGACGTCGTCTTCTTTAAGTTCACATTTAGACATACAGGTGCCGAAGTCACATAACTTGGGTTCCATTGTCTATATCACAAAAAAAAAAAAAAATATCACTGGATAAATGATACATATCAGTTTACAACAATTATAATGCATAATAATTATTATATAATAAATTACATACCTCCGCGAGTAGAATGTTATCAGGTTTGATATCTCCGTGAATATATTCTCCTGGTAAACTATGAATGTAATAGATTGCACTTCCTAGTTTCAGAAGGATGTTTCTTACTTCTTCCCACTCAAGACCTGCTAAAGAACATACTACATTATGTATTATCACACAGAGTTAATTAAAATTATAATCGAGAAATAAAGGAGTATTGACTTTGTATCCATCCGGTGAGACTCCCTCTACTAGCATACTCTAAAACCATGTATTTTGTTTGATCGGTGAAGCAGTATCCGATCAAGCGTATAATGTTGTCATGATTTGTTGGTAAAATTTTTGTCAGAAATTTGAGTTCATTCTGCAAAATGAACAAGTGAATTGGGTATTAGATTGAAACACACATTCATGTCATATATGATTGTTTATGTGTGATGGGTGTGCGTAATAATGAAGTATATCAACTACATGGACATAATAGGTAATTAATTATTGTTTTATAATGTGGAGATTTTGGAAAGCTAGCGTTAGTAGGCTAAGAAAATGCATTTGTCAAATAACAAATAAAACCAACAAAACTTACATCAAATTGACGTTGACCTTGGTCTTTTGCCTTTTTTATGGCAACAGTTTGTGTTTTCAGTCCATGGTTATTGTTTGATGGAATGATGCCCTTATATACATCTGCAAAACCACCTTGGCCTATACGATTTTGTTCAGAAAAGTCGTTTGTGTACTCGACCAAATCACCATAACTAAACCGAATCGTTTTGGCCATTTTGAAACTGTCGTTGAAGGTGAATATGTATTAATAACATGCTAAAATCCAAATTAGACATGCATATATTTCACACACATTTTATGCATCCATAATTCATAGTGAATACATTCATTGACTCAAACTTAAAGGCTTGTTCTTGCAAACATGCCCAATATTTTATGCATCCCAACCACTGGCGGAGCTACATTGACTTAAGGGGGGTGCATGGACCCCCCTGAAATTTTGGTCCCAAAGGTATCGTATATATGTTATATTCATTTATTTATGTTCAACTATAACATAATTTATAATTTTCTTTTAGTGGACCCTCAATTAAAATTAAATTTTTAAATAAAAGGGGTCCATGTTTATTATAGTTTGATAAATTTAAGAGTTACAAAGTGGACATTACCTCAAACTCTAATATTTTATTTTTATTTTGTAATTTGAATCTTACTATAACACTAATGTGGATATCTAAGCACTTGATATGCAACTTGAAAATTACATTGTCGACATGCGGTCCGATGAAAAGTTCTCAAAATTAAAAGGAATTGGTAATCTTGCTAGAAAATTAGTTGAAACAAAGAGGAACATTGTGTATCTATTGTATTTTTACTTTTAAAATTGACAATGATTTTGCTAGTTGCTACAGCGTCTATGGAGAGAGCGTTTTCTGCTATGAAGTATATAAAAAATCGACTGAGGAATCAAATGGAAAATGAATGGTTAAATGACTCTATGATTACTTATATAGAGAAAGATGTATTTGATATCGTTACAGATGATTCAATCATGCAACGATTTCAGTCTATGACAAATCGACATGTACATTTGTAAAGAAGAAGTTTTCATCCCATTTAATTTATTTTGAGTTTGAATTAATTTGGTCATATTTTTTTTCAATATTTTAAATTATACTCATAAATTTATCAGGACCCCGGTGAAAAAAGTTTCTGGCTCCGCCACTGATCCCAACTATAATATGGAGATTTCTTTGTATTAATACCAGAAAAAACATTTTAAATTTCACGTGTCTCGGCATAGGAGAAATGTTTAAGTGTAGAAGATATACTTACTTTTTACCACTAATAATTAAGAGAACAAAAAGAACTATATATTTATACTACACCATAAATTAAAAGTACTTCTTGAAGGAGGAATGTTTTATTCGTCCACAAATCACTCCCTCTGTCTTACAGGCCAATGAGATAGGTTGAGAAAGTAAATTAAAATATTAATCAGCAAAAAGAAATGGAAGTAGAAGAAGGCTTGTTAAACGATTTGGGTTTTAATTGGAAGAGAAGATGTAAAAGGTAGGAACACTTCAATTAAAAATTTTAAATATAACAAACGGTTTTTGGGAAATTTATAGGCACGACTAAGCTAATTCACACAAGTAATTTCGGAGAAATAGTTTTTAGTTTTATTTTTATGGGTTCGAGGAATAATTAATTGAATTTCTCCTTTAAAGGGAGGGGTAATGTGGAGATGTATAAAATTAGCTTGATAACGAATGATAGTAATGGTATTTCCAAGATTTATATCAAGGATAAATTGGTATTTTCAGTTAATCGTGTTAACACCGCTAAATTTTAACAGTTAAGGATGTGTTTGCAAACTCTAGTAAATAAGTCGAGGCAGGAGATTATGAATTAAATTCAATATAAGCAGAATCATCTAAAAAAAAAGCTTACAACTTTTGAGTTAAAAATAGCACTGTTAAGGGCGTGTTTGTAAATTAACTCTAGCAAATATGTTGAGGCAGGAGATTGTGAGTTAAATTCAGTATAAATAGAAGCATCTTAAGAGAAGCTTAAACTTATGGATTAAAAAAATTGTTTATTTTGAGAGAAGTTGAAGCTGAAGCTGATTTTGCAAACTTCAAATTGTTGCGTTCGAGGTATAAGTTGATAAACTATTAGCAAGAGAGTTTGCAAACAGACTCACATTTGATACTTCATAAACTATAGTGGTACATTGTTCATATATTAGGATAAATAAACTGCATTGAAACCTTAAAACCACACAATTTTTCAAAATTACAAGATTTCATCTATACTAAAATATTTTAAAATAAGGATATTAGTGCTTGTTTTATAATAACAGCATAATATATATTGCAATTTGATTTTTTTAATAGTAAATACGTCATTACATCAAATACTATATCGAATTGAATCCATTACCATGTATTTTAAAGAAAACACCCACACAAATAGGAGTTGAACTCAAATATACTCGTATATTCTTCTGCAAATAATGATGGGTAGAATTATAAAATAGTATTGTAACTTTGGGGTCATTTCAAACCATTTTTTGGGTAATAGCTAGGATCAAATTTGTAGTTGAAGGACGAAACTGAAATATATTAAAAGTTAGAGGACAAAGTTTGTTATGTATATGATTAAAATTGAAATTGCGTGAAAATCCAAGAATTAAATGTCTGTTCAATCATCAATGTAGTTATAAAACTATTTTTGAAATGATTCCAAAGTTACAGGACCATTTTTAAATTTTTTCCAATGATGATGTTTGATTATAGGGATTTTTGCACATCACCCCCCAATATTTTCAAGCATATCCCCCTTCCAAAATGCATTAAATGAGTCTGTGCTCCCCTTGGTTTTGAGTAAGTTGTGCACTTAACCCCAATCAAAATTCCGGCCAATTTTCCATCGACCATCGGTACTGATGAAGCACTCGTAGGGCAGAAATGTAATAATCTAAAAACAACTAAAGAATGTTCTACGCGTTTTCTTTCTTGTTGCATCTTCATGCAATTTTTTTTTAAAAGAGTTTCCACACTCAGATGAGAACACAGGAAATCAGTTTAGCAAGGAAGCTGATGGGAATTTTCGTGGCTACCCTGAGTTAGCCACAACCCGCCATGTTAGAGGGTTTTAGGGACATTGTTTTATGCAAAAGTGTCATTAAAAATGACCTAACATGACAAATGGTGGCTACCCAGAGGGTAGCCACGAATATTCCGAAGCTGATGTTTCATCTTCGGGGATTTTTCGTGGCTGCCCTCTGAGATAGCCACCATCCGCCATGTTATGGGGGTTTTAAGAACACTTTTTATACAAAAGTGTCCCTAAAAATGACCTAACATGACAGATGGTGGCTACCCAGATGGTAGGCACGCATATTCCCATCCTCGGCAAATCAATCAAAGATTGGACTTTGTCAAAACAGGACCTGTATGAAGATTTTGTTTTATTTCCTCGAATTAAGGCAAAATTGTAGAAAATGTCGCAAACTAATTAGTGATTTTGAATTTTCGTCCCAAGCTATGTCACTTACCCTAATTAGTCCGTGGTTTTATATTTTATTGGAATATTGTTCCACTTACCACATGGATGCTTACGTGTCATGACGTGATAAATTTTATCATAAATAATTGTATAAGATTGCAGAATTCGTCCCAAACTAATTATAAATTTTGATTTTTCGTCTCGAACTATATCAACAAGCCGATTTCCAACCCGTAATTGAAATGACATGGGAATTTTTTTTGTTACAAACTAATTATAAATATTTTATTATTTATTAATATAAAAAAATGCATAAATTTTTCCTAATGAACTGAGAAAACATTTTTTTTCTCAAAAGTGCACATGAATTTAAAAAATTTATACAATTTTTTTGTTTAAAAAAAAAATTAATGGCAATTTACTTCCATGTGATATTCATAATACTCATTTTACCTTAAATTGCTTCTTTTCAAATTATAGGAGGTAAATTAAACATTATGAATATCATAGGGGATAAATTACCATTAATCCCTTAAAAAGGTAAAAGATGAATCGCCATTTCCATTAAATTAGAAATTTAATAATGGATTAAATTCATGCTAAATGACAAATTGTGAGACGAAATTCGACGAATTAATATAGTTTGGGACGAAAAACCAAAATTTATAATTAGTTTGGGTCGAATTTTGTAACCTTACATAATTGTTCATGCTAAAATTTATCACGTCTTGATTTTCTCATTGAGTTTGAAAATGTACTTAGATTTAATTGAGCTTTTTAAAAACTAACTCAAATTAATTGAGACTAATACGAGGCTTATTCGGATAGCTTAATTTTATACTTTTTTTTCAAGCCATTTGTTGGCCTGTTAGGCATAACTCAAAATCAAAATTTAGACTATATGAATACTAAATTGCAAGAAATTAATGGGATGCGTGTGACAATAAATAATAAATAATAAGAAAGAATGTATCTTGATTTCTATGGTCATATATAAACACACACTAGGCATCACCGCCCTATATAAAAATTAAGTACTAAAATAGTATTTGATTGTGTATGGAATTGTCCTAACACCCAATTTTGTATATTTACTTATTTCAACTATCTTAAAAAAGTTTTAAATCATTTGAATTTCTTTCTTTTTGAAATATAAATATGAGAATAACTTAAATATCTATTTAATTGAAAAATATATTTCGAATGGAGTCCAGTCGGATTCAACATTCAAATATTTTGATTCTTAATATTTTAACAAACGTCTTAAATAGTCCCAAAGCGCTTAAAACACATAAAATAAATTCGGTCTTGCTAGGGACAGTTCAGCTTTGGCTGAACTGTCCGCAGTACACCATTCAGAGTATGACATGTGGCAAAATCGTTACCTATTACCGGAAGCAAAAATATACTATGATAAAATCGAAATTACTTTTATAACCCATGTTCAATTAATTCTGAAAAAAAAATCTAAAACTCACTCCTTCCTCCCCAACCCACCCACCCGCCCCTTCCTTCTCCCACTCATACCGGCCACCGGCCACCGGCCGGAGATCGTCTTCCCAGGCCGACGGTCCTCTTCCCGGAGATCATCTTCCTAAGCCACCGTAACCAAACATCTTAATTTCCGCCACCACCAACCCCAAGCAAGGCCGAATTTCCGGCACCGTCACCAAACATATCCCAGGCCGCCACCGGCCTGGGTTGCGACTTGCAGAACCCAGGCCGCCGTGGCCTGGGTTCGTCCGTTCCAGGCCCGTCCGGCGGCCTGGGACTGGTCGCCGACCTGGGACGACAATCCCAGGCCGCCGCCGGCCTGGGACGACGAGCCCAGTCCGCCGCCACCGGGGTGGGGTAGTTAGGGTTAGGGTTTACGGGGGTGGGGTGGGTTGGGGGGTGGGGTGGGGGTGTTAGGGTTTAGTTTTTTTTTAATTATAATTATTTATTATATTAATAATATATAACTTTATTGTTTTAATAATATTAGATAAATTATACATTATATAAATTTTTTATTTCAATTTTTTTTAATTTTAAAGAATTATTTAATTGTTAATATTATTTATAAAATCAAAATATTATTTATAAAATCAAATTAGTTAAATAAATTTGTATATACAAAAAATAAAATTTATGTTTTTACTATATATTTGATTTTATGGTTTAATATATATTAATAACAAGGAAGGGCAAATATGTAAATGAAATAAATGGGATTTTATAATTTTAAAGAATTATTTAATTGTTAATATTATTTATAAAATCAAATTAGTTAAATAAATTTGTATATACAAAAAGTAAAATTTATGTTTTTACTATATATTTGATTTTATGGTTTAATATATATTAATAACAAGAAAGGGCAAATATGTAAATGAAATAAATGGGATTTTATGATTTTAAAGAATTATTTAATTGTTAATATTATTTATAAAATCAAAATATTATTTATAAAATCAAATTAGTTAAATAAATTTATATATACAAAATGTAAAATTTATGTTTTTACTATATATTTGATTTTATGATTTAATATATATTAATAACAAGGAAGGGCAAATATGTAAATGAAATAAATGGAATTTTATGATTTTATTTTGTATTATTAATAAACAGAGGCAATTATGTAAAAGCACAAAATGTGACCTGCTAGCAGTGACCGGGTTATCAGGTCACCAAAATAATAATAAAATAATTTTTGTGAGTGGAACTATGGGCAGTTTTCCACAAGTGGAACTGCCCATAGCCATTCCCAAATAAATTAGCTTAGCTTCCTTCTATCGAGACCAGGTGAAGCCTTAAATAAATGAAATGAGGTTTAATCCAAACCTCATGTCTCATATAATATAGTACTATTATTTATAACTTAAATCATTTTTGGAATCGTAACAATATCTCAACAATTATGTAATATAATATTATATCTCAATTCGGTATTTCATTGATTATACACTTTATCAAAAAAAATTGTTTAAAAGAATAGTTATCTCAAAATTAGACAATACAATTGAAGGAGAATTATTGTGCATTTAGGGTTTTGAGTTAATTATATCTCAATTCGGTATTTCATTGATTATACACTTTTACATTGTGCATTTAGGGTTTTGAGGTAATAGAGAGAAATTGTTGTGAAGGATAAGGTGAATGAAGCGTTGAACAGAGGATTGAAAAGATGGAGAATTATTGTCTTCTTTCTCTCAATTGAAGACGAAGTTAAATTGAAGAAGATGGAAAGAAGAAGACGGGAAGAAAATGCTACCTTTTCCAACTAAAGCAGATGCGATGCTTGGAAACTCCAAAGCATCAAATTGAGACATTTTGTTGTGAGCAGAGAAACCCAATTCGATGTTAGCAAACGGCGAAGGAAGGAAAAATTGCTCTGCAATTGTAACTCCGCGTTCAATTTGAGAGAGAAATCTATGAAGAAGGCATTATTTCTCTCTCAAATTGAAGACGGAGTTCAATTGGAGAAGATGAGAAGAAGAAGACGGAAGAAGAAAATGAAAAATGCTTTATTCAAAAAGGAAAGGGCCGATTTGTGAGAGAAGAAATTTTTTTTTAAAAAAAAAAAAAAAAAGTCCAAAACGACGTCGTTTTGGACCCGCGCGAAAAAAAAAAAAAAGTGGAAAATATTTTTGGACGACCATAAATAGCACTGTAGCAAATGAGGCTAGCCCTTTATATGATATAATATATATATATATATATATATATATATATATATATATATATATATATCCCAGAATTTTAATGTTATCGAACTTCTTAACGGTGGGGAGAGTAATTAATGTAGGCGTGTAATTATTAGAAACCTACTACTAAAACTAAAACACATTGGTTTTCCTCATTAAAAAGACTCTAAAATCTAAGAAAATGGAATTTTGGTCAAAATAATTCAATTAAAGACAGGTACTCCTGATTAAACTCTGGCTATATGGTCTAGTATAATAATTCAACTTTCACTCAATTTTCACTTTAAAATTAAAATATACCCAAATTAAGATAAAAACTGTTGATGATGAGTTATGTTAGACTAAAATATAATTAGGTCTAGTTAAAATTTGTTAAAAAAATATATATATTTGAATTTTCGTACAAAAATATAACTAAACATATTTATTTTTTTCAAATTGCAAGTCACTTTTTGATATTTTATAATTTTGTGCACTTAATTTCCTAAATTTTTTTTTTTTTTTTTTTGTCATACAAAATCCCACGAGTGACGTATTTACTCTTGAAAAATTACTTAAAAATGATCAAGGGCAAAGTGAATTCGTTTGTCAACTTCTAGGGGGCAATGTCATGTTTTTTCAATTACATGAGGGAAACTGCAAAAATTTGAAAATTTCGGGAGGTGACATGCCAAAATCCCTTTATTTTATTTGCATAAACTGACAAAAAAAATACAATAAGATAAAATTGCCAACTATACATAATCTACAATGCTAAATCAATTTAATTAAAATAAATAAAATTGTATTCAACATTTTTTCGTACCATAAAGTAAAATTCATCTATATATAATACAGTTAGTTTCAAATTTATCAAAATTCCTCTTGTCAAAACCATTATTGTTTTGCATAACCAATAAAACAAAATGCCCAAAAATTGCAAATAAACTAGTATTAATGAACTATTGTCAACCCTCCTCCCCGAAACAACGGATTTTTTTTTACTGCTAATTTCACATGCAAGAATTAGTGAATTCTTTTTTCGAATACTATACTTGTATATCCACAATCGAGCCAATGATCCAATTCCAAACTCAAAGAGAACTCAAAGAGCCATCTTTCCTGGTGCAACAGTTGTACTAAATAATTTCTTCTCTTCTTATATCCACCGGGTCAAGAAAATTACAATAAAGCTTTTCCAATGCTAAATTAACAATTACACCGTCAAAAATCCAAATCAAGACACTAATGAGTTAATTAATAATAATATTGAAAAAAAAAACTTTGATACTGTTACCACCTCAACAATTGAGGAATAATTTCAAGTTGGCGAAAGTAGCTTTAAATGATTTATACCTTACTGATTGTTTGATTATTTAAATTAAAAATTAGGTACTAATTTTCTCATATAGATGAAATCTATGATATGAAAAACCATTATGTGCAATTTTGATAATCTTGTTATTAAGGGCCTGTTTGTCTTGTCTTTCCGAAAATGTTTCGCGTTTTGGGAAAAGTGAAACAAATATATTTTTTATTTTCTGGAATAATTTTATCATCTTCTAATTTTCTCAAACTAATTTCCCAAAATTCAAAAAACAACAATTCTTTTTTATTTATAAAAAAAATCTACGTCAACTCTACTTTGATTTGACATAAAATAATATATCTCTCACACAACGTATCTCACATAGCAAACATGATTTGACATAAAGTCTTACACCTAAAACATAAAATGCCTATATGGTTGGATTTTGGCCTAGTCTCGCAGGTTTCGCGAGACCGGAGCAAAATCCCTTCAAATGAATTTTCGTCAAACTCGTGAAACTCATCACAAACGTTTTCAGAAACCAAAACTCTTGAAAACCTATAAAACTTTATTTTGACATCTACCACCTACTTCTTCCCAACAAACTCCATAAAAAAAACATTGATTCGACACCTATTAACAACTATTATCTAACTTCAACATCCAAATCCAATCCAAATGGGGTTTCAGTATTCTCAAAACCACAAAACCCAACACCCAAAATCTAACCAAACGAGGTTTAAAAGTTTCATCGAAACCATCCAAACCAATATTTTGAAACCGAGACTCACGAAACCAAGCCAAAACCTTTCCAAACGGTTTCATCATTTTTTTTAAAAATGTCACTCGAATTTTCATTGTTTTCACATGTCTTCACTGACTTTACTTTTTTACCCATTTTTCACGTCACTAATTTTTTCACTAATTTAACAATTTTTTCGTTTTCCACAAATTTCACCTGAATTTTTATCAATTTCGAAGTATTAACTGGTTTCACATGCACATTTTCTTATCGATTTTACCCTTTTTTCACCAACTTAACCACTTCACTCAGATTTTCGTTGATTACACACGTTTTCATTGATTTCATAATATTTTTGATATTCCTTATATTTGGCTTCTCTAACCAAAAAGAGAAAGTACGTACTAAGCTAAGTCATAAGTATTTTTTGTTCATTTATAGGTAAAATGCGATTCTATGTTAACTTTTTTTCCCTATATAGCCGAATGATATTTAAAAGAATTTGACTTTAATTTTTTATTTTAGAGGATTCTTTATGACTTATATATATTGTACTTAAATCTTTCAATGGTACAAATTACATATTTTTACTTAAAAATATATTAATATATAATAATTTTACATATATATTTTAGGAGCTATTTAAAATAACGATATTTTTTCTTATGTGTTATATGAGAAGCAGATTAAAATTATAATTTTATGTAAAAAATAATTTCTAAATTTTAGATGTTAATGTAGTAGATAAATATAATAATATTCCATATAATTATACATCTTCAACTACTGCTACATGTTAACCATAAATACAATAAGATTTTGTTACTAACTTTACATATTTACTATTAAATTAAATATCACTTTACAACTCAAATAAGAATATACTAGTCTAAAAAAAAATTTGATTATTAATACTTTTAGATATAGTTATAAAGAGTAAAGCACTTTTGGTCCTCCTTATGGGTGAATTTTTCAACATTCGTCCCTTTTAAATTTTCATAACATATTCGTCCCTCTTATCAATGTAGTGTAACATATTCGTCACTCTTAAATCCAAAATATATCCTTAAATTGACGAAAATTGATGTATTATGGATTTAAGAGGAATGAATGTGTTATACTACATTGATAAAAGGGACGCATCTACTACGAAAGGGACGAATGTATTACATTACATTGATAATAGGGACGGATTTGTTGCGAAAAAATTAAGAGGAATGAATGTGGCAAAAAAATTTCATATGGAGGACCAAAAGTGCTATATACACTAGTATAAATATAATATAGACAGATATAGATAGGTTGAGCCATGCTCTGTATAAAACGAACCAAGCTAAATGAGTTTATTCAATTGAAAACACAAATAACATAATTCAATTTTCGGACTCATCCAACCACCAGAAAATTTACCAAGTAAATTTCAGAATCCATTTCTTTATCCCCATAATACATGTAAAGCATCTAAAATTGAGCTAAAAGCCATAAAGAGTTAAGGTAAAGATAAGATAAACAACTAGATATAGTACCAACTTTTCATCACCATAGTATTTACAAGTTCTAATAGGTAATAAGATCAATATTCAACATCAAACTTATTATTTAAAAACCAAGATACTCATCATGAACTCTATCTCTTCATCAAATGTTCAAATTGTTGTAGAACACTCTGTTCTTTGTTGTGAACTTTAAGGGAAGTGAAGGTATCTAAATGGCATAAAAGTCATACATCCCAAATGGCTTTCTAGAATGAGATTGAATGGTTAATTACATTAAATAAAATTATAATTATTGATATGTGTCATATTTGAAATCAGTTTAAATACCAAATAACTTCAGATTCAGTCAACTGAGACTATTTTATAGACAATATAGATCCATTTTATTTAATATATTAACAAGTACTTAGAGAATACAAAAATAGTACTAATTTTTCCACTTTACTATACTCATTGGCAGAGTTTTGATATGTGTATACAAATCGATTCACATCCCAAGAACTGGAGAACAAGAAAAATATGTGCGATTCTTGACGTTCTTTGTCGAGGCCTTGGCAGAGTTTGCTCGATGGCACGACGTTTCTCGCTATCCTTTGATACAAAGAC
The DNA here is from genome assembly GCA_003313485.2 of Penstemon barbatus. NCBI lineage: Eukaryota > Viridiplantae > Streptophyta > Magnoliopsida > Lamiales > Plantaginaceae > Penstemon > Penstemon barbatus. The sequence goes on along the minus strand of CM064879.1, from coordinate 67,659,401 downwards.
TCTCTACAAGGTATATAATAGGCACTAGTGAAGATATAAATGAATGTCACATGATAACTAAACTGGCAATTGGAATTGGTTTCTGCAATTCTTCTCATTATCTTCACTTGGAAACTGAAAATTGATTAAAAACACCAAGTTACAACTCCTTCGAAAAATTAACAGTCCAATTTAAAAATTATACAGATTAGTAAGATGAAAGAAATTCCGCAAGAAGTTTGAATCATCCGTACTGAGTTATCAGCTAAAAATACAGCTAATAGGTACTTACACCCCTATGCTCGAGAGAACAATAACTAACCCAACGAGCCGAAAAAACGAGAAAATTATTCTGAAAACTAAACTACACAAGTAAATGCATCAGGAATGAAAAAATTTATTCATCTAAAATGGTCAAAGCAAATTAACTAACATGCCATATCCATATGTTGAAGTGCCGAGTTGGTCATAAAGCATTTAGCTCAGGAAGAGAACAAAGACGAGGCATGGGACTAGATGTTCAACCTCAGGGTATTCTGAGGCTATTTTTGTAACTCTCTATTCCTCCATAACATGGAAACCTGGTCATTAGCATAAAAAATCTACTAGTATCAACTCGATTGAGTCCAAATAATAACAATATAAATGTACCCTGTGGATCTTATCTCCAAACAAAGTTTGCCAACGCATTTTCGGGCAGTTTCAAATGTAACTCGACCACTACGATCAATCTGAGAAGGGAAAGTCAACAAAAAAGAAGAGTGAGTCTTGGACTGCTAAAAGCAGAAAAAATTGCGCCGAGTATGACTACTATAACCGCTGGGAAAAAAGCGACGAGAAAAGCACTAAATGTTGTAGTGTCGTTCTCAACATCTCCGTCGGTGAAAGTGGAGATCATCTGACCAGAGCTTCTAAGTTCTAAAGTGTTGGAGCAACTCAGTGGCCAAACTCCTGTTTTCTCCACGGCAAGATACACTGTCCGCTCCATAGGGATCAGGCGTGATTAAAAGATAGCGTACTAGCTATGTCACTGTCAGAGGTGATAAGGCAATGCAACTCCTGGAGAGTGGCTTAGGAGAACCAAGAGTCAACCGACCTTAGGAGAATGCCCAAACAGGAACACCTAAACCAAAAATCGAAACATCAATTAATATAAATGAAAAACGATGAAAATCGAAATGGAAAATAAATAAACAAAATTTCCGATTGTACTGGCAGAATCGATAATACTCTTGTACACAAAGAATTGATGAAGAAAATGTAGGAAAACGGAAAAAACAGAGTCATACTATATCATTTATTAGACAATATCACCACCTGTGGAATTAAAATCGTAGAGCATCCATAATTTCGAAGAAACAAAGAATGATCTTATATAGAGTAATATATGTCTGCATTAATTTACCTGTATGATCAATTCAGAGATACCGAACGTCATATGCAACTAAACCTTCGCAATTTTGGGATATATGCACCCAATGTCGACAATTATCTTATACGGTTGAAGCGAGAAAATGGCTCGGTAACTGTCTTGGGCGCAGGCTTAGCCACTTGAGGTATTCCAAAAACATTCCAAAATTGAAGAGTTTCATCCGCTGCTGCAGATGCAACAGTACACCCATATGGACTCTGAGCCATGAACAAAACTCTAGAAGTATGACCAATTAACTCTGCCATTTTCACCATCGATGGGTATTTCCAAAGAGTGAGCTGATTCTGAGTAAACCCGTGAGAGCTAAGCAGTTCGCGTTCGTTTTTGTTCCACAGAAGTGCAGACACCTGTGAACCCGTATCTATCGAGTTCAAGCATGCAGCAGTGTGCGTTTTCCAGAACTTGATGGTTCCATCACCTTCACCTCCACCAGTGGCCAATAAGTTAGCCTGGAAAGGACACCATGCGAGTGCTTTAACAGCAGCCGTGTGATCTTCCATCCTGTGAAGGTATTGAGAGGGGGAATTAGATGAAGCCATTGATCTGTCCCATATGTGAAGGAGATTATCGTTACCACCACTAGCGAGCTGTAAACCGGATTCTGACCATTTAAGCCCACATACTTCTTGATGATGTCCTCGATAAGCTCCGACAATGAGGGCTCTCACTCTAAGGTCATTGTTATTGATCTGACCATCCATTCATCCGAAGGCAAGATGTTCTTGTTCCAGTCCAATGCACCTACACGTGAACCGTGGCCGCCCTTCAAAGTTCTCATCTGCAGCAGAACCAGTAGTATCAATATCAACAAACTGAAAAGTGAACAAAATATAACTAACAAACATATGAATTTAAAAGGCCACTCACCTTTCTATTAGATGTGAAATCCCATATCTGAACTTCGGAGTTGTTCAGACCAACGGCAATTATACTTCCATCCGGAGCCCATTTGACACTGGTAACTGGACCCATTTCTTCATCAACCGTGACAAGTTCCGAGGCTTTTCCATTAGAAGCATCCCACAAGTATACTGTACTTCCAAGAGCAATGGAAAGAACATTACTGATTCCCCAATCTAGTAAATTCAAATAGAAATCATCCACAAGACCAGGGGCCTCTAACATCCTCTCATTAGTCTGCATATAAATAATTAAATGTCCGATAATTGCGTCAACAGTCATATACATATAAAAAGAACACACAATTATTAATCTTAAATATTTTGAAGATTCAAGTGAATCCAGCCAACCTTCGGAATGTGTCGGTGGGGTTTAACTAGGATAGCAGTTGAAGAAAACTCGTGTGGAAATGCATCCACCGGGGTTGGTGGCTTGTCCTTAAATGCAAGAATCCAAGTCCCGTTCATGTTGAAGGCTTCATCAAGCCGCCTCCTGTATGCGTCTTTGGCGGGAGAATAGCTTAAAGGTGGATTTTCCCTACCTCTGCTAGAAAGCATGGTTTTTGCATAGTCCATATCCATTGCTGATCTATTTGGTATGAACCGATCCAACTGCGAAAAACCAACAACATCATATCTATCAGTCATATGGAAAATCATCAAAACAATATTAGAGCAAAATATATGATCATCAGTCATGCGTTTTTTTTTTTAAATCTAATGACAGAATCAATGAGTTAATTAAATACAAAATATTTATTGAAATTCTGGGAATGCCCAACTACGAACATGATCATCAGTCAAATGGAAAATCAACAAAACGATTACAAAAAATTATATCTTTAACTAAATACAAAAATATTTATTGAAATTCTTGGAAACGCCCAACTACAAACATGATCATCAGTCAAATAGAAAATCAACAAAACAATATATAAAAACGATATCTTTAGGGCAAGTACTACTTACGTTGGGCATTGCAAATAAATTCAAGAAATCCCGACCAATTAATTAGGAGAAAGGACAAAAGAACAAGAACTAGGGAAAAAGAAGAATTAACAGAATAGAACGAATAGAACGAATAGAGGAAGAGGAAGAAGAAAGTTATAAATTATAATCCTAATCCTAATAGGACTCTAAAAAAAAGATTGGAAGTTACTTTTGGAAAAGCATCTCATGTAAGTGTAATTGGGGCTATTTAATTTTACTATTGACAATTTTATTTCTTCTATCATGCGGCAATGGCAATAAAAAGTGTGATGTTCATCTTTTATAACCAAAAATTTTATTTCTGTTATGTGTCGTCTTCAACTTAAAAGTTGTTGATATGTTTATTTATTTCTAGTTTGGCTTTGTACATGTGCATTATTGTAGGTATTTTTAATTTTCTTTTAGGTTTTAATTAGTTGTGCTTAGTTTTTTTTTTTTTTTTTTTATAACATAGTTGTTCTTAGTTTGACCGTCGTTCCTTTGGGCAAATTTTTTTTTTTTTTTTGGGTGAGAATGGCGTTCTTAAAAATGGCCCAATTGTTATGATCATTGGAGAATACCTCCACAAAAGCTTTTACAAGAAAAATGATCATTACATTAATATCACTGAAATCAATTGAATTTTAATTAAATTAAAAAAAAAATCAATCACCAAACTATAGTAGTATTTGTTTTAGATATGTGGCTTAAGATTAGTAATATTGATTTGATTATGTTTGATCATGTAATCCTTTATAATCTTCTTGTGATTGTAATTTAGTTTTTGAAAAATCACTCATGTTCTCTTCTATTCTACTTCCCTAATTTATGTTGATATGGAGAAATTGGATTTATAATTTTTGATAGCCCATAAATGAAAGGAAAGGAAATTATCCTTTTTATAATGAATAAAGAAAATTATCTTTGACATAAATGGTTAAATCACGCTTATGGTCTCCAAGTATAAAATGTTTTACATTTATATATCTCTTATAAAAAAATCTTCATACTTAAGTCTCTCCTATATAAACCTTTTACATTTATATCCCTTTTATCAAAGAATTTACACTTAAGCCCCTCTTATTTAAAATATATTAAACTGATCAATTTTTTGGCATTTTTCCAGCAAATAAATGCAATCACATGATGTTCAATAAGGGTATTTTGGGGTTTTTATGTGTTATAGTACTCTTAGTTATCGTCATAAAACTTGCACATGATTGCATTATAGCCGAAAAAATATTGAAAAATTGATTGATGTAACATATTTTATATATGAGAGACTTAAGAGTAATTCTTTGACAAGAGGGATATAAATATAAAACCGATCAATTTTTTGGCATTTTTTCGGCAAATAAATGCAATCACATGATGTTCAATAAGGGTATTAATTATGGGGTATTTATGTGTTATAGTACTCTTAGTTATCGTCATAAAACTTGCACATGATTGCATTATAGCTGAAAAAATGTTGAAAAATTGATCGATGTAACACATTTTATATATGAGAGACGTAAGAGTAATTCTTTGACAAGATATAAATATAAAACTCCTTATACTGGAGGGATTTTATGTGTAATTTTTTTTATAAGAGAGATATAACTCTAGGTTAAATCATACTTATAATCTCCCAAATATAAAATATTTTAGGATATAGTAATATTTTTATTTTATCAACTATAAAAGATATAGACATAGATGTGTGGTTTCACATACAAGGTCACGTATTCTCCCCATTTCATCTTCAACCCCGCCAAGCTTTGCTCTTTCTCCTCCCTTTCTTCTGCCCAATCGTCTCTCTTTGCACTCACACTTAGAGCAACACTATTGGTGTATCCAAAAATTGGACTCAAATCATCTATTTACAACATGTCGCACTTTGTATAAAAGTTTTTAACTCCATCAATAGGCACGAAAAATGAGAGCCTATTTTTAAAATAAATTTAAATTAATTCATTTAATTACCTTAAAATTAAAGCCTAGTTGAAAATGCTTTCAAAAGTGAATTTAAACTATGAATTTTATGATAATTCTCAATTTTATAGACAAAATAAATACAAGAATATATAATAGATTGTGAATTTTGAAACTAGAATTATGAGATAAATTTGTAAACACAAATTTTGTATTGTACTTTTGGTATGATAATTTCATGGAAAATTTACATAGACACCTAAAGGTCTAATTACAGAAAATTACCAACGTTATCAGAAATTACAAAGACATCCCTTCTACCAAAACTATATTACAAGGACACCCATTACGGCGATAGTGTCAAATGTTAAATGATAATGTCATATAATTTTTTTAATATTTTGTTCAAATTTATCCATGGTGAACTTTGTAATATAATTTATGATACAATGGGTGTATTTGTAAAGTTTATTCCATCAGTAACCCTTCTCATTTGGCCACCGTTTTTTTGGCATCTATTTGTCAAATATAAGTTGGGGCTTTTTGTTTCTCTCATCAAAGCAATATCATAGCCAACAACCTTGTCAAATTTCATCTAGTACTTGAGGAGAAATCGTTGTTCAAAGTTTGGTTCGCGAAGAACCCTAGATTCGAAATTTCAAATTAAACTTGACCGTAATTTTTCAATGGCTATTTGCCAAAATTAAGTTAGGGCTTTTGTTCCTCTTATCAATGCAGTTCATAGCCACAAACCTTGTCGAATTACATCGAATAATTTGGGAGAAATCATTGTTCAAAGTCTGGTTTGCAAAAAACCCTTGATTAGAAATTTCAAACTTGGATTTCTCTCTCATTTGAACAAAACTTAATGATACATGTTGCAATAGATTCCTGTCTTCAGGGGCTACAAGTTTCATGAGTTAATTTTGCCTGCCGCGGTGGCCCGGGTTCGCCTGAATTGGCGGAGCATTTCGCTTTTTAACCCTAATAGTTTAGGGTTTTGGATTTTTATTAATTTTGCTTAAATATTGATAATAATTAAGGGTATTTTGAACTTTTGACATATTCCGTTAAAGTTGACTAATTGCCGTTGAGTCAAGGAGGTGTCATAATTTTTGGTAAGGTTGGTAAGTTACTTTGGATAATTCAATTTGTATTATATTCTTTGTACTGGGATGGATATATTATGCTAATTAATTCACATAGGATTTTTGAGTAAAGAACAGTTGTTCATCTCTTTCATGAATTGATGGTGTGTTTCTTTGCGTGTTGTTTCTAAATAGTGATGACTATGTTCTTTCTAGAAAAAAGAATATATTGCCGATTTGATGATAGTGAACGAATTCAGTATAATACAGGAGGTAAAGATCACATCTATAAATCATTATCCAGTATTGGCAAAATAACAATTAATGTATGTCCCCAAACTTTCACTAGTCCACAGAATTAAGAAACTTAATTTTCGAGCAAGTATTATACGTCGAGAGAACTGTAATTGTGGTACCAAACAATATATCGATTCCAACTTGTGGTACCATAGAAAATGAGGTTGATCAATTTGGTGCCGCAATTTAAGAAATTGAATCACATTTGGTACTTCCGTTAAAATTGGCAGTTAACTGCTGACGTGGCAGTTAAGTTTTATTGCAGAATTGACACCATTACTTATATTGACTGAAAAATATTATACCCCTAACTTTTCAAGTTGTTAAAATAACCCCATATCTTCAAATTTACTGATAATTTTAGTCCACATTGTTGCCCAATTTCAAAATTGACTCGAATAAAATACTTGCGGACCAATTTAGAGATTTAACTTAATATATTTACATATGTATTTAACTAATTTAATTTATAAATAATATTAACAAACCAAATAATACATGAACACAAATTCGATAAAATATTAATTAAATCTAAAATTTTTATAATGATATGAATATATATAACATTTATTAAAAAATAAATTATATATTATTAATAAAATAATTATAAATTTATATATATATATATATATATATATATATATATATATATATATATATATATATATATAAACCCTTCTTCTATCCCCCAACCAAATCCCAGGCCGCCGGCGGCCTGGGATCATACTTCCTAGGCCGCTGTCGGCCTGGGATCGCCGGTCCCAGGCCGCGATGGCCTGGGATCCGCAGGCCGTGGTGGCCTGGGATGGGATCTCAACAGATCCCAGGCCGCGGTGGCCTGGGATGGACGATCCCAGGCCGTCGCGGCCTGGGACGGGCGATCCCAGGCCGACGGCGGCCTGGGCCGAACGAACCCAGACCGCCGGCGGCCTGGGATTTGGGTTTTGGGGGGGGAGGGGGGTTGGTTGGGGGTAGAAGAAGGGTTTTATATATATATATATATATATATATAAATTTATAATTATTTTATTAATAATATATAATTTATTTTTTAATAAATATTATATATATTCATATCATTCTAAAAATTTTAGATTTAATTAATATTTTATCGAATTTGTGTTCATGTATTATTTGGTTTGTTAATATTATTTATAAATTAAATTAGTTAAATACATATGTAAATATATTAAGTTAAATCTCTAAATTGGTCCGTAAGTGTTTTATTCGAGTCAATTTTGAAATTGAACAACAATGTGGACTAAAATTATCAGTAAATTTGAAGATATGGGCAGTTTGGCATGGGGTATGGGATTAAGATAGATTAGATTGGAGTCGGATTGAAGGCCATATTAAAATTATATTTGATAGATTTGATTGAGTTATATTACATTAAAACAATCTACCGTAATATATTTTGTAGAGTTATGAATGTAGACGTATATTAATATATTTCACTACTTAATTGAACATAATTTGCCAGCTTTTATTTACAATTTTTAGTCAAGTCACCCCGTCGTCCAGTGCATAGATTTTTTTTGGATTAAAATTGATTTAGTATGATTCAATTCATTATTTCAATTTGAATTAGTAGTGCACTTAGTCAAGTCACCCCGTCGTCCAGTGCATAGAAATTTTTTGGATTAAAATTGATTTAGTATGATTCAATTCATTATTTCAATTTGAATTAGTAGTGCACTGATTCGGTCCGAACAGATACACCAATTACTCGAGGGGAGAGTGGATCGGAATTATTCACATGTCATTTTCGGTAACCCAACTGCAGATAATTTTGTGACCATGTTTAGCTTGGGCTTTGAAATTAGGATCAAAATAATAAATAAAATATTCTCCGAAAATTAATATTCTCTGAAAACTTGAGATTGTGTCGGCTGGTCAACCAACGCCGATATGTGCCTGTGTTCACTACAAGAAAAACTTAAAATTATAATCGAATTTTTGCAATCGAATTAAATCGGTTGAAAATTTGGATAAAATTGCAATCGAAATAATTTCGGTTGGAATCGGAGTTGAAATTACTATATTTTGACATTATTTGCACCGATTTTAAATCGGATGCAATCGAATTTCTTTCGGTTGAAATTTGGACCATAATTACAACTGAATTTTAAATGCATTGCAATTTTTAGGTGAAATTGCAACCGGATTTTTTTTTTTTTTTGTTGAAACGTTGTTAATAATTAAATCAATGTTGGGATTTTCTATGGTTAGGTCTAGATTGTGCTATTTTTTATAAGGTCTCATTTAAAATTCTGCCATGTGTCATAAATTTGACCTGTAACCTTTACAAAAGGTCATTATTTCAAATATGTTAAAGCATCTCTAATGACTCCGAGAGGGAATACCCTCTCCCTCTCCCCCCTCTCCCTCTCTCCCTAGTATTTTAGTCATCTCTAATGACTCATTCTATCAAACTCATTTAATAATAAATTTTATCCTTCTCCATTATTATTATTACTAATACACCAAAAATAAATTTAAAATTAACATTAATTTAAAATCAAAAGTACATTAGGGAACTTAGAAAATAAAAAATTACATCAAATATTAAATTAATTTCATATAAGAATCATCATCTCCGTCATATTCGTCTATGTTTTAGTCGAACATAATTTCATGATTGTATCGTATTATTTTAAATTTTTTAGAAAGAATTATTTTTGGGTGATAAATACAACCCCAAAATTAATAAAACAAATCAATATTAAAATAATAGGGTTAATTTAATGAAATGAAAGTTATATTTTTATAATTAAAAATAATTATCTACAAATAATATACAAATTTTAGGAATTTTTCATTTTTAAATAAAGATAAAAAAAAGAACCAAATAACACAAAACAAAATCACAAAAAAAAAAAAAAATAGCATGTGAAGGATGGGGCTTGGATGGAAGAAACTCCCCCTCCCCCTCCCTTCCCTTCAGGGTCCCTCTAGTCCGTATACCCTCTCCCTCCCCCTAGTCATTAGAGATGAATTTTTTTTCTCCCTTCCCCCCATATACCCTCTAGGGCATCTCCCCACTAGTCATTAGAGATGCCCTAATTACTTTAGAATAAAAACCAACTTATTTCACATAAACATATTAACTTATCATTTTCATAATCCCTTTTACATATTCGTTCTTAAAAACCGAGACTTGTTCAGAAATTTAGAATAAGTTAACAACAACAATTTCTCTATCAATTTTCTAAATTTCACAATTCAACAAATCCTCAAAATCGATGATATGCGCTGAGAATGTAAAGAACTGTAGAGATTGGATTGATGGGAGTTATGGAGTAATTCTCCAAGATTGAATTACCCAATTAAAAAAAAAAAGGAATTAAGCAACAGGGGTGAGTTAGAAACTTACAGTGAATGACCAGTGAACAAAGAACACAAAAATTATAAAATTCAGATTTGAGGGGGTGGGTTTACCAACCATATAAAGTAACAATTCAGATTTGAAGATAAACAAATGGTTTTAAATCAAGGAAAATAACAAGTGGCAGAAGAGTTCTAAGTCCAATTGAGGTTCTAAAACATTCAAGCGGGAAGAGGTTTATCAAATTTGAGGTTAATTATTGAAGAAGATGACAAAGGGGAAGAAAATGGTGAAGAGGTAATGAAAGGAAGAAGACGAGTGAAAGCCCCCGTTTTCATTTAATTTTTTTTTTTTAACATAAGTTTTCATTTAATTTTAATTTGATAAAAAACTAAAAAGATCAGGACTTTTTATGAAAATTAATCATTAAACTTCAAAGAAAATATTATATTAGTGGAGTACAATGACCGGAAGCACAAGTAACCCTTAAAAAAAATGAACGGTAGATGATAAAATAAAAATATCTATCCATAATTAAGGGTGGACCTTATACATACCCAACACAAGTGATACTAACAATAGAAACTCCCATCAATGTTCATCTCCATTTTCTTTCAAAGCTTGGGCACTTTCAAAGGGTCCAACTCTTAGTTCCAATTTTGAACTACATAAATCTATGTCTTTCTCATCAATTTTTTTATTCTCACAGTTTCACTATATTAAAGGAATATTATACATTATATAATTTATGTGAAAATCATGATCTAGTAATTTCTATATACTTGATTACTCTTACTAACTAGTAACTACAACACTCACATTCAACCTCATAGGATAAAATTGTTAAAAACACATTCAGACAATAATGTGGCACGTTTATATATTCTGTATAGCCAGGGGCGGAGGCATTTGGGGTGCGGGCCAAAAACTAAAGGTTAATACCACACCATAACTATACTATATGCAACCTAGGGTTGTCAATGAGTCGGATTCTGGTCGGATCAGCCTTATTTAGATCCGGATTCATTTATATTGGATCGAATCATGTCGAATTTGGATCTTGCTCGAATTGTGCTCGGATCGAGATTTTTTGAATTCAATGGATCTTGATCGGATTTAGCCGGATATCGAATCTTTTTCGGATCCAATAAATTTTCCTTTAAAGAGTTAAATTAATATTTTTTTCCTAAAACAAGTTTATTAACTTTTCAATTTTATTTGATTTTAACTCACATGTTCAAAGTTTCTTTACTATATTTATATTTGTAGAATGGAAATATTGTTTTACATAAATTTATAAATGAGTTATAAATTACTATCTTCTTAAATTGACGGTGAAATATTATTACTGATACTGCTTTTATAAAAAAAAAAATGTATATATATATCTTTCTTTTTATTTATTGTCGCCTTGTCAGATACGGATCTTTAACGGATCGGATCAACATAAATCCATATTCGCTTCATGAGTTTCGGACCACGGATTTTTATAATCGAATCACATCAAATCTCTAATCGGATAATTATCTTAATAAATCGAAACGTATTCGGACGGATCCGCATTGAAATCCGCCCCATTGACAGTCCTAAGGATGTTATTAGAAAAGGAATAAAGAATGGGGTCAGCTAAATTGATGTACTAAGTAGGTTGCAATGCAAAAACTTATGAATACGGAAAGACCGGTGATTGAATTTATGCTGAATATTAATAATTAGACGTAATATTAATAATTGAATACGGAATACGGAATATTAATAATTGAATACGGAAAGACCGGTGATTGAATTTATGCTGAATTTTATTATTTAGATGTAATGAATTTTATTTCTTATATTTATATTATATTTGATTACGTACTTGTTTCTTCTTTAGTTTTGACTTTTTGATAATTATAAAGAATGATTTGGTTAGATTGTTTTAAATCAAAAATAAATATAAGGTAATGCTTGATTTTTATCTTATGTTTATTTTTAAAAGTCTATATTGAGAAAGACATATTTTAAAGTTTTTAAATTAATTCAATTATATATAAATTTAATGTCATGAAAATCTCTAGAGAACAATTTAGGATGGCCAAAAAAAATTTAAATTAGTAATATTATCCATTTGTATATCTTGCAATCTTTTAAAGTCACTCATATTTTCATGGAGAGTCTGACAAAGAGACCCACAAACAGACGATACAATGGTTGACTCACAGGAACCGTTTGCTTAACTTAGCAGGGATGGTCTATTGTGACTCACCCTTCAAAGTGAGTCACCAACAACTCCAATTAAATCCAATCAAATTTTGACATTTGTCTAAATTACAACTCCAACCATCTCATGTACAACCCCAATAATAATGTGAAATATCAATTATACCCTTATTCTTTATTTAATAAAAGTCCCAATTTAACCTTTTATTTAAAAAAATAATTTAATAATAATAAAGAACTGAAAGACTACCCCGCCCACCTCCACCCCCCCCCCCCCCCACCACCCTAAACCTATACCGCCGAACCTAGAAAATTTTAATCAATTATGCTAATTCTTGAATTATCTGGAAACATGAAAAAAGTTATAGCATTGAAGAACTCCATAACATATTCTAGGAGATTGCACAAAGCTTTGTTTCTATATTTAAATAAAAAAAAATTAAAAAATTAAAAAAAGGAAAACAAAATTGGGATCTTCTTCCTCGTGAAGAAAGCTTCACCACGATGTGACCATGTATTTTGTGTTGAAGACTCAAATTGAATTCCATCAAATGTTGGGATCAGATCCGGCAGTTTGTTTATTTGCAACCAACATCAGTAGCCTACTAATTAATTAAACTTAACTCAGTTCTTGGTCGCGGCACATTCAGGTTGCGGCGACGAAACGCCGCCTATCTTCCGGTCGTGAGCAGAACGGCGGCGGCGAAGTGCCTCCTTCGTTCACGTTGCGTCCAGAACGGCGGAGAGTGAAGTGTCGCTGTTCTGTCGAGATGAGAACGGAGGCGACACGTCGCCGCCGCCGTTCTGTTACGACCTAAGAGCAGACGGGGACGGAGAGGAGGATGGTGGTGGTGGTTAGGGTTTGGAAAGAGGTTGGGTTTAGGAAAGAAATTTGGGTAGAAGAAATGGGAGGGACATTTTAGTAAAATTGAGAAATTTTTTATTTTGATTTGAGGGTAATAATGTAAAATTACTATTTACAATGTATTAATTATTAAATTTTAGTGTGTAATGCATAAAATGTGGGGATGATTCACATTTGTATACAATCAAAGGCCAAGATAAATCACTTTCATTTTTAAATGGTTGAGATTCATTTGTAATTGTGACTCAACTCTTAGGCAAGAGTCACCATAGAATTCCCCAACTTAGCAAGGCAGTACATAAGACTAATCAAAAGGTGAATAGGAGACTATTCAGAAGGTTCAATTCAATTCGTTTTTGGAGACCAAGTTCAAATTTGCACTACAAGTCCGTGGCCTATAAAAAGGCACCCAAGATAGTTCTGAAGGCACGCTTGAAGCTCCCACTCACTCTACTCTTAAAGTTCCCCCTTCATCAAAAGATTATTATCTTGTTTAAATTTGTATTATTCCTTTTCAAAAGTTTGTATTTAATTTTATTTTGTAATATAAGTTTGCTGCTGCTCCTGCTCTGCTATCTGCTCCCCCTCCATTTTCATGTATAACCTGGTACCCTATGGATTATAATTTAGTTTTAATACCGGGTCATAAGAATTTAATCTATTTGACCCGATATTAGAGCAATACAATCAAACATATTAACCCATATTTAGTCATATCATATGACATAATACGCCCTATTCGGTCCAACCAAACGGCCCCTTAATAGATTATAGCAACACAATTTTACTTACTCTAATGTTCTTAAAGTAATATTTTTGAAATTGTGACGATTTATATATGCAATTTAAATTATGAAAGTTTGTACAGGTCTTATACATGATGAACCAAAAATCATTTCGTCAGATATTAATGAGAAGAAGAAAAGTTTCAGATTTAATGCTAGGATTGCAATGGAATTCTTTGTTTAAATTGATTGTTGTTTATTTTTTCTTATTCTACTTTATCGAGATTTATTGTTTACCCATTCTTGTTCTTAAATTTCAATAGCCTGATCAACTATTGTTTCACAAATCTAATTGAACCGGGAGATGAAATTAGGTTTTAGGTTAAAGATTGAGAAACATTTGTACGAATTGCACCCACATCGAATTGGGTAATTTGTTTAGCAATTAAGATAGGAATATACTTAATTGCCTTAGGTAGTCACAATTAGGGCTTGTTCTTGATTCAATTTGGCCTAACTTCATTGGCATAGGAATATAGCTCTTTGATTATGTTAGATTAGTTTTACAATATTCTGGAAAGAAATTGTAAAACTTAAGTGCCCTAGACTAGCAATAAACCTTAATTGAAATAGAATTGTTGGGAAAATAAAAGCAATTAGTTTGACATTGAAGGAAGTTGTAATCTTAGGCTTTAATCATCACAGTTAATCTTGTCAGTTTAGAATTTAGTTTTACTTTTATTATTGCTTGGTTATAATAATCAGAAATCATAGATTCGTTTAATTTGGATAAGAAAAAGAGTGATCATTTAGTAATTAGTTAGTTTAGCTCATTAATTCCCTGTGGAAACGATACTCTACTTATCATTATATTACTTGTTGCGATTGCGTATACTTGCGTTTATAAATCCTGCATCAAGTTTTTGGCGCCGTTGCCGGGGAATTATTTGCGCTATTTTGCTAATACTAATATCAATCATTCTTTTCTTAGATCAAATTTTTATTTATTGTCTCTTTCTTTATTTTCAGGACATTTATTCTTTGCATGCGCAGTGATTGAAATAAAGAACTTATTCCATTAGATCTTGAAATCGAGCGCACAATTCGAAGATTAAAAAGTCTGAAAATAAATTCCGAGTCTCAAGGTCAGACTATGGGCGAACAAGTCAATGGAGAAGCAGCAGCAGCTGCTTATCGCTCTATCAGAGATTATGCAGTCCCTCATGTTGATGGACTAAGATCGAGTATTGCTAGGCCAACTGTCGAGGCCAACAATTTTGAGATCAAGCCAGCAGTCATACATATGCTTGAGTCGTAACAATTCTTCGGGCATTCTCATGAGGATCCTAACAAACACTTGAAAATATTTTTGAGGATGTGTGATACATTCAAATTCAATGGAGTATCATCAGATGCTGTCAGACTGAGATTGTTCCCATTCTCTTTGACTGGGAAGGCTGCAGATTGGTTAGAAGCTCTGCCATGGAATCAGTTAGTAGATAAATTTTTAGCTAAGTTTTTTCCACCTGCAAATCACTGACTTTCTGCAATATAAAGATGAAACTTTAGATGAAGCCTGTGAGAGGTTTAAGGATATGCTAAAAAAGTGTCCTCACCATCAGATTTCATATTGGTTACAAATTCAATCTTTTTATAATGGGTTTACAGATACATAAAAGGAAACCTCGATGCTGCAACAAATGGTGCTCTTGTGGGAAAATCTCCTGATGAAGCTAGAGATATTATTGAGGAAATGGCATCAAATATTCAACAGTGGTCATCAAGACGCACGGAGCAGAACAAAGTAGCCGGAGTTATAGATGTTGACGCTATTGCTTCTCTAACATCTCAATTGGCAGCTCTCACAAAGAAACTTGATGAGAACTGTAGTAGAAACAATATTCAGAGAATCTATATCACTTGTGACAATTGTGGAGATAATCATTCGGTTGCACATTGCCCTAAGAATCCAAAATCTGTTAATTTTGTTGGAAATTCGAATAGTCTGAGAAACAATCATTATTCCAACACATATAATCCGGGATGGAGAAATCACCCTAATTGCTCATGGGGTGGTAATCAATCACATAATCAAGCTCAAGGACCAATTGAACCTCCGGGTTTTCAACAACCTCATGCACCAACACAAGTACAAAAACCCTCTACAGAAGAATTGTTGCTCCAATACATGCAGAAGACAGATGCCATAATGCAAAGAACAGATGCCATAATGCAAAACCAGAATGTTGTAATTCAAACCAGAACGCTTCTATTCGTGCTTTGGAGACGCAAATTGGCCAACTGGCCAATAGTCTTAATGCCCGATCTCATGGAGCTTTGCCGGCAGATACTGAGATAAACCCAAGAAATGATAACATGCATCACTGTAAAGCTATAACTCTCAGAAGTGGAAAGGAGATTGATGGTAATACCAGTAAGCTTGAGAAAGAAGAAGTGAAGCCACCGAGTGAATCAATAGAGAGTGAGCAAAATAATGGAGATGATGTGGAAAAGAAATCCAAGAAATATGAAAAAAAAAACAGGAGAAACTGAAAGTTCAAGAATATCCACCGCCTCCATTCCCCCAGAGATTACAAAAACAAGAGCTAGATAAACAGTTTCAGAAATTCCTTGATATTTTCAAGAAGTTATCCATTAACATTCCTTTTGTTGAAGCCCTTGAGCAGATGCCCAGTTATGCAAAATTCATGAAAGACATCTTATCGAGGAAAAGAAGGTTGGGAGACTATGAAACTGTAGCACTTACTGAGGAGTGCAGTGCCTTTATTCAGAGAAAGATTCCACCGAAATTGAAAGATCCTGGCAGTTTCACTATTTCGTGCACGATTGGAAATCAGTTGATCAATAAGGCATTATGCAATTTAGGTGCAAGTGTAAATTTGATGCCATTGTCGATCTTTAGAAAGCTTGGTTTGGGGGAAGCAAAGCCCACTTCTGTTACGTTGCAAATGGTTGATCGAACTCTTAGCTATCCGAGAGGAATAACAGAAGACATCTTGGTTAAAGTGAACAAATTTATATTCCCGGCAGACTTCATATTTCTAGATATGGAGGAAGATCGAGATATGCCAATCATACTTGGAAGGCCTTTTCTAGCTACCGGTCGAGCCTTGATTAATGTTGAAAAAGGAGAACTCAAGATGAGAGTTCAAGATCAAGAAGTAACCTTCAATATTTATTCATCGTTGAAGCACCATCAGAAAAAGGAAGATTGTTTCTCAATCAAGGTGGTAGAAGATATTATTTATGATACATTTCTACATAATCATCCTCATGATTTGTTTAAAACTCCATTAATTTCAAAAGAGGATGAAAAAGGTGACAAGTTGGTCGATTGTGTGAAAACTCTTGATCTTAGTCAAAGATTTACCAAACCAACCTTGAAAAGTGAGATGATGGAAATGCCGGTAAAGTCTGCAAATTCTAAGAAGTCGTTAATTGAAGAACCTCAAGATTTAGAGCTCAAACAGTTTGTTGAAGTGAAAACTGAAAGAGTCTTACATCACCATTTTTTTTTTTTTGATAATTAAGTCTTACATCACCATCATCTGTGGCCTTATGGTGGGGATTTCAATGAAGAGAGGACTCATGCAAAAAGAGTTGACAATAAGTCTAGAAGACATGAAAAACAACTTTTACATGTCAATGAACTGGAAGAAATTAGGCTACCAGAAAATGGAAGTGTCATGCTTTACCATAAGAAAATTAAGAAGATACACGATGAAAAGATCGTCCGTCGAGAATTTAAGCCTGGACAACGGGTGTTATTGTATAACCCTCGCATTAAATTATTTTCGGGGCTGGCCCTTTTCTTCTTACGGGGGTTTTTCCCTATGGAGCTGTGGAAGTACAAGATGAACAAAGTGGGAGAACTTTCAAGGTCAATGGACAAAGACTAAAGAATTATTTGGGGGGCAACATTGATCGTCAAATCGCCACCACCACTTTGGGTGATCCGAAATAAGATGGACAAAGTCAAGCCATGACTATAACTAAGGCGCTTGTTGGGAGGCAACCCAAGTATATAAAAAAAAAAAAAAAAAAAAAAAAAAAAAAAAAAAAAAAAAAAAAAAAAAAGAAGTGGACAGAACATGATCTGCCCCCGCAAAAAGAATTTATCGCCCCAGCGAAAATTGATTGAAATTTTGAATTAATTTTCAGAACACACTCCGCTGGGGCGGAGAAATAATACCGCCCCCGCAAAAAAAAACTACTTTGGGAATTTTGAGCTGATTTTCCAGAACCACCTTCGCCCCCGCACAAAACCACATCCGCCCTAGCAAAAATCTCAAACCCTTACATTAAACATTCTCCACCACCATATGAGATACAGGACGAAGATTGAACTCCAGCTGAAATCAGGGACGTTCTTTAGTTGCTTTATTTGTTTTATATTTTCTTTGTGTTCAGCTTCAAATTAGTTTATCTCTTATCTTCGTCCATTTCATCATTGAGGACAATGCATTTCTTAAGTTTTGGGGTGATTGCATTTACGCCGTGCATGCTAGGTCAATTTTTGATCAAATTTTTGAAATTTTATGTGTTGTTAATTGTTTTTCCTGCAAAAATTTAGAGCACGAATGCATAATCGAGGATTTAGGATGAAGTCAGTGAAGTATAGTCTAGAATAGAGCTTATGAAATTATATCTTGCCTACCCGATCTCTAGATTCGAGGGTTAGAAAACTTAGAATCTAAGTGATAGTTTTGCCTAAGTACGGGGATAAGGATGACTTTAATAAGAACCGAATGAAGCAAAGTACGAAAGAGCTTTAAGTTGAATTAAAAGAAAATAACCTCACTTGTATGAGACCTGAAAAATCTCGTCGCTTGAGACTTATACTTGTACTCCTCTAACTTGACTGCGATAAGATGAACGACATATGGGTGCATTGACTTAATTAATCTGCACTCCTCTGTGTTGACTGCTTCTTTAGAATATGTTATGAGTCCGAGTGGTGCTAAATATACTTGAGTTATGCTAAATAATGAATAAAAAAGCTAAGTGAAAGTTCAAACTTAAAGGATTCCATCACTTCGACTGAAAGCATTGTTAGAACTTGGTGATGAGTTTAATGACCTGAGAAAATAGAGAATAGGCTTGGCAATTTAAGAATTCATGCAATTAGGCTCAATGATTTTGAAGCTATAGTGACCTGGGTGATTCTGACATTCTCATATTATGTATACACACACACACGCAGGAATAACATGATACAATGCATAACGTTTTGAAAGTGATGGTTACTAGTCTGGCTTGGAATGCATGATTGTAAATATTTGAGTTGTTGTCCTTTGTTTTGGTCGTGTCCAATTCTTGTGGTCATTTTTTTTGTCTTTTACTCGGGACTAGCAAAATAGTAAGTTTGGGGGTGTGTTAACTCTACAAAATAGAGTTAATTTCTATGTATTTTTGCGGGGAATGGTATTAGTTTCTAGAGTTCTTAGATCGTTTTCATTCGGTTTAGCTTGGTTTATCTCGTTGGTGAGTCACGTACTCATTTTGGTATGTTCTTGTGAATTTTTCAGAATTTTCCTCTTGATTTTTGGATGTGCAAACAGAAGCCTCTTCGCTGGGGCGGAAAATATCTCCGCTGGTGCGAAATCACAAAGCAGACCTCCGCTAGGGCGAAACTAATTTTCCGCTGGGGCTTAAGTTTTCCGCGATTTTTACATTTAGTGCCCTAATTTGACTTGGAAACATATATTTAAGTGGAGGAAAGAGAGAAAAGACATCTTGGAATACTTTTTGACAAGAGGGAGGCCAAGAACAAAAAAAGTTCATTCAAGAGTGTGAAAAATATCGAAGAACAGAATTCTTGAAGATTGGAAAATAGATCTACGTCTCTTTTCTCATCCTTTGCAATTTTCTTTTCTCTTTTGTGTTCTTATACTCATGACTTTGATTATTCTTAAGTTTATTTCCGTTTTAGCTATGAACTAAATTTACTTTTTTAGGATTGCAATGAAATTCTTTGTTTAAATTGATTGTTGTTTATTTTTCCTTATTCTACTTTATTGAGATTTATTGTTTACCCATTCTTGTTCTTAAATTTCAATAGCCTGATCAACTATTGTTTCACAAATCTAATTGAATCGGGAGAGGAAATTAGATTTTAGATTAAAGATTGGGTAACCTTTGTACGAATTGCACCCACATCGAATTGGGTAATTTGTTTAGCAATTAAGATAGGAATATACTTAATTGCCTTAGGTAGTCACTATCAGGGCTTGTTCTTGATTCAATTTGGCCTAACTTCATTGGCATAGGAATATAGCTCTTTGATTAGGTTAGATTAGTTTTACAATATTCTGGAAAGAAATTGTAAAAACTTAAGTGCCCTAGACTAGCAATAAACCTTAATTGAAATAGAATTGTTGGGAAAATAAGATCAATTAGTTTAAACAAAGAATTCCATTGCAATCCTAGAAAAGTAAATTTAGTTCATAGCTAAAATGGAAATAAACTTAAGAATAATCAAAGTCAAGAGTATAAGAACACAAAAGAGAAAAGAAAATTGCAAAGGATGAGAAAAGAGAAGTAGATCTATTTTCCAATCTTCAAGAATTCTGTTCTCCGATGTTTTTCACGCTCTTGAATGAACTTTTTTTGTTCTTGGCCTCCCTCTTGTCAAAAAGTGTTCCAAGATGTCTTTTCTCTCTCTTCCTCCACTTAAATACTCCCTCCGTCCCATTTATTTTGCTCCCTTTGCTATAGTACCCGGTCAAACTTTTCAATATTTTAAGTAACTTATCATATTAAATTATTCACAGTTGTGGTGTATTGAACTTTTTAAATATTAATATATACGATGTCATAAGATATTATCAACTTATTATTGAAATATATTAATTAAATTATTTATTATAATTTTTACAAATTTGGTCAAATTGACTGGTCAATTGTACCAGGGGAGTAAAATAAATGGGACGGAGGGAGTATATGTTTCCAAGTCAAATTAGGGCACTAAAAGTAAAAATCGCGGAAATCTTGCGCCCCAGCGGAAAATTAGTTTCACCCCAACGGAGGTCTACTTTGTGATTTCGCTCCAGCGGAGATATTTTCCGTCCCAGCGAAGAGGCTTCTGTTTGCACATCCAAAAATCAAGATGAAAAATCTGAAAAATTCACAAGAAAATACCAAAATGAGTACGTGACTCACCAACGAGATAAACCAAGCTAAACCGAATGAAAACGATCTAAGAACTCTAGAAACTAATACCATTCCCCGCAAAAATACATAGAAATTAACTCTATTTTGTAGAGTTAACACTTACACTAGACTAATCCTGGATCATCTGAACCCTTCCCTAGAACCCTGAATGATGTAAATCGCAGGATGTGCCTCCACCAAGCCTCGGGATCCCACCAAACTGATGTACACTCTGCGCATAAAGGGGTCTTCACCACAAATGACCCTTAGATAGACCCATAAAAATGCTTCTATTCAAGTTCCAAATGAGATATTTTTTGGATTAAAATTGATTCAGTACGATTCAATTCCATTATTTCAATAATTTGAATTAGTAGTGCACTGATTCGGTCCGAACAGATACACCAATTACTCGAGGGGAGAGTGGATCAGAATTATTCACATGTCATTTTCGGTAACCCAACTGCAGCTAATTTTGTGACCATGTTTTTGGGCTTTGAAATTAGGTTCAAAATAATAAATAAAATATTCTCCGAAAATTAATATTCTTTGAAAATTTGAGATTGTGTCGGCTGGTCAACCAATGACGATCGAAATTTTGCAATCGAATTAAATCGGTTGAAAATTTGGATAAAATTGTAACCGAAATAATTTCGGTTGGAATCGGGGTTGAAATTGTAAAATTTGGACATTATTTGCAACCGATTTTAAATCGGTTGTAATTTTTGGATGAAATTACAACCGAAATTTCTTTCAATTAAAATTTTGGCCTAGAATTACAACCGAATATTTTTTCGCAACGACTTTAATAATTAAATCAATGTTCATCTCCATTTTCTTTCAAAGCTTGGGCACTTTCAAAGTGTCCAACTCTTAGTTCCAATTTTGAACTACATAAATCTATGTCTTTCTCATCAATTTTTATTCTCACAATTTCACTTTAGTAAAGTAATATTATAAATTATATAATTTATGTGAAAATCTTCATCTAGTATACTTGATTACTCTTACTAACTACAACATTCACATTCAACCTCATAGGATAAAATTGTGAAAAACACATTCAGAAATAATGTGGCACGTTTATATATTCTGTATAGCCAGGGGCGGAAGCAAATGGGGTGCGGGCCAAAAACTAAAGGTTAATACCACACCATAACTATACTATACGCAACCTAGGACTGTCAATGGGTCGGATTCTGGTCGGATCAGCCTCATTTAAATTTGGCTTCATTTATATCGGATTGAATCCTGTCGTATTTGGATCTTGCTCTAATTGTGCTCGAATCGAGATTTTTTGAATCCAACGGATCTTGATCGGATTTAGCCGGATATCGAATCTTTTTCGGATCCAATAAATTTTCATTTAAAAAGTTAAATTAATATTTTTTTTCCTAAAACAAGGTTATTAACTTTTCAATTTTATTTGATTTTAGCTCACATGTTCAAAGTTTCTTTACTATATTCATATTTGTAGAATGAAAATATTGTTTTAAATAAATTTATAAATGAGTTATATATTACTATCTTCTTAAATTGACGGTGAAATATTATTACTGATACTTACTTTTATAAAAAAAATATGTATATATATCTTTCTTTTTATTTATTGTCGGATACGGATCTTTAACGGATCTGATCAACCTAAATCCATATTTGCTTTATGAGTTTCGGACTACGGATTTTTATAATCGTATCAGGTCCATCGAATCTCTAATCGGACAATTATTCTAATAAATCGGACCGAATTCGGACGGATCGGGATTGAAATCCGCCCCATTGACAGCCCTAATGCAACCTACTTAGTACATCAATTTAGCTGATCCCATTCTTTATTCCTTTTCTAATAACATCCTAGCCTTACAAGATTCCAAAAGTCCAAACTATTTAAAGCCAAACCAGTTGCAAATAGAGCCCTTAAATACTACTTCTTCAGGTCGTAATTCAGTAAGGAAAACTTTCTTCTTAGACGTAATATTAATAATTGAATACGGAAAGACCGGTGATTGAATTTATGCTGAATTTTATTATTTAGATGTAATGAATTTTATTTGTTATATTTATATTATATTTGATTACATACTTGTTTCTTCTTTGGTTTTGACTTTTTAATTATTATAAAGAATGATTTGGTTAGATTGTTTTAAATTAAAAATAAATATAAGGTAATGCTTGATTTTTATCTTATGTTTATTTTTTAAAATCTTTATTGAGATAGACATATTTTGAAGTTTTAAATTAATTCAATTTTATATAAATTTAATGTCATGAAAATCTCTAGAGAACAATTTAGGATGGCCAAATAAAATTTATATTAGTAATATTGTCCATTTGTATATCTTGCTATCTTTTAAAGTCACTCATATTTTTGGTATGCAATAATTATTTATCTCATATTGTGTAACTGTATATATTTAGTATGGATCAAAATTTCATTTCTTATGTATGTTTCGACTAACTAAATATTGAAAACTTTACAAGAAGTTTATGCGAACATTTTTGAAACACTGAGAAAAATTATAAAAAAAAAAAAAATTATGTAAAAAAAGTTCCAAGGCAAATAAAGATTTTCGAAAATACACCTTATTCTTGTTTCTATTTATTCAATAACAAAAAAAATTCAATGCTGATTTATTTAGTGATAAAATTGTAATTATCATATATAGTTGATTCATTTGTGGAAAAATATGTCATGTTAAAATACTCGCCCCCCTTGACTTAAATTCCTGACTCCGCCCTGTGTATAGCTAAAGCACAAATACTCATTCGTGGTAAAGTATAGTGTCACGACCCTTACTCTTCTAAGGTGATGCATGGGCGCCTTGGAAAAGCTAGGGCCGTAATATCATGTCCTGACATTTAAAGTGCAAAATTACACGATGTATGAACCAACTGGTTAGGGGCATGACTCGACGAGCTAGGGACGTGACTTATCCAAACAAGTGAGGGGCTACCGGGAGGACTTAATTAAGCAAAGATGATGATTACAATAATCATCAAGGATAAAACTGGAACTTTTTAGGGCAAGGTATTAATTGTAAGAAGGTAATAAACCTAATACGTTAGGGAGTTTTTATAATAAGACCTTACCTTATGGGCATTTAGGTAATCCATTAAAAATATTTAAACTATTGATTTGCAATACAAAAGCTAATTTAATTTTATTTTGTAACCAAATTAAGTGTTCGGGTCATTTATGTTACATGTAATTATCAATGTGTGACAACCATCCATCCTTGGAGTTCATCCTTGAAAAACTTAATTTGGTAATTAAATGATAAATGAAGATGCACGATTTTGAATAATTTTATTTATTTCCGCAACAACTTTGATCATGTAATGTTTCAAGTTAATAAACTGCTTAGATTTGCACCACAAAATCAAGTTGAAAACCAAGGGCTGAAACAAGATAACGTGGACCATGCAACTCCCACTTGCCAAAATGCAGAAAAGAAGACAGCCCCCAAATATTAGAAATACTTACAATTGTTTTTTTCAATTTTGCCCGTTTCTTTCATTGGAGTTGGAAAATTTATTAGTCACCATTCATAAAAATTTTAAAATATAGTCATTATTATGAGTATTTGAGACATTTTACCATAAAAAACTATATAATTATAAATTTTCTTAATCTGTATGAAAAATAAAAATGTGTCAATTAATATGAAACGGAGATAATATTTAGGAATTATGGATGTACTGAATGGGGATTGAAAAGGGCGATCCGGAAACACCTTAAGGCTTTAGCCTCATAAATATTTATCTCAGAAAGTTGTGAATATATGTAATCTTGATTAAAAAACTGCTATGTTGTATATGAATGATTATTTGAGAGAAAGCTAAATTAAACTTGTGAATTTTATATATCTCAATATTGTGTACAATAACATAACAGCAGTCAGCTTAAATAGCTAGGAACAGAGGGGCAAAAAAGTAAAAACACTCTAACCGCTTGTAACTAACTAAGCTGACTAACAAACTAATAGCTGACTTAATTAATTAAATATAAATATAATTACAATAATCCTAAATAGAAACCTAATTCAATTTCTTCCCGTTAACTTCATTCTCCTCCATTTCTTCTTCTCTAATCTTCAAATCTGGACTTGAATTCATTCCTTCTGATCCCCCCCCCCCCCCCCCCACAAGATGGCGCGTATATATTGCGAACGCCCATCTTGGAAAGAATTAGGTCAAATTGAGGTTGAGGTAGGGGTTTAGTGAAAATGTCTGCCACTTGAGCTGCGGATGAAATTGGCAAGATTTTCAAGTGATTCCTGGATATGTGTTCACGCACGAAGTGGATGTCTATCTCTATGTGCTTTGTGCGGTCATGGTAGATAGGATTGTGGGCAAGGTGAATAGCTAAGGAGTTATCACAGAAGACTACATGAGGTAATTTCAATTGTATTTTTAATTCCTGCAATAGTTGAGTTAACCAGCATATTTCACTAGTGATTGCTGCCATAGCCATATATTCAGCTTCTGCACTTGATTTAGATACTGTATTTTGTCTCTTTTCTTGCCATGATATCAATGCATCCCCTAAAAATGTACAATAGCCTGTTGTAGACTTCCTTGTATCTTTGCACGAACCCCAGTCTGAGTCACAAAAGCCAGATAAAAGAAGATTAGAACTTTTAGGATAGAAAACCCCCTGTCCAGGGGTATGTTTTAAATACCTTAGGAGGTAATGAGTAGCAGCTAAATGTTCATGAGTAGGTTGGGCTAGAAATTGACTTAACTTATGGACAGTGAATGAGATATCAGGTCTAGATATTGTGAGGTTTATTAGTCTATCTATTAATCTCCTATAAGGAGATGGATCAGGCAGTAGGTCATTTTCATTTTATTTCAGATTGTTCTTTGGGTTCATAGGAATAAGATTTGGTTTGCTAGCAAGATAACCTGTATCTTCTAGAATTTGAAGTGTGTATTGTCTTTGGGATAGAATAAGTCTAGTAGAAGAGTAAGCAAGTTCTATCCCTAAAAAATACTTTAATCTTCCTAAGTGTCTCAACTTAAAAACATAAGCAAGTTTGATTTTAATATCATTGAAGTTGAGTATTACGACCAGCAATGAGGATATCATCTACATAGACTAAAATAGCCAAGAAATTTGAATTTTCACCATAAGTAAACAATGAATAGTCTGACCTGGATTGTTGAAAGTTTAGAGCTTGTAGGACTTCTGTAAGTTTATAATTCCATTGTCTACTGGCCTGTTTGAGGCCATAGATTGATTTTTGTAATTTACAGACCAAAGGAGTAGATATACCTGTTTGTGGAGTAGTTGTAGGATTGTATCCATTTGGTAGAGTCATGTATACCTCTTCCTCAAGATCCCCGTTGAGGAAAGCATTGGTGATGTCCAGCTGATGCAGATCCAATTGCTTAGCCATAGCCAAGGCTAGTAGAACCCTTACAGAAACTAATTTTGCAACTGGAGAAAAAGTTGCTGTGTAATCCACCCCTTCTTCTTGGGTGAATCCTTGAGCCACTAACCTGGCTTTAAATCTTTCTACATTATCATCTGAATTTCTCTTTATTTTAAAGATCCATTTACAACCAATAGGAATCTTATTAGGTGGTAGATGTTGAACTGACCAAGTTTTATTTGATTCCATTGCTTGTAATTCTTCTGAAATAGCTTTTATCCATGATGGGTTCTTAATTGCTTGTTTATATGTATGTGGTTATGTAATGCTTGATATATTGAATAAATGTTTGATGTGTGGTAGATGTAGAAGAATAATCTAATACAGAAGCTAAAGGATACTTAGGATGTTTGGTAGAGGATAGGTGGCAGTGATAATCTTGTAAATAGGAAGGAGGTCTGGTGGGCCTTGAAGTCCTTCTTACCTCTGGCAGAGGAGTAGGATTAGGTAAAGTGGATGATTGAATGGTAGAAGGAATGGGATTAGAAGGTTCAGGAGTAGAATCTAAAATGTCAAGAGTGTAAAAGTCCTGAGTAAGAGGAGGGATGTGAGGACTGTTGTTGGTAAACAGATCATGTAAGGCAGTATCTTTGAAGGGGAAGGTGTTTTCATAAAAAACTACATTTCTGGAGTGAAAAATGGTGTGAGTGAGTAAGTTTAAAAGCTTATAACCTTTTATACCAGGTGAATAACCTAGGAAAACACATTTAACAGCCCTTGGATCAAATTTTGATCTATGTTCTGCTAAAGTTGAAGCAAAGGCAAGACAACCAAAAACTTTTAAAAAAGAGTAATCAACAGAGGTTTTGAATTATTTGAAAAAGGGACTAACATTGTTTAAAAGGGGAGTGGGTGTTCTGTTCATAAGGTAGACAGAAGTGAGAATACTCTCATTCCAGTATTGAATAGGGAGATTGGATTGAAACATTAGAGCCCTAGCTATATTTAGAATATGTTGATGTTTTCTTTCAACTTTAGCATTTTGTTGAGGAGTCTCAACACATGAAAATTGGTGAAGAATTCCTAATTCAGAAAATAATTTTGAAAAAACTAATTCTTTTGCATTATCACTTCTAAAGAGTTTAATAGTAGAATTAAATTGATTAGAAATCATTTTTATAAATCTAGGAATAAGAAAGTGAACATCAAATTTAAATTGCATTAAAAATACCCAAGTAAATCTAGAGAAATCATCAACAAGAGTAAGGAAATATCTGAAACCATTATGAGAAGTATGTTTAAAAGGGCCCCAAACATCACAATGAATAATGTCAAAACAATTAGAAGAAATAGTAGAACTAATAGGAAAAGGTAAAGATTTTTGCTTAGCTAAAGGACAAATATCATATATGTGTTTATGCAAAATGTTGAGAGATGGTAAATCCAATACAGAATGTAGTAAGTGTAATTTGTCCATGGCAAGGTGTCCTAGCCTACTATGCCATGTGTCTATGGAAATTTAATTACAATCAAAGTTCATAGGAGAGGGCAGGTGTTGTAGTATGTATAAGCCATTGTGTAGGTCACCCTTGCCAATTTTCCTCAAAGATATTTTGTCCTGGATAGTAAAATGATTGGGTTCATAAACTATACTAAGATTGGAACAATTTAAAAGAGCACTGACAGAGAGTATATTGAACTGGAAATGAGGAACAAATAAAACTTCATGTAATATAATGTGATGATTGAGTATTATAGAACCTTTAAAGAAAACATGAACAATAAATTTATTTGGTAGTGTGATGGTAGTGTTAGATGTAGGTAACAATTGAGTAAAGAAAGCAATATTATTACATATATGGTTAGAAGCACTTGAGTCAATAATCCATGAATCTTTAGAAGAGAAATTAGGATTTAAAGTTGAAAAACACTTACCTGCTGAAGTGTTTAGAGTGCAGGTATTAGTAGAGGCAGTGTGGTCCTTATCAATTGGAGGTTCTGAAATGGTAGTGAGTTGAGCAGTGAAAAGTTTGGACAATTCAGTGTATTGTTCTGGTTACAGTTTGTGGATGAAGTTCTGGAATGAAGAGGATGATTCTGAGGGAGCAAATTCAGTTGTGATGTTGTTGAGTTGTGGAGTGTCCTGGGTAGGATTTCTGGGATTTGGGGCTCTATAGCCTTGGGGTAACCATGATGATTATATGTCCAGGCATCTGACAGTTGGTGCAATATGGTCTTCCTGGTCTTGGAAAGTTGGGATTGAAGGATGGTCTAAAGGAAGGTCTAAAGGTGTTTGGTGATGAGGTTCTGTATGTGGTAGGGAAGGGTAGATGTTAGGTGAGTTTCTGGGTTGAGTTTGGGTAGATTTTTGAGTGGAAAATGCCATGGTGTTCAATGTGCCAGTAGCTGAGGATTGAGAGTTGACAGCCCTTTGTGTCTCTTCTTGAGAGACAAGGGAATAGGCTTTAGTGACTTCAGGTAAAGGATCCATTAGTAGTAATTGACTCCTAGTGTGTGAAAGTGAATCTTGGAGTCCCATTAGGAAAATCATTAGGTATTGGTGTTAAAAAAATTGGTCCAGCTTACCACAGACACATTTGGGTCTAAAATTGCAAATTTCATCCCAAATTATCTTAAGTTTGGAATAATAATCATTGACACTCAAGGATTGTTGCTGTAGATTTAACAAATCACGATGTAAGGAGAACATTCTTGGGCCATTGGCCTGTTGGAACCTAGTTTGTAATTCAGTCCATAATATGGTAGCAATAGTGTGGTACTGAACAGTGTGGTTAATGATGGGAGAGAGGGAGTTTAAGATCCAAGCAACAACTATGGTGTTGTTTCTTTCCCAATAATTGGAGAGGGTGGGATTGTCAAGGGGTTGAGGGATAGATCCATCTATAAAACTCAATTTGTTTTTTACAGTGAGGGAACGGGTCATGGCTTTAAACCATGTTTGGTAATTGGTGGGAGTGAGTTTTTCAGATACAAGAATGGAGCCAAGGCCATCTACTGGGTGTAGATAATAGGGGCTAGATGGATCTTCTATTTCAGGCCTAGTTCTTGAAGTAGAGGATGAAGAAGGGACAAAATCTGAGTGTGAAGAGGAAGAAGACATACTGGATGTGAAAGATAGGCTTGAATTTTAAGAAAATAGTACCTGATGATGAACAAATGGAAGGAATGATGTATACTGACTGTGAATGAGAGGACCTGGTGCTGAATGATGATCTGATGATTGAATTATGAAGAATCTTGAATGATGATTGCTGATCGCAGGCAGATTCCTTTTGAGTGTGAATTCTTGAATGAATATGTGAAGTGATGATCTGATGAATTGGATCTTGAATAAACGTATATGAAGAAGGTGATGGAAAATTGGAAATAACAATGAAAAGGGAGAACTGATATGAAGAAGATAATGGAAGATTTGAAGAACAGAATTGGAATTTGCAGCGGAAATTTAATATAGATATTAAACTGCTGATGCCATGTGAATATATGTAATCTTGATTAAAGAACTGCTATTATGTATATGAATGATTATTTGAGAGAAAGCTAAATTAAACTTGTGAATTTTATATATCTCAATTGTGTACAATAACATAATAGCAGTCAGCTTAAATAGCTAGGAACAGAGGGGCAAAAAAGTAAAAACACTCTAACCGCTTGTAACTAACTAAGCTGATTAACAAACTAATAGCTGACTTAATTAATTAAATATAAATATAATTACAAATAATCCTAAATAGAAACCTAATTCAATTTCTTCCCGTTAACTTCATTCTCCTCCATTTCTTCTTCTCTAATCTTCAAATCTGGACTTGAGTTCATTCCTTCTGATAAAAGTAAATCTCAAAAATTGGTTTATAGTTCAAGATCTTCATCCTGACCTTAACCAATTCTGATTGAATTACTAATAACACATATACATAGAAAAATGAAAGATGATATACCTGATTGTTGAGAGATGAGAAATGAAAAGAGATGTGTGATGATGCACCGATAACCTGATGGACCAGCGAGTGATTGGTCAAGTGGAATGGACTAGTCACTACAAAGTAGCAGACTCAGGTTCGAATCCCTGTTGAGAGAGGTACCCACTTAATGTACCTAATCCGCCTCAAAATGAGTTAAATCCCTGGGGGGGGGGGGGGGGGAATTAACCCGTTGGAGAAAATCTACGAAGAGATTCGGCGAGAGTGGGACAATTTTTTTTTTCTATCAAAAAGGATACATTAGGCAAGACAATGTATATTTTGAGTGGTCGGAGTTGGTTACTCTAAATTAATTTTTTTTTATTTTATTTTCCAAGGGTTTAATCTCTTTCGAGGCATATTGAGCACGTAACATGGGAACCTCTCCCAACAAGAATTCGAACCTAAGTCCACTACCTTGTAATGGCTAGTCCTTTCCACTATACCAATCACCTGTTGATACTCTAAATCAAATATAAACAATCAATGATATTGTATAGAAATGAAGCATGATTCTTATATTATGGGCTATGGCTACTTTAACAGGTATCTTACGAAATCACCCAATTATTTTCTATCTGATTCAGAAAAATGTAATATTCACAAAAAAATATCATGTGTCTAGTGATACTTAATAATTTATGATTTTAAATGGAAATATGGTCAAAGTTCCCAAAAAATTGAAGATGCATATTTTTATTAATAAATAAATAAATAGGTCGAATTCATAATCACATTTGCCAAAATCTTCTTTACACCCAAAAGAAAATCCTTATTGAAGTTTAACCGATTTCTGGAGGGGCCTTAACCATATTTTATCAAAAATTAAAGTTATAGACCCATCACATGACTTGGACTTCCAAATTTTTTTATCAGAATATTAAATCACCAATTTTTAAGTGTCACGTGACACCTGAAAATTTTGACGAATTTTCGGTCAAATATGATGTAAATTAATGATTCTCGGCAAAAAATAAATTTTTCGGTTAAGTAAGACATAAATTGACAACTTCCGACACTAACTAAAAATTTTCAACGATAAGGACCGAAATTGATGATGACATAATAAATAATATATATTACTGAGGTACCATGATTAGGACTATCAATTGGGCCCTGTGAGCCGAGCTATAAGTAGCTCAAACTCAAATAATGTCGAGCTTCATAGTTATAGGCTCAAACTCGGCTCATAAATTTTTTGTTTTCTCTGGCTCAAACTCGGCCAATGTAATTTTTCGGATTTTTGATCTATATCGGGCTTATATCGGGTTGTTAATATAGGCACAAATAGCTTGAGGTATAAAATACTTAGATTACGGAAACACATATGAATAGACTACTATTACTTAAGACACGAGTATATATTATTAAATAATATTTTAACTGAAAGACTGAGTTATTTGCCCACATTTTTTAAGATACATTTGATCTATATGAACATGCAGTAGAGTTTTAGAGTCTCAATACACCAATTTATTGAACCGTGTTTATTTTATCTTTGATTTAAATTTTTTTTTTTTTGGATTTTGGTCATCAATACGAAATTGATATACCAACATATATGGGAGTTTACATTATAACTTTTTGTAAGTTTACTTAAAAATAATAATAATAAGTAACTATAACTACAATACAAATAATTAATCATAATATTTAAAACAATCATATGTTCGGGCTTTATTCGGGCTGAGCCGTGTTAGGCTCAAGCTTAGCTCATTTGATTGGGTTTAATATAATGGCTCAAACTCGATCCAGCTCACAAATATTCGAGTTTGAGCCAATTTTAATCGGGTTGAGCCATCAGGCTTTGGTTAGGCCCGGCTCAATTGACAGTCCTAACCATGATAAATGATCAATTTTGAAATGCATTCACTTTAGATGGCCAAAAATAAAATTTTCGCCAAATTTAGTGTATGCGTATGATTTCAAGACGGGCACGGGGCATGGCTAATTCTAGTTCACATTTTATAGGTGGGTCATTCTTTTAAGAGATTTTGTTGGGCATAGGATAATTGAGATACCCCTTCAGAAATTGACAAGTGTCCTCAAAATTTAATAACAAAATAAATTAATTAGTTAAATACATTTCTACTCTTTAATTACTTTTACATTTCTATTACTACACAACTATTATTTCTTCAATTCATACATATCAAACAATTCATTCTTCATCTCTTCCTCTCCCCTAAATTTCTCTATGTCGCCGAAAAACTTGCACCTGAAAAGAAAAAATACCGAAAAATTGAAAACCACCGGTAACCTTGCAACTCGCCTGCAAGAACATTCTTTTCTTCTTTCTCTTTGAAAGCCCTGCATGAACCTTGCAACTCACCGACAAGAAAGCTATTGTACATCTCTTCAATGTGAGTACTCGCCGGAAACTTCTTGTATTGTTATATCTCTCTAATAAACTAGATTTCTTCTCTTTAATGTGAATCATTCATCAATGAACATGAAATGAAAATCAGATCTATGTATTTTGGCAACGATAGGAGACAGTGTAGTCAGGTATTGTAGCTGCGAAATAGGGTTTCCACAGCTGCGAGGGCATACAGTGGTTAAAAGGGACCTCCCCTAGTTATTTGTAGCTGCTTAATAGGGTTTCACAGTTGCGAGGGCGGGCATACAGTGGTTAAAGGGACCTCCCCTAGTTTTTTTGTAGCTGCGAATTAGGGTCTCACAACTGCGAAGGCAAACGGTGGTTAAAAAGGTCATCCCCTAGTTTTTTCCCTTTATTTTCCTTTACCCTACAAGAACCCCAAAATTTGGATTTTTTTTTTCTGGATTTATCTTACATGTTTGTTTGAAACTATATCTGATAAATTTTTTTTCTTGTTAATAAAGTCTAGTAATTAAAGCTATGACAAAAGATAACAAGTTTTATATTACTATTATTATATACCATTTATGTAATAATATATGTTTGATTTTATGTAGGATCTTGATATGTTATTGTTGATTGATCTTTACCTTTAATCTTGATAAAATTTACATCATTATATAATATTATAATTATATTATTTCGGTTCCAGTAATTTTTGTGAGGATACATGGGCGTGAAGTCAGAGAACGAGGAATCATCCTCACCATGTACGATGATAGTGGTAGTTGTAATATTATAAATGAAAATGAAGAGCCATGCAGTCCTGATGCTTCCTCAAATTTTAGAAAATTGGATGATGAGCTAGTGCTTAAACTAACATTTGACAATGTTGATGAGGCCGAGCACTTAATAAGATCGTATGTTAAAGAACTTGGATTTGATGTTAGAAGACATAGTATTAAAACACAGAATGGTTTAGTGATAACCCGTGTTTGGGTTTGTGCGCGAGAAAGTTTTAGGAAGGAGTTCAACAAAAAATTTCTTCTAAAGCGAGAACGTAAAGTGGACAAAAGATTCGGATGCAAAGCACTTTTCCGGGAAGCTCTTGATCGTACTAGTGGGAAATATAATGTGACAACGTTTCAGGCACACCACAACCATGATCTAGCAACAAAGGCTAATGCTAATTTACTCCGATGTAACAGGTACATTTGAATTAAAATATATTAATTATATTGAGCAAATAATAAATTTAAATTTTCTTGATTACACAGGCAAATGAGTGCCGCGGACAAGTCTTGGTTGAGTACTTTGACTATGACGGGGATAAGACCAGGCAAGTAATGGACCATGTGGAACAAATGAGTGGAGGTGTTGGGAATCTTAAATTCAGAAGGGTATAATTTGCAAACTAAAAGACTTAAAAATGATTGAATCTGGTGACATAAATACTGGTTTGAGCCTATTGGAAGGCATGAAAATATACGACAAAGATCTGGTGTCAAATATGACATTGATGAAGATGGTGCATTGTCTAAGTTGTTTTGGTGCGATGGATTGTCTAGGGCCGAATATGAACTATTTGGCGATGTTGTTGCATTTGACAGCACGCACAAGCCGAACAAGTATTTGTTTCCACAAGTTATATTTTCTGGTGTAAATAACCATTTCAGCACATGTGTTTTTGGTTTTGCACGAGACAATTGACTCCTATCGTTGGTTGTTGCAAACTTTCCGTGAAGCTATGAATGGTAGAATACCACGCGCTGTACTTACAAATCAGGATGAAGCAATGCGCACAACAATACGATTGGAGTTTCCAGGTGCAAGACATAAACTTTGTGGGTGGCATATTGCAAGAAATGCAAGAACAAAGAAGGGATTGGATCAATTTGTTTTCTGAGTTTACAAAGTTGTTGAAAAGACATCAGACTGTTGAAGAATTTGAGGACACTTGGGCAAAACTTGTTGAAGAATACGGTCATTCCGATCATCCGTGGATCAATGAAATTTATCATAAAAGACAGTTTTGGAGTAAAGCATTTTTTCGTGGTCATTTTACTGCTATGATGAGAACAACCCAAAAATATGAATCCATGAATTCATTAGTTAAGTTATGCTCGAAACTATTTTTCACTCTTACAGAAAGCCCTGCATGAACCTTGCAACTCACCGACAAGAAAGCTATTGTACATATCTTCAATGTGAGTACTCGCCGGAAACTTCTTGTATTGTTATATCTCTCTAATAAACTAGATTTCTTCTCTTTAATGTGAATCATTCATCAATGAACATGAAATGAAAATCAGATCTATGTATTTTGGCAACGATAGGAGGCAGTGTAGTCAGGTATTGTAGCTGCGAAATAGGGTTTCCACAGCTGCGAGGGCATACAGTGGTTAAAAGGGACCTCCCCTAGTTATTTGTAGCTGCTTAATAGGGTTTCACAGTTGCGAGGGCGGGCATACAGTGGTTAAAGGGACCTCCCCTAGTTTTTTTGTAGCTGCGAATTAGGGTCTCACAACTGCGAAGGCAAACGGTGGTTAAAAAGGTCATCCTCTAGTTTTTTCCCTTTATTTTCCTTTACCCTACAAGAACCCCAAAATTTGGATTTTTTTTTTTCTGGATTTATCTTACATGTTTGTTTGATACTATATCTGATAAAAAAATTTTATTGTTAATAAAGTCTAGTAATTAAAGCTATGACAAAAGATAACAAGTTTTATATTACTATTATTATATACCATTTATGTAATAATATATGTTTGATTTTATGTAGGATCTTGATATGTTATTGTTGATTGATCTTTACCTTTAATCTTGATAAAATTTACATCATTATATAATATTATAATTATATTATTTCGGTTCCAGTAATTTTTGTGAGGATACATGGGCGTGAAGTCAGAGAACGAGGAATCATCCTCACCATGTACGATGATAGTGGTAGTTGTAATATTATAAATGAAAATGAAGAGCCATGCAGTCCTGATGCTTCCTCAAATTTTAGAAAATTGGATGATGAGCTAGTGCTTAAACTAACATTTGACAATGTTGATGAGGCCGAGCACTTAATAAGATCGTATGTTAAAGAACTTGGATTTGATGTTAGAAGACATAGTATTAAAACACAGAATGGTTTAGTGATAACCCGTGTTTGGGTTTGTGCGCGAGAAAGTTTTAGGAAGGAGTTCGACAAAAAATTTCTTCTAAAGCGAGAACGTAAAGTGGACAAAAGATTCGGATGCAAAGCACTTTTCCGGGAAGCTCTTGATCGTACTAGTGGGAAATATAATGTGACAACGTTTCAGGCACACCACAACCATGATCTAGCAACAAAGGCTAATGCTAATTTACTCCGATGTAACAGGTACATTTGAATTAAAATATATTAATTATATTGAGCAAATAATAAATTTAAATTTTCTTGATTACACAGGCAAATGAGTGCCGCGGACAAGTCTTGGTTGAGTACTTTGACTATGACGGGGATAAGACCAGGCAAGTAATGGACCATGTGGAACAAATGAGTGGAGGTGTTGGGAATCTTAAATTCAGAAGGGTATAATTTGCAAACTAAAAGACTTAAAAATGATTGAATCTGGTGACATAAATACTGGTTTGAGCCTATTGGAAGGCATGAAAATATACGACAAAGATCTGGTGTCAAATATGACATTGATGAAGATGGTGCATTGTCTAAGTTGTTTTGGTGCGATGGATTGTCTAGGGCCGAATATGAACTATTTGGCGATGTTGTTGCATTTGACAGCACGCACAAGCCGAACAAGTATTTGTTTCCACAAGTTATATTTTCTGGTGTAAATAACCATTTCAGCACATGTGTTTTTGGTTTTGCACGAGACAATTGACTCCTATCGTTGGTTGTTGCAAACTTTCCGTGAAGCTATGAATGGAAGAATACCACGCGCTGTACTTACAAATCAGGATGAAGCAATGCGCACAACAATACGATTGGAGTTTCCAGGTGCAAGACATAAACTTTGTGGGTGGCATATTGCAAGAAATGCAAGAACAAAGAAGGGATTGGATCAATTTGTTTTCTGAGTTTACAAAGTTGTTGAAAAGACATCAGACTGTTGAAGAATTTGAGGACACTTGGGCAAAACTTGTTGAAGAATACGGTCATTCCGATCATCCGTGGATCAATGAAATTTATCAGAAAAGACAGTTTTGGAGTAAAGCATTTTTTCGTGGTCATTTTACTGCTATGATGAGAACAACCCAAAAATCTGAATCCACGAATTCATTAGTTAAGTTATGCTCGAAACTATTTTTCACTCTTACAGAATTCTTGAATCATTTTCCAGAAAATTAAAAAGACTTAGGAATGTTTTTTCTTCAAAGCAAGGCCAAGCGGAGCATGAACCCAAGAATGTAAGACATGGTCCTCTAAATAAGCTAGAAGAACAAGCTGCTGAAGTATGCACCTACAAAATATTTATACTCATTCGTAATGAAATCTTTAGCCAGGGGCAGATCTAGTGCAGGGCTAGTGGGGTCTATAGACCCCACTCAATTTTTAATTTTTATTTTTTATAGTAGTAGTAATATAGAGTGTGTGTATATATATATATATATATATATATATATATATATATATATATATATATATATATAATTGGGTGAATCTTTACATAATAATGAGGCCCATTTCATTTTTCAGCAATTAAGTGGCCCATTTATCAAATTGATAAAAGAAAGTCAGACTTTCAAATTAAAAATTGATCTACATTTAATAAAAATACCCTTATGTCCCCAGTCCCCTTCATTTCTCAGTTCTCACGATACAAATTTTCTCCATTGGAGGCTTTGGAGCTCCTCTTTAAAGTTATTCATTTCTGCAGCAACGGCCAAGAAAACTAAAGTTTCATTCGTCAACAAAGAAGAAAGACAACAAAGAAGAAAGACAAATAGAGACAAATCAAAACTCCTATTTCCCCTTTTGATACTTCTTCAAAACCCTTGATTTTGACTTAGGGCGGCCATCATCAAAGTAAGGAAATTTCGATTTTGAATGTATTTTCATTGCTGGCCCGGCCCGAGCATTTGATATACATATCTCATTTATTTGTTTAATGGGAATTTTTTTATCTTATGAAGTGTCAAGTGTATAAAGTTGAACCCTTGAAGCTTGGATTCATTTATAATTTCTTGTATTTATTAGCTTTTCTAGGAGCTAATGGTCTTTGCTAATTTGTTGAGGCATCCAATGAGATATGTAAATAATTTATATTGTTGGGGCCTCCAATGAGATGTGTAAATGGTTTATAGGTAAATAAGGTAATAGAAATCACATAAATGAGTAGTATATACATTATACAATAAATCCAAGTAAATGAATCCAAGCTCAAAGGGTTAAAATCTAAGTTTGATGAGAATTAAGATTATAAGAATCAATGATCAATAATATTATACCAATTTAACGTAACAAGATTACAACATTGGTTTAAGAGATCAATAATAATATATTATATTCATTGATTTTGTTGAAAAGATTATATGGTTTGGTTCACTTTTTTCCTCTCCTACATTAAAAATGTAGTATCTCCTATATTTACTTATATTACTTAGAAGTGTAAACCTTATTTGTGTATTTTGGGATAGTATATGTTATTATTGAGAATTGTGATATTTATATGTGGTACTTTGGTCCATTTTATAGATATGAAGAGATACTTTAAAGCGACAAATACACCTACACCTTCTGAGGATCCTTCGACTTCTAGTAGAATTCACATTCAAAGTGACTCACATGAGCTTCCAAATGATCAAATTGAAATGAACTTGCCCGAGCTTCCGAGTGACCCTGGTCTACGACCTCATATAATGACTAATCATCCTAACATTCGAGAGAGAGTTATTAGAAAATACTTGCTCAATGGTCCATGTCAACCACGCAATATTGAGTTCCCGAAAACGTGTAAGGGAGGTCAACTTAGAAGATTTTCTCCTACTTGGTATAATGGAAATGCTAATTGGTTGGAATATAGTGAAAATAAAGATGCCGTGTTTTGTCTTTGTTGTTATCTCTTCAAGGCCGATCTTGGAGACCAAGGAGGTGGAGACGCTTTTATTACCGAAGGATATTCAAATTGGAAAAGGAAAGAAAGGTTGGCATATCACGTGGGAAGAGATTCAAATAGTATTCATAACCGAGCATGGGAAAAATGTCAAGCATTATTGGATCAAAAATAACAAATTGAACCTATGTTCAACCGTAAAACCAATGAAAATAGCAATGACTATCGAATTCGATTGGTTACATCAATCGATTGCATACGATTTCTTCTTAAACAAGGTCTTGCATTTCGTGGACATGATGAATCAGAATTCTCAAGCAATCAAGGGAACTTTCTTGAGCTTTTAAGTTTTCTAGCGGATCAAAATGAGGTTGCTAGAGCCGTTAGTTTAGGAAATGCCCCCGAAAATCTTAAAGTTGATAGCTCCATCAATTCAAAAAGATATTGTCAATGCTTGTTCAATTGAAACTACCAATGCTATTATTAGAGAGCTTGGTGATGAGTTATTTGCTATTCTTGTTGATGAATCTCGTGATATATCATGTAGGGAACAAATGGCGGTTGTTTTGAGATATGTTGATTCACGAGGATATGTGATGGAACGTGTTATAGGAATCAAACATGTCAAGAGTACTACAGCTCTTTCTCTCAAAGAATCTATTGATGATTTATTCTCTACATATGGATTGAGTATTGATCGATTACGTGGGCAAGGTTATGATGGGGCAAGCAATATGCAAGGTGAATTTAATGGATTGAAGGCATTGATTCTAAGAGAAAATCAAAGTGCATATTATGTCCATTGTTTTGCTCATCAACTTCAACTTGCTCTTGTTGCGGTAGCAAGGAAATGCCCTTATATGGCCGGACTCTTTGATTCGGTGACTATGGTGGTCAATATTTTTGGAGGCTCTCCCAAACGTCGTGATTTTCTTCTTGACAAGCAATATGAGAAAGTGGTCGAGGCTTTATCAAATAATGAAATTAAAAGTGGTCAAGGTCTCAACCAAGAGAGAACTCTTGCCCGTGCAAGTGACACACGTTGGGGATCACATTATGGTACGTTGATGAGTTTAGTTAACATGTTCCCTTCCGTGATTGATGTTCTTGGATTCATAGTTGAGGAGTCCACCGATAAGAATGGGGAAGCAAGCAATCTATTATTAATACTTCAATCATTTTCATTTGCCTTCAATCTACATTTAATTACACTATGATTCTTCTGATGTTGAAACAAAAAACAACTTAAATTGACATGAACCTTGTTGGAGGCATCTTTTCTTTCTTCTTCGTTGCACACAACTTAAAACTTCTTGTGGTACTCAAGTTATTTAGAATGTTTTAAAATCTAGTGTGAAGTAGACATCCCAAAACCTAATTAAGCAAATGACAAAGTCAAATGAAAAAGCATTTTGTCTTACTCCACCTTAATAAATAATAAAATCAGCCTAATGAAAAATGACCACTGTTATGATAATTCAAGTTTGTCAACTTTTGACCTGTTATTCTTCTGGTTAATACAGAGGATCATTTCAGACAAACATGGGGAAAAATCGACAGACTTCTATTGATTGAGATGTTTAAGGAAGACTTTTATTTCCTAGAACATTTAAATGTTTATGCAACTAATGTCTGATATAGTACAAATGGCAGAAATTGTGAACATGGAAATTTGTAACATACAAAATATATTTTCTTCTTGCACAGCAAATCAGTTCAAGGTGTATATAATGACAATTTAAATTTTTTCATCTCTAGTTTAAGAGAATAATTTGGCAAATATAGGTCCTGCAAGCTCTATGTGAATAACACAAATTGATCTTGAAATTACACCAAATTTTTCATTTTCATTAACTAAGGAAAACACATTTCAATATTTTCAAATGTGTGATATCTCAGGGTAATACATGTTGGGTAATATCACAATAAAGTTCTTTCGAATACATGCTGGACAATTAAACTTTCTAAACATGACATATATCTGAACATACTCCAAAAAAAATCGAGGCTGCAAGATCACATAATACAACATGATTATTAAAACATAAAAATAAAATCAGCTTTCAATTATTGGGTGATATCCCAAGGTCATACAAGTTGGGTAACATCACAATAAAGTTTATTAAAAAATACTCCAAGAAATATAAGGCTGCAAGATTACATAAAGGTGATTAATTTGAGTACTTTTAATACTCAAGTCAGAGCTGAAACTGACTACAAATATGGGGTTCAAATTTTATCAAAAGTCACTAAATTATCACTTTAATGAATCAAAATTAAGTTTCTACAATAAAAATTATCAACTCTCTAAAATGGATTTCAAATTTTAACACAAGTCACAAAATTAAATCAAACATTAGTGTGACAATCACACCATATAAAATGTTATATAGGACGACTAAAAAAATAGATAATAAATGTGTATAAGTTCACTTAGCTTATTCCTCCGATGAGAAATCGACCTCTTCAAATACTTGTCAAGCGTCTTACCACAGGTCAAAGGAGATATAATTGTGTTTCCCTTACAAACAACAACAATAGCAACAAGAAAAATCAAATATTAAGTCACTTTATGTATAATGATCACTACCAAAATAGAAATTTGTAAGGATAAAATTTTGAAAACGAAAAAAGCAATAAACTTTGGGAAATAAATATACGAACAAAATCACCATATTAGAAGAAGACATCTTCAGCTTCCTTGTTCACGAAAAAGT
Source organism: Penstemon barbatus (assembly GCA_003313485.2). Taxonomy (NCBI): domain Eukaryota; kingdom Viridiplantae; phylum Streptophyta; class Magnoliopsida; order Lamiales; family Plantaginaceae; genus Penstemon; species Penstemon barbatus. The sequence goes on along the minus strand of CM064879.1, from coordinate 67,618,091 downwards.
TCAAATTTTGTGTATATTATGAATGTGTTTCTTCTCTTATATAGAAAAGCATTGGTTTGGTTGGTAGGTTTGACATATAAATGCAAATGCACTCATGTATTTTACCTTACATTTATTACTTTGACTGATTTAGTCAGAGTACAACATTAAATGGTTGTTGGATAAGAAATTGTAATGACATTTAAAGACTTATAGCTAATAATTTAATTTCAAACCTTGATCATCTCATTAAAATCAGTTTAGAACACAATTATTTTAGTTTCAATTTCTTGTTTATGGTGGGAGAGAAAAATTTGGTGTTTTGTTTATGAGATACGCCAAGTATGGTTTATCTGAAATGGGAATTGGGCTCACTTGGTTTGGGCACTAAAATAAGCCCAACTTAATAATTGGCTTTTATTTGGATTTTCATTATATATTTTATTAGATCTAATCAATTTATTAGGCACGTATATTGTTTGATTTAATACCTAATGTGTTTGCATATCAGACGAGAGACATTAATATAATTGAAAAAAACGCAAAGCCAATAATAATAAAATTGGGTTGGATTATGTTAAAGCCAAAAAAAAACCCCAAAGCCAAATAATAATAAAAAAAAATGCAAAAAGCCAATATCATGTACATGTATAACTATTTTATTTATTATCGGTTATGGATCTCAAACGAATCGGGTCGATTTATATTCATATTATGTCTAAGATTTTATGTTTAATCATATTTGTTATGTAAAATAAATTATGCAAGAGATATTTTATTTTATGTCAAATCAAAGTATGGTATGTGTAAGAAATATGAAAATTATTGTTGCTTTTAGATTCAATACGTGATAATCAATACTGTTGTTGGTCCCAAGTGGTCAGATGAGGTCTAGAGGGGGGGGGGGGGGTGAATAGACCTCTAAACTTTTTAACTTTAAAACCTTTTGTTCTAACTTAAACAGACTAAGCTGTTATCAACAGTGAGTTACTTGGCTGATCGCGAACAAATCTTTGAACAGCTTCGCTGACCACTAAACTGATAGTTACTTAGCTGATTTTGTCAAAATCAGTTTCAATACTTAGAGTACTTGCAGCGGATTTGTAAAGTGTTTTTCACAAGTAAACTTAGTAGTTTGAAAGTTTGTTCCCCAGTTTTTGTAAAACTCCTTTCCTTATAAACTTTTCAAACAGTTAAATCAGAGTGTTTTTAATGCAACTGAAAATATGCAAGTAAAAATGCAGGTAAAAACACAAGTAATTTTTATAGTGGTTATATGGATATAAATATCATTTAATCCACTCTTCCAAGTCACACAGATATTGGGTTATACTATAAACACACAGTTTACAATATCTCCACTTACGCCAAAACAACAAATGAATATGGCCGTAAGCTCGCAGCAGGAAATCACAAAGAAACTCCTACTCTCTGAAGTAATATCACTCACAAAGATGGATATCTACTTCTCACAACACTCACTTTTACAAAATCACTCAGAAGATGTAATTTTATCGTTGTTCTTCAACTCTGCTTTCGTCAACAAATGACTAAGCTGATGAGTGAGCTGTTCTTGAGACTTGAAGAGTTCTGCTTCAAAAATTTCTCTCAGAATGTGTTGTTGTATCTCTCTCTTCGTCTCTTTCAGCTATTTATACTTGAAGTTTGAAAAATGTCTGTTCAAGAGAGACAAGATTCAAATTCCTCGAGTACTGGTCCTTAATTTCCACGAACGGCTCTCTGCAGTCTGTCCGTACTGTCAACAGTACTTTTCTGCAGGCAGCATTAAATGCACCCAGCTGATGCGAAGCATTCCTTCAATCATTTGTCTTTAATGGCCTCGTACTTCAGCATTTATTACTTCCAGGGGCATTTATTACCGTTTGGATGGCTTCTTGATCTTTTCCACTTGGCTGACGAAAGGACAAGTCTGATGGCGAACTAAGCTGATCTCAAAGTTGAACAAATCTGTTTTGAGTCGGCTGATCTTCACCAGTCTGATTTCTTTCCTTCAGCAGATCAGTAGCCTTGGACCTTGAATTTTGACTCTTCTGATATCTTCTATACTTAGTCAAAAAAATTTTAAAAGGGATATCAGCTAAGTTAATCCATACTTAGCCGATTTGAAGTTTTGGAATTCATCAAAACCTCCCTTTACAAATTGTCTTCAAAGCTTCTTCATCTTCATTTTGATCCAACAACTGCATAAAATATAAAGACATAGCCTAATTACCGAGAGGGCCAGCAACAAACAGTAACATTTGTCCGGCAAACCCGAATGAGAAGGACGTTGTCTTAGAGTTGTGATATAACACTCTTACTTAATTTTAATTTCATTATTTTTTTTCTAATTTTAAACTAGGGGAGTATAAATTTCTGAATGTTACAATTTCTTAATATTAAAGATAATTGACATAATCCAATAAAGAATATAATTGTTAAGAAACAAAATATCATTTAAAAAACTATATTAGCATATTTAAACTCAAATAGACTAAAGCATATGGTGGTTGCGATCTTTCAAATTATATTTTTTGTATCTTCTTTATTATATCACAATTAATTATTGTGTAACGAGTTTTCAAGTATGGTTTAATTCAAAGGTTTTCAATTGATTGTGAATAACATTATTTAGTTTGCATAACACATTATATCGTTTAATTCGTTGTCAGTCTTTGCTCGAAGAAGCACTTCACCTAATGTGTCGAGCAATCTTGAAATTTTTTTATGAATATTTATGTCTATGGTTTCCATTGGGGTGGTGTCAAGCTAAATAGTTTTCTAATTCAAATATATATAAATTTTATAAGTTTAAATTTTAAAATAAGATAAAATGTATTGCACGGCTTAGATAATTATGTTTGATATATATATATATATATATATGTTGTTAAATATGTTTAAAACAATATGTGTATATAAAATATTATAGAATATTTTATATTTCTAAGTATTATAGTGAATTATAAAATATTATAAAATACTTTATATTATAAAACTATAGTAAATTATTCCAACAGAATAATTATTTATAATTAAGTCTAATTATAAATCTTAGTATAGTTTATTCTCGCAGAACAAACAAAATCAGAATTTAATAACAATGTACTTACTGAAATAATTCTGAACCGTAAAATTGACCGGGGCTTGCAAATGCAATATCCTTAAGACAATATTTCTGGGCTGTCAAAGGTGCAACAGTTCGTCCCAGTGGTCTCCCAAAATACAGCGGTCGGATACTTGTTTCTTTGCACTAAGAACAAGTCCACAGCGAACTTTAACAAATAAAATATTTGAGTACTTAAGAAGAGAAGAAGAAGAGAATAATATAGAGAGAGAGAGGAGGATAGGATTCTGCTTTGATTGCTAGAAAACGGGATGAGAGAATTGGCCAGATTCTCCTCCTATTTATAGCTGCAGAAAGGTGTTGTTTGGAGAGACATGTCTTTTCGGATTAAACCTTTACATTGGTTTGGTCCGAAAAGATGCAACCGGTTCGATTTAAACCGAACCGGTACAGACAATTCAAATAATGGCGCGCGGATCTTTTGGAGCAAACGGGTCAGCCGCGCGGATCTTTGTTCGGGTCAATCTGGTACGCGGATCTAATCTTGTATGGATTTAAAAATTGGGCCTTTAATTTTGGGCTAAAAAATTAATTAAATTTTGTCCAAAAAGAATAATCTTGTACGAGTCGATCGGACGGACGGACGGCGGCGCGCGCGCGTGTGGGAAACCATTGTCATCTACGTCTTCTCCCCTCATAAAACTTGGTACCCCCAAGGGGCCCTCCCCTTATACATTTCTTTGCATTATAAATGACAAAAAACTTCTTACTTTCCTCCATGTGGGATGAAGGCATTTTTCATTCTTCTAAGCTTCATTCATTTCTCATTTTGTGGGCTTAATTCCAATTGGGCTCAATCCAATTGGGTTAATGCCCATAAAATCCAACAATATATAATGGCTAATACATTCTAGAGTATAGGGTTTTGTGGTATAGTGTTTCCTTGAGGTGGGGGAATGTTGACGGAGGAGGGTTATGGGTTTAGTCGAGAGCTTTCTAATTCATATATGTTTATTTTTATAAGTTCAAATTTTAAAATAATAGAAATTATGTTTGATATGGATATAAATCAATAATTAATAAAGTACATACTTTGTGATCAGTCTGCTAAATAATATTTTTAGGGTAATTTTAACTTTAATGTAATAACGACATTCTATTTTATTTCAATTTATTAATTTTCATCAAAACTACTATAACTATAAATATTTTATACATTTATGATAGGTTAAAGAAGTTAATAGATTTACATACTTGTGTAAAACTTAGCCAATAATAGATTTATATTTGAAAATGAAAGTCCAAATCACATGTTAATGAATAACCCTAAATAAGGTCATTGAATATTTATTCAAGTATATATTTTACATTGACAACTTTCATTCCATATGATTTTGCAATATCAGTTGAATAACATAATTATAAAAGTGTAAATACATGTATTCAACAAATTTACATAATTTCAATAGAATCTTAGTTCTTTGAATATTTATTCAAGTATATATTTTACATTGACAACTTTCGGTCCATATGGTTTTGCAATATCAATTGAATAACATAATCTATAAAAGTACAAATACATGTATTCAACAAATTCACATAATTTCAATAAAATTTTAGTTCTTTGAATATTTATTCAAGTATATATTTTACATTGACAACTTTCAATCCATATGGTTTTGCAATATCAATTGAACAACATAATCTATAAAAGTCTAAATATATGTATTCAACAAATTTATATAATTTTAATAAAATTTTAGTTCTTTGAATATTTATTCAAGTATATATTTTACATTGACAACTTTCAATCCATATGATTTTGCAATATCAATTGAATAACATAATCTATGAAAGTATAAATACATATATTCAACAAATTTACATAATTTGAATAAATTTTAGTTCTTTATCACTTAACTATGATAAATGTGTTATCATTAAATCTTATATAATTTACAAGAAAAATATATGCTATATCATGAGAGTGTGACAACTTTCGTGTAAATAAAATTAATATGTTATTCAAATTTATTTTATAAAGGAACACATGAAAATTATTATGAATAATGTAAAATAAAATATCTCATATTTATTGGTAATAATTATTTTAATCATAATTTCTAAATATAAAAAAAAATTAATATATTTTCTTGAAGGCGGCGCCACTGTGTGACCGGAGCGGCGCCGCCTTCGCGTGGCCGGAAGTGGCCACGCAACCTCCATTGTTGGCCTTCACGTGGCTGGATCCGGCCCCAACAAGGCCAGATCCGGCAACGAGAAGGTCAAATCCGGCCAGATCCGGCCTTGAATGACAGAAAGGCCAAAATGGCTCTGCGCGGATCTGAACTTCGCGACCAGATCCGGCCACGCGAAGGCTAGTTCATGGCGGAGGTGGTGGTCCGGTGGTGAAAGTTTTTGGAGGAGAAGAGAGATGAACATGGAGGATGTTTTCTCCGTCGGGTGGCCGGTATCTGTGAGAGAAATGTACATGGAAAATGGAGAGGAAGAAGAAGTGAGAAATTTTATGAATATTCCGTCGGGTGGCCGGAATCTGTGAGAGAAATGGACATGGAAGATGGAGAGGAAGAAGAAGTGAGAGAAATTTTATGAATATTTTAGGGTTTATTAAACCTATATATGGGAGGGTATGAAAGTAAATTTTCATTTTTAGATTTGTCCAACTAAAAAAATGGTCCAATTGATTATTTTTTCGTTGGACAAAATTGCATGATCTGTATTAAATCTTGAGGAAATTTGATGGTGAAAATTAACAATCAGATAGTTTTTTCAACTATCTCGTAATAGACAAATCCTTTATAGGTATAATCAAGGATTTATAGCCCAACAACTGGATATATTATTTTATTTGGATGCAATCGGACATAACGGTGACATTAGCCGGTAAGTAATTTGACTGATTTAGTGCAAATTACGATTTGCCCTTGTAACAAATTTTGAAGGAAAATAATTAATTTTTTTACTAATCCTATCCATCCCAACCCTATTTATTAAAACAAAAAAAAATCGAGTAATTTATCGAACTTTATTACTGTTAACCTAATTATACACTACCTTAAGGTCAATAAACGTTGATTTAGTCAATTAATCAAATCATTTATCGATTTTGATTACGATTAACCTAATTATACGTTATTTTAAGGTTAACAATGTTTTTAACCTAATTATACGTTACTTTAAGGTTAACAATGTTTTTAACCTAATTATACGTTACTTTAAGGTTAACAATGTTGACTTTGGTCAATTAATTGAATCGTTTATCGATTTGAATTATGATCAATTTAATTATACATTACATTAAGGTCAACAATGTTGATTTTGATCAATTCATCGAACCATTTGTCAATTTTGATAACGTTTAATTTAGTTATACATTACTATAAGGTCGACAATGTTAACTGATATCTAATAGTTGTTTAGTTGATACATTATATCGTGACAATAATTTATACTATTAATGTCAAGTATTAAAAACTACGAATTGGTAAAATTATAAATTAACCCCAAAGTTCCCAAATATTTTATGAATTGAATCTAATTATACAATTATTTCTTAGAGTTTATTTTATGTTTTTTTTTTTTTGTTTCCAAAGGGTTTAATCCTTTTCGAGGCGGGTTGAGCACATTAATGTGGGTACATCTCCCAACAGGAATTCGAACCTGAGTCGGCTACTTTGTAGTGACTAATCCCTTCTACTTGACCAATCACTTGTTGGTAGTTTTTATTTTATGTTAACCTAACAAATGAGTAATTTTTTTATTTTTTCATTATAATGTAAAAATTGATAAGATGCACATTTTGAGCTAATTGATACTAATTATCTAGGTTGCACGGATACTCCAAAATTATATACCGTACAGTATCGTATGCGTACTGGATACTCGATACTTAGATACTCGTACGATACTTGCAAAATACTCCACCATGTCGATTTCAATAATAAGAAAATAAAAAATAAAAAAATATACGTATCAGATACAAAGGAAGGCATATCGTAAATACCCAGCATACTTGAGAGCATGTATTTCTATGAATAATTCTAGATTATGTATAATATCAAAGTAAATCTACATAAAACGCTTGAAAATATGTATATGGCCAAAGTTTTGTCTAGGATATTAATACTATGGTTTTACTTGAACATTTATATAAGAGGCAAATAGCATTATTTATTTTAATATGGAATAAAAAGTGAACTAAATATATATTACATAATTATTTTAATACATTTTTAAAACAATGATTTCTTATTATTATATATTTTTAAATATACAGACACGTATTTTGGCGTATCGAATCCTATATATTTTGAAAATCCGTATCGTCGTACTCGCATCGTATTATACCGTATCGACGTATCTGTATCCGTGCAATCTAGCTAATTATTGACCCACAATAAAAATCGTCTAGGTCCGTCCTGGGACTCGAATTTCAAAGGGACGGAGTTTCCCCGGCTTAAGATTCTAAATCAGGATCTTCAAATGGTATGAACATTGTTTTGGCTGTTTGATTTTATTTATTTGGAAGAAAGAGGAAGCTAGGACACGGGGAATGAGTAACTTTGTCAAAGGAGAAGAGCTCCTCATTTTCTGAATTAAAAAATACTCATAATTTAGTGATAATATATAAAAGTAGTCAAGTAGACTTGACATAGAAAATACATAAAAGTTAGGGCGCCATACCAAGCCCTTTACAAGCTCCTTTTAATAATTTTTTAAAAATACCTTTAAGACTAAACCTCAAATTGGGTGAATTTTTCAGTTAAATCCAGTCTTCTTTGTCCATAAGCTCTTTTTAAGGTCATCTTCAGTGACTCAAGAGCTAAAGTCCAGCTCCCCTTCAGCCATTTTTTTTCAGATTTTTTCATTTTTATAGTCATCTCCAATCATTCAATTTGTCAATTCTATTTAATTTCAATTCTCATTTTTCTCCCCTCTTAATTAATAATAATTATAATACTTATAAATTAATATATCATTGACGTTAATTTCAAGAAATAAAAATCAGTACACAATACTACAATAATTAGTACACATAAATCGTATTAAGATTCCATAAACCGTATTTAATTTCATATTTGTCTGTTTGATGTGCTAAATTAAAAATATTTAAATTTACTTTTAAATTATACGATTCTAAATTAAAATAATATAAGGTTATGATAAATTTGTTAACTAAATTTAACTTTCTTACAATATAATTAAATTTACCAGCTATTAATTTAAATTTCTTAAATTAAATTTAAGTTCTATTAAAAATCGTGAATATCTCAAGGAATGTGGATTGTCCCACCATTTGGAGCAGTGGATGTGGATTCAAGGGGACCTCTTGAATCAACAGAGATGATATTTAATTTTATTTTTTATGATGATATTCTAATCCAAGAATTAATATTTTGGATCTAAATATGATATTTTGGATTTCTTTGTTGTTTTAAGTGGAATAAATACTTCAAGAATTGATCTCTTTTTGCCTAAAGAAAGATAGGTTACTCTTCTTTGTTCATCTTTCAAGCAATATATAAGAACGAGATCATCCATTGTGGTTAGCTTAGACAAAATCATATTTGGAGAAGGAATTTTAATCATTAAACATTCATTAGGAGGGCTAATCATATAGCTGCTGGAATTTTAATTGTAAAGGGCTTCTCGGTCAAGCTGCAACAATTAACTTCCCAAGATTCCTAAGCTCGATCAAAAAATTCCAAATTGCATATTTGAAAAATACATCTCTGTTCCCTATCAAATGGATCAAAAATAAAATCGACTTAATTGATAATAATTAATTATTTTTAGTACTAAAATCTTGGTTGTAATCAGGATTCAGGTGCAACTTTGCAAGTAGGGCTGTCAATGGGACGGATTTTAATTCGGATCCGCCCGAATTCAGTCCGATTTATTAGGATAATTGTCCGATCAGAGATTCGATGGACCTGATTCGATTATAAAGATCCATATCCGACAACAAATAAAAAGAAAGATATATATATATATATATATATACATATTTTTTTATAAAATTAAGTATCATTAATAATATTACACCGTCAATTTAAGAAGATAGTAATTTATAACTCATTTATAAATTTATTTAAAACAATATTTTCATTTTACAAATATGAATATAGTAAAGAAACTTTGAACATGTGAGCTAAAATTAAATAAAATTGAAAAGTTAATAAACTTGTTTTAGAAAAAAATATTAATTTAACTTTTTAAATGAAAATTTATTGGATCCAAAAAAGATTCGATATCCAGCTAAATCCGATCAAGATCCGTTAGATTCAAAAATCTCGATCCGAGCACAATCCGAACAAGATCCAAATCCAACAAGATTCAATCTGATATAAATGAAGACGGATCTGAATGAGGCTGATCCGACCAAAATCCGACCCATTGACAGCACTAATTTCAATTATGGTTAAATTTGACCCCCTGACTCTCCAATCCGACGACATACATAATGAATAAAATTTTCCTCTACTTTACAATTTTAAAAATACTCAATAAATTTAAACAAAAAATAATACACTGGAAACAAGTCCAATGAGTCATGGTAGAAGAAGCACTAGTGGCTCTCAATTTATCAATATTTAATAGTACTATTTACCAAGATACATGGCAAATGCAACTATCAAGCACAACTTAGTTATGAACTTTTGATGTTCAAACTATCTTTACAAATTACAAATCAGAGTTAAATACATCATCACATATTCACATTGAAGAAACAATGACAGGATCTAAATTTACCAGTACACAATAACTTTTTTTTTTTTTCCAAAGGTTTAATCTCTCTTGAGACGAATTTGACACATAAATGTGGATATCTCTCCCAACAGAAATTCGAACCTAAGTCCGTTACCTTGTAATGACTAGTCCCTTTCACTAGACCAATACAGTAATAATGGCATAAAATCAGAATAGATCAACGTTGCCAGACCCATCCAATCACAAGACATATATACTACGTGTCATGCGATCAATCACTCTCCTAAAAATATTATTCGATCCCAGACCAAATTTCACTTTTTTGTACGAGTGCTTTAGATTCATATGCATTACCCTTCAAAACCTATCCTTTTCGACAATTACACTCGAATACGAGTTTTGTCCCTTAATTGCCATGAGGGTATATTCCCACCGGAAAATTCTACCTAGCTCGACCAAACCTATTCAATCACTTGTCATGTAATTACTTTGGGTTCGACCAAACCTGATCTGGGTAGGCATTTTTCATTCCTACTTCATTCAAATTGAGCATACCGGAGAGATTCTAGTAAGAAGCTCATCAATTCTAAGGGAAACGCAATTTAGCCAAATCGAGATCTTCTGTTACTACATTTTAATGCCATCTCTGTATAATTATCCAAATATGAGTACTGAATAATGGATAGATGTGATGTTATCTTCTATTATACTAAATTATTTCACTATTTCCGTAATGAAACACAAGTACATCAATTCATGAAACAGATGAACTGTTCTTTAACTCAAAAATTGCATCATTTCAACAAAAAAGCAAGAACATGATAATGCTACAAAAGGCAAAACTAAAACTCATTTAAAATAAACAGAAACAAATAACTACAAAGCAAAGCCTTTCAAATACTCTGGGTCCCTTTTGGCCCGTTCCTGAAACTTCTTAAACCACCGGTCCAAAATATCCATGGGCACCACAAGCTTCGACCCGTCAACACCACAAAACGACTGCATAAAATTAAACAAATTCTCACCAACCTTCAACGCAAGCCTCTCGATCTTCCTATCCGCGGTTACGTCAAGCGAAGTCAGCGCCGTCAAGTCCTCGACCGAAACCCCAATTTTCGCCGACAGCGGCGGCGCGTCGGGCGCTGTCAGTTGCAATTGGGCGGCGTCTCCGGTGCTAGGATCGGGCCAGGGGAGGGAGAGGACGGCGGATGGGCGCGTGAGGGTAATCGCTCCGCAGTAGAGGAAAGGGGTGCCGGGGGATTGGATGTAGAGGGCTAGGGCTTTGTCGGGAGGAAGAGTGAAGGAATTGAGGAGGAAAATGCAGATTTCACGGATTGAATCGTAGGATTCTCCGACGAAGTGGTTCATGTCGAGGAGCCAGTGGGTTGTGTCGATTTGGGTGAAGGTGGAGCTGTCTAACGGGAAACTCCGGTTTGGAAATACCACTCCGAACATTTTATTTATTATTTTTTTTTTTTTTGGGTTTGTTGATCGATTGTTGTTGGTGGTGGTGTTTGCTGCGAGTCTGCGACTTTTGGGTTTGGATTTGAAGTTGGAGGGTCGGGGGAGGAGGAGAAATTGTTTGGAGGTTTTGGAAGGGGAGAGAAAATTCTTAGAAGAGTCTAGAAATATCCAGCTGAATTTATCCAAGGAGTTAATTTAATTTCTCCATATGTATTGTACCAACAACGACTATCATCAAAAAAAAAAAAAAACAACGACTATCATATAATTTTTTCGTTAGTTTGAAATTCTTGAGTAGAGTATTATAAGGTTATATAAGTTGTTGTTAGATGTTTTCGATTTTTGTGGATTTAAAATAAGGTTAATCTTACTCTCGTTTATACGCATTTTCATTTTTATATAAAAAAAATAAAAAATTATCGATAGCGTCGTTAATACTAGTTACGTTTCGCTTTCATGTTTGTGGCAATTTTATTTGAAGTCAATGTCACATGTTGCTCACATGTAAATTTGAAGGATAAATCTGTAAACTTATAATAAAATTTAGAAAAAACCTTGTCGTTGGCAATCGTCCCTCTTTGTTGCCACTAGAGCCGGAGTTACAAGCTTTCAGACCATGGATTTTAAAGCCCTTAACGAGATGAATCGATTGTGTAACCAATTAAAAGATTTTTTGCGAAGAGCTACAAAAATCATAAAATGAAGAAGACAACAAGATGAACTTTTCAATCTAGTTATTGAAGTGGCGAAAAAAAAATGATTTTGTAGAGTTACATAAAATTGGAACACCAGTTAGATTCATAATGAATAGGCGAACAATATCGGCTTTTTAATTTCTGCGAACAACCAAAGACTTGGGGCAAAAAAGACATACATGTTTTGAAAAATGATATAAATAAAATAAGTGATTAGGGGGATGGTAGTGATAATTTTTTACATGGGACGATTATGCGGAAAATTTTCTATAGGAAGTTTACCTTTAAAATATTTTGTTGTTTGTAGTTTGAATGTGGCACAAATATTTAGAAGTAGTAATACAATTTTCAGTATATATTATTTATTCAAGTTTTAAGAAATGATGATAACATATTTCTTAGGAGCTCAGAGAAGTTGGCTTTCATTTTCTTTTTCAACATAGATGGGTACTTCTGACATGGCTGCATTTGTAAAGTAAGGTCATCTCCAACCAACTTACAACCGGGCATGGGGTTGTCGGCTCGCTTTGATTGGAGATGGATGATGGCAATTGGATGGGCAAGGGGACAGAGCGGGCAGGGGGTTCGGGGTAGGCAACCTGGCAAGCAGGCTTGCTGGCAGACAAACGCCCCTGCTGGCCCCTGCCGAGCGCTGACAGGGGCTCGGGTGCTCATTTTTTTTTTCAACTTTCTCGAATTAAATAAATGAGATTTGTTGAATAATTTCATATATAATCGGACAAATATAAATCAAAATAAATGAGATTTGTTGAATTAATGGATGTTGATTGCCCTTAGGTTGGAGATGAGTTTTTTAGGTGGATCAAAAAGACATGAGGGCAAGACAATTGGGCAATTGTGCAATTATGCAAATGGGCAAGTTGGAGATGGCCTAAAATAATTGATATAGATGAAATCTAGCCCCGGGATTAATTTTGACTTTATTTTTCTTAGAGTCAAACTGATTGCATTAATCTTCAGTATAGATATTTGAAATTCTTAAATAGGGTGAAATATAATTTTCCTCCTTAAAGTATTAGGGTAGTATCAGTTACCCCCTTAAAGTATTAATTATAATAATTACCCTCCTTTGTTATAATTTTATACTAGTATTTATTTCAAAAATATCCCCGTCCCTTTTATAAATAATAACTTTTTTATTACTTTATCAAAATAAAATAAAATTTAGATTAATTATGAATCCATTCATCCATCAAACAACATTATGTTTTATTTTCTTCATTTATTTTGTTACCTTTTTTTATCTCAATTTTTTTTTCTTTATTTTTATCGCATTTTTTATAACCGAAGGAAAGAAAATAAATGAAGAAATTGAAAGATCACATTGTTTTGGTGGATGGATGGATGAATTCATGATAATTAATAAAAAAAAAAAATTGATAAAAGAATGAAGAAACTAACACATTATATTATTTGGTGTTAAACTTGAATTTTACGAGAAATAATTTAAAGGAGAATTAATCAATATTATGAATAATAATTTGTATGAAATATAAATGAGATAATTATCACCAAATAAAAACTCAAAAAACTATATAAAGAAAAAAATGAAACATAAAATAAAGAAAAAAATTGAAACAGAAATAAAGAAAAAAATGAGATGAGAGTAAAGAAAATTTTGAGACCATAAAACCGAAGAAAACGAAAAATATTAAGAATTTAAAACATAATGTTGTTTGGTGGATGAATGGATTCATAATTAAAAAAGATTCAAATTTATTTTAATAAAGAAATTTATTATTTATGTAAAGGGGCGGGGGTATTATTGGAATAAAAACTACAAAACTATAACAGATGACGGTAAATGTTACAATTGATATTTTAAAGGGGGTAACTGATACCGCCCCATACTTTAAGGGGCAAACTGTATTTCACCCTCTTAAATATTGACATCATTATGGGAAATTCTAAGGGCTTGCTGTGTGGTGTTTTCCAATTTTTTTTTAATTTGAAAAATATCAAGTGATGTTGTATAAAAATGTTCAGGACAAATGTGGAATAAGTCTTTCAATCTATAACAACATCACAGTAATAAGGTAAGATCTGCATACATATATCGAGAGAAAAATTGTATAGTAATTGTAATAGTAAGTTGAGTTCCGTTCCCTTTGTTTGGAAGTAGGGCGACCTATATATAGGTACATACATGGGTATAATAGTCTTTTCAGGAAAGACGTTACAAGTAATAAATACAAAGACGTTACAGACGTTACGAGAATTTAAATGATAAAGGCGTTACAAATCTCTCATTTATGTCAACTTAGTGTAATCTCTTAATTGTCCTCGGGTACAAAATTTGGACACATCATATTGCCCCCCAGTTTCGGGAATAATTACGCGAGCGTTTATTGTCGAAACTTGATTAAAGTATATGAGCATTGTAGCTACCTACTCCATACTTCCATATGTGATAAATAAGCATGTAACACTACCTCGTTAAAACCTTGCCAAGAAAAACCCATTGGGACAAAAACTTGGACGAAGGAAAAAGAGTACAGTGCTTAGACACGCTCCCTTTGTAAATTTGGTGAAGAGTAGTGATGCTCCTTTTCTTTGGCTGCTCTTTCTTATATGAAGTAAATATTCTTCTTTGAGATATTTGTTTGTCAAAAGTTGCCTCTCAAAGCCATAATTGCATGTAAAACACAAATTTGTGTGGTCAAATATTATCACTTGACAGTAAATGTAGTAAAAATAAATTTAAATTCAGCCACAAATGTAACTTGATTCACGTTGTTCTCTTTTTTGACTTTGATAGTATTCTATCGTCGTTGTCGTTGTTGTCTCCTTCTTTCTTTCTTTTATTTTTTGTTTGGTGCCGAGAGACGACCGGACTACCCCTTTTGATCGATGAAGGATGACCAATTTACCCCCCTAGCATTTTGCGGAGGATTGATCGATTCACCCTTTGATCTCTAGAGATGACCGATTTACCCTCGATCGTTTAGGGATGACCGATTTACCCTTTTTTGATCGTTGAGCAATGATCGATTTACCCTTTACTTTTTTAGGGATGATCAATTTACCCTTCTTGATCGCGAAGAGACCATCGGTTTACCGTTTGTAGTTTTAGAGATTCATTTATTATTGGTTTCATGCGTCTGTAAGTAAATAATTCACTAAACTTTTAACTGAAAGACATAAAATATAAATTTTACCTCCTTTTTGTAGCTATGCAATCTTGAGATATTTCAGGGTCAACTTTGTAATTCTCACTAATTTTTTAGGTTACTCTGCAATTTCTGTCATCTTCTGGGTCAAGTGCATGTGCACTTTTGAGAGACTTGCAAAATTAACCAATTGGCTTCCACGAGAATCGCTGGTTTGGGGAGCACACTTGGTAAATATGATTTGCATATCAAGTTTATTTAGATTAGAAATTTAGAGTTTTGCTAGGAAAATGAATCTACGCAAAGGCTCAAGGATAAATTAGTTGATACCGCATAGAGTTTCATGATCGGTGGCTCTGAGAATTTTTTTTTCTTTTTTTAAGTTTCTCTCATTATACGTACAGATCAAACGTTTCCCACAGACGGCGCCAATTATGATGTTGTATAAAAATGTTCAGGGCAAATATGGAATAAGCCCTTCAATCTATAACAACATCACAATAATAAAGTAAGATCTGCATACATATATCGAGAGAAAAATTGTATTATAATTGTAATAGTGAATTGAGTTTTTGTAATAGTGAATTGATTCTCTTTATAATGAATTGAGTTTTTTCTGTTCGACCTATTTATAGGTACATACAGGGGTATAATAGTCTTTTCAGGAAAGACGTTACACGTAATAAATACAAAGACGTTACAGACGTTACGAGAGTTTATGATAAAGACGTTACAAATCTCTTATTTATGCAACTTAGTGTAATCTCTTAATTGCCCTCGGGTACAAAATTTGGACACATGATCAAGCAAATGTATTTTATTTTCTGAAATAAAATTTTCATCTCTCAATTTTCTCAAAGTACTTTATCAAAAGTCAACAAACAACAATTTTTTTTATCTCTAAACAAAATCTATACAAACTCTACATTGATTTGACATAAAATAACATATCTCTTACACAATTTATCTCCATAACAAATATGATTTAACATAAAAACTTACACACCTTACACCTACAACCTAATTTTTCCAAAAAAACTCTTCCAAACTACTTTCCCAAAACCAAACAAACATAACCTAATATTGAAATTCTTGAATAATTTAGTTGGGGTTTATTACTTGCTTTCTTGGACCAATAAATTGTTATGCCGACCCGAATAAAGTGAACCATACCCAACTTATCATTCATTTATCAGCCATACATTTAATTGGACTAAATTGCCCCTCAAATATAATCAAAATTATGGAAGTTACCCTAACCAAAATTTCTACAACTAAAAACTACTTCTCCATTGCCCAGAGAGTGAAAAGCTTTCAATTTCATAATTCACATAATCTTCCCTCTTTTCTAATTCTTAGGGTTTATACCGGATTTAACATCAATTTTGTTATCACCCCATTAGAAGCTTGTTCTAATCCCTCTCATTTCACAGACTCACAGCTTCTATTCTCTCTTTCCCGTCGGTGAGTTCCTTTCTGTTTGGACGATTTCCTTTTCTCCTTATGTATTGATGATTGAATTTGACTTTTTGAACGAGTTGTTAAGTGTGTTCTCTCATATACTTTTATCTTTTTCACATTTTGTCAAAAAATAGCTTAATTTAAGTATTGCTCATGTAATAATTTCTCCCATAAATTTTCTAAATTGTTTCCAGAAGCTTTTTCATTCATCCAAGTTTTAATTTTGTTCATTCATCCTTTACTCTGTTTGAGCTTCTATTGATATGATATGAATGAAATTTGTTGGATTTAGGACTTGATTTTTTTTTAATGTGCAAATGTCTAAAGGGAAATTAAGTTTAGTCCTTTGATAATTATTTGTAGACAAGTTTTATTGTTTGGTTAATTTTTTGTTAATGTGTGCATTAATCAGTACTAATATGTAGATAGTTTTATTCAAATTTACAATATGAAGACAGGTTTCATACATTAATGGGAATATTTCCTTCACTTTATTGTTTTATAAAATTATTAATGTGCCCTTCATTTGAAGGTTTTTTTTTTTTGTGTGTGTGTGTGTGTGTATTCTTGACAATTTGGTAATTCGAAGTTGTTTCTTGATTCACTTGGAATCATATTTTGTTGGTTGATATGTGTTGGTACCTGCCATAATTTTTAAATCCTAATGTCTTTAACTACAACCCTTTCAACACAATGGACTAGGACGAAAAGTGTTAATTTTGGATGAGTTGATTGTATGGAATCCTTTTGCTTAATTAATGGGAAACTTTTCTGTAGCATTTACGTTCTTCTTAGAATTTCAGACATGCTTGAATTCTACAATAAAATTTTGCTGCATTTACGTTTTCCTTAGGCATAAAATTTGTCAATCTTTGAATCTTATTATCATTTTCGTACTTAGAATAATAGAATTTTATATTTTGTTGATTAATTCATATTTTAGGCTTACAGGGTGTCAAATCAAGTTTCTAAAGTAAAGTGTTTGCATTTTTTCACCGTGGGCTTCAAATACATTTGATGGGGGAGAGAATGGTCATTAAGACGTTATTAGGCCTTTATATGCAGAACCAAGCATTATATTAACTAAAAGAATAGGCTAATAAATATTTTCTAAAAGGATCCAAGCACCCTACCTAGTTTGTAGGCCAATTCAATTAGTTGGGCAATTAGCTCATTTGGCACCTAATCTAGTTGTGGAAACCAATCGAGCCTTAATTGATTAGCCAAGAATATATTCTCTTCAGTTTTTGGTTCCTTTTTTTTTTGCTAAACGTTTTCTTTTCTCTCACCTATTTTCTTCTTCTTCTCCGACCACAGCCAAACACAAGACTCTCAGGGCGGCAATTAACTTCCTCATAAGATATGTCATTTTCTCGGCTTTCCAGAGGAACCCATTTCTTCTCTTGTATTAGGACTCATCTTCATCGGCCACCCTCTTTATCAAGGTAAATCCACCCCTTGTCTATTATTTTATTTCATTACAAATTTGGATGAAGGGCTTAATTAATTGATTATGATTAATCCCTTTTTGTTAATCAAGGTGTCTGATTGATGGTGTGGGTTCAAGATACAATTTTATAGGAGCAAATGGAAAAAATATATATGCGCAAACTAATCATGGATGTAAATTGAAGAACTACAATGTGGAGAAGTCGTGTAGTATTAGTTATGGTCGGCAGTATGCTACAAATGCTGCCACCACAGCCACAGAAAACAAATCAAAGAAGATGCTTTTGTACTTGACTGGACTGGTCTTTGCAATGGTGGGCTGTACTTATGCTGCGGTTCCTCTCTATAGGAGGTTTTGTCAAGCTACTGGATATGGTGGTACTGTCCAGCGTCGAGAGGTTAACTACTTTCACTTCATTTTTATCTGTGGTGTTGATTTGTAATTTGATAATAATAATTGCAATTTTTCTTGGTGTTTTTCAGAGTGTTGAAGAAAAGATTGCTCGTCATGCCACAGATGGCACTGTTACTTCTAGGTGTGACTTTTATAGCTTAACATATTCCACCCCATATGCTTTGCCCAACTATCAAAAAAACCCTGTGTTCTATTTATTACCCCTGTGTTCTTTTTTTATTAGCCAAAAAAACCGATTGAAATTCCTTCATAAATGACAGGGAGGTTTTTGTCAATTTTTTAAGTGAACAGAGGGGTTATTGCCAATTTCCAAAGTTTAGAGTGGGTGTTAATTGTCATTTCACTTTGGGAGGGTTTTTTTGCTAATATAAAATAAGCACCTTTTTTTTTGCTAATAAAAATAACAGAGGGTTTATTTGATAGTTAGGCATAGCACAAGGGGTATAAAGTATTTCACTTCATATTTGTTCATAGATTATTATGTTTGGAATTTGGATTCATCTGTGGTTCTTGTGGTTACAGGGAGATTGTTGTGCAGTTCAATGCTGATGTGGCTGATGGGATGCAATGGAAATTTGTTCCTACTCAGAGAGAGGTACTTAATGTAATTGGCATGTTTGTCATATGCAAACGAGGATGGAATTTTGTTTTTAGTGCGTAATATTTTTGGTTAGGAATTTATAAGAAAATTTATTTATCATAATTTTGTATTGTTCGAGTATAGGTAAGGGTGAAGCCAGGGGAGAGTGCTCTTGCATTTTACACTGCTGAAAATAAAAGTTCAGCCCCAATAACTGGTGTATCTACTTATAATGTTACTCCAATGAAGGTATGTATTATTTAATAGTTAGTCTTTTATATCTACATAGAAAATAATTTATAAAAATTCTCTGATAACATTGAAAACTCTCCTTGAAATTTAAAACAAACAAGGCCCCAGTGTTTCAACTTTCAAAAACTTTGCGGATCACAAATGACAATATTTATATGGTAATTATTGATAAAGTCCCAGAACCTTTATTCTTACTGAATACAAAACGATATAGACATATAGTTAGTGTATGCAATCTTGTTGTACTCTTATGTAGCATCATTAAATGCTTTGTAACTTTACTTTTTCTTGAAATTCCTAATTATATGGAAGTTATCAAGTTACTGTTGTAGTGTTGTTCAAAATTTAAGATTATATGTATGATGTGTGCGTATATGTCTCTACATAGATATATACAAGCGAGCTTTTTCTCAAATAAGTGAAATAATGGCGCGGACCCAAAAAAATGATTTTGAGCAGGACCCTTATTGTAATAAACAATAATGAAAAAAATGGGTTCACATAACATGTAAACATGAATGGTTTTTTTTTTCTTTTTTCTTTTCAGGCCGCAGTTTATTTCAACAAAATACAATGCTTTTGCTTTGAAGAACAGCGGCTTCTTCCTGGCGAACAGATTGACATGCCAGTAAGTATTTATTTCCTATTCTACCCTTTAATGTCAAATTGATGTTGTAATGATCTCGTTTAATGCGTATAAAATGAATTTGTAGGTCTTCTTTTACATAGACCCCGAGTTTGAAACAGATCCAAGAATGGATGGTATCAACAACTTGATTCTTTCATACACATTTTTCAAGGTTTCTGATGATAAGTAGTCGTGCTAGATTACATCGCCAGCATTTCAACGAAAAACAGATTCTTTGTTCTTTACTTAGAGCGAAATAATTTGTGTTGTAACTTACAGGCACTTGTTTATTATTGAGCTATTTGTTATATAGAGTAAGAACTTGGGTCATACAGAGTTGTCATCTAGACCAGATTCTGTTAATAAACATTGAGGACGTATTCGATGGAAACTTTGATTTACAATTGTCAAATATAGGCGAAACGCCAAATTTCTTAAGGCTAATAGATTTGCATATAACTTTGAAGTTGAGATAAAGATGTGTTTGGCATAACTTTCCAATAATATTTAATTTTCGATTACACATTGCACACTTACGATTTGTTATTGTGTGAAATTAATATTAGAAAATCGATCCCAGAATTTTCATTTTCGATATGTTCTTCTTTCTTGGTCACTAAAGAAGGATCTCATAAACATATAGTTTGACTGTGAGTTCAATGCCATATTTAACTTTCCAATAATATTTAATTTTCGATTACACATTGCACACTTACGATTTGTTATTGTGTGAAATTAATATTAGAAAATCGATCCCAGAATTTTCATTTTTGATATGTTCTTCTTTCTTGGTCACTAAAGAAGGATCTCATAAACATATAGTTTGACTGTGAATTCAATGCCATATAAAGCTCATTTAGTATCACATACTACTAATGCGGGATTAACTTCGTCACCCTCAATTACGATCATTACATTTACCTACACTTTCTTTCCGACTCTCATGTTAATTAGTTTGATGATAAAGGATACTGGAAATTACTATGGGTTTAATTGCTACAAATCGTAATCATCAAAGCATTCAAAAACTTACAATTTCCACATTCTGGGAATTTGAAAAATACATTTGACCAAGACAAATAAATAATTAAAAAGGTAATTTACGATTAGACTCTTACAAGAAATCTCCTAACGCTTCAGAAATGACATGCTTCAGAAATGACGAGAAAATCCTCTATGATTCAAATAATTCTTTTACAAGGATGTACACTTCGTGAAAATGTTTATAAAAAACACCATGTAAGAAAAACATTTCTTGTAATATCAACTGGTGGTTGTGGTTTAAATTCCAATGTTTTTGTCTGGATTTAGTAATATCTTCAAATTATAGAAAATTCTTTGTAATTACAAAAATTATGAAGACTCCTCTTACATTATGTTTTTTTAAATATTTTCACGGGGTGACTTCTTAACGTCATCGTCATACTTACATTAAAGCTCATGGAATCTATGATTTATTCCAACCCCAGTTGACGTCGTTATGATACTTTAAATTACCACCACCAGTACCTGTAGCTGTGTAATTGGCATATAATTATATTATAAGGATGTGAATTATTTATGTCATTGATATTCAAATTTTTTTTTTTTTTAAATAAATAAAATTATCTCTCAAGGTAAATAGTCGACTTTCATACACCTCCATAACCGAAAACGCATTATGTATGAAAAGTTTACTGATGAAATACAAGGGAATGGGGAAAATGAAAGATACTCTCCAGTATTATGTTAAACCCGCAAGTTAGAAATTATCATGTGAAATATTTATTGCGTCAAATTTTTTTGTACTTTCAAAAATCCTGCAAAAAATACTTAATTTGTAAAAAAATTAGATCGTTTTCGATCGACATATATCAAGAAACTATTTTTAAATATTTCACGTGAAGATGTAGGAACCACCTTAAAGTATTTTAACAACAATTTATTAAAATATGTCGATCCAAAATCAATTGTTTCTATTCTTGATTCTTTACTTAAGTAGAGCACCTGAGCACGACAAGAAAACAGAATATTTAAATGGAACATTGACGCCAAAATTGTCATTGCCACCCCAAAAAAGTATTGCTCGGTATGGATGGTAAATAACAAATTTCCTAATTAAATGCTAATCTTTCTACTATGACGGTACTCCAACGATGCCATAGGCATAGTTCATCATATTTAAGTGGACCCCATCAATAATTGGGTGAGCGGATTTAAGGTACATGAACATAATCTACCCGAAAGATCATACCAAATTTATTCAAATCCTACAACCAAGGTACCACAATTTTGGATATTCTTGCATAGACCTTGTGGTGGTAAATACGCCACATCATATATTTTGAGAGCATGACATCATCAAAATGTATGATGTGGCACATTTACAATCACAAGGTCTATGGAAAAGCTAATAGACAATGTCTATACAAGAATTTTTCCACAATTTTGTACTTCACAAAAGAGACTATCAGGAAAAGGAAAAAAATAAATTCAAATCGACCAGATAACACAAAAAATATTTAAAGAAAAGATAATTTCAAAAAAGAAAAAATTAAAGAAAAGATTACACATATCATGAATTAAAACTATGTTCCAAATGAAAGCAAATCAGTTTGTAATTATAAAAACGGGTAGTAATTATCAAAGCATGATGGATATAGAGTAGTACCAGAAGCTCCTAATGAAAATTTGATCGAGGATTAGTTGAGAAAAATAACATCATTCTTAAACTGGACTGGTCCCATCGAGTTACGTTCATGCAGATAACATATAATATATTTTTGGAGCTAAATACAATAACACTCCTTGTGCTTTGCCAAACTATCAAAAGATCTTTATATTATTTTCATTAACTAAAAAATTCATCTGAAATTCCTTCATAAATTGTTTTTTTATGTGAACGGTGTGGGTTATTGCAAATTTTAAAAGTTAACCAGAGAGATAATTGATAATTTTTAGGTGAAGATGAAATTCATTCATCCTTTTGGTGGATGTATAATTGGTTTTTCAGCTTAGGAAGGATTTCTTTAATTACTAAAAGATAAGGTTTATAGTTAAAATAGGGCTAGGGCTCGAACAAGGATTTTTTTTTATAAAATAAAAACGTTATTGATATATTCCTTTTGAAGGCAAGAAAACTAAAAGCGCGCTTAATTTGTCCTCTCTCATAGTGCACTATAGTGCGATAGTGCCACATGGCATGCTCTAATTGGATAGCAGTTGTGCAGGGCGCAACGACGCGATACACTTGGGCTATAGCGAATAGCGCTCTTTAGAGCACGCTATTTGCGCTATTGACTACAATGCTTCGTGGTCTATTCAAATCGACCAGACAACACAAAAAATATTTAAAGAAACATTACAGAGATTATGAATTAAAACTATGTTCCAAATGAAAGCAAAGCAGTTTGTAATTAAAAAAGATGGGCAGTAATTACCAAAGCAAGGTAGATATAAATAATATAGTAGTACCAAAAGCTCTTAATGAAAATTTGATTGAGGACCAGTTGAGAAAAATAACATCATTCTTTATTGCCCTTCACCATAAATTTCTCGACGACAAAAAACTTGGTTCATGTAGCATTATACTTCGAGGAACCATTTTAACATCTAGAACCCCAATTTCAGAACACTTTTCATCCTTAACTCGCCAAAGGTCAGAGAAAACATGTCTCCAATTCTTGATTTTCCGACCAGATCAATCCCAAAAGAAAGACAATACACGCTAGAAGAAAACCAACTTCCCAATATGACATCTTTTGTCCAATACTCTGGGATGCCATACTTTTGCATTTTACATATAGTAATTTGAGATCCATCAAATTTGTCAATAAAACAGAATATTTAAACGGAACTTTGACGCCAAAATGTCATTGCCACCCCAAAAAAGTATTGCTCGGTGTGGGTCGTAGAGGGATATTTGGCTCAATGGTCTTATCAAATGTTCTATTTGCAAAACTAGCCTTCCATTTTTTCTTTTTCTTTTTTCTTGGTTTTGATAATAATTATATCTATTTAAACACAATTAAGTCTAATTAATCAATTAATCTAATACTAATAATAATACAAAACACCAGTAAAAATTCATTTTTACTCCCAATTTAAATTTCAAAAGTTTTGACTAAAAAAAACTCTCTAAAAAATTCATCCCAAAATTTTGTCACTTGTCACTTAGGCAAGTGACCCGGCGGCAGTATCGCTTGTCACTTGGACGCCCAAGAGTGACAAAAATTTGATTTTTTGTTTGTAATTTTTCATTTAATTTAAAGTTAATTAACAACCTAATTTAAGTAAGGTTAGTTTTGTAAATGAAAAAATGAAAAAGCTAACTTTACAAATTAAACTTCCCATAAGGCGATATATGCGAATGACTCGATTACAAATAACAACTTTCCTAATTAAATACTAATCTTTCTACTGTGAAGGTACTCCAACGATGCCATAGTTCCTCATATTTAAGTGGACCCCATGCATCAATCACTGGGTGAGCGGAAGGTAAATGAACTCTACCTGAAAGATCATATCCAATTTGTTCAAATCCTACAACAAAGTTACCACAATTTTTTACCTTCCTGAAAGAGACAATCAGGGGAAAGGAGAAGAGGAAATTCAAATCGACCAGACAACATAAAAAATATTTAAAGAAATGATTATACATATCATGGATTAAAACTATGTTCCAAATGAAAGCAAAATAGTTTGTATTCAGAAAAAATGGGCATAATTACCAAAGCAAGATGGATATAAAAACTCCCTTTAAAGTATAAGGGTGGTATCAGTTACTCTCTTAAAGTATCAATTGTAACACTTATCTCCCTCTGTTATAGTTTTCTAGTATTTATTCCAAAAATGCCCCTACCCTTTTATAAATAATAAATTTATCTATTAATTTATAAAAATAAAATTGTATCTTTATTAATTATGAATCCATTCATCCACCGAACAACATTATGTTTTATTTTCTTCATTTCTTTTTGTTACCTTCCTTTTTCGATCTCAAATTTTTTTCTTCATTTTCATCTCATTTTTTATAACCGAAGGAAACAAAAGAAATGAAGAAAATGAAACATAATATTATTTGGTGGATGGATGAATGAATTCATAATTAATAAATATTTTATTTTTATGATAAAGAAATGAAGGAATTAAAACATAATATTGACACGGAATTAGGGGAAGAATTGGAAGAGGGAACACAAGAGAACACCTCGGGAAAATAAACTCGCCACTTAATAGAATCTACCGATGAGATAAGAGTGAAATCACTCAACTCGCCACTCTATAGAATTCACTAAAGAGATAAGAGATGAACATAAGAAGAATCACTCTTCAAAAGATAAATTTCTTATTACTTTTCAATTGAATTATTTAGGTTAATGGGGAATGGGGTATTTATTGGATATCATGGACACCCCCCATGAGTAGGTTCATGTATGAATCCCAAAGGTTATACATGAATCTAATGATACAGGCATAAAAACAAAGGGACATACATGTATTTTATTTATTACTACTTAGGTAAGTGAAGTTCATGAATTAATAATTAATCCATAGTTCTTGATTCGGTGTCAGACGCTTCTGCTGCGTGATAACTCGTCCTCGAGTTTTCTTAATTTTCACCATGATAGGGAGAGAGATCCGCAACATTGAAGGTTGTCGAAACGCCATAGTTCGTAGGAAGATCAATCTTGTAAGCATTTTCACCTATCCGTTTAAGAACTTTAAAAGGACCATCAGGTCGTGGTTTTAGCTTTCCATGTCGGCCTCGAGGAATACGTTCCTTCCGAAGATGAATCCAAACCATATCTCATTCCTTAAAAACAGCTTCCTTCCTGTGTTTATTAGCTTGAACTTGATACTTCTCATTTTGTTGGATGATACGTTCACGCACTTGTTCATGTAATTTCCTTATATCTTCAGCTCGATCTTCAGCATCTCCACTAAATTGATGGTGGGTTGGAAGTGGAGCTAAATCCAAAGGACTAATTGGATTTTTCCCATAGACAATTTCAAAAGGACTAGTTCCTGTAGTTTGACTTGAAGAACGATTATAGGCAAATTCAGCTTGAGCCAAAGCGAGATCCCATTGGCGAATCTTTGCACCAACCAAACTTCTCTATAAGTTCCCCAAACTTCGGTTAACAACTTCAGTTTGTCCGTCGGTTTGTGGATGGTAAGATGTACTAAATTGTAGTATAGTCCCTAACTTTCTCCAAAGAGATCGCCAAAAGTGACTAACAAACTTTCTATCCCGATCAGATGTGATTGTTTTTGGAACACCGTGAAGTTTAACAATCTCTTTGAAATAGAGATCAGCAATATGTGATGCATCCAAGGTTTTTGCACATGATACAAAGTGTGCCATTTTAGAGAATCGATCCACAACGACCATAACAAAATCCTTACCTCTTTGTGTACGAGGCAAACCTACCACAAAGTCGATACTCACATCTTCCCAAGGTGCTTTAGGAACTGGAAGTGGAGTATATAGGTCGGTATTTTGTCCATGAGTTTTCGCCAAATGACATGTTGTGCAACGCTGTACATAACGAACCACATCTCTTACCATTTTAGGCTAATAAAAGTGCTCCTGAACAAGACTAAGAGTCTTGTCTCGACCGAAGTGACCACCAAGTCCTCCTCTATGAGTCTCTGCTACTATAGCTTGCCTTAAAGAACAATCAGGAATGCACAAACGAACTCCTTTGAAAAGAAAACCATTTTGCAATAAATAAGTACCATTAAGGCCATTTGAACATTCAAGCCAAACATCTTTGAAAGTTGGATCGTCCTTATATAACTCTTTTAATATTTCGAAATCAATAACTTTAACCTCCATTGTATTCAAACAAGAATGCCGTCGACTAAGAGCATCAACAACTTGATTTTGCTTGCCAGACTTATGCTTAATATGAAAAGTATAAGATTGCAAAATTTCAACCCATCGAGCATGCCTACTTTTTAACTTATGTTGGCCATTAATAAATTGCAAAGCTTCATGATCAGAATATAATATAAATTCTTTGGATATGAGATAATGATGCCAACGGTTCAAAGCTCTTATGATAGCATAAAACTCCTTATCATAAGTAGAGTATCTTGTGCGAGAATTTGTTAGCTTCTCACTAAAGTAAGCAATCGGTTTACCTTCTTGACTTAGGACTGCACCGATGCCAACATTAGACGCGTCGCAATCAACCTCAAACACTTTATCAAAATTAGGAAGCATCAAAATAGGAGCCTCGGTAATCTTCTTCTTGATGGTCTCAAAACTTTGTTGTGCTTCAAGGGTCCATCCAAAGCTCCCTCCTTTCAAACATTCAGTAACCGGAGCAATCAAAGTGCTAAAACCTTTAATAAAACGTCGGTAAAATGACACAAGTCCATGAAAGCTTCTTATGTCATGAATAGAAGCTGGAATAGGCCAACTTGTGATAGCTTCTACCTTGGTGGGATCCACCATTAATCCTTCACCTGAAATAACATAGCCTAGGAATACAAACTTATCTGTTAGAAAATCACACTTCTTAAGATTAGCATACAACTTTTGCTCTCTTAAAACACCAAATACTTGACGTAAATGCTCCATATGACTTTCTTGGTCCTTGTTATACACAAGAATATCATCAAAGTAAACGACCACAAATCGACCAATAAATGATTTGAAAATATGATTCATAAGTCGCATAAAAGTGCTAGGAGCATTAGACAATCTGAAACGCATTACCATCCATTCATAAAGTCCATCTCTATTTTTTAAGGCAGTTTTCCATTCGTCTCCGGGTCTCATTCGGATTTGATGATATCCGCTCCTTAGATCAATTTTTGAAAAGACCTTAGCGCCATGAAGTTGGTCCAGCATATCATCAAGGCGAGGGATTGGAAAACGATACTTGATAGTAATCTTGTTCACGGCTCGACTATCAACACACATTCGCCACGAGCCATCTTTCTTTGGTACGAGAAGTGCCAGAACGGCACATGGACTCATGCTTTCTTTGATCAGCCCTTTAGCTTTCAAATCATCAACCTGTCTTTGAAGCCCCTCAAATTCTTTTCGACTCATTCGATATGCTGCATTATTTGGAATAACTGCGCCTGGTACAAAATCAATACAATGTTGAATACCTCGCATCGGTGGTAGCTAGACCAGCTGAAATTTCCTTTGGTATGACATCTTCAAATTCTCGAAGCAGTGATTGAACACTTTGATAAACTTCAAGTCGTTCTTCATTCACCTCGAACACTACCAAAACATAGGCTTATTGATTTTTTTCGACTGCAGCGAGAAAGTCAGATTTAGATAGTAAATTGCTTCCTTCTCCTTTTGATGGTTTGGGATTGCTCCCCATCTTGCTTGGGCCAAGCACAATTTTTAAACCATCTTTATCAAAAGAGTAAGTATTTTTATACCCATCATGTATAACTTTTCTATCATACTGCCATGGTCTACCAAGTAATAAATGACAAGCATCCATTGGAACAACATCACACCACACTTCATCTTTATAATTTTTACCAATAGAAAATTGAACCAAACATCGTTTATTTACTTTTACCTCATTTCCCTTACGCAGCCAAGACAACTTGTAGGGGTGAGGGTGATCAATTGTCTTGAGGTTCAGTTTCTCTACCATCGCAGCAGCCACCACATTTTCGCAACTTCCTCCATCGATGATCACATTGCATTCTTTTCCCAAGGAAGTACACCTTGTATGGAAAAATGTTGTTGCGGAGCCAATTGTCTTCTTCGATGTGAATTGCATTTAAGCTACGCCGAATGACTAAGCTTTCCCTCTCATCACCATATGTTATCTCTTCATCGAAGATGGGTTCGTTTTCGACCATAATATCTTCTTCTTCTTCAGATTCTTCATTTGTTTCCTCCACAAGGGTAACCACTTTTCTATTCGGACAATCAGATGCAAAATGACCTAATCCTTGGCATTTAAAACATCGAACAGTCGAAGTTCGACTAGTACCTGAAGACCCTTCTTGCTTGTCGAACTTGTATTAGGATTGGAAAACATCCCACGAGTCTTAGCTCCATCCCTTGGCCTAGATTTCGACCCGCTGCCATGCTTTGTCTTAATTTGTTTTTCGACTTTTAATGCTAGTTTCACTACGTCGTTGTAAGTCCAATATGGTTGTAGTTGGACCACGTCGCTGATTTCTGAACGTAATGCTCCTAGATAATGAGCGATTGTCTGTTCTTCCGGCTCACTAAGATCACACACCATACGAAGATTATCAAACTCCGTCGTGAACTCTTCTACTAATGATTCACCTTGTCTCAAATGATGATATTTGAGAAATGAATCTTGTCGATAATTATCAGGCATGAATTTCCTCGTTAGCTCTTTCCTCATCTTCTCCCATTTGACAATTTTTTTCTTGCCTTCTCGAGCACGCTGTTTCTTCAAGTTCACCCACCAAATAGATGCATGCTTCTTTAATTTAAGAGCCACCAATTTTACTTTGCGTTCTTCGTCGACGTCTTTGCAGTCAAAGACTCTTTCTACTGTGTTGAGCCAGTCAATAAATGCTTCTGGTTGCATTTTACCTTCGAATTCTGGAATATCAACTCTTATGTCAAAATTCCTTTGAGAATCAAGATTTCTTCGTTGACGCCTTGGCATAGACTCGTCACTTGATGATCGGTCTTGATGACCTCCAAAAGGATTGATATCTTTAAACTTATGCTCTGAATCATGACGGGAATCATCATGATCTAGAGATTCGTAGAGTTCTAGACGCTGCTGCAGTTGTTGCACTTGCCTCCTTAATTCATCCATTTCGATGTCACGAAGCTCTAGCTCACGGTTAAGTGGGGGTCGCCCACCACGGCATCCACGTCGCCCAGCCATGATCGTCAAGCTCTGGTACCACTTTGACACGGAATTAGGGGAAGAATTGGAAAAGGGAACACAAGCGAACACCTTGGGAAAATAAACTCGCCACTCAATGGAATCCACCAATGAGATAAGAATAAAATCACTCAACTCGCCACTCTATAGAATCCACTAAAGAGATAAGAGATGAAAATAAGAAGAATCACTCTTCAAAAGACAAATTTCTTATTACTTTTCAATTGAATTATTTAGGCTAATGGGGAATAGGGTATTTATAGGATATCATGGACACCCCCCCATGAGTAGGTTCATGTATGGATCCCAAAGGTTATACATGAATCTAATAATACATGCATGAAAACAAAGGGACATACATGTATTTTATTTATTACTACTTAGGTAAGTGAAGTTCATGAATTAATAATTAATCCATAGTTCTTGATTCGGTGTCAAATACTATTTGGTGTTAAACTTGAATTTTACGAGAAAGAATTTAAAGGAGAATTACTCAATATTTTGAATAATAATTCGTTCCCGAAATAAATGAGATAATTATTACCAAATAAAAACTCAGAAAAATATAAAGAAAAACATTGAGATAGAAGAAATAAAAACAAATTGAAATAATAAAGAAAACAAATTGAAACAGAAATAAAGAAAAAAAATGAGATGAAAATAAAGAAAGATTTGAGACCATAAAACCGATGGAAACAAAAAATGAAGCAATTAAAACTCAATGTTGTTTGGTGATTGAATGGATTCAGAATTAATAAAGATAAAATTTTATTCTGATAATTTAATAGATAAATTTATTATTTATAAAAGGGTAGGGGTACATTTGGCATAAAAGCTACAAAACTATAACAGATGGGGGTAAGTGTTACAATTAATACTTTAGGGGGTAACTGATACCACCTCCATACTTTAAAGGGGTAAATTGTATTTCACCCTAAAGAATATAGTAATACCAAAAGCTCCTAATGAAAATTTGATCGAGGACTAGTTGAGAAAAATAACATCATTCTTGATTGCCCTTCACCATAATTCCATGACTGACGAAAAGCCTGGTTCATATAGCATTATACTTCCAGCAACCATTTTAGCAAATAAAACCCCAATTTCAGAAAACTTTCCATCCTTAATTTTATAAAGGGTGCGACCTCTATTACCAGAGGTCATTTAGTGATTTTCCGACCAGATCAATCCCAATAGAAAGATAATACACGCCAGAAGGGAACCAATTTCCCAATACGACATCTTTTGTCAAAGACATGACATACTTTTGCATTTTTCATATAGTAATCTGAGATCCATCATATTTGTCAAGAAGATATATATGATTAACAAATGATCTCAAAGTTGTCCTCCAACTTATCACCATCCCAGGAGGATTCAAACTTTGACCAGATTTTTCAAAAGTATAAATTCCACACGAGGAATCATCTTTGGTAATTCAGTATAACACCCCATAGAGACAAGACATAATCACCCCCATCAAAGGAACTAGTAAATCCATTTTCCACATGTTTACATCCTTCGTCTACTCCAATCGTAAAATTCACATTTTTCTGTCTTATCCACCCAATCGTAATATCTATTGATGGATGAAACAAAACCAAGCATAAGTAGGTTGGGCGTTTTTTCCCCTCTTTTGTGAAAAAGAGAAGGAAAAAAGGTTTAAATTTAAAACAGGAATAGAGCTCGAACACAAATTTATTTTTATTAAAAATAACAAAACGTTATTGATTTATGTATTTTGAAGGCAATAAAACTAGAAGCGCGCTTAATTTTTCACCTCGCATAGTGCGCTATAGAACGATAATTGGACAGTGACTGTACAGGGCGCTACGACGCGATATACTTGGGCTATAGCGAATAGCGCAAGCAATTTGCGCTATTGACTACTATGCTTCATCGTCTATTCAAATCAACCAAACAACAAAAAAAATATTTAAAGAAACATTACACATATCATGAATTAAAACTATGTTCCAAATGAAAGAAAAGTAGTTTGTAATTAAAAAATTAGGAAGTAACTACCAAATCAAAATGGTTATAAAGAATAGAGTAGTACCAGAAGCCCCTAATGAAAATCCCTTCACCATAAATTTCTTCTACCGACAAAAAGCTTGGTTCATATAGCATTATAATTACAGGAACCATTTTAGCACCTAAAACCCAAATTTAAAAACACTTTTCATCCTTAACTTTATAAAAAGTTCATCCTCTATCGCCAGAGGTCATTTCGTGATTTTTCAACCAGATCAACCCCAAAAGATAGACAATACACGCCAGAAAGAAACCAACTTTCCAATACGACATCTTTTGTCCAAGACTCTGCGATGTCATACTTTTGCATTTTCTTTATAGTAATCTGAGATCCATCAATTTTGTCAAGAAGATATAGATGATTACAAAATAATCTCAAAGTTATCATCCAATTTATCACAATCCCAAGAGGATTCAAAAATTGACCAATTTTTTCTTCCGCCATATCAAAAGTATAAATTCCACAAGAGGAATCATCTTTGGTAATCCAGTAAAACACCCCATAAATACTAGGCATAATCTCCCAATTAAGGTAACCAATAAATTCATTTTCCACATGTCTCCATCCTTCGGCTATTCCAATAGTGAAAATTATACATTTTTCTATTTTACCCTCCCGCAAAAACTCATTGACATTTTTCACCACTTTATATTTGTTGATGGATGGCAAAAAAGCAAACATAAGTGGGCTCGACATTTTTTTCTCTTTTGTGAAAAAAAAGTAAAAAAGGTTTAAAGTTAAAACAAGGCTAGAACTCGAACACGGATTTATTTTTCTATAAAAATAAAAAAAAAGGTTATTGATTTATGCCTTTTGAAGGCAATAAAACTAAAAGCGCACTTAATTTGTCGCCTCGCATAGTGCGCTATAAAGCGATAGCGCCACATGGCATGCGCTAATTGGATAGTGACTGTGTAGGGTGCAACGACGCGGTACACGTGGGCTGCGAATAGAATGTTTTAGTGAATGCTATTTGCACTATTGACTATTATGCTTCGACGCCTATTCAATCGACTAGACAACACAAAACATATTTAAAGAAACATTTCACAAATCATGAATTAAAACTATGTTCCAAATGAAAGCAAATCAGTTCTTAATTAAAAAAAATGGAAGTAATTACCAAAGCAAGATGGATATAAAGAATAGAGTAGTTCAAATCAGTTCTCCATCATTTGTCTACTCCAAAAACTCAAAACTTCAAAGACTATTCTCACCACTTTCTATCTATTGATGGATGGAACAAAACCAAGCATAAATAATATCACTCACTAAGATGGATATCTACTTCTTACAACACTTCTCTCTTTTACAGAATCACTCAGATATGTATATTCTTTGTTCTTCAACTCAGATTTTATCAACAGATGACTAAGCTGACGGTGTTCTGTTCTTGAGTTTGAGACTTAGAAGATTTTTGCTCGATTGATTTTAGTTATCAAATGTGTTGCTTGTCTCTAACTCTTGAATCTCGAACTATTTATACTGAGGATTTGAAATCTGCCCGTTGAATATGAGAAAAATTTCAACACTACTCGAGTACTGTTTCCATTATCTGGAACGACTACCCGCAACTGTTCACTGTACACTCTGTTGTACTTTCTGTCAGTTGCATTAAATGCACTCTGCTAATCCGAGCTCTGCTTCAACCATTTGTCTTTAATACCCTTCTCTTCCAGCATTTATTACTCCAAGTGCATTTATTACCGTTTGAATGATTTTCTGATCACTTTCACTCTGCTCATCGAATCTACCCATCTGATGAAAACTCTGCAGATCTCAAGTCAAACTAATCTTATTTGAGTATGCTGAAAATCCACCAGTCTGATTCCGAATGCAGCAAAAGATCAGTAGTCTTTTGGAACGAATATTTAACCCTTCTGATTTGACTTGTCTTCTTTGGTTAAATATTTTCTGAGGTTGGCCAAGCTTCAATTACTTAGCTGATGACTTTTGGAAATCATCAAAACCTCCCTTCACTTCTTTGTCTTCATCTTTATCCAACACTCCCGCAAAACTCAAATATAATCCTCACCACTTTCTATTTGTTGATGGATGGAACAAAACCAAGCATAATTGGGCTGAGCGTTCTTTTTCCTTTTTCGTGAGAAAAAAAGGATACCAAGCCTCAAACAGGACTGGTCCCATCCGAGTTAGGATCATGCACATAAAATATAGTATATTTTTGGAGCTAAATACAGTGACACTGTTGGGATAGTGGTTGGGTTGCCTCGATTGTCAGAACAACGAAAGTGCGAAATTTAAAATTTTTCGAAGCACCCAAGGTCCCATATAAGATTCTCCATATTATTTATACGCAAGCAAGAAACAAAAAAGCACTGAGTAATTAAACAAGGGGGTTTTTGCAATTTACCTCACCACAGGCAAGGTGGTGGCAACCTTCAGTTCTGATTCTGAATCTGGATCTGGATCTGGTTCACAGAAGTGATCCAAGCGTCTCACCTCCAAAGTTAGTCCACACCAATTGGATTCTGGTAACACCTCCTAGTCTTAGGCTCAGAACTGGATCTAGGAGATTTGTCGAAGCAGGACTGTGCAGATCTACTTGGCAAGGCAAGATCTAACACGGTGGAACAAGGGAGAGGCGGCGGCGGCGGCACTAGGGCAGCTCACGGCAGCAGGTGGCGGCGGCTCTAGGTTGGCGGCGCAAAGGAGAGGGGGCGGCGACTAGGTTAGAGAAGAGAGGCTAGGGTTTTTCTAGGGTGTTCACTTTTTGAGCTCTAGTGGAACCCTATTTATAGACTCCCTTTTGACCTAGGTTTTGCAAGACTCCTTATGGGCTTTTAATTAAAGACCCATGTCTTGCAAGCCTTTCATTTAATTAATAACTTAATTAAATGCCCAATCCAATTTAAATCAATATTTCTTTTATATAATTAATTAGCAACTCAATTAAGTATTTAATTAATCAAGTCAGCCAATTAATTAATCTCCCACTTGAATTAAATACTTTTAATTCATTTAATTGATTTAATTACATTTAAATCAATTAATTCCTTTTGTATCCTTTTCAACAGTCACCGTCCAATTGTATTGTGTGTGACCCTCTGGGTTCACCATCAATTGGCAGCAGGCCCACGAATTCCTCGTGATTTAATTTATGAACAATAAATTGCTCCGGTCAATTAAACAACCTTTAATTGACCACTCCTAGAATCAAATCCTCTATTAATTCAGGAGTACCTACACTTCATGATCGATGTCTAGCCACAAGCCCATGAAGCCCAACTTCAGGTGAATTGATACTTGTGAACCTCGTCTCATATAATATCGACTAATATTCCCGATCTCTATTAAGTACGCACTTTCATGCACCGAATTCGCCCTAGCACCTCAAGTCAAATGACTAAATCGTACACTATTATAATCCTTGAGAAACATCCCATCACCGATATGCGACATGCGCTTCCACAATGGGTTTCTCTGTTCGGGTCGTTCGATGCGTTCAATCCTCCATTGAACCACCTACTCATATGCACTGGCCTCAAATGCCTTGCTCATGAAACGCTACAAATTCACTCCATGTGAATCATGCATACTTGTACAAGTCTTGGCGATTCCTACGATACCCCATCTCGTTCGGAATCTATGACTTGGAACAGTTTTAAGATTACGACCTTTGAGACTGTTTCATGATTGCACTCAGTACTGAAGTGAATCGTCCCATAGTCAAATGTAATCTAAGAGTTTCAACCAATCGCTTAAATGTATTCGCGAGAGATGAAGTTGGCCATTGTTTATCCTTATACTCGTATATATAAACATGCGTATTATTACATTTATACTAAAGAAAGATAATGATAGTTCCAATACAAGCTAAATGTATTGGCTTGCAGGGCACTATCCCATCAATCTCCCACTTGCCCTAAAGCCAATCACAAACGTTTCTAGGACCCATCTTTTTAAAGATGTTCTTCGAACTCATTTCATGATATAGCCTCCTTTTAGTGGATCCGCTAAGTTGTCTTCTGAGTCGACGCGATCCATTACGCGCGTTAACTCTACCAATGATTTTTCTAATCAAATGATACCTTTCTTTCAATTGTGTTTAGATTTCTGGTAAGATCTCGAATGCTTTGCTTTAGTAATAGCTCCAATGTTATCATAGAAGATAATCATGAGCTTCGCAATGCTAGGCACTACATCCAACCATAGGATGAAGTTTTATATCCAAACACTTTCTTAAGCCGCATTTAATGCTACATTTAATGCTGCAATATATCTTGCTTCAATGGTTTAGATGGTTATGGTGATTTGCTTGGAACCCTTTCAAATTCACCGTTACCCCATTGAGGGAAGATATGTATCCAAAAATGGATATATTTAATTCATCCACATCAGACTGAAAATTCGAATCAGTGAATCCTTCGAATTTTAATTCTCCACTACCACCATAGACCAAGAACAAATCCTTAGTCTTTGTCAAGAGCTTAAGGATATCTTTTACAGTGGTCCAGTACTTCTTCACTGGAGTTTGACTAGCAACTGCTCGCGATACTTGAGCAAGTTCTACGTCTGGTCTAGTACGTAGTAAATCATGTGTTGGATAAAGATGAAGATGAAGTGCAAAGAAGTTAAGAAGTTAAGGGATGGTTTTGATGATTTCCAAAACATCAGAATCAACTAAGTATGGAAAGCTTAGTTCCCTTAGAAGAATTTTGAACAAGAATAGAAGACATCAGAAGAGTTCAAAGTTCAAAGCCCAGAAGACTAGTGATCTCATGCTGAAACAGCGAACAGAAGGGTAGACCATCAGCTGACTCAAATCAGATTAGTTCAGTATTTGATCAGCAGAGTATCTATCAGCAGAGTTGCTTCGATCAGCAGAGTAGAAGAGATCAAGAGATTAGTTCAACGGTAATAAATGCACCTGATGTAATAAATGCTGAAAGAGAAGGGTAGTAATGGCAAATGATTG
Source organism: Penstemon barbatus (assembly GCA_003313485.2). NCBI lineage: Eukaryota > Viridiplantae > Streptophyta > Magnoliopsida > Lamiales > Plantaginaceae > Penstemon > Penstemon barbatus. Next base: position 67,581,416 of record CM064879.1, on the reverse strand, counting down.
AAGAAAACTCTCGGATCAGCAGAGTGCATTTAATGCTGCTACAGGAAAGTACAGCAGAGAAAGGACTGTAGCAGGTAGCCGTTCTGATTTTCGGGCTAAGGCTATGGATTTGAGATTTGATTTCCTTCAACGGTCATATTTTCAAATCCAAGTATAAATAGAGCTGAATTCGAAGAGAGAGAAAGACAACAACATCTGAGATTTCGCATTCGAAGCAGAAATTTTTCTAAGTCTCAAGAAGCTCGAACAGCTCACTCGTCTGGTGGAAGTCATCTGTTGACAGAAACCCAGTTGAAGAAAATAGAAAAATACAATCTGAGTGTTTTGTATTAGCTGAGTGTTGTGAGAAGCTTAAATCCGTCTTTGTGAGTGATTTAACTTCGGAGGATAGGTCTTCTTTGTGATTTCATATTGTGAGCTTATAGCCTTTTCATTTGTTGTCTAGGTATAAGTGGAGACATATTGTAAACTTTGTGTTTATAGTATAACCCAGAATCTGAGTGATCTGGGAGAGTGGACTAAAGGATTTTTATCCATATAACCACTATAAAAATTCTTTGTGTTATTTCTGCATTTAAAGTTTTCTTGCATATTTTGAAGTTGCATAAGATTACACTTTGAATTATCAAAAGATTTTATAAGGAGTTTTTAAAACTGGGGATAAAATCTTTTTAAGGACTAAGTCTACTTGTGAAAAACACTTTCAAACATCCGCTGCAAGTATACTCTTGATAAAACTGATTTTCACTGAAATCAGCTAAGTAAACTGAAAGAAGAGTGGTCACTCTGCTGTTCAAGATTTGTTCACGATCAGCATAGTCATCTTACTGTTCTTCATCAGCTTAGTCTGCTGACAGAAGAGTAAAAAGTTTTTAAGTCTAAAATTTTTAGAGGTCTATTCACCCTCCCCCCCTCTAGACCTCATCTGACCACTTGGGACCAACAAGTGGTATCGGAGCAGGTGGTTCATTTGAATCAGCTGCCTGATCAACGAGTTTGATCCAAGTGTTTTTCAAAGGGTTTCAAAACTTTTCAAAAGAGCATCTTTTTGAAAAATAAAAACTTTTTGAAAAATGGACTGTATCAGCTATGTTCCCCACATTGCTGGTATGTTGTTTGAAGACTGGAAAATTAGGATGGAGATTTTCCTAGCTGCTTATAATGATAACATGTACACATGTATCATTAAAGGTCCATTCAGATTCACAAAGACCATAAAGATATATGAAGTTGATACGGTTGTGGAAAAAGATCTTCATGAGATGACTCCAGAAGAAATAAAGCTATTTAATATGGATAAAGTCGGAAGATTCATCATGACTAAAGCCCTGGATAATGATCGGTTTGACAAGGTCAAACATTGCAAAACTGCAAAGGAGATGTGGGATAAAGTCAGAGATATGAGCGAAGGAAACGACGCTATTAAAGAGCATCAGCTGAGTGTTGCTCTGGAAAAGCTAGACAATTTCAAGATGAAATCTGGAGAGACCATAGATCAGATGGATACCAGGTTCACCAGAACTTTGAATGAAGTCTTAAAGCTTGGAAAAACCTTCACGGACAAGGAGATAACCATCAGAGTGTTGAAGGCTTTACCTCCAAAATTCAACATGAAGGTGACAGCAATGGAAGAATCAAGAGATTTGGGAAAAATCTCTCTTACAGAACTGTTCTCAGTACTCAAGGCGTATGAGTATAAACTGCCTAGAATGGGAATTGAAGAAACCTCAACTTCAGGACCCACAGCTGCCTTAGTTGCTGCTGAAAACACCAGAAGACCAGCACAGAAAAGCAAAGAAGTGGACTCATCTGATGAAGCCACTCTACTCAACAAAAAGGAGTACACAGCTGGAGATGTAGCATTGCTGATGAACAATTTCAAGAAGTTCTACAAGAGAAAATTGAAGAACAAATACAACAATGCTTCTACTTCTAAACCTAACTCTTCTTCTCAAGAAAAAGATGATTATAAAGCAAAACTAATGTGTTATAACTGCAGGAAATTGGGACATTTCATCAGAGACTGTCCATATCCAAAAGCAGAGAAGTACACTGAAGAAGAAAAGAGAATAAGGAAAGAAAGAAAGCATCAGAGAGACAAGGCAATGATGACTGAAGCAGAGAAGCTGACTGCTGTCTACTCATCTGATTCAGATTCAGACACGTCTGATGTAGAATCATCTGATGAAAAAAAACCTGCTCTCCTCTGCCTGATGGCAAAGGAATCTGATGACTCTGAGGATGAGGTAACTCCTCTTGAAAATGAACTATTTAGTACATTTGAACAAATGATGCTTAACAATACTACTATTGCTGAAGCATTTAAAAAGCTTAAGGAAGAGATGATATTGCTAAAAGAGCAAAACAGTTCACTGAAACTTAAAGCTGAAAAGCCAAAAGAATCAGCTGAATATAAACTGCTTGAGCAAGAGAATGAATCTCTGAAAGCTGAATGTGAAGTTTATAAAGGAAAAATCATGGAACTTGAAAAAGTTATTGAGTCTCATGAAAAATCATCTGTTGCATCCACTCATATGTCTAGTAAACAGAAGATGCCTTTAGAACAGGATAAGCAAGAATTGAATCATACTGAGAAATTTATATCTGCTGACAATAGTAAGGTCATTCTGTATGTTCAAACTGCTAGACCTACTTCACCTGAGAAAGTGGTAAAGGAGAAGAAATCTCCTAAGGCTAAAAAGAGCAAAGAGCCTAGTGTAGGTAAACAGACTAGTAAGACCAAACAGCAGAGTCCTAAGAAGTCTGCTGATAAAGCTAAAGTCAATCAGACTAGTGGTAAGACTAAGTCGTCTGTTAATGAGCAAGCAACTAGTAAACCAAATAAGCATAAAAATAAGAAAAATCAAAATGCTTGGTATGGAAATGAGTCATATTATGTGCAACCTGCTGCATATCATCCTATGTATCATGCACCTCAATTTCCTAGTTACTATGCACCATATCCTGCTCATCCAATGCATGCATACCCTGCTTATCATGCACCTTACCCTGCTTATGAACATTATTCTTATCATACTGATCATCAACATGACTTATCTGATAATTTTGATAAAAATGAAACTGTTCATGCTCCTGTTAAAACTCAGAAACCTAAGAAGCCTAAGACATCAACATCTTGGGTTGTCAAAGGTGGAACTAATAATTCAAGACCCTCTCAATAAGGGTACCTAAAACAATTTTATTTTTGTTTTGTAGGATAGGATTAGGAGTAGGAGTAAAGTAGAGAAGATTTGGTACTTGGACAGTGGATGTTCAAGACACATGTGTGGAAGCATACATGAGCTGACTGATGCAGTTGCTGTGGATGGTCCAAAAGTTACTTTTGGAGACAGTAAAGAAGGCAAGATTAAAGCTAAAGGGAAACTAATCAGAGGAAACATAGAGATATCTGACGTCTCATATGTTAAAGGCCTCAAATATAATCTGCTGAGGATAAGTCAATTTTGTGACAAAGGATATTAAGTCATCTTCTCAACAGATAAGTGCCACGTTGAACAGATTGGTACAAAGAAGGTAATTTTATCTGGAAGACGACAAGGGAATGTCTATATAGTCGACTGGAATTCTGCTGACAAGAATTCAAGCGTTTGTTTGGTGGCATCAACACCAAGTGAAGTTAGCTGGCTATGGCACAAAAGGATGAATCATTTAAACTTCAAGACCATAAACAGATTAATCAAGAATGATTTGGTAGAAGGGATTCCTAAAACAGTCATGAGCAAAGACAAGCTCTGTGACGCATGTCAGAAGGGTAAACAAATCAAGTCATCGTTCAAAAGCAAGAATCACCAATCTTCTGAAAGAATCTTGGAGCTGCTACACATGGACTTATTTGGACCCATTGATCCTGTCAGCAATGGTGGAAAGAAATACTGCCTAGCTGTTGTGGATGATTATTCAAGATATACTTGGGTGATATTCATGAAAAAGAAAAGTGAAACCAAGGAACATCTTACCAATCTGATGGAACTGATCCAGAATGAGAAAAGTACAAAGATATTGAAGATCAGATCAGATAGAGGGACAGAGTTCACAAACTCTACTGTTGAAGAGTATTGTAATATCAAAGGAATACATCATGAGTATTCAGCTGCTAGAACCCCTCAACAGAACGGTGTTGCTGAAAGGAGAAACAGAACACTGAAGGAAGCTGTCAGAACCATGATAGCTGAAGCCAAGCTGCCACAAAGATTTTGGGCAGAAGCAACAAATACAGCCTGCTTTACCCAGAACAGATGCATGATCAACAAAAATCAGAACAAGACTCCATATGAAGTTTGGAACAACAGGAAGCCAAACATTCATTACTTTAAAATTTTTGGTTGTAAATGCTTTGTTTTAAACAATGGGAAAAATCACCTTACTGCATTTGCAGAAAAGGCTGATGAAGCTGTTTTTGTAGGATACTCTATTGTTAGTAAGACTTATAGAGTTTTTAACAAAAGAACATTACTAATAGAAGAATCCATTCATGTAGTATTTGATGAGCCAAGTCAATCTTCTGAAAAGAATCAAATTACTAATCAAGATTTGTCTACTGATTTACAGAAGTTGAATATTGAAAAGAATGAAGAATATGTTCCCATCATACTACCTGATCTCAACTGTTGGATGAAGATGAAGATGAAGTGCAAATAAGACAAGTAATTAAGGGAAGGTTTTGATGATTTCCAAAACATCATAATCAGCTAAGTATGGAAGCTTAGTTCCCTTAGAAGAATTTTGAACAAGTAAAAGAAGACATCAGAAGAGTTCAAAGTTCAAAGCCCAGAAGACTAGTGATCTCTTGCTGAAACAGCGAACAGAAGGGTAGGTCATCAGCCGAGTCAAATCAGATTAGTTCAGTATTTGATCAGCAGAGTGCCTATCAGATGAGTCGTTTTGATCAGCAGAGTAGAAGAGATCAAGAGCTTAGTCCAACGGTAATAAATGCCTCGAAGTGTAATAAATGCTGGAAGAGAAGGGTAGTAATGGCAAATGATTGGAATTAACTCTCGGATCAGCAGAGTGCATTTAATGCAGCTACAGGAAAGTACAGCAGAAAAAGTACTGTAGCAGGTTACCGTTCTGATTTCGGGCTAAGGCTATGGATTTGAAGATTTGATCTCCTTCAACGGTCTTATTTTCAAATTCAAGTATAAAAGGAGCTGATTTCAACGAGCGAGACACATAACAACAATAAGAGATTTCGTTTTTAAAGCAAAATTTGTCTAAGTCTCAAAAGCTCAAAAAACAGCTCACTCGTCTGGTGGAAGTCATCTGTTGACAGAAACCCAGTTGAAGAAAACAGAAAATTACGATCTGAGTGATCTTGTAATAGCTGAGTGTTGTGAGAAGTTGTGATCCATCTTTGTGAGTGATCAAACTTCAGAGAGTAGAATTTCTTAGTGATTTTCTATTGTGAGCTTATAGCCTTTTCATTAGTTATCTAGGTATAAGTGGAGAAATATTGTAATCTGTGTGATTATAGTATAACCCAGAATCTAAGTGATCTGGAAGAGTGGACTAAAGGATTTCTATCCATATAACCACTATAAAAATTATTTGTGTTATCTTGCATTCAAGTTTTCTTGCATATTTTAAAGATTGCATATTTAAACACTTTGAATTATTAAAAGATTTTATAAGGAGTTTCAAAACTGGGGATAAAATCTTGTTAGAACTTAGTTTACTTGTGAAAAACACTTTCAAACAATCCGCTGCAAGTATACTCTTTGAAAAACTATTTTGCTGAAAAACAGCTAAGTATTTGTAAGAAGAGTGGTCAGTTTGCTGTTCAAGATTTGTTCACGATCAGCTCAGTCTGCTTACTGTTCTTCATCCGCTTAGTCTGCTGACAGAAGACTGAAAAGTTTTTAAGTTCAAAAATTTTCAGAGGTCTATTCACCCCCCCCTCTAGACCTCATCTGACCACTTGGGACCAACAAGTGGTATCAGAGCAGGTGGTTCATTAGAATCAGCTGCCTGATCAACGAGCTTGATCCAAGTATTTTTCAAATGTTTGTCAAACTTTTCAAAAGAGCATCTTTTTGAAAAATTAAAACTTTTTGAAAAATGGATTGTATCAGCCATGTTTCCCACATTGCTGGTATGTCTTTTGAGGATTGGAAGATTAGAATGGAAATCTTTCTAGCCGCTTACAATGACAACATGTATACATGTATCATTAAAGGTCCATTCAGATTCACAAAGACCATAAAAATCAATGAAGTTGATACGGTTGTGGAAAAAGACCTTCATGAGATGACTCCCGAAGAAATCAAGCTATTCAATCTGGATAAAGTCGAAAGATTCATCATGACTAAAGCCCTGGACAATGATCGGTTTGACAAGGTCAAACATTGCAAGACTGCAAAGGAAATGTGGGACAAAGTCAGAGACATGAGCGAAGGCAATGATGCAATAAAGGAGCATCAGCTCACTGTTGCTTTGGAGAAACTAGACAACTTCAAGATGAAGTCTGGAGAAACCATTGATCAGATGGATACCAGATTCACCAGAACTCTGAATGAAGTTTTAAAGTTGGGAAAGACCTTCACTGACAAAGAGATCACTGTCAGAGTACTAAAGTCCCTACCCCCAAAATTCAACATGAAAGTGACAGCAATGGAAGAATCAAGGGATTTGGGAAAAATCTCTCTTACTGAGCTGTTCTCTGTACTCAAGGCATTCGAGTATAAACTGCCTAGAATGGGAATTGAAGAAACCTCAACTTCAGGACCAACAGCTGCACTGGTTGCTGCTGAAAACACCAGAAGACCAGCACAGAAAAGCAAAGAAGTGGACTCATCTGATGAAGCCACTCTACTCAACAAGAAGGAGTACACTGCTGGAGATGTTGCACTGTTGATAAATAATTTCAAGAAGTTCTACAAAAGAAAAATGAAGAACAAATACAACAATGCTTCTACTTCTAAACCTAACTTTTCTTCTCAAGATAAAGATGATTATAAAGCAAAACTAATGTGTTACAACTGCAGGAAATTGGGACACTTCATCAAAGACTGCCCATATCCAAAAGCAGAAAAATACACTGAAGAGGAGAAGAAAATGAGAAAAGAAAGAAAGCATCAGAGAGGCAAGGCAATGATGGCTGAAGCAGAAAAGCTGACTGCTGTCTACTCATCTGATTCAGATTCAGACACGTCTGATGAAGAATCGTCTGATGAAGAAAAACCTGCTCTCCTGTGCCTGATGGCAAAGGAATCTGATGACTCTGAGGATGAGGTAACTCCTCTTAACAATGAATTATTTAATTCATTTGAACAAATGATGCTTAACAATACTGGTATTGCTGAAGCATATAAAAAGCTTAAGGAAGAGATGATATTGCTAAAAGAGCAAAATAGTTCACTGAAACTTTTAGCTGAAAAGCCAAAGGAATCAGCTGAATACAAACAGCTTGAGCAAGAATATGAGTCTCTGAAAGCTGAATGTGAAGTTTATAAAGGAAAAATCAAGGAACTTGAAAAAGTTATTGAGTCTCATGAAAAATCATCTGTTGCATCCACTCATATATCTAGTAAACAGAAGATACCTTTAGAACAGGATAAGTTTGAACTGAACCATACTGAAAAATTTGTATCAGCTGACAACAGTAAGGTCATTCTTTATGTTCAGACAACTAAACCTGCTTCACCTGAGAAAGAATTAAAGGAGAAGAAATCTCCTAAGGCTAAAAAGAGCAAAGAGCCTAGTATAGGAAATCAGACTAGTAAGACCAAACAGCAGAGTCCTAAGAAGTCTGCTGATAAAGCTAAACTGAATCAATCTGTTGGTAAAACTAAGTCAAAACCAATTGAGCAAGCATCTAGTAAACCAAAGAAGCATAAAAACCAGAAAAATCAAAATGCTTGGTATGGAAATGAGTCATATTATGTGCAACCTGCTGCATATCATCCTATGTATCATGCACCTCAATTTCCAGGTTACTATGCACCTTACCCTGCTCATCCAATGCATGCATACCCTGCTTATCATGCACCTTACCCTGCTTATGAACACTATTCTTATCATACTGATCATCAACATGACTTATCTGCTACTTATGATAAAAATGAAACTGTTTATGCTCCTGTCAAAACTCAGAAACCTAAGAAGCCTAAGACATCAACATCTTGGGTTGTCAAAGGTGAAACTAATCCTTCAGGACCCTCTCAATAAGGGTACCTAAAACAATTTTATTTTTGTTTTGTAAGTTAGGATTATGATTAGGAGTAAAGTAGAGAAGATTTGGTACTTGGACAGTGGATGTTCAAGGCACATGTGTGGAAGCATACATGAGCTGACTGATGCAGTTGCTGTGGATGGTCCAAATGTTACATTTGGGGACAACAAAGAAGGCAAGATTAAAGATAAAGGAAGACTGATCAGAGGAAATATAGAGATATCTGACGTCTCATATGTCAAAGGCCTCAAATATAATCTGCTGAGCATAAGTCAATTTTGTGACAAAGGATATTCAGTCATCTTCTCAACAGATAAGTGCTACGTTGAACAAATTGGTACAAAGAAGGTAATCTTATCTGGAAAGAGACAAGGGAATGTCTACATAGTCGACTGGAATTCTGCTGACAAGAATTCAAGTGTTTGTTTGGTGGCTTCTACACCAAGTGAAGTTAGTTGGCTATGGCACAAAAGAATGAATCATTTAAACTTCAAGACCATCAACAGATTAATCAAGAATGATTTGGTAGAAGGGATTCCAAAAACAGTCATGAGCAAAGACAAGCTCTGTGACGCCTGTCAGAAGGGTAAACAAATCAAGTCATCGTTCAAAAGCAAGAAGCACCAATCTTCTGAAAGAATCTTGGAGCTGCTACACATGGACTTATTTGGACCTATTGATCCAGTCAGCAATGGTGGAAAGAAATACTGCCTAGCTGTTGTGGATGATTATTCAAGATATACTTGGGTAATTTTCATGAAAAAGAAAAGTGAAACCAAGGAACATCTTACAAATCTGATGGAACTGATCCAGAATGAGAAAAGTATAAAGATATTGAAGATCAGATCAGATAGAGGGACAGAGTTCACAAACTCTACTGTTGAAGAGTATTGTAACATCAAAGGAATACATCATGAGTATTCAGCTGCTAGAACCCCTCAACAGAATGGTGTTGCTGAAAGGAGAAACAGAACACTAAAGGAAGCTGTCAGAACCATGATAGCTGAAGCCAAGCTGCCACAAAGATTTTGGGCAGAAGCAACAAATACAACCTGCTTTACTCAGAACATATGCATGATCAACAAAAATCAGAACAAGACTCCATATGAAGTTTGGAACAACAGGAAACCAAACATTCATTACTTTAAGATTTTTGGTTGTAAATGTTTTGTATTAAATAATGGGAAAAATCACCTTACTGCATTTCCAGAAAAGGCTGATGAAGCTGTCTTTGTAGGATACTCAACTGTTAGTAAGGCTTACAGAGTTTTTAACAAAAGAACATTACTAATAGAAGAATCCATTCATGTAGTATTTGATTGACCAAACCAATCTTCTGAAAAGAATCAAAGCACTAATCAAGATCTATCTACTGATTTACAGAAGTTAAGTGTTGGAAGGAATGAAGAGTATCTTCCCATCATACTACCTGATCTTAACTCAGCTGCCAACTCAAGTGCTGTTCAAAATCAGATCACTGATTGTCTAACAGACGAGTTACAACAAGCTGACAGACCAGAGACTGTTCAACAGACGGCAAATGTTCAACAGACTACTACTGCAACTCCAACAGTAGTGTTGCAAGATCATAACAGAGAACAACATTCAGACCTGCAACCTGATCTTAGATGGCTCAGAAATCACCCACCTGAGTTAGTGATTGGTGATCCATTAGATAGAGTGAAAACAAGAAGAGCTGCTGCACATGATGCCATGTTTGTCACCTTTCTATCTCAAATAGAGCCTAAGCAAATTGAAGAAGCTCTCAGTGATTCCTTCTGGATAGAAGCTATGCAAGAAGAGTTGAATCAATTTGAAAGGAATGAAGTCTGATACTTAGTTCCTAGACCAAGTCATCAAAGAGTAATTGACACTAAATGGGTTTTCAGAAATAAGATGAATGAAGATGGTATTGTTACCAGAAACAAAGCAAGATTAGTGGCCAAGGGTTATTGTCAAGAAGAAGGAATAGACTTTGATGAAACATTTGCACCAGTAGCAAGACTTGAAGCAATCAGACTGTTTCTAGCCTATGCTGCTTACAAGAACTTCACTGTCTATCAGATGGATGTGAAGTCTGCTTTTCTCAATGGAGAACTGCAAGAAGAAGTATATGTTGAACAACCTCCTGGATTTGAAGTCTATCAAGAAGAGGACAAAGTATATCGTCTGAAGAAAGCCCTCTATGGACTGAAACAGGCTCCAAGAGCATGGTATGATACCCTATCTGATTTTCTTTTAATTAAAGGATTTCATAAAGGTAAGGTAGATAAAACCTTGTTCACATTGAATGGGAGAATCATATATTAATTGTGCAAATATATGTGGACGATATTATTTTTGGTTCAACTAACCAACAATGTGTGACAAGTTCTCCAAGCTGATGCAGAATAAGTTTGAAATGAGCATGATGGGTGAACTTAATTATTTTCTTGGTTTACAAGTTAAACAGCTGCCTGATGGAATATTCATTTAAACAAGCTAAATACACAAGAGATCTGTTTAAAAAGTTTGGTATGGAAACTAGCTCTACTGCTACTATTCCTATGTCTACAAGTCTTCGTTTGGATAAAGATGAAGATGGCAAATCAGTGACATAACCAAATATAGAGGCATTATAGGGTCACTGTTATATCTAACAGCAAGCAGACCTGACATAATGTACTCAGTAGGGGTTTGTGCAAGATTTCAATCAAATCCCAAGGAATCTCATCTCTTAGCTGCCAAGAGGATATTGAAATATGTTAAAGGCACTCAAGAATTGGGATTGTGGTATCCTAGAGAATCTGGATTTGAGCTTATTGG